>OY728134.1:1423808742-1425009707 GCA_963277665.1 Viscum album | reverse complement strand
GTGGCCACCAAAGGTCCAATGTGTGTACCAGCTAGCAAACGGTCTAGATTCTTTGGTAGGGAAAAACAATGTGTGTGATAGTACACAAAGTGTGTGATCCTTAACTCAGTATGAAACCCCAATTTCAATGGAAAAAGTACTACACATAATGTTTTCTTATACACTATATGGATATAGATTTATTTTTTCACAGATTCCACATATTCAACACTTGGTTTCCTGATCTTATTCCAAAATTGTATATCTCACCATTTGACTATCTATGAATGATGGAGACAACCTCTAGACATCGACCCCTAACCACATATGGACATAAAATAAGAATTTGATCACTTTTCAGGATCCCAACGCACGAATTGTATTTGTTCGGGGCTATAAAACAAACACATTTCACTAGAAACCATGAATCCACTATGTCATATCCCTAAATCATTAAGAAATCTGCTATTCACATCACCACCATGTAACTGGGGTTGTGATCATGTTCAAATCAATCTTATAAACTCAAACCATGGCTTTGCAGGCAAATGGATATGAGTACAGAGAATAATGGGGATAAATTACATAAGAACAATGGTTAATCCATTGTTTCCCAAAAATTATCATTCAATAATTACCTTTTTTGGATTTAAAGGTTGAGGTCAAGGAATATTTAAATTAAATTAGATAAATTATTCATTTACAAAATGGGATAATTCATAGGATCAAATAAGCACAGATCAG
The DNA here is from genome assembly GCA_963277665.1 of Viscum album. Classification (NCBI taxonomy): domain Eukaryota; kingdom Viridiplantae; phylum Streptophyta; class Magnoliopsida; order Santalales; family Viscaceae; genus Viscum; species Viscum album. Next base: position 1,425,008,984 of record OY728134.1, on the reverse strand, counting down.
AAAGAAGATAAAATTGTTTCTCAATATTTTAATAAAAAAGGAGGAAATAAAACATGATGAGACCTACCTTGATTATGGTTCATTTAATGGTGAATAATGGACTACTAGGGATCATGATGATCTTATATATTGTATTCATCTCAATCCACCTCTATCTTTTCATTTGTGCTCTTTGATCTCAATCCACCAACAAATATTTCTATCCTTTAATCCTCCCTAGGTTATGTAGAAAACCCTTTAGAAATTTTATAATGAAATATATATTAGTATATTTTATGTTATAAATTAATAAAAAATAAATAAATAATTTTTTTATTAAATGAACTCGCAAACCGATGACTCAACCGGATGTTCAACACTTTTCATCCTTAGCTCATGGATAGGGTCAACCCAATGTTCTATATTAATCCATGGTCTCAGATTTCCCATATGAGGTCCCGAACTACTAAATAAACCATTTCCACTAAAAATATACATGTTTGTGCACAGAAATATATAAATTCTTAATTATATTATGTTCATAGTCCCATATACCCAAACAACACACATCTCTATAGATAAATCTATATATATTCATATAAATATTGAAAGGACAAATCCATAAAAACTAGATTCAATATAATTTCCTTCCATCAAGTATTTTGATCATGAAAATCCTAAGATACAAAATAGTTTGGGATACAAATCCTACATCTGAATCTCATGCACCTAGGTGCTCTTATGTATGCTCTTATGATTGCTGAAGCACCTAAACTAAGGTAATAGTTTGTCCACATGAGATTATCTCCTATTGATCCTTGATCATCACTTGGGAATCTAAAAATATTTCCCCCATACCCCATTGTCATGTTTTCCCTAGTCATTAAGAGGAATATGATAATTCATGTATCCTATCATTTGCAGCACATGGACTAAATCATGCACTTGATCCAACTCTAAAGGAAGGGATATGTAATTGGAAACCATGAAAACCCACTAAAGTACCTCACGAAGACCAATGAACCTCAAGGGTAGATTTCTTTCGCATAAAAAATATCAATAATCATTGATGTGGGGATACTCTCAAGAAAACATGATATACCTATGAACACACCAAATACTTACGATGTCAAATGGTGTATGATTTTTTTATTCTCTAGGATGTCCATAAATGCATGCATGCCACATAAACCTTCTCTATCATTTTCTACACCACCAAGGGTCCAAGAAGAGTGGTCTTTCCAATATTAGTACAATATATTGGTGACCTTCAAGGTCTCTCTTATTGGTCCAAAAAACGGTAACATGATAGTAGTGGAGTGATAGATATTATTATAAGAAAACTCTACAAATAGAAAGTGATCCAATAAACTTTGATCAATGTCTAATACACAGTCCCTCAAGATATCCTTCAAAACATGGATCATCTTATTGACCTAGTCATCTATCTAGGGATTAAATGTATTACTCATCCTAAACTATCTATTGAAGGCCGTATGTAATCCTCTCCATAAACCCTGAAACAAACCCCAGGCACGGTTGAAGAAAAAATTTAGGGGTACACTATGGAGTTATACGATCTTTTTTATGTACAACTAGGCAAAAAACTATAATGTACTATTATCCTAGATTTCAAGGAATTTCACAAACATAGTAAGTTGGTCAACTATCATCCTAATGTAATCATGTCGTCTCACTATCTTCATAATATCAAACACAAGGTCCATGGATTTTCCATCCCATTTATACTGTAGGATCTCGAGAGGCTATTTGAAACCTACCAGAACATGGTGCTCAGCCTAAACTTGCTAATATGTGATAAACCTAGAGATGAACTCATAAATATTAAACCTCATTTTGTCCCACCAAAACTATTACTAAATGTCATTATATATCTTCTCAAAATAATAAATTAAATATAAAGGATAGGTGAAAAACTCTCATTATCTCCACTCACATTGTAACAAAAACCCATTGTCTATCCCTATAAAATAATGAAATGATCCACACCATCAAAGAATCCATCTGGTGTATCCCTAGTTGATATATAGTTATGAAGAAACTCATAGATGATATATACCCACGGAGCATCAATCACAGATTTATGAAACTTAGGAGTCTCAACCATTGACTAAATAAAAACTAAAACTATATCCTCCACTATGGTCAACTGAATGAGGCCAATTTTTCAGATACCTCATCTACCGCATGATAAGGGAACATCCATCTAAAGTCATCTCCACCACATTTACCTTCCCTTGAGTATAGAATATCTAAAATTCATATGCCTATAAGTAATCCAACAAGGACCACTATCTTAGGTTAATAACTATTTTCATGATGATATAACTAAGACTCTGATGGTCTGATTAAATGTTAAAATGATCACTATGAAGATAGTTCATCCAAATTTTTATAGAAAATACAACCATTGAAACTTCAGGACATGGGTTTCTTAAAACTACCCATAGGGTATCAAATACTGTGACCCATATTATAGTACTTCATGCCTCTACATCAACACATATCGGATCCTAGATCAAATTTCATTAGAAAACACTATGGACTCCATGCCCCCCTTATGGTGGGTCTCAACATATTATCACTTTTCAACCATAGCCTCAACTACTCAAAGGATCCTTGACATAGATCAATCTAGATATATTGGATTCCCTTTCGACGTCATGGTGGTCAATAGGGTTTCTAAACTAAAAAATAATCCATGAACCTCCTTTAGTACGCCACCAAGAAAATGAAACTTCTCACCTATGACATACTCTTAGGTAGATTCCAATAAAAAAAAGGGCTTCAATATTCTCTAGTTATATATCTGAACTATTCTCTTAAATGAAATTCCATATAATTTAGACCACACAGATCTAAATCAAAGAATTCAAATCTCAGCATAATGTAGGTTCACATATTGTACATCTAGCACTATCCTATGTTCTATTCACGATCCTCATCTAATTTAGAGTATATGAGTATTTTCATCAATGAGGATAAAAACAAATTGGTCCAAGTATGGCTAAAAGGCCCAGTTTACCAAATCAATAAACACATTATGGAAATTTATCACACTGAAAGGCATCACTAGTAACACACTATTTTTATAGTGACATCATAATTCCTTCATTGAAATATTGTCCTTGTAAACCACCAACGGGTTATACATGAACCTAATTTAGATATAAGAGAAAAAAATTGTGCTTCTCCACTATTCAAAGAGGACATACAATAAAGGGTTACTTTTTCATTATCGTGAAATGATTCAAGTGATGATAATAAAACATAAACCTCATGATCCAATAGGATTTTTACAAAAAAACTCAGAGCTTCTAGAGTGGACACAATAGTTATAATAAATCCCTTCTCTTGAAGGTCCTCCTATGACACGATCATCTCCCAGAGCATGGTAGGGGCCATCCTCATGTCATAAAATATATCAGTGCATTACTAGGTGTATTTTAATTTAGAATTCCATATACCACCTTAGAGGAAGTCCTATAAAATCCTTAGGGAAAACATCCATATTTCCCCACACGGAAAAAGGAATTCTAATTCCTGAAGAGACCACTTTTCTGAGGGAGAAACATTCCAACTGATGGGTGATGGGTTGTAGCTTCCTTCTCACGAAACCCACTTATTTCTATATGATATCACTCTTTTATTAAAAGTATAATCTCTACCATTTTTTCCTAAGGAATCTAACTCATCTAGGATGATAATAAATCTAGGATTTTACCATGGAAAACCAACACATCCCCAAGATGATGTCATAAGGTTTCATTGAAATGACCACGAGGTCCCATGAGAAAATATCTCAAAAAACACAACGTTTAGCATAAAATTAAATGATAATCATCCACCAAACTGTTACACTATCTATTTTTGGAGGAATTGAATCACCATCATATCTTAAAATATCTCTTTTAAAGAACCCGTCTCGGTGTGGGATGTTTCCCTCTTCCTTGTATGCTCAGAGAAAGATCGTATGACCCATAAATGGAAAACATAAAGCATGAAGAATAGGTGATGACGGTAAAATTAATAATGTATAATATTAAAATAAGGAACATAGACCATACCTCATACTATATCTGAAGTCCCTGGACTGGAAGCCCCAAATAGTTTCCCTCTAATCCAAAAAATGGACCTGGAAAACCTGTTCATGATGACATTTCTAACCACATGTAAAGTGTGGTATGATATATGTCATCTAAATATTCTATGTGGATTTTTATCCAAATAGACTTTATGAAATATAATTCCACTTTCACTTTTTGTGTTTCAGACCTGTGTGACTGAGCTCGGTCATGAGGAGGTCCCAAACGCTAATTATATGTCCTCTATCACATAATGGATTCTGCATATGAAAAATCTCAATGATTACTACTTCATGTATGTAATAACAAAAATCATTTACCAGGTTTATCTCTACATCCCAAGCCTTCTCAAGAAGATCATTCACCTATACTTGGGTTCTGGTAGTTAGATAAACTTACTACAAATAGTTACTAAAAATGTACCTAATAGAGGGTCGTCTCTTTATATTCATAGGCAAAAAAACCCCACCAGATTATTACTAACATAAATATGAGGATAGTTATATAATATACCATTAAAATCTAGTGGAATCTCCATAAAATGGAAATGTAGGCTCAATCTATGTGCATATAAATTATAATCATTTATAATGAATTGCTATCACAACAAGTGTGAAATATCAAGTTGACCCATAGAATATGTGTCCTCTTGTGTCTCAATGTGTTTCAACATCCCCCAATTCCCTTCTCGTATATATTCTTTTAGAATATTCTCCCAAAAAAGGATGCTATATACTATGTTGGTTGTCATGAAGACCATGAACTGGGGAATCCTCAATGAAGATTTCGTCACCATGTCCCCTATATCTATGTCATAGTTGGCCACCATCACATAGACATCTTGAATGGTTTCATGACGTACTATGATTGATGAGCATGTATATATGGGGAGTGGAATCAAGAAGGGTAGTTGGATGAATCAAATCCATTATATACTTGTGCTACTTTTTAGTAAAACCAATTTCTCAATATGGTGAATTAAGAAGCAGGTATTCATAGCCTTTGTGAATGGATATGTCAGTTTCCGCACAAAACACTAGGTTCCCTTGCCTGAAATACACACTTGAGACACTCTGACATTATTACCCAAAGTCCAAACCATTTACTTATAAGGGGATAACTCCCAACCCCATACCAAGGAATTAAAAACTATAATACCACTCGTTAAGGAACCAACTTACTATGACCCAACGATCCAATATAAGGATGACCTATCACAACCTAATCCCACCTCTAATGTGCTAGGGGATAGACACAGGCACCACAAAGTCATAAATGATGATGGAGGGATTTTCTTAATATACCTGTACTCACAACCCCAACCACCTCTATTCTATGAATCATACAATAGAAAATAAAAACAAGTATAGAGTATAAATATGCATGAAATAAACTCTAGTAAAAAAATACAATTGAGCACACTAGTGCAGAAAACATTTTTTACGTCGGTTATTTTTTTATTATTTACGTCGGTTTTTTAGGCGACGTTAATACGGACGACGTTATAAATAACGTTTTTTACGTCGGTTATTTAAAACCCGACGTAATTATCCCTAAACATCACGGTGGTTATCACGTCGGTTCATATAATAACCGACGTGATAAATATGCATGGGGGGCTTTATCACGTTGGTTATTCCCTAAACCGACGTGATAAAAAGGCCTGGGAAACGTTTTAGCACGTCGGTTATCCAATAACCGACGTGGGTAAATCGATTCCCAGGCCTTTTAGCACGTCGGTTATATTAAGAACCGACGTGATAAAATCCCCAGGAACGGTTTATCACGTCGGTTCTAGAAAAACCCGACGTGATAAACCCCTACCGATTTATTTACCACGTCGGTTATAAAATAACCGACGTGAAAGAAATTTTTTTTTTAATAATTGCACTGCTCTCACCAAAAAGCAACCAGAAACCAAACAAAAATAACCATGCCAGCCCTCCCCCAAGCCCCAACTGAACCCCACCCTCATCTATACCCACCTAACAACCTGGCCAGCCCTCCCCCCACCACATTGGAGCCCCACCAGAACCCTTGGACACCCCCCCACCCCTTGGACAGCCCCCCCCCCCCCCCCACCCTCATTTACACCCCCCACGACCCCTAGTACAGCCTCAACACCCATTGGACACCCCTCCCATATCCCTTGGATACCCCTCCACCCCTTGGACAGCCCCCCCACCCTCATTTACACCCCCAAGACCCCTAGTACAGCCTCAAACACCCATTGGACACCCCCCCACACTTTGACAGCCCTCCTAGACCCCTTGGACACCCCCCCCCCCCCAACCCCTGGACACCCCCCCGAGCCCTTGGACAGCCACCAAACACCCCTTGGACACCCCTCCCATATCCCTTGGACACCCCCCCACCCCTTGGACACCCCCCCACCCCTTGGACAGCCCCCCCCCCCCCCCCCACCCTCATTTACACCCAACCGGCCCCTTGGACAGAACTCCGAGACACCTTGGACACCACTCCCATATCCTTGGACACCCCCCCCACCCCTTGGACACCCCCCCACCCCTTGGACAGCCCCCCCCACCCTCATTTACAGCCAACCGGCCCCTTGGACAGAACTCCCAGACACCTTGGACACCACTCCCATATCCCTTGGACACCCCCCCCCCCCCCCACACCCCTTGGACACCCCCCCACCCCTTAGACAGCCCCCCACCCTCATTTACACCCAACCGGCCCCTTGGACAGAACTCCCAGACACCTTGGACACCAATCCCATATCCCTTGGACACCCCCACCCCTTGGACACCCCCCACCACCCTTCGACAGCCCCCCACCCTCATTTAACACCCCCCGAACACTAGGACAGCCCCAAACACCCCTTGGACACCCCTCCCATATCCCTTGGACACCCCCCACCCCTTGGACACCCCCCACCCCTTGGACAGCCCCCCACCCCCTGGACACCCCCCCGACCCCTTGGAAACCCCCCTACCCCTTGGAAACCCCCCCCCCCCATCCCCTTGGACAGCCCCAAACACCCCTTGGACACCCCTCCTATATCCCTTGGACACCCCACCCCCCCCCCCACCACCACCACTTGGACACCCCCCACCCCTTGGACAACCCCCCCCCCCCCCCCCCCCACCCTCATTTACACCCAACCGACTCCTTGGACAGCCCCAAACACACCTTGGACACCCCTCCCATATCCCTTGGACACCCCCACCCCTTGGACACCCCCCACCCTCATTTACACCCCCCCCCCCCCCCCGACCCCTAGGACAGCCCCAAACACACTTGGACACTCCTACCATATCCCTTGGGACACCCCCCAAACACCCACCCACCCCCTTGGAAACCTCTCCCCCCATACCAAAATCCAGACCAGAAAAACCATCAACAGTAGACCAAAACAAGAAGTAGAGAAAAATTAAACATTCACTTATATAACATTCAAAACTTACACTGTCAACTTCAAAAAAAAACTAAATCCAACCTAAACGACTACGAAATACACAATTACATTGACAATATTAAAAATTACATTTTACATTACAAACAACTAAAAGTCAATCAAACCTGTAAAATAATTTGACCACTCCACTTGTAAGTGTTTGATATCTTCAGCAGTAAAGGGGTTGAGGGTCATCAAAAAGCTACAAAGGAAAAGGATAGTAGTCAATGTGTATAATGAATAAATCAAATTGAAATATTATGAGAAAGAGGAAATCTTACCAGGTCAAAACTCAGAACTGTCCCAGTTGTTATTATTTCATACATAAATATTAACATGTAATATCCGCATTCAATGATGCCTTGTTGCTCATGACATTTCTGTTTGAATGAGTGTAAATTCAATATATTATTTTTATGTAATAAATCAAAATTTACAAATTATAAATGGATATTTACCTTCACATGTACATATTTGATCTTGAAATTCCTTTTCTTTGCGCTTTTTCGAAAGTGGACCCATGCCCTGTTAGAAAATAATACGAATGGGGTAAATTTAAAATTCATTATAATATATAAAACTATTGTGAAATTGAAACTTACGTTTCCAATATATTCTTAAAACTTTCTCGCACATCATCATGGAGAGAGCATATCCAATAAAGTGTTTTCTCCCTAGGGAAAAAACCCCTAACATCCAATGATCCCTGATAAAAGGAAATTTAACGTTAGTGGTTTTTTATGTTAAAAGATAATTAACTCTTTGAGAGGGATGTGTTTCATACCTCTCACAAAAAGGCATCATCCAACACTGTGTGATTACATTCTTTTCAAATCTATCAGCAATATAAAGCATTCTTTGTTCCTCATCCAATGCACATGCTTCAGGGGAAATCAATTGTGGGTCCACGAATCCATATACATCTGTCATCTCATTCCTCTCACAAATTTTATACAGATACCTAATACAAAGCATACATAAGTATACATTTTTAATAAATATAACGCAAGGAAAAGGTGTTAATACTTACATGATAAAAATTTGCACCACGTTGATGCCCAACTTATCTCCAGTGACAAACTCCATGATATCAGTTTTCATAATCCCCACACATAGTTCACGTCCACAGACATGAGCTTCCATTGTAAAGTCATAATGATCCGCCAACAAATTTGAATATCTTGACAATTTGTCAAGACTGCTAGTATCTGCATCTGATGTCATAGCTATCTGTCTTTGTTGTTGTCTATACAGTATTTCTTTAGCTTTGAAGTATTCCTGTAAAAATAAATTGAAAAATATATTAGTTTTCAAATGATAAAACATTAATAAAAATATAAAATAAAAGATATAACATCCATACCTCTATGGTAATGAGTCGAAGAAGTCTGGATGGCCGAAGTAAAAAATGGCCGATACTATGTCCAACTGTCATCACCTCATCTGTAGGTAATGGTATCCGAGCTGATCTATCTATAATATCCTGTACAGTGACCCTCTGATTCTCTACCTCTAACTGTTGATGATGAACTGTATCTCCTATACAATATACCATCCCATATGCAACTATATGATGTTGAGGATCATCAACATACAACTCACAATAAGTAGGTAGCTGCGGCGGAGGAGGAGGATCAAAAATGGGGTCCGCAGGCTGAGGTGGGGGAGTGGGAGCTACTGGGAGAGGTGGAGTGGGAGCTGCACCCTGAAATTGTCTTTGCAAGTCTGCAAACATTAACTGCACCGATGCTCTAATCTTGTCCTCCATTGTCGCATTAATATTATGGACTTCAGCCTCCAAGGATTCTATTTTTTTTTATAAACTCCCTCAACGTTAGAAGTTGAGGAACGTGGCAACACTTTTCTTACCGATACACCTGCCGGATATCCTCTTACACGGCCAGGATGTTCGGGCTTTCCCAATGCCACAGATAAAATATCTTCCCTCCCAGATGGTGTAAATGTCCCCTGTGAACTCTGCTCCTCAAGAGAGTCTTGTAATAATTAATTGAACATTTCTATAATGATTGGAAATATATGACGAAAATAGTAAACTTAAATAAATAAAATAGATATCTTACAATCCTCTCAACTACGAGTCTCGATTCTTCCGAAAGATATTGTCCTTTTTTGCCCTTTCGAGATCTTTTCCATTTCTCATGTCTAGATGGAGGGGATGGAGGGGCCACCTCTCCAGAGCTTAAAGACTCAGCTCTTAGTTGTTGAAATTTTTCTGCCATCATTTGTTCTTCCAATAATGCATACCCTCCCCGAGATAAACTATGAGGGTATACATTTTTAGATTGGATCTCTTGATGAGCTTTCCTTGTTTTCTGTAAATTAAGAATAAGTAATCATTAACAAAACAATAATAAGATCATCTATATAAGAAAGCTTATAAAAGTTTACATTGCCCTTACCAAAAATGATTCTTTTCTTCTACTTTCAAAAAATTGTCTCCATGTGTCTTCATCTATAAAAGGATATATACGACATGGATTCTCACGACTCCTATGACCATAAATGAAATCAGATGAGAGGGTTGATTTGAAATCCTTCCATCTCCTAGCAGCCAACGATAAGCATTTCTTCCTGACTCCTCCAGTGTCAGGAATATCAAATGTCATCTGATAAAAAAGAGGTTAAAAATATTATATATACTAGAAACATTTAAAGAAGAGTCAAACAATAGCAAAAGATCTTACCAAAATGGTCTCCCACAGCTGAGAAATTATCGCCTTATCCACACTTCTCCAATCATCATAGAGAATGCTTACTTTGCTCTTAGCCTGAGTTGCTACAAAACCATTAAAATCTTTAGCATTTGGACCTCTAGGAAGATCATCATCATCAAACTCCACGACTATCCTCTCCTCCTTCGTACGGGCAAGTGATAATTTTGGTAAACGTGTGCACCCACGCTTACCAACCTTTGAACTCTTTTTCGTAATAGGAGCATGTGAATGTTCCTCCCCAGATGTATGACCAATATGCTCATCTCCAGAATCATGTGGCTGATCAACTGATTGATCTGTCATTTTCCTTCAAATCAAAAAAACAAACATTAGTTCACAAATAGAAAAGTGTACTAAATTACATAATAGTAAACATTGGTAATATGGTAAGCATGTTAAACAATGATAAACATGGTAAACACAGGCAAAAGGTTGCCAATGAGTTGGACCAAGAAAGCTGAAAAGTGGACTCACTGAGTCCACCGGTCAGCCGGTGTGAGCTCACCGGCCAGCCGGAGGACCCAGGCAGTAGACTTGCCCACTGCCTGGTGCCACCGGCCGGCCGGTGGACCAGACAGCCTTCCTCTGTCTGGACCATCGGTCGGCCGCTGGATCACCACCGGCCGGCCGCTGGCTCATCACCGGCCGGCCGCTGGCTCAACACCGGCCGGCCGCTGGTGATCCAGACAGAGAGGAAGGCTCTCTGTCTGGTCCACCGGCCGGCCGCTGGCTCAACACCGGCCGGCCGCTGGTGATCCAGACAGAGAGGAAGGCTCTCTGTCTGGTCCACCGGCCGGCTGGTGGTGATCCAGCGGCCGGCCGGTGGTCCAGACAGAGGAAGGCTCTCTGTCTGGACCACCGGTCGGCCGCTGGCTCAGCACCGGCCGGCCGGTGGACCAGACAGAGCTTTGTTCTGGACCACCGGCCAACCGGTGATCCACCACCGGCCAGCCGGTGCGCCCAGGACTTCTCCTCTTTACGGTTTTTATTGTTTTATCGTTTTGGTTTTATACATGTTTTAATAAGTAAAAAATATACAGTATCTAACATTATATGAAAAAACTAAATGTAAACAAGAAATAAACTTGTGTTACCTGTAATTTTAGGAATGTACAGTTGGATTGTTTTCCCAAATTCCTTCGTCGTGATCGTTCCTTATGGCACAAACCATGTCTTCAACATACTCATCATTATGTTCTGTTAATCTTTCCATGGAAGTAGGGATCTCACATAAATCAGCATCTTCATCAAATTCATCCTCACCAACATATTGGTTTTTCCCTTGTAAAACAACAGCCCACTGCATATCTGATTGATCTACTACATAGAAAATTTGTTTGGCATGTGTTGCCATTATAAAAGAATCAGCTGTGTCTTCCAATCTATTCAGATTAACAAGTGGCATTCCAAATTCATCGTGTCTGACACTGTTGTTACCGATAAACCATTTACAGTTAAAAACGGGAACTTTAATTTTAAAGTAATCAGCCTCCCATATGTCTTCAATCACTCCATAATATGCACTTGATGCCGAAATTGGGTTTCTGTCCTTAGCACTCAAAAAATGCATTGCTTCTGCAAACACCAATACACCACTATTCTGAACTGCACTTCTGTTGTCCTGAGCTTTCGTATGAAATGTATAGCCATTAATGTCATAAGCGGACCATGTTATCACATTTAAAGATGGACCACCCACTATCCATTTTAATGTCTCTGATACATCTGATCTACCAAGCAAGGTCTTTTTAAACCATGGCAAAAAAGTTTTGTTGTGCTCATTCAAAATCCACATTTCTTTCTTCTTTGGATGACATTGTTTCAACTCATTAATATGCAATGTGATATACGGTTGAACATCAGCTATGTTATTCAAGATGTATGATTATAACTTCTTCATATGTTCAGCTGACAGTGATTTGACTTTCAAGCCACGAATCCCCTTTCCCTCATTATTAACCCGTTCATGGCGAGATGGAGGCAAACCTATGTGTTGCGCCGTAGCCAAGTAGCTCGTACAAAACTCTGCTACCTCCTCAGAAATATACTTTTCAATAATGGAGGCTTCAGGTCGATATGGATTTTTAACATATCCCTTTAATATTTTCATATACCTTTCAAAAGGATACATCCAACGAAGATATACAGGTCCACAAAGCCTTATTTCTCGAACCAGATGAATCATTAAATGCACCATCATATCAAAAAAGTTGGAGGAAAATACATTTCCAAATGACAAAGTATAAAAATTGCATCCTTTTCCAAAATGTTCAAAGCATTCACATCAATCGCCTTGTTGCAAATTGAATTGAAAAAATAACACAACCTCATTATAGTCTTTCTGACACGGATGGGCAATATTCCACGCAGTGCAACTGGTAGAATTTGTTGCATCATGACGTGACAATCATGTGATTTCATACCTATCAACTTCAAGTCTTTCAATGAGACAAAATTTTTTACATTTGAAGAATAACCTTGAGGCACTTTGATATCATGAAGACACTGACAGAAGCTACTTTTCTCCCTCTTCGATAATGTATGACAAGCCGGGGGAAAAAATGTTCGTCTTCCTTTAGGAGTGGGAGCTAACTCCAAACGTATTCCCATTGACAGTAGGTCTAACCTTGCATTCAACCCATCTTTTGTCTTTCCTTTAATATCTAGCAATGTTCCGATCAAAGAATCACAGATATTCTTCTCCACGTGCATGACATCAATATTATGTTTGACTTCATGATACCTCCAATATGGTAGCTCAAAAAATATTGACCTTTTCTTCCAAATATGTCTATCATTACCAGATTTCTGTGTCTTTCCCAATGTCACATCAAGGTTTTTCACCCTCTCAAAATACAATTCTGGGGATAAAGGTTGAGGAGCAGTATCAAATTCTTGTGAGCCATTGAATGCCTTTTTTAGTCTTCTATAAGGGTGATCCATAGGCAAAAACTTTCGATGACACATGTACACTGTTTTCCTCCCATGATGCAGTTGACAATATGGCGTCTGTTGTTCGAAAATTGGACATGCTTTATGCCCTTTAACACTGTATCCAGACAAATTTCCATATGCTGGGAAGTCATTTATAGTGAATAGAAGCACTGCATGCAGTTGAAAATATTCCATTTTATAAGAATCATACACCCTAATACCATCAGCCCATAACAGTTTCAAATCATCAATCAGCGGTGACAAGTATACATCAATATCATTGTCGGGTTGCTTTGGACCAGAGATCATGATACTCAACATGACATATTTGCGCTTCATACAAACTTCAGGAGAGAGGTTGTAAATTACCAATAAAACAGGCCATGAACTATGTGTTCTACTGAGGGTTCGGTATGGATTCATTCCATCTGTGCACAAGCCTAGTCTCAGATTTCTAATTTCATTTCCAAATGTAGGGTACTGGGCATCAATTTTCTTCCATTGTGGACAATCAGCTAGATGACGTATTTTTCCATCACATACCCGCTCATCAGCATGCCATCTTAACCTTTTTGCATCATGTGAATTAGCAAATAAACGTTTGAAATGAGGAATTATAGAAAGATACCAAAATACCTTTGAAGGGAGCTTTGTAATCTCTACATCAGCTTGTGATTTTTTCTTTCACCTTATACCGTGATGTCCCACATTTAGGACACTCTTTCAGAAATTCATATTCCTTCCTATATATAATGCAGTCATTCGGACAGGCATGTATTTTCCTGTATCCCAATCCCATCGGGCATAATATTTTTTTGGCCTTATAATGTGAATCTGGAAGATCGTTATCTTTTGGAAGAATGCCTTTAATCAATTGTAGCAGCTCTGTAAAACTTCTGTCACTCCATCCATGTTTCGCCTTCAGGTTAATCAATCTTAACACCGCCGACAAAACCGTAAAATCTTTACAACCAGGATATAATGGTTTTTCGGCATCACCATATAGACGTGCAACTGTCGGTTCTATCTCAATTTGTTCTGCTACAATATCGCGAATCATTTCTTCAATTCCATCGGAGTTTCCATCTTGCGATTCATTATCATCAGTGACATTCTGTCCAGTTTCGCCATGCCAAATCCAAGGGTTGTAACTCGGATTGAAACCATGACAAATCAGATGATCTTTTATCTCTCTACTTTTCAACTTCTTCATATTCAGACATTTCAGGCATGGACAGAAAAAAATGTCACTACTTGGAACATTTCGTTTAGAAAATTCCAAAAAGGCATCAACACCTTCCTCATATTCATTTCTCATTCGATGTGCCGTAATCCAACTTCGACTCATTATTACCTATAACAAATAGCAAAAATATATATATTTTTTAGATAAGACAAATATATGTTTATATGAAAAAAATCATAATTTGAATGTAAACAATTTTGAAATATAAAACAAATCGATGTGTAAACCCCCCCTGGACACCCCCCGACCCCTCTGGACAGCCCCCCACCCCTCATGGACACAACCCCCACCCCCGACCTGCTTGGACACCCCCCTGGACACCCCCCAACCCTCTGGACAGCCCCCGACCCCTCTGGACAGCCCCCCACCCCTCCTGGACACCACCCCCCACCCCCTACCCCCTTGGACACCCCCCTGGACATCCCCCAACCCTCTGGGCAGCCCCCCCACCCACCCGGACAACCCCAAATACCCTATGGAGAGGCCGCCACCCACTTGGACAGCCCCCCACACACATCCACCCCCTTGGACAGCCCCCCACACCCATCCACCCCCTTGGACACCCCCCTGGACACCCCACCGACCCCTCTGGACAGGCCGCCACCCCCTTGGACAGCCCCCCACACCAACCCATCCCCTTGGACACCACCCTGGACACCCCCCGACCCCTCTGGACAGCCCCCAACCCCTCTAGAAAGCACCCCCACCCCTCCTGGACACAACCCCCCACCCCCGACCTGCTTGGACACCCCCCTGGACACCCCCCAACCCTCTGGACAGCCCCCGACCCCTCTGGACAGCCCCCCACCCCTCCTGGACACCACCCCCCACCCCCTACCCCCTTGGACACCGCCCTGGACATCCCCCAACCCTCTGGGCAGCCCCCCCACCCAGCCGGACAACCCCAAATACCCTCTGGAGAGGCCGCCACCCACTTGGACAGCCCCCCACACCCATCCACCCCCTTGGACACCCCCCTGGACACCCCACCGACCCCTCTAGACAGGCCACCACCCCCTTGGACAGCCCCCCACACCCACCCATCCCCTTAGACACCACCCTGGACACCCCCCGACCCCTCTGGACAGCCCCCGACCCCTCTAGAAAGCACCCCCACCCCTCCTGGACACAACCCCCCACCCCCGACCTGCTTGGACACCCCCCTGGACACCCCCCAACCCTCTGGACAGCCCCCGACCCCTCTGGACAGCCCCCCACCCCTCCTGGACACCACCCCCCACCCCCTACCCCCTTGGACACCCCCCTGGACATCCCCCAACCCTCTGGGCAGCCCCCCCCCCCCCCCCCCACCCACCCGGACAACCCCAAATACCCTCTGGAGAGGCCGCCACCCACTTGGACAGCCCCCCACACCCATCCACCCCCTTGGACAGCCCCCCACACCCATCCACCCCCTTGGACACCCCCCTGGACACCCCACCGACCCCTCTGGACAGGCCGCCACCCCCTTGGACAGCCCCCCACACCCACCCATCCCCTTGGACACCACCCTGGACACCCCCCGACCCCTCTGGACAGCCCCTGACCCCTCTAGAAAGCACCCCCACCCCTCCTGGACACAACCCCCCACCCCCGACCTGCTTGGACACCCCCCCTGGACACCCCCCAACCCTCTGGACAGCCCCCGACCCCTCTGGACAGCCCCCCACCCCTCCTGGACACCACCCCCCACCCCCTACCCCCTTGGACACCCCCCTGGACATCCCCCAACCCTCTGGGAAGCCCCCCCCCCCCCCCCCACCCACCCGGACAACCCCAAATACCCTCTGGAGAGGCCGCCACCCACTTGGACAGCCCCCCACACCCATCCACCCCCTTGGACAGCCCCCACACCCATCCACCCCCGTGGACACCCCCCTAGACACCCCAACGACCCCTCTGGACAGGCCGCCACCCCCTTGGACAGCCCCCCACACCCACCCATCCCCTTGGACACCACCCTGGACACCCCCCGACCCCTCTGGACAGCCCCCGACCCCTCTAGAAATCACCCCCACCCCTCCTGGACACAACCCCCCACCCCCGACCTGCTTGGACACCCCCCTGGACACCCCCCAACCCTCTGGACAGCCCCCCCACCCCTCCTAAACACCACCACCCACCCCCTGCCCCCTTGTACACCCCCCTGGACACCCCCCAACACCCACCCACACCCTTGGACAGCCCCCCACACCCACCCACCCCCTTGTAAACCCCCCTGGACAGCCCCCGACCCCTCTGGACAGCCCCCCGCCCCTCCTGGACACCACCCCCCACCCCCTACCCCCTTGGACACCCCCCTGGACATCCCCCAACCCTCTGGACAGCCCCCCCACCCACCCGGACAACCCCAAATACCCTCTGGAGAGGCCGCCACCCACTTGGACAGCCCCCCACACCCATCCACCCCCTTGGACACCCCCCTGGACACCCCACCGACCCCTCTGGACAGGCCGCCACCCCCTTGGACAGCCCCCCACACCCACCCATCCCCTTGGACACCACCCTGGACACCCCCCGACCCCTCTGGACAGCCCCCGACCCCTCTAGAAAGCACCCCCACCCCTCCTGGACACAACCCCCCACCCCCGACCTGCTTGGACACCCCCCAACCCTCTGGACAGCCCCCCCACCCCTCCTAAACACCACCCCCCACCCCCTACCCCCTTGGGCACCCCCCTGGACACCCCCCAACACCCACCCACACCCTTGGACAGCCCCCCACACCCACCCACCCCCTTGTAAACCCCCTGGACACCCCCCGACCCCAAATCCATGCACCTATGCCATGGTTGTGTGTGAATAAAGTAGTAACAACTGTAAAAGGGCAACCCATCCAAATGGACACGCCCCAACCCTCTCGGGGATTTATAGAAAACGATGAAAAATTAGTGAAATCATAAAATTACTCAATATTACAAGTCGAACAAATAGATCTAGGGATGATAAATAAGATTATGGTGCCAAAACGAGTTAAAAGGGTTCGCAATCGAAGAATCTTAGCTAGTTTCAACAAAAAAATCACAACACATATATATATACTATCCGCGAAAAAAAACGAACGAGTGGGAGGATTACCTGAGTGCTGCGAGTTTAGATGATTGATCCGAGGAGATTAAATATGAGAAACGATGATCGCAAAACGAATCTAAACCAACGAAATGGACGAGCCAATTCGGGTTTACGCGCGAGAGAGACGAGTCGCGACTGTCGAAGGTAAACTCGCGAATGACAATCCACGGGTCTGGGTAAATTTTTAAATGAGTTATCACGTCGGTTATTCAATAACCGACGTGATAATGTTTTTAAAAACCTTTATAACGTCGGTTATTTCAATAACCGAGGTAAAAACCTTCCTCCGATTCATTTTTTACGTCGGTTATTTTATAACCGACGTTATAAAGGGCTCAAAATCCGCGTTTTTTTACGTCGGTTATGGAATAACTGACGTCAAAAACATCTGCGGATTCTTTTTTTACGTCGGTTATTTTATAACCGACGTAAAAAAGCCTTCAAAAACCGCGTTTGTTACGTCGGTTATTCAATAACCGACGTAAAAAGGCCTTCGAAAACCGCATTTTTTACGTCGGTTATAAAAATAACCGACGTAAAAAACGAAGGCGCGCGATTAATAACGTCGGTTATAAAAATAACCGACGTTAAAGGTGTACCGAACACAGGTTTTTACGTCCGTTAAGAAATAACCGACGTAAAAAACCTCGTTTTACATATTATGACGTCGGTTTTATAAAACCGACGTAAAAAATGGTGACGTAAATAATGGTGACATAAAAAACGTTTTCTTCACTAGTGGCATGATAGTATAAACAAAAAAGAAAGTGTAAAATTACATGCCCAACAAAAAATAAATCACCAAACTGAAAAACAAATATGGAATAATGGAATTTTGAGAGATACCTCACTCTTGATCTCTATGTCCTGACCATTATACATGGTGAATACACCCATTTCATTCTAATCTCCACTGATTCCACTATCGATCTATCTATCGTCTGTACAAGACACATCATGTGTGGGGAAAGAACATGTAGGTGTGAGTATATTCATACCATGTAGGCCACCAAAAAACCATAAATGGCATAATATAAATATCCATAAATGATTTTTCACCCCAATAAAAGATGGATAACAAAACTGAACATATAAATATGAACATAAACAATACAAATAGAGAGATAAAGAAGATCTCTATAATATAGACTATCTAAAAATTATGTGTCAGTCTGCAGCTCCGAATGTCTATCTCTGTTGCTTAGAATCATGTGAAACTGTATAAGAAACTGTGTATTGGGGATCACACTTTTCTGTTACATTCCATATTTTGGATATCAACTTATCCTATCCATGTATCTCATATAACCACTCAATAAAGTAGGTGTAGGTTCATGCTCCACACTAATGTGCTCCACAATAGAGGGAGCCACAACTCATATAGAGGACCCACTCACCACAAGAGTTGGAAGACTATAGATTGCTACTCATGTAGATAATGGACCCACACCAATGGTAGTATAGGGGAGTTCTGATTATACCTATGTAAATAATATGGGGCACACTCACCCCGGTGGAATAGGGTTGTTCTATCCTATGTATCTCATTGATGATCACACCTGATCACTATCATCGTCGAAAATTTATTGAAGAAGAGACACTTTTGAGACACGTCAAATCATATTTAAAAAGCCACCAAAATGGATACAATCATCTTATACATAGAAAAACACTTATTATTGCCTACTCACATGCCATAAACCATCTCCCAACAAAGGATATATTAGAGGAAAACATTTATGGAGGGGGTACAAGGCATAAATGGGGGTTCACACAGTGTGTGACCCACCTCGTCACCTATCAATGTTATCCTCTATATAGAACATGGATGTCATGTTGTACTACATGAAATGTACATGTGGTAAAAGGTGTGCCTCATGCACATGAGTCTTTCCCATTTACAGATGGTAATTCCCATGTAATTCTGGCCATGTCCTTGTACATATATGTACACCTAGATGTTCTTGGTACTGGGCCCTGAGCATGTACTCCTAGAGTATAGGGTATGTCTTGGCACCTAGGATTGTAGGCATGTTATAGGTAGCACATAGCTTATCTACCTATGTATGGAGACATGGATTGTGGGGCCATCCACATGGAATG
Organism: Viscum album; assembly: GCA_963277665.1. Taxonomy (NCBI): domain Eukaryota; kingdom Viridiplantae; phylum Streptophyta; class Magnoliopsida; order Santalales; family Viscaceae; genus Viscum; species Viscum album. The sequence goes on along the minus strand of OY728134.1, from coordinate 1,424,989,388 downwards.
GGATACTTAACTTGACTAAAAGACCATCCTCCATACAAAAAAACTACATGACTTGGGTTCTTCCACACTATGTGTGTTGTAGCCGTGTTTTCCCCAGAATTGTCATATTCTTCACATAGTTTCCCAGTATGCTTCCCCATCTACAAATCATACCATTTAACCACCCATAATCAAAGTATTACACCTCCATCTATAAATTAATGACCTCTGATGGCTAAAAATATGTATCTGGTCACTCTTCAGGATCCCATTTCTCAAACCATTACCATTAAGGGTTATGAAACCCTAATACATCACCCAAAATATTGAATCAACCATAATACATCCCCAAATCACTGTGAAGTTCATCGTTCACATCATTTACAAGTATTTTTGGGGTTCAATCATGCTCAAATCCATCACAACATGTCAAACCATGTTTATGTATGCCAACAACGATGAATGTGATGAATATTTGGGAGAAATTCACAATAAAATTGAATCCATAATTGTGAAAGTATTATTGGACAATGATTAAAAGTTATGTATTTCTAGGGTGATATCAATCCATATCAAGATTAAATTGAAAATAACAATTAAAATTTTTAAATGGATCATGTGAAGAATCTAGTAATCCTAGATTATGAAGTAGATAAAATTAATGGTCAATATTTTAATAAATATGATCAAAACAAAAAATAATGATCCCTAACTAGATTATGGATCAGTCATTAGTAATGAATGTGGATTTTTGTGGTATGGATGATCAACATCATTATCTTCTTCTAGATCCACCTCGATCTGATTATTGGCGCTCTACTATTTTGATCCACCAACGAAGAATAGTCACCTCTAATCCACTTTGGTATTTGTGAATAACAATGGTGAAAATTCATAATGGTATATTAATTGGGATAATTAGGATAGATATTTAATATAGAATTAATAAAATATTTATTTATTTTAATTAAATTAACCTTACAAGGGTTGCGTCAATAGATCTTATGTTGCTAAATGTAAGAACACGGATCTTCCTTTTAGGTATGTTCTTCATTTCTGGTTGATTTTTAAGAAAAATAGGAAGAACGAAAATTTTAGGAGTACATTCTGTGTACTTGCCTCTGATTCCAAGTCGTTTCTAGCCGTGTCATAGCCATGTACACGACCGTGTGATGATGTGGGAGGGAATCTTGAGTAGGGGCATAGTAAAGGCCCATACACGTGCATTTATCCCTAGAGAAAAAAACATGTATTTTTATTTTTATTTTATTAAATGGTCTAGCGTTGCATCTAGTTGGTAGAACCATCTTTATCTCTTCTCATCTCACCTAGGAGCGATTGAAGATGACGATACTTCTTTGATCCCCCGACCCATTGTCCATCCTCCGAATCAACCATCATTGATTATGTTAGAATCACCACGGGGAGTTCTTCCTTCTTATAAAGCCTTTGTTCCTTGATTTTTACTCTTTCATGTGATATCCTTGGTTGAACGATTTTGATGTTTTTGTAGATCTACATATTTTTAGGCCAATTCAAGGTCTGACACCAGAGTATATCACTCGTACAGCACCAAGGTATGTGGTTTGTGCCTTTCCATAGTTATTCTTTGAATGTTATGTGAAAAAGATCCCAATACCCAAGATTTGGGTATCTCATGTTTAGGGATTTTAACCATGTTGAGGCCTTCTATGCTTGGTTTCTTGGGTTAGGGATATTTTTTGTAAATAGGTTTACCTTGCATGCTATGGATGTGTTTTTCCATGTTTTATTTGATATTGATCGTTTGGTCTAGATTTTCCTATTCCGCTTCTTGCTTTCTGTGCCTAGTATTTTGAGGATGGAATGATATTATCAGATATTGTGATATTCCTTTTAGATATTTATCCATGTAGTAATTTTATTTTTTCTATTGTTGATGAACATTATTTTTGCATGATATATTTACATAGATATGTGGGAACCTTTTGTAGTGAGACCATTGGGAAAATTGATGTTGAGCGCTTCCCTAGAGTGTGATATTTTTTATCACGTTGCGAGACAATAGGGGGGATTGAAGTTGAGTGCTCCCTCAGAGTGTGTGTGGTTATAATTACAAGACTATAGAGGGAATTGACATTGAGTACATCATTAGAGTGTCTGTAGTTTGTCATTAAAAGGCTATATGTCAAATTGACGGTGAGATCCTCCTCCGAGAGTCTTTGTTTACATGAGACAAAATGGGCTAGACCGTGTTAGCTTACCCAGGTGGTTGTTGAAACCTTGTATAAGTAACCCATATGGGTTAGTCTGTGAGAACTTACCTAGATTTTTACTTGAGATTGAATGTTTAAAACATATGGGATTAGCTGTGAGGACATTCCCAGAGGGTTTCTAGTTTGGTTTTTTGAATAATCTATGTATGTAAATGAATGTAGATGAAACTGTATGATTGTTTACTTTTTAGTAATTCCTTGTTTATTGCTTCACTTTTGTATGTTTCCTTCCATATAAATTAAATTACTCTTAAGAATAGATCTTTGGGTGGTTTCCTACTAGGATTCATCTCACACCCTCTTTGGGTCATGTTTTTGGTCCAAAATAGATTATATTGTTACAGGTATAGATAAGGGCAAGAGCCCTTCTACCATAGGTACTTAACTATTGTTGAGCTTCGGATCATGGGACCAAGATGAGTTTTTTGATATTGTTGGAGTTTTTTTAATTTTTTTCCCTTTTACTTTGGTTTTTTAATCAATTTCATAATTTAGAATTGTTTGGATGCTTTCCTAGACATATGTAACATGCATAATTTATATATGTGCTCCAGTTGATTATTTACTTTTAGTTTTCTGCTGATTACTGTTGTATGGTATTATTACTGCTTCTTCTACTATTGTATATTTATTTCCATTGAAACACTCTACCAAAGAGGGCATAGTATCCCCACCATCACACCTAATGCCCTCACTACTAGTCAGAAACATCTGGAATTTGGGGAAATGTTCTTGAGGCCATGTGACCAACCGGGTACGGGGCTCATTTGGGCAGCACCCAGAACCAGGATGTTACAAATTGGTGTCAGAGGAACTGTTTTCTCTTTGATATACTATTTGGAGCCTATAGATAGGGATATGATATAATAGGTAGTTGTTAATAAGTTTTTCCCACGAGTAGATAACTCATGTACATGGAAAAGCTAATTTAACTCAATTATTTCCTTTTTTACTAGTTTTCAATTTTACAGTTGATTTGATTTCTCCACTGGGTGATTCACATGTTTTGTGACATTAACGTTGATAATATTTAGGTTCTATTTTTGTTGAAACCCTATGAGATGAGGGTATGATATCTTATGCATCATATATGCACTTTCTAGAGATCACATTTACTGCCTTTTTACTGGTCCATTTAGGGTGCATTACTGATTGCATGTCATTGTGATAGATGTCATGCAATATATGCATGTTGTAATAATAGATGCCTTGATATAATACCTACTATTTGATAGGGAATTTAATTATGTAAGGTTTTTTTTGAATGAACACCAAAATTTTGTTCCTTGGGTGTTATGGGCCCTCATGGATCATAACTTCGTGGAATATTTCATTGTTATTCCTTTTATATGCCATGTATAAGATTCTGAGAATTGATTCATGGGGATTATGGGCCCTCACGAATCATAAATCTTGAACTCTACTGTTTGTTTCAGTGTTACTTGGTCTTCTGGAGTAGTTTCTGAGACTTACTATCCAAAAAACCAAGAATACGTTGTGTTTATTACTAAATACACACCATGTATCCTTTTGTTCGAGAAGGAAAATGTTTTCTTTAGTACACATTGTGTACATTAGGTACACACTGTGTGGAATCCAACTATGTTACTACCTTGGTGGGAAGATACATGGGGTTGGGAAATCCTTGTTGGGACACGCCATGTACATGGAGTACACATCGTGTTGTAGAGATCATGTAACCAGCCGTGTGACTAACGACATGGGTCAGTGGTTTCCTTCTAGTACATGTTGTGTTATGCATAAACACGTCATTTAGTCTTGTTCTGGGAGAACCGTGTGGGTTAGTCGTTTAAGGGAACTCATGTAGGGGAGGATGATTCGACTACACTCTATGGCCAAGGAGAACACGTTGTGTGTAAGGGGTGTTACATGACCTATTTTGGTAGATGCATGCACCCATGTGAATTCTTAAAGGAACATGCTATTTTGGGGTTATATGGACTGTCTATCCACTTTTTAGAAATCATTAATGTTTCCTTTAACATGTTCCTTACCTGCACATCTATGTTTCAATCCTTGATAATCTTTAACTAAGTAGTGCGCTTAACTTTGCAAAGTCATGCCACTGGGATGTCCTCCAGTTGTATACCAGATTCAGGCCAGTTATCAAACACCAGACATGGTGGATCAGGGACCACATGTAGATCGTCCTGTAATGCCCATCTTGGCAGTAGCCATCATTATGGATACATGTTCTGATGCATAGTTCTGAGTGGGATTTATGAGGTTTATGTATACATTCCAGGGAGTGACGCCTCATGCCCCATCAATGACAGAATTAATGTGGGTTTTCAGCAGCAACATACCCCAACTTTCTCAGGGGATATATGACCTCTTTGAGACACACCTCCTTTATACGTCCTTACCTCATGTCTTTAAATTGGACAACATTTTCAAAACTATGTATGGCTTGACTAACATCCTAATGGGATACATAGAAATACCCAAACATTTTCTCTTTGGGTCCAGCCCAAAAAATCTCGTCTCCCCTCCCCAGGTTTAGTTCTCTTTGAGTGTTACATATGGTATGATATGGACTTCTTTATTCCCCATTAACATCAGGTTTACAATGGTCTCACCATGTACCCCACCTTCTTGAATTTCCTTCATCTCATCTTCATCCTTAGTGCATGACGTTAAAATTCATGAAATTTATATAAATATGTATGAATTGATTCCATTACTTATGAGGATACCTAGGAACACCCAGACATTTCATCTTCAGGTCCAGTTCTAGTTTTTAGAAACCTTCTCTTCCTTCAGGCCCTCTGGCCGATGTTATCTCGGGATGTGTGGTGTGGTGTGGACTTATGTCCTTATTTATGTATGGTTTGTAGTAACCACACCACATATTTATCTCTTGAGATATCTTCATTCCCCTTTAATCCACTCATCTCATTAAGTATTCTTCTATCAATTAGGCCCCTTGAAGCTTTTTCGAGATTCACCAACATCCTCAGAAGCACTATGGTTTAAAATATAGAGTTTTGGATTCTACATGGACATGATTTAATCCATTTCAATGCTTCATGCCTCCCAATATTTGGGTCTCCATCATAATTCACATCTGAAAGTACCCCCATATTGTATGGATTTTTGTCTTAATGGATCTCTTACTGCCTTGGAAAATTTCCCAAAGGATTTTGAATGACATTATGAGATTGGTTCTGCATTTTAAATACGATCATCAGCTGATTATCAGATATTCCTTCCCATTTAAAATCACATGATATGGTTGATATGTTTCAAACATGGTCAAAAATTTTCCTCCATCATAATGTCATCACTATTATTCCCAAATTTTGGTCGCAGGACTCAGATCTATTTCCATTACATCATGTTCAAGTGGAATTTTTACACACTTTCCACTATCCTTCTATTTGTATTTGTGCATTAAGAGGAATAGTTCATGTCGTGGTGTCATCCTTGACATCGCACCATTTCCCCATATTGTGTATTCCTTGTTTTACAAAGACCTTCTTCGACCTTGTTTCCCACATTGAGCGCAGCTCAAGTGGGCTTAGGGATTCGTTCAAGGTTTACACATGCATGGAAAAATCTCACTTATTTATTTCCCAGCTCTATGACCTTAAACTAAGATCCCACCATCTTTACGACATGATATCAAACTGCATGGCTTGTTAAGAACTATGTACGTCTTGATTCCTTTCCTAATGGGATACATAGGAATGCCCAGACATTTCGTCTTTGGGTCCAGCTTAGGCTCCACTAATTATCTATTTTGTTTGGAATTTTGGCCTTAATTTTTTTGGGATTATGTGGTGTGTCCTATGTGGACTTATGTCCTAATTCACGAATGTTTTATAATAGATTCACCACAGACTTCCCCTTATTGGATAGTCCCTCCCATATCCATCATTATCGCATGAAGTTAAACCACATGGCATTTTTAGAACTATGTGTGGATTTATTCCCATCATTGAGGGATACGTATGAACACCCAGACATTTTGTTTTTGGGTCCATCCCTAGGTACTTAAATCTTTTTTCCCCTAGGCCTGAGGTCCCCTCTGGGATTGTGCATAGTGTGGTGTGTCCTTTTTCCCTCGTTCACGTTGGGTATGCTTTATCACGTAATGTGCATTCCCATTAGATCCTTGTTCTTCCATATACATCCAAACCATGTGATGTTAAACTATGTGTCTCATCCCACATGACTTTAAGTTATTTCTTCATTGTCAAAAAATGTGAAAGTGCATGTGTTGGTCCTATCATATGACCTTAAACTTGGAAAATATCTTCCTGGATGTGCGACAAAAAATGGAACCACATTGTGGTGTCCTCAATTTAGAGGGCATCTTGTTTGGAATTGTTCATCTGAAATACCATTTTTCAAGGTCTACATATGGATTGATTCTTGCAGTGAAGACAAATTCTTTATTCTGGGATTGATGCTACAGAAAAAAACACACCCACATGAAAGAAAAAACAAGATCCATAAAATGCTACATATTTTTGGTGCATGGGACATATCTGCATGACAGTATTTCCCATAGCATTGGTATCCTACGATGAATTTCTAGAACTATGTGTGGATTGAATCCCATTCTTATGGGATATATAGGAACACCCAGACATTTCATCTTCGGGACTAGCCTCAGGTACTTCTATTCCTTCTCCTGGCCCCCTGGTCTGGGTTCTCTCCCGAGATCATAAATGGTGTGGTATGTGGACTTCTTAGGATCTCATTCAAGTCAGATTATTCTTTCATTCCATACATGTTCCTCTCTTGATAAACCTATATCGCTTGCGTCATTACCACATGACATTAAACTTCATGCATTTCGAGAAGTACGTATGGATTGATTCCCATATTTGTGGGATATGTAAGAATACCCAGACATTTCCTCTTCAGTTCCACCCCAATGATTATGAACCCATTTTATCCCTTCTCTTTTGGGATTCTCGACCACTGTTATGCCTCATCAATATGATTAGATGGACTATGGTTTAGGACGTAAAGAGTTACATTCTACATGGACATTCTTTCATCCATTTCCATGCTTCGTGTCTCCCTGTATTTGGGTCTCCATCATATTTTACTTCTGAAAGGACCCTAGAATAGTATGAATTCTTGGCCTTATAGATCTCATACCACCAGGGACAACATCCCATAGGATTTTTGAACAACATTATGAGATAGGTTCCACGTTTCTAATCTGGTCAGCAGCCGACCCTCAGATGTTAGTTCCCATTTTTTTCAAATGATATGGATGTTTTGTTTTGAATATAGTCAATAGTTATCCTCCATCATTATTCCACCCCTATTATGCCCAAATATTGGTCATGTGATTTGTATCTATTTCCAATCCATCACGTTCAAGATGAATTTCAACACCCTCAGTTTCATCCCTCTAGAAACCATTGCACATGAAGAGGACAAACCAGTGTGATGGGGTCATCTTCGACTCAACACCATCACCACTACTGTGTATTCCCTATGTTCTAAGTATTTTCTCCACCCTTGTTTCCAAAACCATGTATATATCACATGGGCTTAGGGACATGGGTATAGTTTGTTCCTACATGGAAGAACCACACTTCTTCTGGTCTGAACACTATGAACATAAACTAGGATTTCACATCTAAAACTAGGTGCCCGAGTCTAGGAATAATGACACTAAAATGTGTGTCTATTCTCTTGGAAATTTGTGATGTGGTCTGGACTTCTATGTCCTCATTCACATATGGTTTTATATAATGCACCAAATTACATATTTCCTCCATAGAATTTTCCCCTTATGGTCTGAGCTCTATGACCATGAACTAAGATCCCATACATCCTAATTATACTATTTTAAACTATTCCTTTAAATGTCCTCAGCATATAATGCTAAACTGAATTCTTATCTTCTCTATTTACATGATGTAAAACAGTAGACCATCATAGGTCTTCTCCAGTGAGGACCCTCCCATAAATAGGTTTGATCTTGATTCATACCTATATTCTCACTCAATGTGCTTTCGTCATGGTGGCTTAATTTTGGGAGTTTTAGACTCCATTCGAACAGACCATCACACCACCCAACACTTCGTGTGCCCTCCTATTTGGATCTTTTTTCTCATTCGCATTTGAAGGGACCCCTAAATGACATTAATGCTCAGCCTTTAGGCTCACCTACTATTTTGGCCAATGTCCCCGAAATTGTGGGATAGACACTTTGAGTTAGGCCCCATCTTTTATAACATGGTCAGTGGATGGCCCACATTTATTTGTCCCCATTATAGGATAACATGGTATAGAGACTGTGTTTCAAATATAGTCCACAATTACCCTCCCCATCAAGACACTATCATTATGTTCTGAATATTTGGCATCATGATTCACACTCCCCATTCCCCTATGTTCAAATTGATTTTAACACCCTTGGAGTCACCCCTCTCATGCACTAGTGTATGTTAGGAAGAACATTTTGGCTATTCTGAGAACCCTTATCTCTGTTCATGACCCCATAATTGTCTCAAAAACTATGGGTGGTCATTCATACCCAGAGTATTCAAAATGTTTAGCCGGTACTCTCAAATAAAGAGTGAATAATTATGTAGTCATCCCTTGGTTCTCACATCTATTATGACTTAGGTGAGATTTGGGATTGATTGCTGGTTACATAACAGTTATGATTGAGATGTGATAATTAAAGTAAATAAGAAGTACGATTTTCATTAATTCACTAAAAATAAATAAAAAATCATGAATTTACGTTTGTGATTTCACCATATTACAAAACACATGGATTGTCCCCTCAAATATATGGATCGACCTCCTATATAGATCATTTCAGTTCCACCACTCTGTGGTGCATGGACTCTCGAACTTTCTCTCACAAGTTAAGATCCATCTCCTCTTTATTGGTCATAAGGATCAATTTATCAACTCTAATATTCTATTGGTCTTCATAAACTTGGATAATATCCATATCTTGGTATTCTCACCTCATCTTCTTCTCGGCTTCAATCGGTTGTGCCTTTAGTCAAGATATGAATTATGATTGGGTGCTAGTTAAAGTGGAATGTTCATTAACCCACAACCTTAAACACTGGACTTCAAGATTGGACTCTTTATGTTTCTATATATTTATGTCCTTTCTCTACTTCCAACTAACACTAAGTCTGCACGCTTCCTCTCGCACCATCTCGGAAAGGTAATCTCGAATGAGCGAGTGAGGGAATTAGGCATCCACTCTTCCATTGCATAGTTCATGTAGCTAGGGGTGATGTTTTACCACATGACATATGCATTTTGATTGTAGGGTGTTATCTATGAAACATTTGGACAACTTCCATGATCTATGACGGACATCCTTTCTATCCTCTTCATCAGAAGCGGTATCATACCGCTCCTCTGGGTCAGTGGGTTCATAATCGGGAAATTCCTCCAAGAGCTTAGCTGCAAGATATTCTTTAGGGATAGTCTTCATTGCTTGAATCTGATTCAATGATTTCTACCATGTTAACTCCAAACTTTGTCCTACATCGGTATCCCTCATTATTATTGGTCGCTCATAAGGAACTATGGAATGTTCATCCTGTACACTCGATACTATAAGGACAAACACCCCTCTTTGGAGTATAGCCTTGAGTCTACTATCTATTTGCAGTAGAAACATGTGTACCATCCTGGAAACTATGCAGGCATGGGTCGCATTAGCCAATCTGACCGATCAAGAAACATGTACTGCTCAGATGCATGAGGCTTACCCTACACATCCACTTGATCTTTCATCAGGTCTACACCCCCAGGAGGCCAGCATGCGACCCTCTGTATATTATTGTGGGCTGTGAAGATCTTTAGGAGGTAACCCCTACTCCCCCAGCACCGCTGGATTCCGTAACCATTATCTTTCCGAATCCAGGTGCCGATGTTTGGTTTTTATGCTTGTCACACCTTCATCCCCATTAGTGGGAGTGTTTGATTAAATATTCTCATGCACAGATTCATGTCAGTTCAGAAACCAATATAAGTTAAGATAGGAACTAGCGCAATGAAGGTTAGTGGGAACTCGCTTCTAGAGATAGAGTAAACTCATCGAAGGAAATTCTCCCTCATGCCACTATTTTACCGTCCTCAAGAGAGGCTCCCTTGGAAGTTCCCTCCATTTCTCGATGTAAATCTTCCTCATTGACTACTTCCCCCCAAGATTCTTCTGTATGACCAGGCAAGGGAAAATGCTCAACCAGTTGAACCACCGTTAATTCTATAGGAGTATTCATGTTCAAAAAAACCCTTAACCAGTGACTCATTGGTCGCATGACACAATGGGAGTATATTATGTCCTCTAATTCAATCACAGTCTTTATTTTCTTTGTAGGGGTAGTGTTGAAGCCACATTTTTCAAAGACAAGTTCTACCAGTGCGATCTCATGCATGTTTATGTTTTTTCATAGGCCATTAACACCAAGATATATTTTTCTATTTTCTGAATCATTATATGCCTCTAGAAATACATTATCATAAGGAATAATTTTGGGATGTAGTTACTTCAATATACCTTGAGGGAGGACCCTATGAAAGCCCCAGGATGATTCACCCCTCTCCTGGGCCATCCCAGGGAGAGCCACCAGGCCCGAAACGGTCTCCACTCTCTCTATCTTCACCTCTGTCTAGCACTGATCCGAGTTCTACTGATTCGTGGAACACTGCTCCTATTATTAGGGATTGGTCGCCTTGATGCATGCCATCAATACGTTCTTGACATCCCCCCACTGTCATTGTTCGACGTCGAAGAGTAGTGACGACTACTTTATTAGACAGGATAGTTAGTTACTTCAGTATCTCACCATGGTAGGCATCCTCCCAGCTCTATGAATACCCATTAACTATTCTGAATATAGCATTGTATGGGGTAACGTCAATCCACATATTCACATCCTATCCTGTAATCATCAGCCAGATTTTTTGCCTCACGCATTTTTGGTTCTCATGACACACATTTGAGTACACCTATGGGTTCAAGTTTTTCATATACAAGAATTTCCATGAGAACTAGCATGTGGTATATGGTTCACATATTGGTTCACATTATACTTTTCATACCATCAAACTTTTATGGAAGGATAGCAGATACACCCGCTTCTCTATAGTATTTTTCTGTTGTTAGTATAGGCACTATTTGGCAAAGAGAATGGATGGAAGATGAATTGTTTTTCCCTCCCCATCTTACCCAGCACAATCACTGTATCCAGCTTCAATGGGGCACTCCTTGAAATATTAAAAAATTCCAATTGAGAATGTATCCAAGGTGGAGCGATGGGGTAAAGTTATTCATATCCCCCCACCAATGCTGCAATCCAGCTATATAGAAATGTGAATGGTCCTCACACCCGCGACGACCTCTTTACCTAACAGATGTGTCAGAGTAGATGATATAACTTCTCCAGCACTTGTATACCCTGTTTGATGTGGTATCATCTAGAAAGTTGACCCTCCATGATAAATGAACTTGTTTACAACCCCATGTGGGCATCTCCAACCAGTAATATCCACCCACAGATCAACACCGAGATGAATCTAGAAATCCTAACAATCAACCACTTCTTAGTATTGAGGTTGTAATTCCCCACATTAAAGGGTATTTACTCCACATTACACTAGTCTTAACCTTCTTTTCTGCACTGAGATTCTCATGGACATATGGGGGGCCTTACCATAATTGTTTTCCCCTCCGGTGGTAAATTTAGAAAATAACTGAACCACTGATTTATGTGGACGTCTCGTGTGTTCTTCTTATCCTCTTCTATGCCTAATAAAATCCCTGAAAATTCCATATCCAAATGCGATATATTTTCCCTATCCTCCTAGAAATTCATGGTAGGGAGGAACTTGTCAATCATCCCTCCCATGATTAGGGTGATGGAGATTTTTTGATGGTACCAAAGGTTAATGCCAACATCCCTGTGATGCAGGTGGAAAGTGCTGGTATCCAGTGACCACCAGCTTAGTAATTCTGATATGAACTCCTTTCATTGAGAGATGATGAATTGGGTGGCCCAAGCCACTTCATACAGGCCTACTCACCTCAGTGCATTCTCAAACTCTTCACAAGATTCACATTCCTAGTAGGACCGTACCTAATCATCGGTGAATTTTTCACCCTAGCATAGATTCTATCTTTTGAAACACCATTTTCTAGATTAATGAGACCTTCCATGATGATTTCCTTGTAAATATGTGGAGACTCATCCTTCTCCAATGTCTTACCACTTATTTTTTTGACATGATTGTAAAGGAAATGTGTTGTCACCGTGTTGTGATCTTTTCCAATGTGGCAATCTGTAACCCTGTAACATTGGTATTTCTCATGGGTTCTCCTAAACTAGTAGGTTGAATCGTCTTTTCTAGTGTCTGAGATGGAGACTTCATCCTAAAAATCAAATCCATATAGTGCCATGTGATTTTAAAGCAGGTATTCCTTATACACCTCTATCTATCACTCCATCAATGATCAGTGATTAGAAGTGCTATGGATTTACTCTTCTATTTTTATGTTATTTTACATGGACTCCCTTTGAGAAGTGTCGAAATGAGCTTTTCATGAAACCTCCTGAGACTACATGAGTCAAATACATAGGGATGTTTTCTGGCCAAGACATGACGGTTGGACTCAAATATCATTCGTCAATACGTTTTACGAAGACCGTTCACGAAAATGGTTGCAAAGAACCTACCCACTATGAAGTTTCCTTGACTTTGGACTACATCATAAGGGGATCAATAGATCATAAGGCACCAGTTCACTAAAAATGTTCACAATGCACCAGACCAAGGAACTCCAGTTTTCTAAAAGCATTCATGGAGAGGATTTCTTCACAAAGAAGGATCAATAGGACACATGTTCGTGAAGATCCAGATGCAAAATAACAACTATGGGACACTATTTATAGGAGCAGTTGGATCCAACTTTGCAATGACCTACAGATTCTATTCACAACACTTCTCTCCCACACTAAGAGGTACCTTTTTTTAAGGGATAATTTCAATTTCGCTGTGTGATTTCCTCTATCACATGAATTTTTACACCCCTCTGCACCCCAGCATCACGATGAGTTGTATATTTGATCCTCTCTATGTATTAAGTGTCACACCCTTAGAATCCAACCCTCATTTTCGTTCAGCTCCAATCCTGAGGGGGAAGGAATTTTTTGGCTCCAAAATTCATCCCACTTTGGGAGAAAACTCATCAACAGAGTATAGTTATTCACCATTCCAAGAGGACCTAAATCCTTCAACACCATCCCAAAGGGGCCCTTCGTGAATCCCTCCAAAAATATGGACCACATTCACTATGGAGGCCTCTGCAATCATCTTCATAGAATCATAGACCCTTTGCGAGTATTATGCCTTCTGATGCAGTGTGTCCTCTCCATGGCATCATCGGTCTTCGTGACATGCTCTGCACTAGCCACTTCGGTGATCCTCTTCACGGCATCCCACACCCTATGTGAGGCCAACACATTTTGTTGGAGCCCCTATAGTCCGTGGTGTGACTGCTCTCTGTAATGAGTTATGCAACCCTCTATGACATTTGTTTCCTGTAAATATAGGGCTCACCCCCCCCTCCCAAACCAATGTTGCTCTACCCTTTCCACTTTCAAGCTTCCATTATGAAAAGACGTTCATGAAACCAAAAGATGGATCGCCAAAGGTACATGGCCTTTGTAAACCATTCTTTAGGTTCTTCTGGGCCTCCACCTATGGTGGGGATTCCCTTTGTGAAATCATTATGACCTTCATAAATGAGGGAGCCCATTTGGGGTGCTCGGGACATCACTAAGTGTAGATCCTTCACGAAGTACTCTCCAAACAAATAGGTATTTTCTAAATCGAAGCTCTACTCCATCGAAGGATTCACTTCTTGAAAAACCATTCCATTCATGTAGACCCTTCCCTTTGTGAAGGAAATACCCTTCCTGGAGACTCTTCCATTCACAACATCCTTCCCATTAAGAAGGATCTTTCCTTCGTGAAGTTCCTTGTCTTCTCTAAGGCCTTTTTTTTTTGCAAATCCCCCTCTTTTCAAGGTCTCCATCTTTTCACACCCCTCTTCCATGAGGCCCTCCTAGATCATACCAAGTGATTACATGGTCCCTCAAGTGGTGCTTCTTGTTTTATTTATTTCCCTTATTCTTATTTACATAGGCATGCTAACATGTATTTATTCTTTTCATAGCCACGCTAACATGAGGCCCTTAATGGATCACTTCACAACCCCATTTCCAAATGGAATTTATAGTTCCTTCCTTTACCCAAGGGTTATATTTCACTGGTTATGTACATCATATGGGTGATGAGAGATTCCTCAATGTCCAAGAAGTAGAACATTAAACTTCCAAGAACCCACGTTGATGACATATGATGCTAAACTGTGATCACTGTATAAACGACAAGTCTAGAGTGGACCGTGAAGGGGACAAGAACTAGATCCTTCTCAATCCCCTCTCCCTCTAATTTTTGTCTCCATTCGCACCTCAGGGGGTCTCTATGTAGGCCCTAACACCCTCTAATGGGATGATTCAGGTAGGATTAATATATCCTCCTCATATGTTTGGACATCATCCTTTCTCATCGGGCCTCCCTCCGAGAGTAAGTCATAATCTCTGTCTCCCTGGGCCACTAATCATGCCTAAGCCCACTTATATTCCTCAAAGATGCACCATTCACAACATGATTATTAGGTCTTTGTTGCCTATTGTTTCTTACACTTAGCATAACTCATTTGGGATTAGAGTAAACATCAATCACGACATTCAATTTGGGCCACCTTATTGTATAATCCCCACCACCATATCCAAAATACGCAGAATTTGGTCCTTTCCCTTTATAATAAGGGTAGGTGGGAATCCTTCCTGGGGTTCAAGCCCATCACCCTTCATTCCCAACAACTTCACATCAGCTTACCTTCATCCCCCATGACATTAAACCATATGCCCCTTTCATCTTGCAAGACTCTAAACTGTATGCATTTGAACTACATGGGTTTTGATCCTTGTCTCCTAGAAACGGTATATAAGAATCCTCATTGAGGTTCAACCCCAAACACTAGTAAACTTCAGGGTCCTCTTTTTTGGGACTTGCATCCCCGTTCCTCTATTTAGAGATGTTAGACAAGTTCCCAGTCAGCTAACCATTCATAGGCCCTGCACTCAATCCTTCCTCCTATAACCACAAGTGTCCCTATTTAAATGGGATGCTAATCACGCAAAATCCCTAGAATTTATTTAGGTTATTGTCCTTGATGTACACTATGATTTTATGCCTCCATTCTTGAACTACATGGACTTTGATTCCCTACCACAGGGATACATAAGAAACCTTTCTAAGGTTCTATCCCATCTCTCATATCCCCTCCTAGTCTTTCCCTTGAGCCATTGGGTTTCAGGAAGGCCACTCCTCAACCCGGGGGGTTCTACTTCCTTCAGGTCCCATCCATGATTACATTTTCATGAGCCACCTCCTCGAGTGACTCATCACCCCACATAACTACATGGACTTTTATTCCCACCCACTAGGATATGCAGGAAGCCTCCCTAATGTTCATTCCCAACATCACTTTCATCTTCACATCAGTTTCATCCTTTTCCTCCCATCAACTTTATTCAACCATCCATCATCCATCCAAATTCCTACCTAGACTACCACATCCCAGTGGGATCACACAATTCCTTGGGTAGCTAACCATGCATAATCCCTACACCGTCCATAGCCATCCAACCAAGAGTGTCCCTCTTGTGATTGGATGCTATCCACACGTATTTCCTTGATTTTATTGGGTTGTTTTCCATTTTTTATACCTTGATACCATGATTCTACCTATCAAACATTGTTGGTTTTGATCCCTGTATTCTATATAGGGTGCGTAGAAATCCTCCCTAAGTTTCAATCCCAGCAAATGGTAAATTGTGGTGTCTCCGTTTTCAAGACCCAATCATCCTCTGATCCGCCTGATCCATCTCCTATAAACATTTAACTCGTGGCATACCCCTTGTTAAACATTGGAAGTTGATGAAAACATTGGCGACATAATTATGGAATACAATTCCATATACTCAATATGGGATACCTTTCGCTTCCATGCCCTCGAAAATCCCTATCATAAGAAGATGGAATCCAGGTGTACCAGGGTTTCAGCACCCAGACTTTCCAGTGATGCCCAACATGACTACTCCTCGGACCAAAGATTGTATAATTAACATGACCCCATGAAATATCTTTAAATAAGAAGTGTAATTGATCGATGTCTTCAAATATATGGAATTGGGAAGAGTTTCACAAACAACGTCTTATTCTTTAAGGGAGACCCATACTAGGCGATGATTTCTGTAGAGGAATCCACATAAGGGGAGACCAATATCCCATAATCATATTTAAATAAAGGACCAAAATTATTTGAATAAGTGACGGATGCCACCTGCATTTGGAAAGAGATAATTCGTGGCAATAATCTGTGCATCGCAGTACGACAATGTCTGCCCCGGTGAAAGCGTCAAAAACAAATACCTACCATGTTGGAGGATTTTATTTTTATCCTTCGTAAATTAGTTCAATATGAATGTTTGTATTAATATATTGAAAAATTTATTGGATGTATTTTATGTGTTTAGAATATGGAAAACATCTATTGAAAGTTAGTTTTTGAAAAAATTAAAGGTTGTATGAAATCATATTGGCCTTTAATAGTGATTCATTATGATTATTAAATTATATTATTATAACAGAATTTTAATAATCTAAATAGTGGGTCATAATTTTTAGTAAAATGTTCTTTCTAAATGTATAATACACACTATTATTGAGTGGGTTTATAGTATGATATCAAGCTCAGGATTTCATAAGACCTTTTGGGATGACAAGTCCACTTTAATAATGTAGTTGATATATATTTATTCCACCACAAAAAATGGATTTAAGAATCCAAAATGTGTTATGGATCAGCCATACAACATCTTATAGACATTTAAGGGAATTTGGATACACTACCTAGGGATTCTAATTGTATTTTCATAAGGTATCCTATTTTGGGTGAAGGGCCAAAAAAATTTGGTAGATAAACCCAGTTTTCAAAAATGAATTATTTCCCAAGTAATGTTGTTTCAAGAGTCCTTTAATCATGGTCTTAATCCTTAAAATAATTAATATGGTGTTCCTTCCCAGAAAATGGATATTTAGATTATCCTTCAATGTTTTGTTTCTTTTGTGGAGTCTTCTCCACATTTTCTCCAGTATGATCAAAATTCTGGATCTGATTATGATGATTCCAATAATTCTAGATCTCCTATTGGACATAAAAGTTACCAACTCACCTAGTATTTGGTGATGAGAGTCATGATGATTTCTTTAGAGACATCAATGCTAATATTTTTACATCTATGTAACATGTTTCCAAGGATTTCAATTTTGAGGATCCCTAAAAAATAAGAAGGTTTTCAATGAATGAAACTCTAATCTTTGCATTTATTCTATTGGAAATGATATGTAATCTCTTAAAAAGAACTATAACTAGAATATAGTCAATAAATCACCCAAATCAATGGTTATTAGTTGTAAATGGATTTATAAAATAAAATAAAATAGTACTATAAGAAATAAAATAAAATTTAAATCTAGATTTGTAGTGCACAACATGGAAAAAATATAGGGAATTGAGTATGATGAAACATTTTCTTATTTTTATAAACATTCCTTAATAATAAGTATTCGTTCTTTTTATATTAATTTATATCTTCATATTGAATTGGTAGATGTCAAAATTTATTCTTTCTTGGTTACTAAAATGAAACAAAAACTCATTAAGACTCCTTTTAATTTTGAACATGCGTAAAAAAAGAAATTTATTTTCAACATAAATCTATATATGGATAAAAAAATATTAAAGAAAATTGTATAAATTTTTTGATTCATTGATGTTTCAAAAATGTCACGACCCGTCCTCGGGGCCCGTGCCGTGACTACCCCAAGCCCGCCTTCCATAGGCCAGGGGCTGGCGACTAGCACCAAAGGCGTAAAATCCCGATAACAGGGAAGGCATTGCCTTTATAAAAGAAAACAAGCACCATAGAGTACAAGCGGAAGAAGTAAACACTAAGTAAAAACTGAGTACAACAGTAAGTGCGGAAAGTAAAAAGGGGCCGGAAATACAAGCCCAACTGTAAAGTACAACTCGAAAGGGAAAACAGCAACTGAAAAGTAAAGCTGCTACGCCGAGCTGTCCACTGGAAATCCCACCTGAAGGGTGGGTACAGATAGCTCCTCTGCTCCTCAGGTCCCACCGTCCGCTCCGAGTATGTCTCGCCCAGTGGTCCACCTCCGGGTACCGCCTTGTCGTCACGTCCACCTCTGGGTACCGCCTCGTCGTAAGGTCCTCCTCCGGGTACCATCTCTTCATATAGTCCACCTCCAGGTACTACCCAGTCCTTGAACACTCGGCTTCTGTCAGCACTGCCCGTCATCTGCAACCAACACAATGAGGTGCGGGCATAGCCCATGCAGGGGTGAGTATAACGATACTCAGTAGGGACCCCGAGACCCTCAAGGTCTCACTAAACCAACAAGGATAACCACAAAGAAGATCTCAACAGATAACCTCTACTTAGATATATGCCCATACATATACCTAAGTTATCAAGTAACCCATCTCAATCATGAGGAAACACAAGGATTGTGAAATCAACGGATAACCACTACCCGGGTATATGCCCATACATATACCTAAGTTAGCAAGTGACCCATCTCAATCATGAGGTAAACACAAGGTCAAAAGTCTCAGCTCAAACCAGGATTTTCCTTATCGAAACCGTAACTGCTGAAGAGCTCCATCTCTGGAGTGTACAGTGGTCCTGTCACGACTCTGAGGTACTGCTCACTAACCTAAGACTGCTGAAGAACTCCACCCATCGAGTACTGCGGGCCAGCTGCTACAACCAAGCGCTCCCATGTGCCGCTACAACCAAGCGCACCTCTGTCGTGGGTCTGCCGCTACAACCAAGAGCTCCCATGTGCCGCTACAACCAAGCGCACCTCTGTCGTGGGTATGCCGCTACAACCAAGCGCTCCCATGTGCCGCTACAACCAAGCGCAACTCTGTCGTGGGTCTGCCGCTACAACCAAGCGCTCCCATGTGCCGCTACAACCAAGCGCACCTCTGTCGTGGGTATGCCGCTACAACCAAGCGCTCCCATGTGCCGCTACAACCAAGCGCACCTCTGTCGTGGGTATGCCGCTACAACCAAGCGCTCCCATGTGCCGCTACAACCAAGCGCAACTCTGTCGTGGGTCTGCCGCTACAACCAAGCGCTCCCATGTGCCGCTACAACCAAGCGCACCTCTGTCGTGGGTATGCCGCTACAACCAAGCACTCCCATGTGCCGCTACAACCAAGCGCAACTCTATCGTGGGTCTGCCGCTACAACTAAGCGCTCCCATGTGCCGCTACAACCAAGCGCACCTCTGTAACACTCTGAGTCTTTCGATCAGCAGTCGTCAGGTCTCAGCCAGCTACACGGTCTTCGTACTCCGCACGCTCGTCACTGGGAGGGTCCGCTCCACGAGCTACAGTTCGATACTCCAAGAATCTCAAAGTCCCATGAAGATGTATCTCAAAGGACTGCCACGTCATATGGGTCTCAATGCAACAGACGGCGCGTCAATCGGACGCCCGGTCTGTGAGTTATTAGCCTTTTCGTCCCAGGGGCCCGGTTGGTTTCGTGAGCAAACCAAACCCGGACGTATCTCAAATGTACCCCAAACTCTCATAGGTTAAACTCATAGGGACCGTTTCTCAACGTGATCACCAACGCCGCTGACGGTTTGTCAAACGGACGTTCTGTCAGAAAGATATCAGCTTTTCCGTTCCAGGGGCCCGGTTGGATTTCGGTGCGATCCAACCCGGCCACTATCCATCTGCATCCAAAACTCGGGTGGAGGATTCCAAAAGTTCCGTATCATCAACAGGAACTCAACGCAACAGACGGCGCGTCAATCGGACGCCCGGTCTGAGAGTTATTGGCTTTTTCGTCTCACACTCACCTTGGGAAACTTCCCAGGAGGTCACCCATCCTGATCACTACTCTAGACCAAGCACGCTTAACTATGTAGTTTTAACCACGTAGGCTCCCGAAAAGGAAGGTGCACCTTGAGTATAGTATACTGAAACGACCGTCTCGGTCTAAGGATCGCGTTGCCGCTAACGACGAGTCGTTTGGAGGCTCGCAGCCCAAGATGCGGGCATTTGACCAAACCGCTCGGTAACGGGGGTTTAGGGCCCGGGCCGTCCCGGCCCGAGACCCCCGGATGGCCCGAACAGGGTCGACCCGCCCCGGACGGGGTCGACCCGGCCCGGCACAGCCCGGCGCGGCCCGGCCCGGCGCGGCCCGGCCCGGCGCGGCCCGGCCCGGCGCGCCGGTTCGGCGCAAGGCAGCGCGCTAGACGCGCTGCCAGCTTGGCCGAAGGCCGAGCTTGCTGGAAACGGGGGGCCGCCTGCCCCCCCCCCCCCCCTTTGTGAAACCGGCCCCCCTCATAATGGGGGGCCAAATAACTGCCCGGGGGAATTAAATTCCCCCGGTTTCCTCCAACCCGGCCGGCCGGCTTCTTGTCAACAGGACCGGCAAGGGCCAGTCCTCTTCCGTCTTCCGGCACCGGCGGCCCGGCTGGCCGTCGGTCATCACGATCCGCCGCGGCCCGGAACCGGCTGCGGCCTTCGTCATCCGGCGCGGTGCGACGGCACCGCGCCCCTCCGCCGCGGCCCCGCTCCGGCCACGGCGTCTTTAGTTTCCATCGACGCGGCGCGACGGCGTCGCGTTCATGATAATTCTTTCCACGGCGCGGCGCGACGGCGCCACGCAATAATTTCCGTGTGATTTCCGCGTGGTGCGACGACACCACGCTATCTCGTTTCATCCGCAAGAAACATTCAAGAACAAAGGAGTGGGTTTCGGCCGTGTTTGTGCGGTCTGGTCCCCCTCTCGTTAGATGATAACACTTAAACGTTCATCCTCAAGTTTGTCATGCTAGAACCAAGAACGGAAAAATAATTAAATAAAGCAACAACAAACCCCTAGTTCGCTTTTCGTTATGTGTTGACGAAGTCGCGGAAAGGCGGCAGCAATTCGTCGACATCGGAAAAGAGAAGTCGTTGATGACGTCGGCGTTCTTCGTGAA
This sequence comes from Viscum album, assembly GCA_963277665.1. Lineage (NCBI taxonomy): Eukaryota > Viridiplantae > Streptophyta > Magnoliopsida > Santalales > Viscaceae > Viscum > Viscum album. The sequence goes on along the minus strand of OY728134.1, from coordinate 1,424,967,963 downwards.
AGGCGCTCCCTTCTTTATTCCGGAAGGAGTGGGAAGGAGGCATCCAAGAAGGGATCGACGTTGGAAACTTCACGTTCTTCTTTGGAAAAGGCATTCTTCGTCGAGAAGACGTTGTTCCATGTTTGGAGATGTCCTTCGTGTTCTTCGTCGAGGGTGGAATTCTCTTCAATCCTTCCATGACTCTATCACAAAGATTTAGCCAACCCCAAACAATAAAACAAGACACCTTATTATAGTTTTAGCTTAATGAATTCAAAATAATTCAAATTCATTAAGTTACATCATTCATTAATGGGTGGAGAGGCTCCAAAATTAATGAAGGTGGAAGTGAAGAGTCACATTTAATTGGGGGGGGGGGGTTCAATGGAGTTAAGGAGTTTAAGGAGTTAGGAATTTGAGGGGTTTTGGCACATTAAGTGCAAGGGAGTTTAAGGGGGGTAGAAGAGAGTTAAGGGGAAGGTGAAGGGTTGGGGCTAGTGTGGGCCCCACCTCACCTTAATCCTCACTTGGTTAGTTAGAAACTTGTGATTCCACCCCAACTTCCACACTTAGGATATAACCACTTAAGAAGATAAATAAAATTTGTAACACAAATTTTATTTTTCTTTACACTTAAACCACAACCTTAATAAACAACTGCTCCCAAGCAAACGCAACACCAGGAAAGGCATTCATAAGAAAAAACCGGTGCTACGGTTCCATCGATGCCCTCAGAATGTGATTCCGGGCACCGGTTCAAAAGTTAGAAATTCCGGCTTGTTCGTTCACTGAACGTACCCGAGCCAAACTTCGGAAATTGATTCTGGGCACACTGGGCCTCGGAATCAGGCGCTGTCAGAAACTGTGTTCTTGTAAAATTCCAAAGAAAATTAAGAAAAAAATTTCCTTCAAATTTCCAGGTCTTTACATTACTCCCACCTCAGGGATTTACGTCCCCGTAAAGCTTCATCACAAACTAGGGTCACAAAAGCGGTACAGAGCACGCATCTGGGCCTTCCGCTCCCATGTGCTCACCTGGAGGTTCCCGTACTGTCAAAGGAAGTGCACCCAAGGAATCGATCATCCTCGTAGGATCTGTTCCTGTCTATTCTTGATTCCCACTGGAACCTCTGTGCATGTCGCTCTATCATCGACGTCCAACTCCCTGAGGTCAATGATGTGTGAAGGATCAAGCACGTATCTCCTCAATTGAGTTACGTGAATGTCATTGTGCACCTGGTGCAACTGAGGTGGATGGGTCAAGAGATAAACCACCTCGCCTACCCTGCTGGGGACCTAGAAAGGTCTATAGAACCTCGGAGATCTCTTGCCACCTCGGCTACATCTCTGTAAACCTCGTCGAGGTGAGGCCTGTATAAGAACGTGGTCGCCATCCTCGAACTCTAAAGGTCTCCCTTTTAGGTTAGAACTGAAACTCAAAACTCCTTCTGCCACGAGGGTAAGGTTGGCCGACCCAAGAATGATCGGCTACACCCTCCCATGCACGAGTTTATCTTGTGCTGCCCAGGGTTTCCTTTTGGCCAACCAAGGAAAACCCATCCCAACGTTTTCCTAATACCGTCAATTTGAGTATGAACAGTGATTGCCAAATACATACTCAAACTAACGTCGTAAGGCCTCGACGCTGCCACCAAGAGGTCCTAACCGAGACTCTCGCCTCAAGGGTCAGATCACACCGTCGGTGTAAGTGTGAATATCGAGTCTCCTCCCAAAGGTATCTCCAGACGTGAGGGTCAAGTCAACGGCTTAACCGGAATCTCTAGGTCTGGGACTAGATTCATGGAAGGAAGGGATGATTCGTTTCGATGCCTATGGCTACTGCAGCTAGTAGAAGATAAATTCCGCACTTCGAATCATCCTTAGAGCCCCTTTTTGGTCGCACTCCATGACCGCAAGCAGCTACCCTCTTTCCCTACTCTCCAACTCCCTGAGTCTAGCGGGGACTACAATGGTGGGTGATGGTAACATGTTGAAATGTACACCACCACGAGCTGCTCTCCAAGCTCTACCTCCATGTCTGATGCTCTGCATATTCATCTGTCCTTAACATTTCCTCTTCTTGAAACATTTACATGCCCAAGTCTCTGAGACTGGTGTCAGTTTCCTGCATTCCAAACTTCTAACATTCTCTGGCTGTATTCGATCAGCAAAGAATTCTCAACCATAAAGGTTCCTTCTAGCACTCTAGCCTAAGTAGAAATGCATAGAGAAAAGGTGCTGGCTCGGAAGCCCTTAAACATACCATGCTCAGAAGTCCGACCTCTATTGCACTGATCGAAACTCTTCCATAGAGTACCTGATATGTTCGGTACGCCTCGATGAATTCTCAGCTATCAACACGTCGTCCCGGCGAAACTGTAAAAGTTCTAGAAAATTCTCGGACACCTCCTCAAGCCAGTCCTCAGCCGCCTATGAGTCAGGTTCACCTCGGAACATCAGGGTATCTGAAGTTAGAACACATGTAAGGCAGTAAACTTACATGTGTCACCTACCGGTACCGCCGGTTGTAACTGCTGACCAACAGGTAGTGATGTATAGCTGACACACTACCCAAAGGCACTATCTCAGGCATCGGTTCACGTACCGAAGCCTCATCACTATGTGGACCATCCTCATGGTCATTCACTGGAAAACACTAGTGGCCAAGTCCACCATCCACTCTACTGATGTCTCAGCTAGGCGGAAAACTCTAGCAATTGCCTCCAGCCACTGCTCTGCTGTCTGTAAATCTGCCTCGCCTCGTAACTTCTGAGGCCTCTACTACTGGAACTCGTGCAATGCGCTCCGCCAGCGTGCACAGTTTGCTAGTATAGCCGTTGGCATCTGCTGCCCAACAGGTGGTGATGTACTTGTACACCACCCGAGGGTGCCAACATAGTAAAAAGGGCCCTGCACCAGAGCCTCGTCGCTCGGTGAGCCGTCATCGAGTACTCTCTCGGAACTCCAACTGACTGTCTGCGTGGAGACATCCTGAACAGATGCGACACGGTCAACGTCTTATACCTGGTGATATGACCTGGTTTGAGCTGACTTTAAAACTTTGGAAACACACACGCAATCAGTTTTTTTGTGCACAAAGTCGGAAATCAGTAGTCAGGGTCCTGGTGTACGGATACGTCGGCCGCCGCACCAACACTGGACTCCCTAAACTGAAAACCACACTCGGTACCCTTAACACTATTTCTTCACAGAAAGAAACATCAGAGTTATAAGTTCTGCGGTAGAACCGAACTCCTCTGATACCAATTTGTCACGACCCGTCCTCGGGGCCCGTGCCGTGACTACCCCAAGCCCGCCTTCCATAGGCCAGGGGCTGGCGACTAGCACCAAAGGCGTAAAATCCCTATAACTGGGAAGGCATTGCCTTTATAAAAGAAAACAAGCACCATAGAGTACAAGCGGAAGAAGTAAACACTAAGTAAAAACTGAGTACAACAGTAAATGCGGAAAGTAAAAAGGGGCTGGAATTACAAGCCCAACTGTAAATTACAACTCGAAAGGGAAAACAGCAACTGAAAAGTAAAGCTGCTACGCCGAGCTGTCCACTGTAAATCCCACCTGAAGGGTGGGTACAGATAGCTCCTCTTCTCCTCAGGTCCCACCGTCCGCTCCGAGTATGTCTCGCCCAGCGGTCCACCTCCGGGTACCGCCTCGTCGTCATGTCCACCTCTGGGTACCGCCTCGTCGTGAGGTCCTCCTCTGGGTACCATCTCTTCGTATAGTCCACCTCCAGGTACTGCCCAGTCCTCGAACACTCGGCTTCTGTCAGCACTGCCCGTCGTCTACAACCAACACAACGAGGTGCGGGCATAGCCCGTGCAGGGGTGAGTATAACGATACTCAGTAGGGACCCCGAGACCCTCAAGGTCTCACTAAACCAACAAGGATAACCACAAAGAAGATCTCAACAGATAACCTCTACTTAGATATATGCCCATACATATACCTAAGTTATCAAGTAACCCATCTCAATAATGAGGAAACACAAGGATTGTGAAATCAATGGATAACCACTACCCGGGTATATGCCCATACATATACCTAAGTTAGCAAGTGACCCATCTCAATCATGAGGTAAACACAAGGTCAAAAGTCTTAGCTCAAACCAGGATTTTCATTATCGAAACCGTAACTGCTGAAGAGCTCCGTCTCTGGAGTGTACAGTGGTCCTGTCACGACTCCGAGGTACTGCTCACTAACCTAAGACTGCTGAAGAACTCCACCCATCGAGTACTGCGGGTCAGCTGCTACAACCAAGCGCTCCCATGTGCCGCTACAACCAAGCGCACCTCTGTCGTGGGTCTGCCGCTACAACCAAACGCTCCCATGTGCCGCTACAACCAAGCACACCTCTGTCGTGGGTATGCCGCTACAACCAAGCGCTCTCATGTGCCGCTACAACCAACCGCAACTCTGTCGTGGGTCTGCCGCTACAACCAAGCGCTCCCATGTGCCGCTACAACCAAGCGCACCTCTGTCGTGGGTATGCCGCTACAACCAAGCGCTCCCATGTGCCGCTACAACCAAGCGCACCTCTGTCGTGGGTATGCCGCTACAACCAAGCGCTCCCATGTGCAGCTACAACCAAGCGCAACTCTGTCGTGGGTCTGCCGCTACAACCAAGCGCTCCCATGTGCCGCTACAACCAAGCGCACCTCTGTCGTGGGTATGCCGCTACAACCAAGCGCTCCCATGTGCCGCTACAACCAAGCGCAACTCTGTCGTGGGTCTGCCGCTACAAACAAGCGCTCCCATGTGCCGCTACAACCAAGCGCACCTCTGTAACACTCTGAGTCGTTCGATCAGCAGTCGGCGGGTCTCAGCCAGCTACACGGTCTTCGTACTCCGCACGCTCGTCACTGGGAGGGTCCGCTCCACGAGCTACAGGTCGATACTCCAAGTATCTCAAAGTCCCATGAAGATGTATCTCAAAGGACCGCCACGTCATAGGGGTCTCAACGCAACAGACAGCGCGTCAATCGGACGCCCGGTCTGTGAGTTATTAGCCTTTTCGTCCCAGGGGCCCGGTTGGTTTCGTGAGCAAACCAAACCCGGCCGTATCTCAAATGTACCCCGAACTCTCATAGGGTAAACTCATAGGGACCGTTTCTCAACGTGATCACCAACGCCGCTGACGGTTCGTCAAACGGACGTTCTGTCAGAAAGATATCAGCTTTTCCGTTCCAGGGGCCCGGATGGATTTTGGTGCGATCCAACCCGGCCACTATCCATATGCATCCAAAACTCGGGCGGAGGATTCCAAAAGTTCCGTATCGTCAACAGGAACTCAACGCAATAGACGGCGCGTCAATCGGACGCCCAGTCTGAGAGTTATTGGCTTTTTCGTCTCACACTCACCTTGGGAAACTTCCCAGGAGGTCACCCATCCTGATCACTACTCTAGGCCAAGCACGCTTAACTATGGAGTTTTAACCACGTAGGCTCCCGAAAAGGAAGGTGCACCTTTAGTATGGTATACCGAAACGACCATCTCGATCCAAGGATCGTGTTGCCGCTGACGACGAGTCGTTTGGAGGCCCGTAGCCCAAGATACGGGCATTTGACTAAACCGCTCGGTAACGGGGGTTTAAGGCCCAGGCCGTCCCGGCCCGAGACCCCCGGATGGCCCGAACCGGGTCGACCCGCCCCGGACGGGGTCGACCCGGCCCAGCACAGCCCGGCCCGGCCGGCGCGGCCCGGTTCGGCGCGGCGAACTGGCCCGGCGCGCCGGTTCGGCGCAAGGCAGCGCGCTGGGCGCGCTGCCAGCTTGGCCGAAGGCCGAGCTTGCTGGAAATGGGGGGCCGCCAGCCCCCCCTATTGTGAAACCGGCCACCCTCATAATGGGGGGCCAAATAACTGCCCGGGGAATTAAATTCCCCCGGTTTCCACCAACCCGGCCGGCTGGCTTCTTGTCAACAGGACCGGCAAGGGCCGGTCCTCTTCCGTCTTCTGGCACCGGCGGCCCGGCTGGCCGTCGGTCATCACGATCCGCCGCGGCCCGGAACCGGCTGCGGCCTTCGTCATCCGGCGCGGTGCGACAGCGCCGCGCCCCTCCGCCGCGGCCCCGCTCCGGCCGCGGCATCTTCGGTTTCCTTCGACGCAGCGCGACGGCGTCGCGTTCATGATAATTCTTTCCACGGCGCGGCGCGACGGTGCCGCGCAATAATTTCCGTGTGATTCCCACGTGGTGCGACGACACCACGCTATCTCGTTTCACCCGCAAGAAACATTCAAGAACAAAGGAGGGGGTTTCGGCCGTGTTTGTGCGGTCTGGTCCCCCTCTCGTTAGACGATAACACTTAAACGTTCATCCTCAAGTTTGTCATGCTAGAACCAAGAACGGAAAAATAATTAAATAAAGCAACAACAAACCCCTACTTCGCTTTTCGTTATGTGTTGACGAAGTCGCGGAAAGGCGGCAGCGATTCGTCGACATCGGAAAAGAGAAGTCGTTGACGACGTCGGCGTTCTTCGTGAAAGGCGCTCCCTTCTTTATTCCGGAAGGAGTGGGAAGGAGGCATCCAAGAAGGGATCGACATTGGAAACTTCACGTTCTTCTTTGGAAAAGGCATTCTTCGTCGAGAAGACGTTGTTCCATGTTTGGAGATGTCCTTCGTGTTCTTCGTCGAGGGTGGAATTCTCTTCAATCCTTCCATGACTCTATCACAAAGATTTTGCCAACCCCAAACAATAAAACAACACACCTTATTATAGTGTTAGCTTAATGAATTCAAAATAATTCAAATTCATTAAGTTACATCATTCATTAATGGGTGGAGAGGCTCCAAAATTAATGAAGGTGGAAGTGAAGAGTCACATTTAATTGGGGGGGGGGGTTCAAGGGAGTTAAGGAGTTTAAGGAGTTAGGAATTTGAGGGGTTTTGGCACATTAAGTGCAAGGGAGTTTAAGGGGGGTAGAAGAGAGTTAAGGGGAAGGTGAAGGGTTGGGGCTCGTGTGGGCCCCACCTCAAATTAATCCTCACTTGGTTAGTTAGGAACTTGTGATTCCACCCCAACTTCCACACTTAGGATATAACCACTTAAGAAGATAAATAAAATTTGTAACACAAATTTTATTTTTCTTTACACTTAAACCACAACCTTAATAAACAACTGCTCCCAAGAAAACACAACACCAGGAAAGGCATTCCTAAGCAAAAACCGGTGCTACGGTTCCATCGGTGCCCTCGGAATTTGATTCCGGGCACCGGTTCAAAAGTTAGAAATTCACGCTTGTTCGTTCACTGAACGTACCCGAGCCAAACTTCGGAAATTGATTCTGGGCACACCGGGCCTCGGAATCAGGCGCTGTCAGAAATTGTGTTCTTGTAAAATTCCAAAGAAAATTAAGAAAAAAAATTCCTTGAAATTTCCGGGTCTTTACAAAAAATATTTTAAAATTATTTATTTTGAATCATGTGTCCATTTAATATTTTTTAGAATTTATATGGTTTTCTAACTCTATTATTTTGATGAAATGTCCCTCATATATAGTAATATGAAATTAATTACCAATGTTAAAATGAAGTTTAATTAATAATTTTAAATAAAATATTTATGTTGTTTTAAGAAAATAATAATTATATAAAACAATAAGTAATGAAATCATGGATTTCATTATCTATCTTATCATTCCAATTTGATTAATGTTTATGATAGTTATTTTTTTTATACATAGAAATCCTTTGTTGTATAAATTAATCATAATTTTAAATCATATTTACATTATTACCCTACCATTTCTAATGATACTGAATATATGATTAGGATACCATATTTCAATAATGTGGATATTATTATGTATTCTTTGATGTATACCATACCAGATATTTCCATCTCTATTTTTATATTGAGAATTTTCATGGGAAATTTAGGTAAGACACATTAGTGTGACCTCAATTGATTATTTAGTTACATCCCTTCCATATCCTCTCTTTCAATTTTCTATGTTAAGAATCTTAATTCTAAAAAATGAGTGATTATTTAGGTAGACTCTAATTATGTTGGAAATAATGATAAAATAAAATCTCTAAATGGTTATTTATTTAGTATATATAGTGGACCATTCTCCAAGAATTGAAATACATAATATGCAGTATAAATTTCAACCATTGAGGTTTAATATATAGAAATTACATAGGCCCTCAAAAAATCAATTTAACTTAAGGGTTTCATTTTTCAAACCAATTTAATTAATATTTTTATTATAGTATATAATGATTCTTAATATTCCCTTCATCTCTATAAAACCTTAGTTTTCCATTTTATGTCTAAAAACACTTATATTAGATACCATTTAATTAAATAGGTAATTTAAATTGGAATGTTGTCTGTCACTAAGATACACACAAATGATAACTCAGGTGATAGTTTTACTAATTTTCTATCTTTTTTCATGTCCAAACATTGATTAGATATTCTGAACATGGTTCAACCTAAATAAAACTTTTATTCAAGAATATTATTATTTTTAGTTTCCTTTGAAAATGGTAAAGATCTATTTAATTTATCATGGTAATTTATTTCAAAAAATGAATCTAATTCCTCATAGGGGTTCTATTTAAGATTAACCTTGTTAAATATTTATTTTCTTTTATTTTCAATATATTCTAGGATTTCGTCATTTTCCTCTCATGAGTTGAAGTCAATTGATTAACCTTGGTAAAATTATCCTATCTTACTTTCTTTAGTCAATTTTATATTATGGTTTATCACAACATTATGGTCGATTGACACTCATATACCATAAATCTCTTGTGTAGTCACATCAAAATTTATTTTGAGATTGATAAACACTGTGAAGGAGGCACAGTCATTTAGGGTTTTTAGTCATCCAATGCCCATAGTTAATCATTCCATTGTACTACCGATCTTTATAGCATCCCTCATCATTATTTTCTAATTTATGTTTCAGGTTTAAAGGGATTTATGATATTCATCCATCCATTTCTAATATTATATTAAGTAGTATCAATGACCCTTGACTCTTGTCTACATTTTTACTCCCTAAATCCAAATCTTGAGAGAGGGATTTATTATAGGGTACCAATAGGGTTGATTATTGACATTATAGAGATAGATAGATGTTTTTATTGATTATATTGACCCATGATTGAGTTTTCCATCCCACCATTTTACATTACATCCCATTCTATTCTTCATTTTAATTTTTCCGGTTTCAATATTCTGGTAGAGATTGTAAGTCCATAAATGTTTAGAAATAATTTTAGGCTCAAAAAAATAATTTCAATGGTTTCAAAAAAAAATTAAGAGAAGACCTCAAAAATTAAAAAATTAAGGATAATCATCACTGATAGGAAATTAACCATTGTGGTCAAAGAATGAAACTTATCTGGAAATATGATATTGAATCTTCCCCAACAAAACAAAAAACTCCTAATAGACTCTAACGAACAAGAACCACCACTACCTAGATGACCCACACATGATCATAACATCCATTGAAGACCAGTAGTCTCTTTGCACATGATTCACACTGAATTCTATCACTACCTCCTCCAACAAGACTTCTGTCCCATGATCTGAAATGGAGCCCATATACTTATGTATACTCTATTGATGTATCTCTCAATGTATCATTCTCTATGTATTGTATTCACCATACATTACTCTATGGATATTTGTTTACTCATCTTTTTGAACCTCATTGGCATGATTCTAATGGGGATGTTGATCTGGAGCCACTCCTTCAAAAGAAAAAACATTATGGACTTCTAACCTAGGGCACAAATTTATTTTTTGGTTTAATTAATTAATTCATTTTTAACCTATTATTTCAATATATCCAGTTCAAGTATAAGAATATATAAGTGCAATTCATGATCCTTTACTTGGTCTCTACATCAGAGGCAACATCATTTCACTTAGCATGACTAGTATACATTACGTTACTTGTATCAGACTATAGGGTAACCTAAAATCACATGTACTAGGAAATATCCATTCATTACATCACCCAATAATCCCAAATAGTATAATTTCTTTACCCACTAATGAATCCTCGCCAATTCCTTACTCCAAACTCCATAATATTTCTCAAACATCACCTTTGATGCCACTCTAACATGACCTTATCCCTCCAAAGGTACCCCACTAATTTTATTAATGGAGAAATTGATATAATAATGCCTGAATAACTCCTTTGATAGGCCACACTTTGTTGAAAAATAATATTGGTATATAATCCGAAATATAGGAGGCATTTACATCATAAATAATTGAAAATTAAGGGAAAATATGAACTCAACCACCAAAAAATTGATGCTCATATCAATTAAATAAGAAATCCCAATACATGAATATAATGACATAAAACTGAAACAAAAGAAAATACTCTAATAGAGACTTGTCTATGAACACAAATCTCCAATATATCTTGAAAAACTCTTCAAGCTAGTAATGACTAGATCGATCACCAACCATGTTATTCTAAGCTAAAAAAGTTTATATGTACATATTTTGATCCTAAAATGTATACTAAGTAGAATCATCCCTGAGACATCACATGAGAAATGTCCAAGAATTATTCTAAATCCCCTTGAGTAAACAAATGAAACTCACATGTCACCTAAACAAGTTTACTATTATTTTATCATCCAAATCATGTATAACTCTCCAAAAACAAAAAATATTAACCACAATATTGTGAACATATATATAGAAAATGGTTACCCCATTATAACTTCCCCACTGGTTTCCCATGCTGAATCCCCAACATCAGCAGTTATGAGCTATTAGTCATTCCAAACATCATGTTATCTCTAATGTGAGTCGGGCCTTAGCCATACCAACCTCAGTCTCATACCTAAGATAATATCTCATGTTGGAATCAGTCCATATATTCATATCATCATTATCACCACCTAATATCTAACCAAGTGTATGTCTAGAATCCACTACAGCTCATGTATATTCATTGTACCTTAAGTCATCATAAACCATGCACAATCACATATGATAATTTCAATGACCATATAAAAGTATACACTATAACCACAAGCCATCACAGCCTTTATAAAACCGGTATAGGAAATCACCCCCCCCCCCCACACACACACACACACATGTATGTAATACAATAGCTGAAGAGAGAGCATGGGAGAGGGGGTAGTCAGACAGTCATAATCTCGCTAACCAGGATGTTGAGGAAAGCATCCTAAGAACATTTGTTTGTTAGTTACCCTTATAACATGGGTAGGGCGGATAGGAAATAATTAAACAAATAGAATAGATACACCTCAAAACTACACTAAGGGAGACTATATTTCCTTAGACTAATCTTCCCCTATCGTATCAAAAGACACACAGATTCCACCACTAAGGTCTAGATATCAGAAAACATATAACATCAAGTTAAATATTAATTAATTCATTATAAATTAATTATATAATAATTAATTATTATTTATATACAAGAATATTAATAATTAAATATGTGTGTTAAGTTATACATAATGTTCAGATCTTCATATAATGTATAAGTCATATTACAGTTATTAATCTACATGAATTGAAGCATAACAAGCTCTGTGAATAACATGGGTTCCATAGAGTCATTATGTTTATAGTAAAATCCATGAAATTACATGATAAGTTATGTTTCAACATATCACGAAGGTAAACAATATATGAGTATAATACATGTTGGGTGGTTTGGATGGGTACTCACCATGTTACCTTAAACCTAAATTTTTTTACATAGTTTATATTAAATGAATTTATTTAATTTGATTAAAATTATGATGCATGAGTATATCAAGAAAATTTGTATGAGAATTATGATAAATAAAATTAATTAATTAGAGATGATAATTAATTTATTCAAGAAATATTTATCTTAAATAATAACAATTAGAATTTAATGATAATTTTATTTAATGAATAACTTATTTCATGAATGTGGATGATCATGATCCTTGAATAAAAATATTTATGTGATTGGTTATATTTAATTTATTATTCAATTAAATTATTGGATTTCATTTCATATCTCCTCTCATTATGTAAGGGCCATCAGGCCCAAGGTTTATTTAATCTAAACCCGCTAAAAAAACATTTGGTTCCCCTCACTTTTGTGGGAGTAAAATAATATGTAATTGATGGATATCCCAAGCTAGTGTATGTGGTTTAAGTTTGGATCAAATGAGAAAAAATCTACGAGAGATACATAGGTGGATAGGTAGAAAGCTACAACACAAACCATAAATGTTTCAATGTGTTTTCTCCTAGGTCAATGGTTAGATTATAATTGACTAGATAAACTGAACAATAGTAAAACATCATGATCACACAACTTCATTATTTTATTTATATCAAGTTTTATGGTTTTTTTATTATGTATTTTTTCATGATCATATGAAGTAATAAATTAACAAGAATGAAAGATACAACTAAATTAAATTGGATTACAGATAAATATTTTCAATTTCGTGGTTAATCAAATTAGTTATTCCACATAATATTAAAGAAAATTAATAAAGACTGTAATGGAATGTTTATTAAGAGAATATAAAAACCCTCAATTATATTTACTAAGTCAATATAGCCTTCCCCCATTTCAATTAAAATCATAACATAGTTTAAAGTTCATTACCAGCCAAAGATGGGGTGCTTTCAATTATAAGGGAATTATAAATTGAATTTTTAGGGTTGGAATAACATAGTTCACATAAATGGTATACTTCCAAAGTTGGATATGGTGTAATTGAGAGTCAATGGTTAAGGAAATCCAATTTATATATTTCTCGGTTGGGGAGTCCACTCATTAAATCATGGAAGTAAGATTTAATGTAGTTTTAATTTGGGGAGTTGACTGAATGAAGTTGGGGAGATGAGAAGGGGAATATGAATCCTATCCACCAGAATGTCTAAGCTACATGATATTACAAATTCAATGGTTAGAACTACTGGTATTTGATAAAATAGTGGGAGATTAATAAATATTATATTTATTTATTTGTCAATTTTTTTTGAGATAAAGTACAAAAAATATGATAAATGTATGTGTAAAAACATCAATAAAACGAATTCCAATGTATCACTATGATCTATACATGATAAGGATATCCATATCACTATAAAAAAATTCTAAGAGTCAAAAATGTTCTTATACTTTGTTTTATTCCATGATAGAAAATTATATGATCTGGAAGAACCTATTCATAATGTTTCTATTATAGAGTATAGTGATAAAGAGTTATAAATGTATGTGGAACATTTACATGATTCCATATATGTTTAATGTCCCATGATATCCCCCATGACCAATGAGATTCTAAATCTACATGAGTACATGGATGTGTATAGCATGATGCCTCCCCTTTAGGGTGTCTATCAGTAGAAGGCAAGAAACGAAAAATACGAGATTTCCATTGGCTTATTTACAACTAAAAATATAGATTTGGTGCCATATTGGCCTCATTTAGTCATGGTTACTGGATATATTGAATGGATAGACATAGTAGGGACTGAATTAACTGATGAGTTTCACAATGATATTAACCTTTCCTCCCTGGCCTAGTCCTTGTCCAGTTTTATTTTTAATTATAACATGATTGATAATGACAATAGTATTTTAGAACCTCTTTCCCTAATTCACCACGTGGATATGGACATGGGTTGTGACAATCCTGGAATTATTTTATTGAATAAGAAAATGAATATGAGGGTGAAGATGCCCAAGACTCATAAAATTATAAATCTCTTAAGCACCATACTTCAAAAAATAGGAATATCTAGAGGATTAGAAAAAAAAAATGAATCAGTATGTTTTGCATATGGAAATAAAGGCCATTATAATATTAACTAAACCAATAAGAAAGGGGAATCTAAAGGTTCATTCATTATCAATTATATTATTTAAATATATACACATTGGGTATTATATATAGCTTATGGTGATTACATCACTATCCAACAGTAAGAACCAAGTAGATTCTAAAATATTTCTTGAATATAGATGGATTTGTAAGCTTCCAATAGTGTGATTCTTGCTACACTAGTCATTAATGACTAACCCTTTCATTTCTAACATGAATGATATTGGTTTAAAGGTATTGTTATATTGTACCAACTATTACCAAGAACATAATTTCTATACCATTCATATATGTAAGTGGTAAAATTTTAAAATTTTGAAATAAAATTCATTTATTTTATAAATAAAACATATTTTATGGTTTGAAACAATTAATTAACAGTAATTATGTACTAAATTACAAAAAAAACATTTATTATAAATAGATAATGAATCGTATTCACATGAATCATATAAAACCTAGTTATGGAATCATGATCTTGGTCATGTAAATGAGAATACATTGATAAAGCTCTGTCAAAATGGTTATTTGGAATCCTTTGGGATAAAACCACTTGAAATATTTCATAATTATTTACATGTAAAATTTACCAAACCTCAATTTTATGGACAGTGTAAAAGAGCTATATATCATTTAGGATTGGTATATACTGATGTTCATGGAACATTTCTAGTAGAAGTTATAGTTACATATTATTACATCATAACTTTAACTGATTAATTGAGTGGATAATGATATGTCTACTTGATGAGATATATGCTTGAGTCCTTTATGAAATTCCTAGAATTAAATACATAATTAGAGATTCAAAATGAAAAAAAGATAATTAATATTAAATTGAATATAGGTTGTGAATATATTAACCAAGAGTTTATTTAATCTTTATGTGAATTTTGGATTCTATCTTGACTAACTCTATGTTACAAAACATAGTGGAATAATGTTACTAAATGGATAAGTCATACTCTTTTAAAAAAGGTAAGGTCACTGATTATTCATGATGATATTCCATTATCCTTTAGGGGATTTTCATTACAAACTGTGGGATATACATTAAACTGAGTACCAACTAAAATGTCAAATGGAATGGTCCTTGAGTTATGGAGTTGAAGGAAATTTTATTTTTTTCATACACATGTAAGGGTTATGAGGCATTTGTTAAGGCATAATTAGGAATTAGAATAGCACTCTAGTGAACAAATTGTATCTTTAAATGTATCCTAATGAACAAATGGATACTACTTATACAAACCATCATAAAAAAGATAATCATCATAATAAAAAGTTGTCTCTCTTGAGAGGGATCACAAGAACAAAAGGGAATTTGGGATAAAGATTGAATTCTATGAATTTGATTCTCAAGATGCACAAGATTTGGTAGAGGAATATATTACAAAGGTAACCATTAAAGGAATAGTTCCTCAAAAAAAAGTGTTTCATATGTTCACAAGATAGGTAACCGAACTAGAGATATATGGTTTTCTATTCATTAGTGATGATGACTCGTTATTGGTAAAAAATAATGAACAAATCCACAATAAAGAGAATGTATAGAGATCAGAAGAAATGATATGTCCTAAAATCAATGAATTATAAAACGGATTACATGTATTTGAACTATGCTTGGGTTTTAGTCGATATGGTAGATTATGTAAATTTAGCATGTTGATAATGGCTATTTAAGAGAAAACTAGATATATAAGGTAAATTAGATACTTGTAAAGAAAGGACAGTGGCCAAATGGTTCAAACAACATCAAGGAATTTATTATGATGAAAATATCTCACCAGTTTCCATATTTAGATCCATCATAATTCTATTTTATATAGAAGAAAACCATGACTGTGAAAATTAAAGATGGATTAAAAGCAACTTTCGTCAATTGTAACCTTAAAGAAGATATCTAAATGGCACAACCAAAATGGTTTGTGACTCTAGGTGATTCCAAAAGGATATTAATGCTTCATAGATACATTTATGTATTGAAGAAAGAATCTATGTCATGGAACATTAGATTTTATGATGCTATAAAATAATTTTCTTTAATTATGAATGAATTTGAACCATGCATTAACTAAAAGTTTAGTGGGAATGTGCTCCTTATCCTAGTAGTATATGTTGATGAAATATTATTTATTGTAAATTACATACCAATCATACAAAATATTTAGGAATAGTTAAAAAGTGTTTCTCTGTGAAGGATGTAGGTGAAGCAACCTATATTCTATGGATCAAGATCATTCGTGATAGATCAAAGAGGCTACATGGACTAAGTAAAACTACATGCATTGACTAGATACTAATGTGACTTGGCATGGAACAATCCAAGAGGGGTTTGATCCCAGTGTCACATGGTATACATATGTTTACCAAAATGTGTCCTTAGATAGAATTGGAGAAATAGAGAATGAATAATATGTCATATTCTTCAGCGATATGATCAATAATGTATTCCATGTTGTGTACTAGACATGACATTTCCTATGCATTGAAAATGGTAGATATATTTCATATTCTTCAATGAGATAATCATTTTTCTACTATTAAGGATTTCCTTATGTATCTATGAATAAATAAGTATATGTTCTTGTTTTATGGAAGATATGATGATCTAGTCTTTAGAGGTTGTACCGATGTTAGTTTTCCAAAAAATCATAATGATATGAAGTCACATTTAGGGTATTTTTTCACTCTAAATAGAGGATATGTGAGTTGGAAGAGATCAAAGAAGTTAGTTTTTTCTAATTATACAGTGGATCATGAGTATATAAAGGAATGTGATGCATCCAAGGGATCTATTTGGATAAATAAATTCTGGATCTTGTTGTCATACTAGTTGTAAAATCCATATTAGATTGTATTGTGATAATACTACAATGGTGGATCTTGAAAAAGACCCAAGGTGAAAAAAACAAAAAAAATTACATAATATAGAAGTGTCACCTCTTAAATAAATTTGTGTATATATGTGAAGTTGCACTTAGTAGATTTACTTTAGAAGTATGTGTGCCTTACACATTCACTAAAGTCCTATCTCAGCAGAAGAATGAGTATAATGTAAGAGCTAGTTGAAATAAGGTCTTTAGATGTTGGATCTAGTGAATATGGGAGTCTACAATAGTTAGTTCCCCTAAACCAATATATATGTAATTTATGATAACCTATATTCATTTTTTGAAATATTAATAAACTCGTTTCACATCATAATAGTTCTTCTTTTTGAAATAGTATGTGATAAGGTCCTAATAGTAGTTATCTTACTAAAAGGTTATAGTACTTCCCCACTATGATGAGAAAAATAATTTCATGAAAATATTCCTAAATAAATGTTCTATAGTAATATGAAATCATTTGAGTGACACAAATGATACAAGATATCATGGGCGGAGACTCATACAACTTTGAGGAACTTTCCATGGTATACTCCCTTGGTAATATACCTTGTAGGATATTTTGAGAACTAAAACATCAAGTTAGAAATCTACATTTATATGTGTCATTGGATGTTGCTAAATATACATGTATGTATGGATCCTTAGAATTTCATATTATTATTAATGATTATTATAATTTTCATACTTTGATGAATTCATGAAATCCATAATGACATATACTCATGGTGATGTAGGATACGTTGGGTGTGTCATGAGTAATATTTCATTAATGAATAATGATTGTAATGATTTTTACCTTTTATTCTTTAATTAATGATGATTTCTCAATCCCTATGATGGAAATGATATATCCTAAACAAATCCATGTCCATGGTGTTCTATAGAAATTTTTTATTTCCAAAACTTCAAATGAAGATACATCGATCACATAGGGTTATAGAACTATCATGCAAACTGTTTGATTATAGATATCAGGATAAAGAGATTAAATTAGAATGCAAGCATCTGAATGGGATATTATGTCATTATATCATTAAATAGTTTCTTTATGGGTACCATTTTAGGTTGATAGATGTTAACTTCAGACTTTTGGCTACTTTTCCTAATTCAACTAAGAAAATGTCCTACAGGGTCATGCATTATGTGTATCCAGAATCTCAGTTAATTAATATATTATTATTTATTATTTAACAAGGTAAATAAATCATATTCCTACACTGTTTCTAATAATTATTCAAGTTTTCTTAATCACATATATTTGGATACATGTTATTTTAAATAATATTATGTAATTTGAATATTTAATAAATATATGGTTTTCTATTTATTAAATATAATATCAATTTATTTATTAATGAAAAATGATGTTATACTAAATTATTAAATAAATTTTCCTTATTCAAGGCCTAATAAATATTTAATAGGAATGGCCGACATATCTTAATGGACTGGCGAGAAATAATGTATATTAAATATTATTTGAATAAATAATATTTAATTTAATTCATGAGTTTAGTGCACTTCATGAAATAATAATAATAATGTTATTAATATTATTATAGACTTGGACTTCTGTGAGGATTAATAAATTAAATAATGGAACTTGTGAAATTATTGTTTGTAACCCTAGTGGTATATAAACCCAATTATATTATTTTCTTATGAGATACAATTCATTTGTGTTGTGAATAATGAGATTGAAAAAGAATACTCACAAAGATCTAGAGAGAGATCTCTTGAATAAATATCTTAATAAAAGAGATAAATCATCCTCCAAAACCACTCTCATATACAGAGATATCAAAGACAACCCTTCCTTGAAGTGATTCTCAGTGTTTGTCAATTGAAAATGATGCAAGCATTAGAATCTGTCAGTCTAGCAGCCATAGATTCATATAGAGATGCTTGAAAGATCATGGAAAACATGTGAATCACCACTTGATGGAATCTATTCTTGATTCAAAAAAAACTGTTGTATGACGTAGAGACATTTTTAGATCTATGAAAGAAGAAATTAATTCTCACATGGTAATTATATAAAACTATAAATAATATGTTATGATATTACTCTCTAGTTCTGAAATTTATACATTATCTATATTCATTTAATCAATTCAGTTGACCACAAAATTTATCATCATTTAAATATCAAATTAATCATCTATTGTAAGAAAAAAGAATTGTCGGTAATGCCACGTATGATTCTTCCACTATGCCGGGAACCTACACATAGCATCAAAAAATGTCCTATAATTAAAAATTATCCATATAAATCACATCTGACATCCCATTCCCTTATATCCACTTCTAGAACCCCTACCATTTTCATAATCATAACTGACATCTCGTGCCATTGGAATCTTTATAACTGATAGCCCATTCCATGACCATATCCTTGGTCATCCCTACAAATTAAACATCAAGTATTCCGACCACACAAACTTACATATTAATCAGTTTAAGGATATAAATCCATATATCATAAATAAATATTAATTGTATTTTTCGTAATTAATTTCTTAGGAAAATATCACTAAATCAAACAAGGCATTCTGTCCTTTATCAAATAAGGAAAAACTGTCATTTCCCAAAATCAATGACTTATGTAATCATAAAGTTTTAATTAATATATTTAAATAATCAGTTAATACTGAATAATTTCTTATAGCACTATCCATAAAAAACACATGGAAAAATATTATTTATTTCAACGAATGTTCCACCGTAATAAATTTTTATATATATCAATAATATCGATGATAGTTATTTCAACATGCTTATTTTTCTATAATCAAATAATTACCGAATATATGATGTTATTTAATTTCCATCAACATAAAACCATGCTTTGTCTTTTGAAACAAATACTTATAACACGCCATTCAAACTTGGGAATGGTATCATTTCTCATCTCATTCCTATTGAAGATGTGATTATTTTCATTAATGGTAGGAAGAATTCACACTACATATTAATAAAGGTTATGTCTTTGTAAGGTAATTTTAGTACAAAAAAAAATCAACTCAAGTAAATGAAATGTTTTTATTTCAATCAACTATTCATGAAGATGAAGTAGAGATATTCAAGACATCTTTAGTATTCAAAGGAAGAATCTTTTATTTATTTACCTTAGGACACCAATTTACAACAAACACAGTATGAAATCCTTCTCTGATGACATAATTAATATATTAATGTAGAGGATCCCCAACTAGAAAAACAAATTCATATCATTTGGAGGAAGTCTCACCTAGATCAACAATGCCTTAATATCTATCCCAATGCACATCCTATCAATCATTTATCCACCCTAATGAAAGATTAAAAGGATGGAGAATATCATGAAATCTTTCATCTATGATTAAAATCAAATTGGATGATATTATTGGGATTCCGAGGAATTTATGGATAAATTGGTTTAGAAGGATGGTGTTGGAATATAGGGTGTGACCGAAACCATGTTCTTTATGAAAGCATGGATTGCATGGGATATTGTGGAAGGGGGTTATTTATGGGCCTATTTTACCAGGAATAGAAATGGATTTAATTAGGAGTAATGGTAGAACTATAGAACAACACTCTCTATCATGTTAATTTTTATGCTCAATCACTTAGAGGATCTTTAGGATGCAACTGGATGGATAATGGGGAGATGTGATATTAACCTATGGAAAGACAACTAGTCAGGTTAGAGAATATACATTTCGAGGTTTCATGTTCCTAATATGCCCTTCAGGGAGGTGAGTTTCTATCTAGAACTGATGGATTATATTCTATAAAAAAATAAAAAGGACGTGTTTGGGTGTATTATCATGAATGAAAAATCAAATAGTTACTTCTTTATTGGCTCATGTTCGGGTAAGTATAACAATTGTGATTTTGAAACAATGATCCATGTAGAGGAGGTATGTGATGTATGGGTAGCTAAATTTTGGTGCAATGAATTTTCCATGAGAAAGAAATTTCTCATCTGGAGCGTGAGAAATAAGTTGATTCCAATAGACTATAATGTATAAAGGATGGGAATTTCCCTGGCCTCTCGATTATTTTGTTGCAATAGACAAAAAAAATGAATCAGCGCTTTTTGTTTTTGTCAAAAGGAAATGGATAAAAAATATTTGGACCTACATGGGGATCATTTAGAGTTCCAATGATGTAGAGTTCTATATTTTATATTTTATTGAAAACTATTTTCCGGGCTCAGAGCATAAAGATATGGAAATCAAGATTCACAGTGTTATTTTCGCATCTATATGCTGGCCACAGTGGAGTGTATGGAGCCATAAAAGGATGGGTAACTATCGCTTGCTTATTTACCAAGATATGAGGATAAAGGACCTTGTTTATGAGATATAATTGGTTATTAAAAGTGGTTATAATTCCCCCATACATTGTAATTTTCTTATCAGTCACTATGTGGTTGTGAGGTCACATGGTCATTAGGTTAGATGGCTTCCTCACAACTTTAGTTTGAAACTCAATGTGGATAGATCCTATATGAATGGGTATAATAGATGGGGTGGGAGGATTAGATATCCAAGATTATCGCTCATCATATCCTTCAATACATTTTATGGTTTGGGAAATTTCAACTAAGTGAAGGTGAGTGCACTACACACTAGAATAATCCTATGAAAAAGATATGGTCTATAGGTAATAGAGGTTGTGTAGGACATATAGATACTATTTTGGAAGCCATCCAGGGAAATTTGACCCCCATGAGATCTAAGTTATCTCATCAGAACCTGATCATTGGAGACCAACCAAGGTCGTATTTTACAACATGTTTGGAGAGAAGTGAGTTATTCAACGAAATAATTAGCTCACATGGGAAGGGCTGATGAAACTTTCATCATTTACAATAGATTATGTTCCCTTATGATAGAATGTACGGTTGTTAATCATGGGTATGCCATTTTCATACATCACTTTAGACCTCCTTGAATCTCTTTCTTTGTACCAAGTTGGTTGTGTAACCCACCTTTCAAAATAAAAAATTAATTTTAATTCTATTTAATAAATCCAGTGAAAAACCATTAATTCAATTATTGAAATTATTATCAACATTTATATATATATATTACTAATCATAGAGTTTCCATATTTAATGTTATTCATAAATATCTCAAGAATATAATAATATTACTAAGGATATTATAGAAAAAATAATAATAATTTATTTATAATTTAAATGTAACAAACTTCATAATCATTTCATGAAACTGTAATAATAATGATAGCTTAGCCCATGGATATGGAGACTTAATTCCATATCCCTAAAAATTTATTAAAAAGTAACCATACAAGAGAGAGCATGAGAAGAAGTTACACAATACTAGTACCCAATGATAGAAACACCAAAAAGACCATATAAATCTTAAACCAAACACATTACAATTGGACTAGTGCTACCAAAACATCAATGTAATCATGAGTGAGATCTATTAATAATATCTCACAGTCCATTCCCATGGGAGATTACCCCACAATATCCTCCACATCAACCTAAGTCCACATTGAGGAAAAATCATCAATATTCCAAAACATATAGATTTGTATCACTGAGACACTACTTCATTATGTTGGCTTTAAGGCCAACACTTTTCCACTAATACCAAAGTCCAACTAATCAGTACAAAATCCTCAACTAAATTTTCTATCTGACCTAATTCCATCACCATTGGATAAATAGGAATCAACCCCATTTAAACATTAGTAATCCCACGATTCTCCCCACAAAATTTACTTATAAGACCTTTCCTTGAAAATATATCCTTCGCTTGGCCAGACCCCTTTGCCTCATTGCTATACCTATGTTTCTTAGTTCCATTCATGAAAATTGATGTTTACTCAATTCCCTTTATTCCAAATCTATCAATCCTTCTTATCACTTGACAATATGAACAAGTACCGATCGTGTCATGAATTGGATTGAGGGTCCCCAGTAGCTCAAACCTCGATTCATATGCCTTTCTAGCCTTATAATGAGCATCAATAGAAGTAGTATTTCCTCTATTCCCATAATAATGATCTTCCAGTTCCAAAGATAATCCATTTTCAACAATTAATTTTAGAATAAAATTCAATGAAAAAAATTATATAAAATTCGAATCATTCACTCCAAATAGAATGCTTATATTTTTTATATTGACAATCTCTTTCTGTACTATATCAGCACAGTTACATAAAACATTTTTTGATCACCATGGTCTATGAATTCTCTATATTTTATATTATTATGCTTATAATACAAAAAAACTCTAAAACAATGATCCATGTTTGGGAAATATCCAAGGGTTTAATCAATAGATCCATTTTACAAAATAAAAGAATACAAGTTTGGGCTTCCAGATACGCCACTAAATATACGGGATGATTATACAATCTACCAAAACCAACCAATAAAATCCCTGAAAGTAAAAACGTCAATAATAAACATCACTTCATGACAATAAAAATCTAATTTAATCTATTCGTCAACAAAAAAACATTCCATAAACATCATTTAGTGAATGATACAATCAAAATATTTGATTCCACTATGATTACATAAGCTAGGAATTCGATCGTAATTAAGATTTACTTTAGTTCTAAAACTTATAATCCCTTCAAAAATAGAAACTTGACCATTATATAATATAAAAAAATCATAGTGGGAGATTACCAATAAATCAATAGATTAACCATCATTGAGGATCCAAGGATTTTGATCTCTGTCGTAGTTACATGTGGGGGGAGATCTTGATTCCATAATAATCGATACTAGTTTATATCTAGGAATATTAATAACATGTTAATCATATTCAACTTCATGAAACATTATATTTTGAATGATAATAATATATATCTATTAAATCCCATTATCACACTCTGTTAAATTTTTTGATCATGGAAGCAATATTTCAATATTAAATAATTCTTTCTTTTTCTATGATAATTATTATTTTTTATCTAATAGAAATGATTTTCCTAGGATACATAATTTTATATCATTCAATAATTTTAAAAAATGAAAATTAATATTTTTCATATTTATAAGTGTTTAACACTTTAAGCTATAGCATGTCAAATAATTCCATCAAATAAAAATCAACCAAAAATATGTGATAAATTATTGCTCGCTTCTAGATAATTAAATGATAATAATAGATTATAACAAAAAATGTACAATTTATGATAACAACTAATTTAAATTCATGAATTAATAATACTCTATTATCAATATTACACTGCATTCATATCATGTTCATCCTATTGAATTTATTTATTTTCATATAAGCACCCATTATAAGATTGTTTTCCATATTTTTCACTAATTTTAACTAGTCAAATCGATTTAAACAATGAATATAAAGAAGGGTTAAATAAAATTTTTTCATAAGATAATGGTTGATTTTAAGATATAATACCTCTCATAATGATATTTAAGAACAAACCTAGAATAATATGAGAGAGGGATACATGATGTGCATGGGTTAGGATGTTGTATTAGACTCAGAATATTTTCAAAATACTCTCAGAAATAGAAATTTGTGGATTTGTATAACAAAAAATGGGAGAAGAAAATGGGAACTAATCAGAGGAAAAATCTATTTTTTCAATAACATAGAATTCCCATAGGACTCCTAGTAGGCTCTCTAAAAAAACCCATTTAATTCACAATTAAATTTCATTTTTTTAAAATTTATTACCCAGATAAGACATTCAAAACATCAAAAAAATTAATAGGGTGAAAAATATTACATTAATATTTCATAACTGATTTAAAACCCACCAATTTCCACTTTAATTCCAATTAATTATGTTGATTAATACTTAAATGTAAAAAGTTAAAGAAAAATTGATGTTTTTTACAAAAAACAATACCATTTTTCAAGAAGTATGAGACGCATAAAGGTAATTTTTTTATCATTATATAGCTAGATATCTTTGTATGAGGTTTGGAAAACTCAGTTGACCTTTACATAAATTTGTAAGTACCCTTATGTGAGCTATGATAACTATAAATCTACCCTTACACAGATTATAAAAACATGGATGAACCCTTATGGGGAATTTAAATAATTTTTACTACCTTTACACGATGAAATATTTGACACTTATGTGAGTTTGGGAAACTCTCACAAACTCTTACATAGTAGTGAACTACAGTTATTCATTCTTTAAAAACTCACCCATGCAATTACACAACACAAGAAGAACAAGACTCTCCCATATTATAGCAATTAAAAACCATTATAAACATTATGTATATATAGGGAAAAGGGTTTTAACATTACATAAATGGATGGTTTCATGTAGGGCTTGAGGAAATGTTATGAAAATTTTAATTTTAATTTATTTATCATATAACAATACAGTAAAGGATTTATTATTAATTTATAATTTCCAAAACACCTAAAAACATAATTAAATGACATTTAGAACTCCTACAATAAAATTAAAATGATATAATCTATTTTAAAAACATAAGAATTAATTTCCCATAATCTTTTCAATTTTGAAATTACGTCCATAATTTTTGGAAATACTTATGAATATTTGAATAAAAATAAGAACGTATAGACATCTCATGATGAAAAATGATTGGAAATATTTTAGACCAATGAGAATATAATATCATTATATATTAATATATTAATATAAATATAATTTATTAATAGTTCCCAAGAGTGGTATAGATCCCAACAAGACTAATAAATTCACTAGACAATAACATAGGGAAACCCCCACCACCAGGTGAAGAATCTACGTTGAGAGGCCAATATGTTAATGGGGTTTTTTATTTTATATTAATTTCTATGATTATAAATATATGAAATTATTTTTGTTTTATTTTATAATTTTTAAAATTAAATAATGATATAGAGATTTTTTTTTCGATATTTCATTCTTTTAGATTAAAAAATAGAAAATAATTCATGCTCGAGGGTCCATGAAGAATGTATGGTGAACATGAAAATATATCACAAATTTTTTTAATGAGATGGAAGTATGTTATTCATTCAAATTTATTTTTATAATCATCATAAACTTATTGAGTTTAGAGTTATGTTCATGAGGTTTTTCAATACACTGGTTTTGTATTACCATATACACACTAACACTTATAAATACATATAAATCAAGGTCATTCATAATATTCTTAATACATACAAGTGTTCTTGTGAGGTGTTATTGAAGTAAAATATTTTGATTAATAGTCTATGGTGAATTATAATTTATTATAACTGGTTGGATATTTTGATAACGGGGTGAAGTTTCAACAAAAAAATTTATTAAGGTCTCACGAGAAGCCCCTATTTGATAAAATGGGTGTTGGTAACATAAATGATTAACCCACTGGTGAACTGATAATTATGATATTGAATAAATGGTAAATGATGGAAGATGACACTAGAGGTAACATAGAAGAATAGAAAAAATGAAAGGGGGAAAATCATAGAAAATTTGAAGGATCTCACTATGGTAAAATACGATTATACACTCTCTCAATACAATAAGTATAATATCAATTATAATTATATCTCTTGAATAAGTGGATAAAAACCCTCAAATATTATCCCACATATAATATAAAAAAATAGGAAAATATTTCTTGAGAGTTAAGTTATTGAAACCATTAGGGAAGCTCCCCATTTATAGGATTCTACTAGAACTTCATATTTCATTCCTCCACTCGGGGGTTTGGTGGACCTGACTAACAAACTCCAACACCATCCCACCCCCTTTCAAAAATTTGGGGACCATTCATATAAAAAACATCAAGTAAATTTATCACTTCGATATTTATTGATAAGATATCATATATCTACATATCCCATCTATATTTTAATCAATGTTTTTTACGTCTTTTCATAGTAGCTCAAGGATCTACGCCAACTGAACTTATCAGAGTAAATTGCCTTCATCATGAAATCTACCTTCTTTTTTCTAGTGTCAATATTTTCTATATCCAAAATTAAATCCTCTCCTACATCTCAAAAAATGACAATTTACCCTGATTATATTCATCCTATAATAAAAAATGGATTCCCTGTAATGTGCAAGGCACTATGATAATCATAAAATAATGAAATCAGATTTTTCATATGCTTGAGATGATCAAAAAAACATCCTCGTCCAAATTTCCTCTTAATAAGCCTATATATATAACATACTCCACCTAAATTATGTATAAATCCACAAATATAAATAACTTGGAAATACATCTTATAACTCCTCCTTTATGTGTAAATGCATAACAGTCGGTGGATTTCCTCTTATCATAATCTACTATAACATCTAAATCAACATAGCATCTGATAGTAAAATATTATCCTCAATAAAATAATGCAGTATCTGTGGACCCCTTGATTTAACTCAAGATCATCTCCATTTGTTAGAATTATCCCAAATAGGATTATCTATGTACAAATTGACAAATCCCACTACATTTGCAATGTATTGTCTTGTGGAAACTATAATGAACAATAGAATCTTTAATACTGATGTATATGCTACATGAGATATATATATCTTTTTTGATTCACTATTAGTATTCATCATAGAGGATAAATTGATGTTAACTATTATATGGGTAGACATTGGCATGAAATCTTACATGTCGAATCATTTCAATAATTTCATCAAGTAATTATTCCATGATATCCAATTCTTTCAAATATTTATGTATCTATAAATCTTCATCCCAAGAATCTAATTTGTGAGTCTGAAGTCCTTAATATCAAACTTGTAACACCAAGATATTTTAAAATAATAAAAAATATTTGATAGTTTATATTACACACAACAGAGGGTATAATTGAAATTATGAAACATTCATACTTCATGATATATTGAATATTTAAAAAATAAGTTGATTTTTTTCAATAACTCACAATTCACTCAACACAGAGTTTTAACTTGGTTTTATAGATTGGAATAATCAAATTATTAATAATTATTATACAGGTTTTAGATTAATAAAACATATTGATAAAAAAGTACTATAATTTTGTTGAAGTCTTTACCCAAATTGAAAAAATATTTTCTCTCAAAAAAATATATTTATTACTTTTGATGATCAAATAATAGAATCAATTTTTGATAATTTTAGGAAATTTATTTCTAAAAATTGAATTTATTTATGTAAAAGATATATTGAAATTTTTTATTGAAATTATTTTTTTGAAATTATTTTTAAAATATATTTCTTGGTTTTAAATTAAGTTTAGGAAAATTATTTTTTATCTTAGAGTTAATATTTTGGATTTTCTAGAAAAGATTTATTTTTTTGATGAATCGATAAAAGTACTAATTTTTATTGAAATTTTAATTTTCTCTTAAAGAATTCATAAGGTTAATTTTTTTGAAAATGAGTTTAGAAGTTAAATTAGATGAATTATAAACATATTAATCCTATTTTTTTATTTTAATTAATTTAATATTGAACTTTGACATTAAAACTTTTTCTACTTATGATAATTTTCTCTTTAGAAACTTATTCTTTCATCGCATCTAAGGGTTTAATTTTATATTAAATTATCCCATTATTGGAAGATATGTTTTAAAAAAATGGATTAAATATTTAGAATAATGATAATTTTTATTATATAGTAATCTCAAATTAATTTTTTTCCATTATTAATATTGAAAATGGTAAGAATTATTTACTGTTGTTAAGATAAATAAGATTTTAACAAGGGGTAAACATAAACGATAAGAGTTATAATGACTAAAAACTTATCTAATTTAAATTTAATGACATATTTAGACCTTATCAAATTTAATTTTTTAGTTTTATAAATTCTTTATCCTTATGTTATGTGAAAAACATGGGTACACTTTAATCATTTCAAAAATACCAAGTGTGTCCTCTCCCCCAATTATAAAATTCCACCCCCTCTCCCATCATCATCGCACTTAAAAAAATTAACCAAGACCATCCAAAATAAATTCCCAATTATCCTATCCTCAGCAAAGAATATTATATTTTTTCAAATGGAATTATAGGAAGGCATTATGTGTAATCCTAAAAAGTTAGTTCAATGAGAGGTAAAATTCCTAATCGAGTATCATTATTTTATTTCTTCATCTACCTCATTAAAATATTATTAAACTAAGATAATACAATAATAAATATATTTCTGATGCATTAATATGTTATTATTCTAATGGAATAACCTACATCCATCTTTACACCAATAAATGGATAATAAAACCATTGTTCCGTTGTACAGCATACTATTCCCTCGGAACTGAAATTGATTATTTTCCATCATCAAATTTCAATGCAAGATATAATGACAGTTTTAATAGAATGATATGATATTTCAGAATTTATTATACTTCTTGGTTTATTATTTCATATATGAATTATTACATTCTATTATATTTTGGGATATGATAATGTCACTTGTGTGTACAACAGACTACCTTCTTTCAAAGTGATGTGATTCATTTTTCGATTTCTATTTACATGGATGGTAGTAAGGATAATGTTAAAGAATATATTGAATATTTATGAACTAAAATTAATGTTTTGAAATATAATATATCATTTAAATTCTTACATTCCAAACCTTTGGAAATCAATAATGTCACATATGTGTACATGTGGACTACCACCTCCACATTGAAATGGAAAAAGTTTTCAAATTTATTGTTAGGTGGATGGTAATATAGAAATATTTGATTATAATTATAGATATATATTAAATATTAATGATTTTGGATAGGGTAATTAATATTTAGTATTATTTTATTCCATCTATTGGGAAAATGGAATCAACATTTATGCGTACATCTGGCATACCATCTCTAGGGTTGATATAATTCATTTTCAATTATTAAAATATAATGATTATTATAAATAAATAAATGATGAATATATATATTATATTTTTATCATGATTTAAATTATCTATAATATGTAACAATGTTAAAATGAAAATAACTAAAAATAAATACAAAATCAAAAAAAATTAAAATAATTATGTTAATACGGGAAAGTTGATTTTAACAAAGAATTAAAAATAAACTGGTCACAAAATACAATAATTAAATCATATATGGTACAAAATATAATATTATGGTTACTTAAAATATTTATAATGAATATATATTTATTATATAGGATATTTAGATGCATATAAAGGATGTTGGACTTATGTTAATGGATTTCAAGTCTTTGTTTTAATTATAGGAGATATATAATATATTAACCACTTATTTATTTTGTGTTGTGTATATGATTCCCCTTTGAAATTATATATCATTAATATCCTTATTTTCATTATATTTTAAAGTTAAATTTGGATTTATTATTTAATGGGTCTTGTGATTCAATAGTTAACAAACATTTTAGAGGTATCTTATATCACTTTTACTTCCATGATACATATGTTATATCTACTACTTATTTATTTTTTTATGATAAGTATACCACCCTATCGAAATTATATATCATTAATACCTTAATATTATTGGTATTTAAATTTTTATTGGATCTATTTTATTTCATATTTCTTATTAATCATAAGTTACTAAAGTTGTAGGGGTTTATGTTCAATTCTTATTAATTATCGATATTGATTAGGAATGAATTTCAACTGGATGAAATTATTTCATCATTTTATAACAAAAACATTTCCATTTTATTATCCTTTATTTATTCATGAAATTTTAATCTAGTAGTATAATTTTTTCTCTCATTTCCACATATAATTATTAATAATTTTTTTTAATGAAAATCAGAATTTATTTCCATCTTTGGTCGAAAATCATTTTTCTGCTAAATCTATGATTTCCTAAAAAAATAAATTTTTTATTATCCTAATAATATTGTTAAAATTAAATTTTAACCATGTTCTTTATTTTTAAATTTTCATTCATATTAATCCTCCTATATTTTTCCAAATGAGGTATCTTTTTACTTTTTACCCCAATTTGAAAGGTATTATTTTTTTAACCTATATGGTGTGTACGGAATAACCCAACACCATAAACATTATTTTCCTTGAATAATAATTTATATTTTACAATGGATATTTTAAAATAATGTTATTTAAATTATATTTTTCAAATTTGTATTTTTTTAAATTTTATTTTGAATGTGGATAGGTTATTTTCCTCATGAATTTTTGTAATCTTCTTCAAAGTATTTTTATTCATCAATGAAAAAAACCATTAAAGTGTTAGATTGATTCTAAATTATATATACTTGTCAATATAATATATGAATAGCTCATTATACACTATTTTGGGGAGTTAATATATTCCTTATACTGATTTTTCAAATTCTGTCATTAAAATTATTCCTTTGATTATTATATAAGGAAATATTATGAAAGTTATTTTCCTTCCAAGTGTAACTATTATTTGTTTTCCTTATGAATGATTTGTTATATGGAATATATATATAGTACATGAAATGAATGTAACATGTTTTACTGAAATTATATGTCCCTTGAATTAATTTTTTAATGTTTTAGTTTCATGAGATGTCATGTATAAGATTAGTGAGTGAAACTAATTTGTTATGTGACGTTTTCGACCATGAGATGTTCTCTCAGTAGTTGGCCTCCAATTGTTTTATGTCAAGTTTCATATTTAGTCCACATTTATTAAGAATTCTTGATGTTATGATAACATATTCATTAGATTATTCTTTTTTTTATTACTTAGGTGCCTTCTCTTTTATGATATCATGTTATAACTTTGAATCCTATGTTATGTTTCATTTTCATGACTATTACCATAATTTTATTTTTAGATCACCCAATTAGTTTATATATTCCCCTTGAAATAAAAAATAATTTTTGGTGTTCAAAATGATTTTAGGAGCTCATTATGGAAATTGCAATAAAGATTTTTTATTTTAGTGGGTTTATATAGTTACTCTTCCAATGACACTTGGAATTTAAATCCTCATTATGAAATTAATGTATGTTTATAATAAAATTCATGTAATAATATTTAAAAAACGCTTGGGTAGATATATTTGGGATCAAAGAAAATTTTTAGTTAACCTTCTGAAGTTTGATGAGAAAACATTATTAAGAACCCTACGAAAAAGTAAATGGATATTTCTATGGATAATTCTAAGGATAACACTAATAGTAAGGCCATGTATATGTTCAAAGATAATAATATGTATACAAAAATATATTGGGATTTTGATGATGCATAGATAGAGTGGTTTTTGAGAAATTATATAAATGTATGGATACAATAACTGGAAGTGGTTCTTGAACAGATGAACCTCGGGATAATATCTCCAAAAAATTTGCATTGAGCATAACTCAGGTGTTACCTAGTATATGACAACGGGCCTTAAAATGTACCATAATTGACACTCCTTAGGGGCATGCTTTAGAAATTTACAAAACACTTTGTGATCAATCATGAAGGATTTGAAAAGATGATGACAACAAATGAACTAGTGTCATAAGTTCAAAATAATGTATCATGATTTAAGACATCCAACTGTTGATTTTTCATTATTATGTATTATTTCACTACAATTATTTTTTCTCATACAATGCTTTTTGGGATTAGTAAATTTCTATAACCAAGTGAAATTACCATACCACTGATTATGATAGGAAATTCAGTGATTATGGGATAAAACACTGGATGATTATTGGAGAGAAACATAATTCGATTATACCTTCTAATAAATCATGATATCATATTAACAACATGAGCTTTAGTGAGAATACTTACACATTAATTTAGAGGAATATGGAGATTTGTAAAAGTTCATGTGTTAATAAACATATAGGAAATATGATTGGGCTTCCTACATTTCAATAAGGTAGGAAGAAAAACCTAAAAGAATAACTAAAGTGGGTAGTATGTAATTTATGTAGAAATAAAGGGAATGGATAATTGAAGTTCCAAGGAATTCAATGTATTATATGTTCGGAACATGGTAATTATCTGAGTCAATTCACTAAAATATGGGTTATCCCCTATACCAATGAACTTTCTTATACCAATCATTGATGTCAAATATTTTATATAGGGGTATCTAATAATTATGTTGTAGATGTATTTTTTCCAATGTTATTCTATTTATTATACTCATGAAACAACTAATGATTGATCTGATGTAGTTTTCCTTAATGTTGTTCTATAATAAATTGATTGGTAATAATTTTTTAGGACTTTGATTTAATGTTATGATGATATTCTATAGAGAAACACATAACTGGGGAAAATATAGTCTTTGATATGTGATTGATATTGAGTAATTATATTCAATTATGATTATCTATTTTTTTCGAGAAATAGGATATATAGAAGACATTATTGGTTAAAAAACTCTGACTTGATGAATATTTTCATTTTGATTATTTTTATCATATTTGATCTGAACAATATATGAATTATATTAATATATTTCTATAAAAAATAGGACACATTTCATGTCAGGTGAAAACTCATCATATTTGGAAAGGTCTTAAGGCTTAAACAATCAACTAGAGTGTGATATGGTTGAAATCCCTACCAGTGGCATATGTGATGTCCGAGTTAGTATGAAATTGTTTTCACAATGGTGGATAAAGGTTAATTATTAAATTTATTTTGGGAAATATATTATAGGATCATGTTTTCTATTTTGATGTTATTAATAATTTATTATGAATTTTCTTCACTAAGGTATATATATTACATTTTTTAGTTTTACATAATGGATTATTTGGAAAGAATACTATTATGTTTTTTGAGAAGTAAGATGAATGTTTTTGAGGATATACACTTGTAGATTGGATTAAGTTGAAATTAGAATGATACTAATGATGTATAAGATATTAATATATTATATTGGATATCTTGTGGAAAACATTTTGGTTTATATAAAGATATGATGAATTGCTCGTTATTATTTTGGGGAATCATGAGATATTTTAGATGTTAATTTTGAAGCATAAAGCTATAAGAATTCAACTTCATTAAAAATCATTTATATAAAAATCTGATATTTTCGGAAATTGATTAACATGTCAAATTATACATTTCAAGAATTATATTTCCTTATTTTCTTCTTCTAGGTGGTAAATAAATTCCTCAACTATAAGAAAATGATCTTAAAATAATTGTGTTATCAAATTAAAATCATATATTAGGAATTAATGAATATATCAATTTTCATAAATTTATCGTTTTTTAGGTCATTAAATTTCCATTTATCATTGTTTTTATTTTAATAAATAAACTCTATCACCCTCTATAATTATTTACATTTTTCTTCTGTGTCTATTTCTTCACTTTCTGTCAATTTTCAGCTATTTGGAAACCTAGTATGTGTTATTATACATGACCATCGTTTTTATATTTCTATCTTATCAATATGATGTTTTATTAACCCCAAATATGATGTGTTTTTAAAACAATAGTATTATAAAATTTTAATCACATTGTTACAGTGATCAAGATTAAATTACAAGGAAGAAATTTATTTAAGGGAGTATAATATAACACACCAATATTTTAAAATAATAACATTATATTATATTGAGTATATTGAAAAACATTATCTAGGTAATAGGAAATTATAAAACCATGATACTTCTCAAAATATTTCTTTTAAAAAAATTAATTCAATTTCTTCAATTACTTTTTTCCACACAATAATCATTTTTAATGAACTGTGAGATACAATTATTTTTATTATTTACACATGACCATTACAACATATCCATTAGAAATTTTTTATATGAATATGAATAATTTTGTTTTAATAATTATGTAAAAATATTTCAATAAGAAAATTATATTGATAAATAAGTACTTAAATTTTGGTAATGTCTTTATATGCTTCGAAAAATACTTTTTTCATAAAAAATGATATATATTACTTTTTGTGAAAAATAATATACTTTTAAACAAAAATTAAAAAAAAAATATTTGAAGAAAGATCTACATTTCTAGAATCAACGTTTTAAAATTATCTTAGGGTGAAATTTTTATATTTTTCTAAAAAGATTAATATTTTGAAGAATAGTAAAAATATTGATTTTTATTGAAAAAATAATATTCTTTTAAACCATTTATAAGGTTAAATTTTTTGTTAAAATATTTATAAATGTATAGATAGTCAAATAATATATTTATTAATCCTATTTAAGAAATTTTATTCAATTTCATATTGAATTTTGACATTAAATCTTTCTCTATTATGAAACTTTTCACTTTAGAAAACCGCTCTTTTATCACATCTATAGGTTTAATTTTGAATAAAACATTTCCACTTATGTGATTTAAATTCTTTAAAATAGATTAAATTTTTTGAATTAGAATCTTTTATAATATCTAATATTTTCAAATTAATTTTTGACCATAATGAATAGTGAAATCCTTAAAAAATATTTATCATGGTTATGGTAAAAACTAGTTTAGGGAGGGGTTAAACTTAAAAATTAATTGTATAAAAGACCTAACAACTAGAATAATTTATATTTAATTGAAATATTTGGACCTTATAACATTTAAGGTTATAATTTTACAAATATTGGGGTTTTTCTGTGTTTGAAAATTATGGGTGCACTTTATTCTTTAAAAAAAAGTGTGTATTCACCCCCACTTATAAAAGGTTACCACTCTCCACACTACATTACACATCAAAAACTAATTTTATCATTTAAAACTTACTGAAATAAAATCTAAAAATACCTCGACTCATCTTATAATATTTATTCGGTTCATAAATAAATTATAGTAAGGATATAGGTGTAATATTAAAAAGGTTATCTAAGAAGAGGTATAATTCCAGATCGAGCATCATTATTTTATTTATTCTTCCACCACCTTCAAATAATTTTCAACTATGATAATATAATAACAAAATTATCTCATATATAATTTTATGATATTATTATATTTTAATAACCTATATCATTTCCCACTTATATCAAATGGAAAACAAAACCATTAATTATGTGTACGGTGGATTACCGCCTCGTGAACTGATTTAGTTCATTTTCTATCACCACATTTAAATGATTAAAATAATGATGGATTAAGCATATTTATATTTTATTTTATACATTTTATTAATTATTTAATTATTATATCACATATACCTTCTTACTTTCCATTTTTTGGGTGGATCCGATAATGTCAATCATGTGTACAGTAGACTATCGTCTCGCTAAGCAATATGATTCATTTTTTAGTTAAACTTTACAAGTAATGTTTTAAGGATATATTTAATGAATATATGTTTTATTTATTAAATAACCATAATTTTGGGCATTTAATACCACATATAAATTCTTAATTTCTAATCTATTGGAAAACAGTAACGTCGCTCATGTATGTGTGTGGAATACCACCTCCACGTAGTGATGTTAAATGTTTTCCATTTTATTTTTACATGGATGGTAAAAAATATATATTTTAATAATAAAAATTATATATATTATATATTATATTTAATGGGAATTTTAATTTATATTTACTTTACTTTGATTCCATCTATCAAGAAAATTGAAACATTATTCTTGCTTGTGTACAACTTATTATCTCCATGAATGATGTAACTTGTTTTAAATATTTAACATATATGGATTTATAAAAGTACATATATAATGAATATATATCATGTTTATATCATTTGTAATATTATATAGGTAATTTTTTAATGATCAAAGTAAACAAATAAAAAATAAACAAATAAAAACATACCTGAAAATCAAAGATTTTATTACTCGAAACATGATTTTAACAATGAATTTTTAATAAATGTGTCACAAAAGACTCTAATTAATTCATATATGGTATGAAATATATTATTATGGTTAATTAATATATTTATAATAAATTTATATTTATTCTAAAGAATATTTTGACATGTACGAAGGAACTTGGACCTAGGGTAAAGGATTTTTAGTCTCTCTTTTATTTATAGGAGACATATTCCATATACACCTCTTATTTATTTTCTGTGGTTTATATTCTACCCATTTGAAAATATGTTACATAAATTTCCTTAATTTAATAATATTTAAATATTCATTTGATTATATTATTTAATGGTGGTTACAATTCAATAGTTAATAATGATTGTAATGGTTTCTTATCTCACTTTTACTTCCTTGATACATATGTTATATTCACCACTTATTTATTTTATGTGGTTTATATAATAACCCTTTGATATTTTATATCATCAATAACTTTATATTAATTTTATTAAAATATTCGTTTGAATCTAATTTTTTCATGGTGATTATGATTATGAAGTTACCAAAGTGGTAAGGATTTACGTTACAATCTAATTCATTGTCGAGATAGTTTATGCATGAATTTCCAATGAAGAAAATTGGTTGATAATTGTATAAGAAACAAATTTTAGATTTAATATCCAATGGGTATTCATGAAATTTTTAATTAATATTACCATATTTTCTCTCTTTGGTACTTAAAGAATGATAAAAGTTTTTTAAGAATATCATACTTTATTTATATATTTGGTTGAAATTCCTTTTTCAAATAAATCCATTTTTTCTTGATTTTTTTGAAATGTTTTTTCTATAAAATATGATTGTAAAAATTAATTTTTCCCCATTTTTTACTTTTTAAATTATGTTTTAAGAGGAATATTTCTTTCATTTTCCAAATGAATTATCTTTTGACATTTTACCTAAGTGTGAAAAGAATGTTTTTCAAACTTATTTTGAGTGTACATATTTACCAGCCTTCTTGACCATTGTTTTCCTCAAATATTACATTGTATGATTAAAATTTTATTTTCAATGAAAATTATTACCAAAATATTTTGTTAATATTTATTTTTTTAATATTTATTTTTAAATTGGAAAGGTTATTTCCCTAAAAAATGTATTCAATATTTTTTAAAGTGTTTATATTAATCATTGAAATTTTTTTAGGTAATGGAATTATTATAAATGATTTATATTTGTTTATGACACATATACCTATCTCATTATACCTTATTTTATGCGGTAATGAATTTCATATTATTATTTTAAAATTCATTCATTAAAAATACTTTGATTATGATATAATGAATGAATATGCATCCAATTTTCCTTTTATGATTACTTTTTTGTTTATTCTTTAAGATTTATTCCTAGTGTTGAATGGGTATACATGTAAAAGAATTGAATATGATGGGTGGGATTATAATTATATATCCCTATAATTAATTGGATAATGTTTCAGTCTCATGAAACTTTATGTTTGGGATTAGGGAGTGAACCTTACCCATTATTATACTTTTCCACTATGTGATGTTTTCTCAGTAGTTAGCATTGACTTGTGTTATGTCATGTTTTATGTTTATAACAAATTTCCATTGATTCTGTTATATTATTATACCATGTACATTAGGTTCTTGTTTTATGTGATTACTCAGGTACCTTATCTTTTATGAGATTATGTTATACCTGTGAATCGAAGGTTGTGTTTCCTTAACATTTTTATTCCCTTGATCGGAATTTTAACTCACAACTTTCTATTATGTGTTCCATAGGTTATCCCATGTAGTTTTAGGAGATCAAATGGATTTTAGGATCTCATTATTAAGATTAAAATAAAAAAAAATTATTTTAATGGTTTCTAATACCAAGTATACCAAAGAAACTAGGCATTTTCAATCAACCGTTTGTAATTAATGGTTTTTTATATTAAAAACATTATAATAATATATGTTTAATATTCGGTTCCCTATAAAAATACCTTTCAAACTATAACTTTTACTCGTGTATCTATTAATTAATGGGTTCTATGACAAACTTTTTATCCACATATAGTAAAATAACAAAGAAATCATTCTCATCATAACACTTAAAATATGTACAAGGAAATTAGTGAATTTTATTATATTCAGATCTCATGATGTAGTAATGAAATATCTTTTACCAACCCCTTTATTCTTTCTTGAGACTGTACAATGATTTTTTAACCTAAAAAGGTTCTCATTAACTTCATCTAGAAAATCCTTCTTATTTAATGATATAGATATATTCATATAGATATCTATTTTGAAATGTAGTCTTGACATATAGCTTCTATATATATAAATGTTATGTATCAAATATCACCAGAACTATTAGAATAGTCATCTATCTAAAAACAAGATAAATATTTCATTAAAATTAATAAATTCTTTCTAATCATATCCTTTGTCCACCAGTATCGCATGATATTTTTCAATAAGATCCTTTCCATATCTCTTGATCTTAAATATGCATTTGTTGTCGATAACCATCCTCCCATGTGGTAATGGAACAAGGTGACAAGTCTTATTCTTATACAAGTATTTAGGTTCCTCCTATAATTTTCTTATCCATGATGATACATCTAGACTCTAGGTTTCCTCCAGAAAAGAATAGGTTTCTCTATTATATATGAATATGTAGTATGAAATATTTCTCTTAGTGGAATTATCAATGTTCCATACTACTATTTGTTTCCCTTTATTTGACAATATTAGTCGATAATCAATCAGTAATTGATCATCATGCTCGGGTAATGCCTCGGTGCAAACTGGCTCTTCCTTAGAATTTTCATCCACTTTTGATATTGTATATTATTTTTTCTCTTTCTCAATGTATCTATCAATTATATTTTTCAACTTTTTCAAAAAAAAATGATATCTCAAATGGTGATATGTTTGTGGGAAGTGGGGTCCCACAAATTATACCTCTTCACACCCTCACCATATCTCAAGAATATTTATTTCCTAGATGTAGAGTCTATCATTCATATTTCTTAGCCATAAAATAGTTCATATACAAGACATTAAAATGTATGTAACCTGTAATTCTTAACATGATTATAGTACATATCTCTATTAAGGTATTCAAATCAATATCCATTGAATGGTATCAGTTGATCACATAATAGGTGGTATTTACATCTTTTTCCATGAATTTTTCTGAAAATCCTAAAGTGTTATACATCAACCATATTTTATACAATAGGGTTATGTTCATCTAATCTACCACTCCACTATACAGGGGAGTATATCCACTATGAACTATATCTTGCTGTTATCACATTAGCAAAAAGTATCACACTCCTTGCATGTATATTCCCCACCATTTCCAGTCCTCAATAACATGATCTTCTTATCAGGTCCAAGTTCCATCCACACATTGAATGTTTTGAATACATTAAAAACAACAACTGACCTATTCTTTGGTACTCCCAAAATCTCTTGGAATAATCATCGAGGAACAATATATAGTACCTTGATCCTACCCAGTATATAATTAGTTCCTTCCAAATATGATGATGGATTAACTCTAAGATCTCTTTGCTTCTCACTAATGATATCCTGAACATTAACATATATTGATTTCTCAAAATAAAATTATCAAATAATAGAATGGATTCCTTTTTATTATTTGGAAGAATAATCTTATCAACATGAATCTTCAATCCTCATTCGAATATATGGACACGATTTCGATTTCATGATGTCATCAATCATTCCTTCATGTTAGTTGATGTGAAAACTATCTCTGATTCAATATATATTTCATCCATAAACACATACATGTTTTTTGGATATCTTATCCACCATCATCACCAAAGGATAACCCTTCACAATTCAAATCACACTATTCTCATTGAGAGACTTTTACTTGAGGTCATAAAATTATCACAAAGACAATATGTTCTTCTTTAGGCCCATCACATAGAATACTCTTGTAATGGTTCAAAAAATACAATCTTGCACCATCATTTTGAT
Organism: Viscum album; assembly: GCA_963277665.1. Lineage (NCBI taxonomy): Eukaryota > Viridiplantae > Streptophyta > Magnoliopsida > Santalales > Viscaceae > Viscum > Viscum album. Next base: position 1,424,927,521 of record OY728134.1, on the reverse strand, counting down.
GGTACCTAATCTAAATATCTTTAATGTAAGATTATTGACCATATACACAAGTCCTTCCAGGATACTTTCATATAGATAAAACTATTCCTCTGGTGACACTATGTGAAATTATTCTCCTTATTCGATTATTGATGAATCGCTGAGATGATGTATACTTACATAATTCATCACTATTCCAAAAAAATATAAAATTGAACTTTTAGATGTACTGGACACATTTTTATAAATTTCAGGATTTTATATCCTAGTAGGTCCATGCTCTATTGTTATACATGGTAGTTTTTCAAAATACAATTAACACACAATTAACCTTCCACATCATTGCATGTAATATTATTTTTCACAATAGAAAATTATTCCTACTGAATTTCTTGATCTCAAATTTCTCTACTATTTATAAATTATTTAGTATCAATCCCTTGTTGGTTTATAATGTTGTATTCAACAATCTTAATAAATTTTTTCTGATGGGAAAGATCAACCATTGTTGTATTCACAGAGCATACTCAAATTTATGATTATTATTAATAATTGAAAAAATGAATAGAATGGGGCCAAATCCTCCCTTGGAGACCACTTTTTAGAATATAAATGGATTCTCAAATAGTTTCATTCATATTTCAGGTAAAATAAAGTGATTTTTTTAAAAACAATTACACTATACGTAGCATGTGAATGTACCCTAAATGAAACAGGTAAAAAAACATGGGATATTATAAGGATATCACTATAAAAAATGTAGTTACACACTCTCTCATTACTACAAGGATACTATCCTTTTTCATTGTATCTCTTGAATAAGTGGATAAGAAATCACACAAAATAACACAAAAATAATAATCAAAATGGTAGAAAATTTTATGAATCTCAAGATGATTAAACCATTTGGGAGTCACTTAATTTATATATTTTTTCCAGCCCCTCTAACTCTATTGTACCACTGGTGGATTTGGAATATTTTCCCGTTAACTAAATACACCAAACAACCCGCTTTGAAAAAGAGTGTGGGGTCACATTTCATGGAAAAAACTACAAATAACATATTGTAGCATTTTTGTGTCTTGGTGTTTGGTATATACCTCATTGACCATACATTATGACCCAGATGTGAACTTTGTAAGAGACTAAGGAGGACCAAGGAGGTCAGTTTTAAAACTTTTATGACTTCTCGTTCTTAATATATCAATGTAAGTCTCACATAATACACTCTAATTTACCCTCCTCTCTATTTATAATGAAATCATACCTTATTATTTCTTATAACTATGAGTAGATTTCCCCATCCACAACCACTCATGTGTATTTGTGGCATGTTGAGAAATTATGATGACAATAATTCCAAAATGGTTCACATGCACACACCCTGAATGGTTTTTGTAGAGAAATAGTTCTTAGAATTATAACATGAGGTCCACATGACCACAACCACTTCCAAAATTCTTTTTCCCACCAATTTATTGATTAATAGAAATTAATAAAAATATGAACATGTAACCGTAATTTAATATTTTATTAATAATTTAATTGTAATTATTCATTAAATTATAAATAATATTATCTTTGTAATATTTTATTAATTGTATAAATATAAATATAAGTAGGTTTATAATTTAAAAATCGGTGATAGATTAAAATTATAATTGCATGAATAATAAATTTATTTACCTATAGTTCTCATTTTGTGATCTAAATAAAACCAGTAATCTTTCAAATCTTACCTCAACATAATATTGACAAACTAAATTAATTGAACAACTCAATAAACTCTTTGGAATAAATTAATGAAATAAATCACTCATACTCAAATAATCATTCATTATAACACTATAGGATGTTGATCATTTAGTAGTAGTTTTTCAAAAATTATAATAGGTCCAAAAAATAAATATATATAGCTAAATTTAAAAGAAATTGTCCATGGTTTTAATTATCTAGAAATGAAGTTTTAAAACTGATGTAAAACAATCATTTTTTAAACAATATTTGAAATTAATGATGTTTATTAAACTACCACAAAATACAATAACTATCAGAAATATTTATTTTTTTTATTAAATTACTAGAAATATTTAATAAAAATAAATTTACAAAATATGAGTAATTATAAAATATATGATAAATTTTTATTATTAGAGTTATTTTTATTATAAATATTATTATTATAAATATTATTATTATATATATATATTAATATTATTATCGTTTTATATTTTATTGTGTTATTGTTTTATATAATAATTTAATATAATTTATTATTAATTATTTTCATCTATTCATGCTCAAAATGGCCTTTAGTATTGGGTGAAAACACAAGTCTCATATCATATTCTCCAAGGGTTGGTGGAAAACAAATAACCATGAATGGATACTCATCTTATCACCCAGTGGGTTTTAAGATGGAACCCACTAAAGGCCTTATGTGTTAGGCACGTAATACCTTTGGATGGAGGGAAAAATCCTAAAAATTAAGATATGAACTCCCCAAACTCAACATTCTAAACGTGTGCATTTACAAATTACACTAAACAAAATGACATATTAAAAATAAGACATTCTATTATTCTATGTATTTTATGATATGAAACATTATAAAAATTAAAATTGAAAGACCAGATTAAATGAATATTTTTTTCCTTCTATTATCATCGAAATTGAGAATGGGTGTAGGGGTGTAAGGGTAAAACTATTTTGATAATGGAGAAGGTGGTTTTTCTTAAATCAATGGACCAATATATTATAATGTGTATTATATCCATTTTTAAGCTTCTAAAATATCTATGTGACATTATTCAATCATGTTTTTCAAAAAAACGGTGGTTCTAATTAGAGGGAAAAACAAAAAGAATAGTTGTTCATGGGATAATTATTTAGTATTTAAATCTTCCTATGGACTTGGATATATTTATATATATAACTTAATAACTATCTTATAAATAAGAAATTATAAGATATAATTCCTCATCAAGTTAATTATGGTTTTACTTTATTAACACTATGTGTTCCCCATGATCATATTTCTAGAAGGATAATGTGTTATTTAGGCCTAGCTATTTTTATAGGAGTGTTTCTGGAGTGAGATAAACGCGTGATAAAAAAATATTATTGGAGAAATATGAATGGGAATTTTATTATGAATTGGGAAAAACTAGGTTGTGAAATCCTGATTGTAATGTTTAAACTTTTATCTACACATCAAGGATGAAACATTATAGGTATTATGATTTAATGAACAATAATATGAAAAGATTTTATTGTGAAAATGTTTTTACCTAGTTTAATAATAATGGAAGAAACACAATTAATTTTCTTCCAATTTCACTAGGGGATTTTGATGATTGTTTTATCTAGTGGACGGATATATTCCCCAAATCCATTTTTGTATGAGTTTTAAGAAATTGTTTTTATATGATATATATATATATTGTATAGTATGAAATATGAAAATAGGGATAATTATATTCCATGTCAAAGGAATATCATAAATCATCATCATACTAATATTATGAAACTTCTAAACCAATCATATTGTGAAATTGACTAAATTAATAATGTAGCATTATGAGTAAATGGGTATTGTATTATTCACACAATCACTATATGAATATAATGACCCCCACCACTGCCACCCCTACCAGGAATGTAGTGGAAGGTGTTTCATTAGAGAGTGGTATAAATGCAAAGGACTAAGAGATATGATGGTGTTTAATGTTAAGCACTATTGAGGATTTTATCTGGTATTAGGGATACAGTACCATATGGATTTAACATGTGACATATATAAGTGATACCATCTTGGAAATTGGATTTTTGGCCCCCTTTTGATCCAATGCAGTGACTATAAGTATACTAAACTTGTTAAAATAATCGATACTATTTTTAGGCTAGGGTCCTAGTTAAGGGTAAGGTTATCATGATTTTCTATACCAATGTTAGAATTGTGTATAAAATTGGGATTAGGAAAATTTTGAACTAATTAATGTTAAATATTATATATTCCTAGTTTATGAGTACGTGTAAATTTTTATTTTATAGTAATGGATTCAGTTCAATGTCCCAATCAAGTTTTCTATAATGTTGTTTAGCAAAATTTTCTAATAGATCCCTATAGAGTATAGGTTGAAAACAATGATGCTTGGTGGAGAGTACTCTATGAGTTCCCACACTAATTTATATATAAGTACGTGGGATCTATTTTATACCATAATACCAAGGATTTGTTTTAGGTTTGTGAAATTTCATTATTTTTTATCATTTCTAAAATTGAAAAATGGGTTTTATTTTCTATGATGATGTTATGTGGGGTAGCTCGATATAATTTGTAATTATTTTGTTGGGATCATGAGTAGTCAACTATTTCAGTATAGATTCTTCATGAAATGTGTCAGGTATATTTTCATTTATAATTCACAATGGAATATTATCATCAAGAGATTATTACACTTTACCTATGGAATTCTAGGTACAAGAGTTTTATATCTTGTTAAGATCTTATTATGTTATGCTCTAGACCTTATATCGTATTAGGTGTCCATATAGTGAAATTTGGAATATTATTTTCATCTTGATATCTAGTACCATTTCTCCCCATTTATATTTTTAATATATATCAATGTTTCCGAAACTCTAGAGGCTATAAATAGTGTTTTGGATAAGACTGGATCATCATGGGAAGAGAGTCTCTAATAATATCAATGGAGAAGATCTATAGATTGAATTTATTAGTTTTCTAGTAAATAGAATCTTTATACAATAGATATTCGGCTCCAACCTTCTTCATCCTTTTTTCAGAATGGATTATAATTCTTAGAATCAAACTAGTAGACCAATCAAGGTTTTTTATTATTATGTAGGCCATGGTCATTAAAATATTGAGTTATTTTACTTCCTTGGTAGTCAATTTCTATATGTAATCCCTCTTCAAGAACAATTGTTGAAATAGTATCCTCCAACGTAGTTGAAATATTAATTTTCTCCAAATTTTGAAAACCAAAGAGGGGATCAGGTAGGAACTGGACAACCCCATGATGCACCACATACTTTGGGATAATGAGAATAGCATATCCTTGGAAATGTTCTTCATTAGGTTTGGAGAGTTATGGAGAAATTCATGGTTATATGCATGACTTAGATATTCTAGCACCGGGTCAGAAAAATTTCATGTGAGGTATTATCAATTTATATTCTATATGGGTGAATACCTTGTTTGATTTAGGATTTACAACCTCTTTAATTTCTCCCACCCAAGTCCATTATTTGGGACACAGTATGGAGAGGTCTTTAGTACCCATGAAATTTATTATTCATGTTGGATGTTTTGAAAAATTATTTTATATGAATAGAGATTTTAAGTATATGTTTGAGTATCACCACTCTTGGGGAGACTTCACATGATTGTGAATAAATCCAAATGACATCAAACTCTACATAGAATGACTTTATTTAGTGAAAAATGTTTAAATTACTATAGGAGGCTAAATATATTCTATGTTTGTTAGATATAATTTAGTATTTTTTAGAAATAAATCCCCTAAAATGGGTTGGAGGAATGTTGAGAAATTGTATTCCTTAACTGTTGAGCTAATGTTGAGTTCAATAGAGGATCAAATGCAAGATTGTCCTAGGGTAGTATAAGAATATAGTGATTTATTTCCATAATAGGTAGTGATGTTAACCCCATAATGTGATATCAAATTTATGATAGATTTATAACTGTGTGTCACTATAATAGTGATGTATCCTTATAGGATGGTCCCTTTAGAGTTGTGAGATATGTGTATTCGAATTGATAGTCTTCCACATGCAGAATTTATTATACCAAGTGTATCCCCTTGAGATGCTCCGTTTAATTGAAAATGAGTATGCTGGTCTATATTGGTGAATCAATTATAATCACATGAACTAGGTGATAGGGAATAACCTCTGTCTACTCCCACTGATTGATGATCTTTTTGATCAATTGAATAGAGCTTGCTGGTTCTCCAAGATTGATCTAAAGTCTGGATGTCATCATATGTAGGGGAAGTGTGAGGATATCATGAATACTGTATTTATATATTGTTAAGGAAATTATGGATTAATCTTTATGTAATTCGATGTGAAAAAATCTCCATCTCTGTTTATGGGATTTTTCAATTATGTTTTTTGGGAATTTAAGGATCAACTTATGGTCGTGTTTATCAAAGAAATCAATTTGCATTAGATGTAGAAAGAGGAACATAACAAGTAACTACATATTATTTTGAGAGTTTTTTATCATTAAAAACTGTTTAGGAAGATATAAAAATATGAGTTATGGTCTCAAGAGGCCTATTTTTTTGGACATGTTTTGTCAATGTGTGGAGTATTTAGGGATACTTTGAAGGTTGAAGCAGTTATTTTATGGTTATACCCCTCAAATTTTATGAAGGTGTAGATTTTCATTTATATTATGGGTTATTATAAAAGTATAATACATGAATTATCTCATATTATGAATCTTTTTCTATGTTTAGCTAAACAAATATCATAAATTTTTATAGACTGACAAGTCCTAGGATTCTTTTGACTATTTGAAGGAGAGTCTTATAAGTTCATGTGTTCATTTTTTTCATGAAAAAAGTTTTTTATGACAAATATAGTTTTATGAAATTTAATTTTTAATATTGTATTATATTATAATATAATACCTGGGTAGATATATTTGAGTGTATAGATGGTTGTGGTGTGTTTTGGAAGGTTTTTATTAGGTGCACGGTTTGAACACGGTTAGGGAAAATTGTTCTCTTTCTCCATGAAACTATGAAAGAGATTATGGGACTCAGTGGGATGGTGCATTAGTGTTCCAAACCATGTGGGATCCTAGAAAAAACTACACATGTTGAAGAAGAGACAAAATCATGGTTCGTTCATCTTTTTTTAAACCATTCACAAACCATGTAATGGGGTGGTTTGGAGATAGTATTATGTACATGATAAGGGAATGATATGAAAACCAATTTGTCATAACTATACAACATGCATTAATTTCTCAAAAAATTAGTGTTTAACTCATAGGTTATCCACAAAAAAAACTCATTTTTATTCTCTTATATGAATATCTAAAATGACACTCCTTCACTAATCCTTCTTGGAAGTTCATTTATATTCGGTGGTTGGTTTTAATAAATCATGTTCATTATATCTCTGGAATCGATGATAAGTCCTTATTCATTCTTATTTTCTTTAGATATTCTCATAATATAATATCGTATTGATATATCTAGGATATATTATTTGAATTTTTATAATATTATGTTGGGATTTAATTAAGGGAATATATTTCATGGATAGATCAAGAGTTATCATCTTCCATTCATTTTTTTCATTAACCATTGTGATGCAAGAAGCATATTACCCACTATACTCATTATAGAACATTAAGGATTGATATTTAAATCACTGTATCTTAATTTAATGAAAAACATTCTTACTTTTAGTACATAGATAATTGGTTTTGAAGCTACACTCTTAATGTTTTTATTAATATTCTTGATACAAAATGGTTTTCAAAATACATTGTTTTTTGTTGAAAGCATGGAATGTGTGGATAGAGGGGTTTCATGATATTTCCTTTTTGGTACCATGATGTATTTTAATTTAGGTTTGTTCCAAAGTAGACCTTGGTAGATTCCATTTATAGAAGAGTTGGTGATTGGATGGGTCATCAATCATGAGTATTATGCCTGACATTGGGCATTCATTAGTGAGTGAGTTTTGGAATGTTGATTCTTAATGGTTATGATTTTACTATACTGATTAATTTATTTATTATGGAAATGATTTAAACATTATTTTATCTATTTATATATATATATATAATTTTTATCTAACATGTTTTTATACCTTATGTGTTGTGTTGGGAAGTGTTATGGGTTACCTACAAAGTTTCATAATCACCCCCTTCTTGGCCACTTTGGTGTGTTTTATAATGTTATTTATCAATATATAGGTAAAATAAATGATCATTACTCCTCCAGTGATGTATCATGATATAGTGGGTATGGTACTTGGAGTCGGAGCATGGATACTTATTGGGTTGATGCTTGGGTTCATTACATACTAATTTCATTTGGTCCTTTTTACCTTTTTGTATAAGTGTTGGGAATTTTTATTTTGTATACTACTCTTATATTTCTTTGTCGTTTGAGTTTAATTGTATTACATTAAATAAAACATATTGTGTGGGTTGTTTTTCTTAGTAGTTTTTTCATATCTCTTGGAAAATCGTCCCCCAATGACCTATTATTCCCTTATATCATTTTTCCTACCTTTTATGCCTTAGGTATGTCACCAAAGTTTAATAGAAACTTTGAAATGGCCCAAGACAATGGGTTGGATAGGGATGTTACAAATGGTATCATTTTTAGTTAATCCATCATCTTGGGATGGTTATAAGGAGATATGAATTTTGGAAGATTAAATTTATATCATAAATCAGCATATCAAACCTTTTATGTTGAACTTCAAGATCCCAGGGTATTCTGGGTATAAAAGGTATTCTGAGACACTTCCTAGTGTGTTTTCATCAATTCGTGGTGGGTTTACCTGATGAGTGTTATATAAACACAAGTAATTTATACAAATTATTACATAGTTTTTAAAATATATTTCTATTAAATAAAATTAAAGGATTGATAGTCATAATGTATTGGGAAGGCTCGGTACATAAAACCTCAATGTGGAACTAAAACAAAGCTTATTTATTTTATTCATCATAATGAGATCCTACATCCCAATGAACTCTTAAAAATATACTTGATAACCTAGGGAATAAATAAAAAAAATTGGTTGGATATAATTTATTTTAAGTGAAATAAAAAGATGAATAATAATATCATATCATTCAAGAGTAAAAACAAGATATCATGTAAAGGAATGGCCCAAGAATAATTTTGTAAAATCATAATATAAAGAAAATGGAATTTTAAAGTCATGGAAACATAAGAAGTGGATGTAATATAAAAAATTCAATAAATATAAGTCAAGTATAACCACCAATAAAATATCACATGGTTGAGAAAGTCCCATCATGGATTCTTTTAACTCCCCAAATTCCATTCATATCATCTCCTGAGAATATAACACCACCCAGTGCATTAGAGCTCTATCAGGGTGAAAAAATAAAATAATTGACATTATTTTGTGTAACACAAAATTAAATCAGTAATAAGACATAATTATATTGAACTACACTTATAAATAAATGGGTTGCATAATCATATGTAATATCTTAATCATGTGAGATTTCATAGAGAAGGTATTTGGTAAATGAACATAAAGAGTCTATTACCCTATTAAAGTAAATGATAACAATACATGTATGTATGTATATTTATATTATACATATATATGTAATTTAGAATCATTTTATACTATAAAAAATAGGTAATGTGATTTATAGAGAGAAATATTGTAACTGAAAGAAAAAGGGTGGTTTGGAGAGAATCTTCACCTTATGTTCCAAAGTAGTTCTATAATCGAACATAATGTCCTAGGTTTGGAAATTAGATTAATTAATTAATTAAAATAATTTCCTTATATATATTATTTAATATAATTCTATTATGATCATTAATAATCATTTCTATTAGATATAAAGTTTAATTTCATTTTTATGAGGGTGTTCATTTCTGGGTTTCAATGTCGAATCACTTCGGCATAATTATTGAATTTTTTGTTAATTGGAAATAAAAATATTGTAGTTAGTTGAAATGGTATTAATTGTATTATATAAATTTTATGGTCCCATGAATTCATATGTGTTATAATATAGGTAAAATTCATTGAGTTAAAAAATTAACGTTATGATGTTAGTTCATTTAGGCTGTTTTACCGACAACCATGAACAATATTTGTTTTAATTAATATTATCAACATATATTCATTATAAAACATGAAATAATACATAATATACATATTCTAATCTTAATTAACAACAAAAATAATTTTACTACAATATATGAAGGAAGTGGAGGAAAATGGAGTGTGTTGTTAATGGAGGCGGTGAACCAACCATATTGTAAACAACACTTTCTTTTTACAAATTAATGAATGGAGGGTTTAAGATAGATTTTACATCATAAAAATAATATATAATTATATATAGGATAAAATTGTTAATTTTTTTAAATGAATTGATATCATATGGGTAGATAAAATAATAATAATATTAAATGTTATTATGAAAGAATCTTACATCTTCCTTCAGGCGCATCCTCTTAAGCTACACCTTATGAAACCATTAAAGGGTATTTGGATGAGACTATGATAACTAGGATGTGGTTTAGAGGTTTAGAGATATGTTTGGAATGAAATTTTGAAATCTTCATGTCCTAGAAGTTGTAAGGATTAGGGTTTGTGGGTTGTTGAATATATATGGGGTGGAGAGGAGTGTTTTGAATATTATATTCATTAGTTAGTTATTTTGGCACAAGAATATCAATAATATTGATTCATGTGACTATTTAAAAAAATATGCAATTGAGCTTGAACTAGTGGGTTATAACATTATCCATGACCCAAAAATTAATCTATTTATCTTATAATGTTAAATTTTGTATTTTGTCATATTTCACTATTCACAAAAAAATTAACTAATTTAGAAAAATACAAAAACAATACCCTAACCATTTTTAAATGTATAGATTAAAAATATGAAAATAATTTTATGAAAATAATTTTCTACATATGATAAAATAATTTTTAAAATAAAATCCTCATTTATTTGAAAAATATTAATTCCAATATTATGATCAATTTTATTACCCTTTGAAAAAAAATATGGTTTCATAAAATTAACTTATCATTATAATAAAAAATATTATTGATTTATCAATAAATTTTATAATAAGATCCTTCTTTTAAATAATTATATTTATTATTATAGTATAATTAAAAAATTTATATTTTAAAAAAAACAAAAAAAAAATTAATTTAACAATTTTAAAACAATTGTATACCTATATCATGATAGAAATATGCCATATTTTCATTTTATAAAAAATAAATATTATTTTACAATTTCAAAGGTGATGTAACTATTTTAATTATTTGGTTATGATTTCTAATGGTCAGATTACTATTCCAATGGTCAGGCTACTATTCCATTGGTGAGATTAAATTCTAATAGCCATATTTTAAAAGGTCATTTGGGATCCCTATTTCCTATAAATAAATTATATTTCATTCAATATTCATTAGAAACAATTTTTTATCAATGTTATATATTTTTTCATTAAATTTTCATATTTCATTACTTCAATTTTTCTTCATTTCTCTAAATTATTTCGTGAGTACTATTATTCTAGGGGTTCGATTAGTTCCATATTTCCCCATTCATATTATCATATTTTTTATTTTTTCCCCATTTTAATACTTTTAATTTTTGTAGAATATTTTATTTTATAAATTTTATGTTAAAATTACAATAAAAAAATGTTTTCAGTTTCATCATGTTTTGTGTATTATTTATACTATATTATATTGGTAAAATTATAGGTTGTTAAATTCTTCCACTTTATGAAATATCGCCAGAAAAAAAAATTCATTTTAAAACATTGTTGAAAACAGGTAAGGGTAAATCATCTTCATGGATTCTTCTGATTCCCATGTCACCTCCTCGTGCTTAGGGATTTTCTATAGAACATGGGTTATCTGAGTCATATTGTAGTGTATAAATTTATCAATATGTCCAAATATCATCACCAACTACTCCTCATAAGGGAGATCAGTTTCCAGTTTCACCACCTCTAAATTTTGAAAATGTGATGAATCCGGTATGTACTTCCTCTATAGAGATATGTGGAATACATCTTATACTTGAGAAATGGTTAGTATGAGTTATTATTCAATAGTTCATATCCCTAATTTGATTAAAAATCTCAAGGTTTCTGATGTTTTGGGACTTAGATTTCCCGTTATCCAAAATATAATGACTCTCTTCCATGGGGATATGTAGAGGAATACCTTATCTATGACTTCAAATGATAGGTCTCATCCATTATTGTCAACATAGATATTCTATCATCATTAAGCTACTCAAGTGTGATTTTGAATTATCTTAACCATTTTTACCATTTCATTGACCATTTTAGGTCCCAATAGCCAGTGATCACTAACTTTACCCCATCATGTAGGTGTTATGCATCTATTCGCAAAAAGGGATTCATATAGAGCCATTTGGATTCTTGAGTGAAAGTTATCATTGTAATAAAGCATGATAGAAGGAATTTTTTTCCCATACACCTTTTAATTCCATTGACCATGATCTAAATATTTCTTCTAGTGTCTCTGTATTCCACTAAAATTGGACATCAGTTTGGGGATGATAAGTCATACTGAAGTTTAACTCAATTTTTAGAGCATGTTGGAGACTCTTCCAGAACACGGAGTTTGATCTCATATCTCAATTGGATATAATTGATAATGGTGTTATGTATATCTTTACCACTTTAATGATGTTTATCCTTTCAATTTGATCATGTTAGAAATCATATAGAATAATAGTGAAGTGAAAATTATTCATATGATAGTCCACCACTACCCATATACATTATTTCATTTGGATGTCTTTAAAATACCATTAATAAAATCCATGGTTATTTTTTCTCATTTCCATGTAGTTATTAGTGATGTTTGCATCATCACCTTATAATTCTTGTTTTCATCTTTAACTTCATCACATACCAGAAACATTAATGTGTATTCCACAATCTCCTTTTTCTTATTCTCCAATAAATAGTGCTTATAGATATCTTAATAGATAGGTGTGCTCCCTAAGATGATGGATAATTTCAATCTATGTTCATCCTTCAAGAGATCCATAATTATATCAATATTTGACGGTAAACATTATCACAACCCAAATCTTAAAACTCATTATTCCTTAATTTTCAACTCTGAGGATTTCCCATTTCTAATAGCTTCAAAATTCTTCTTAATTTTTATGTCATATCTTTGCTAATACCTTATCCCTTCTATAATTGATAGTGGAGAAATCATTTTAGAAATAAATAATCATAATTTTTCATTTAGGATTCCCATCAATACCATTTTATATTATAATAATATTGGATCTTTCAGATTCTCATCATTGATAAAGTTATTTTGTCCCTTCTAAGTGATCTTCTTCTACTTTATTCTCTTTACCAGGATAGTAGTGGATTGAGATTTCATAATCCTTGATCATCTCTAACCATATTTTTTGGTTTATATTAATCTATTTATGTGTAAATATGTACTTGATTCTCATATGATCTATATATATATATATTTCACACTTCACCCCATATAGATAACACCACTGTATTTTCAACCAAAATATTACATCTTCCAATATTGGATCATGTATGGGATATTTCTTCTTATGAAAATAAAAATTCATGGAGGAACAGGTTATCACATTATAATTTTTCAATAATATAAAAATAAATCCATTATTTTAATCATTTATATATTCCAAGTATAGTTCCCCACATTTGGGTACTGTATGTACTTAGGTTGTAATAAGACCCATTTTCAAATAATTGAAACTCTCTTCATAGTCACTTTTCGAAATAAAGAATTACCTTATTCTGAGTCAGATTGGTTAGAGGGTTTAAAAAACATGATACATTTATCAAAAATCATCAGGAGTACCCAGCTATTCTGTGAGAACTATGGATCTCTATTACATTTTCTGGTATAGTTTATTAATTAATTTCCATTTTCATAGATTTGTCTATATATATACCTTTTATAGTGAAAATATTCCCAAAAATTGATACTTCCTCTTTCTAGAACATAAATTTACTATAATTTTCATATAGCTTATTCTTTCCTAAAGTCTTTAGAATAGTTTTCAAATTCTCATCATACTCCACCGTTCTATTGTATTATATCAAAATTTTATCTATATAGAATCCAAAAAGATTGTTAATGTAGTATATAAAGACAATATTCATTAAGTCCATGAATATTAATGGAGCACTAGTGATTCTTAAAGGAATAACTATAAACATTTACGGTTTATACATTGTTTTAATGGTATTCTTGTGAATATATTCCTTCTTCACCATCAATTGGTGATATCTTAATAGATGTTCAAATGTATAGAAATATTTTTCCCCAAGTAATTGATTTAAAAATTCATCTATTAGTGGTAGAGGAAAAATATTTTATATCATGAGTTTTCTTATCTAAATATAATAAATGCATTGACACCTTAATATATCATTTTTCTTGATGAAGATGTCTCGTGCACCCAACGGTTAAGCAGACGGACATATAAAATATTTTGTTAGATTCTCTTGTAACTAGTTCATTAGTTATTAAAATTCATTAGTGTCAATTATATAATGAATTTTGGATATAGTAAGAGATATAGGTATTATTTCATCTAAGAACATGACCTCTCTATCATGAAAAAGACCAAACAATTATTTAGGGAATACTATAGTGTAATACTTAAAAATGGGCATATCTTCATGAATAATTCTATCCATTTTGTAAGTAATTTCTTCTCTAAATTATTTATTATAAGGTAATAATATCAACACATTAGGTGAATATTATAAATGAGATTCAACATCCTCCTTACAATTATATAAAATCAGAGGATGACTTGGGATGTAAATAGTAATGTTTATTTCCCAATATTTTATGTCAACCTTATATAAGGATAGCTAATCCTCACTGAAAATAGTGTCAGACATTAAAAAGTAAATAATATTATATTTTCTGGAATATTCATTCCCCAAACCTTTATTAAGGATGAGTTAAATACTTGATATGCAATAATTTATCAAGTTTTTATTATTATAGATAACTCATCCTCATTTTTTAAGGTAGTGTTTGAATAGTTATATTAAAAATTCCCAATATAAAGGATTGGTTAGAACAATAATAAAAAATCAGATTCATTATTCTAGAACTAATAACAATCATACCTATCACCAAACCATTTTCTGGATCCACATTTTTTGTTCTAATAGAATATTCCATTAATTGATTCCTTGGAGGTTATTATAATTGATTATCTCTCAAAAAACCTCGGATTAAGTTATTATTTCATATAATGAATATTTTTATTATATATGAAACATTGGAATATAATCTAAGCATTGATTTGTACTTTATATTCTGTAATCACATTATTGGGATTATTTATATCCCCTCAGTAATGATTTTCCTGATTCCCCTCTTTGTTATATTTAAATATTTTTCCAGTTCCCTTGAAAAAAATTATTGGATGCTTCTTCTTAGTTTTTTGACATGTAGGCAGTTGTATTTTCTTTCCTCTATGATATTTATCCTCTAATCTCCCCAAAAAATCCATTTTAATCTTTTTATCTCTAGCCCTATAAGACCACTAAGACTCATCGATCTTTATCTCATCATTAAGAGGAAAAAATAAAATATCTACATGGATATCAAAGTTAAAAATTCCAAATCATTTCACAGACTCGGCTATAATCAACTAAATAAATGGTACACCATGTATTATATAGTGATGATGAAGCTAGAGGTCTACCATGTAATACATGTGATTGTTTCCTCATACACCCTCATAGAATCATATTTCTTTTTCTTCAATCCAAGGAACAACCTCTCCATTTTAAGATGGAGAGTTCAAAGAAAATATTTATTGAAAAATATTTTCTTGAATACTTTACAATCCAGGGAATCAATTTCCTCTTTAGATTTATTATTCTTGATTATTATGGACCACATATTTTCTTCCCCATCAAAACAATTAACAACATGAAAAATATTCTCTTCTTTCATGCATTACAGGGAAGATAATAACTTTTCAATGTATTTAATCCATTTTTTCCATACTGATGGGTTCACAGGATCCACTAAATACATGAGTACTTTTTAATATAAAAGATTATACCACAACATTCTCTTTCTTAGTTGGAGGAGGTCCTACCACACAATTCATCTTATTATTTATAACTTTATCCTATTTATCTAGTATCACCATGAAGTTCTTAGTTCCTTCTCTGATTAAGATTGGAATATCATTAGTGAAGTCATCACATTTCCTATCATATTAGTTGTTGTCATTAGGTTTCCTATTTCTTGATATTAACTGAAACAAAAATAAAACTAAGGATTTAAATACTTAACTAAAGATAATATAAAAATGAAACTATGAACATATAATGAATAACATATAAATAAAATTTATATCCTAACATATGAGTCTATATGTTTTAATCTAGGGTTTCCAAGGTAATTTTACTATCTGGTTTTATAACATAACAATATATACATGTCCTTAATAATGGTTCAGAATGTGTTTGTGAATTTTATAATGAATATCACTTTGGAGTTTCAAACCAGGTGTGTAGTAAGGGAAATCAATTGTGCACCATATTATGATTGATTCAATGCCCAATGTACCTTTTTTAGTGTTTTACCACATATCTACAACTATTCAAAACCTATATTCACATGTATCCTCCATAAAGGGATGTAATTTCTTATAAACCACTCAATCTTTACTTCAATAAATTTCAAAATATTCTCATATACTTAGACATATCATTAGACTTATCCCTAGGGTTCTCACTAAATTAAACATTTCCTAATAACCATAAATAAAAATAATATCCTTTGTTAACAACTATAGTGACCTAATCCATTTGCACATATCATTACATGTTATTATAAATAAATATTAATCAAATACAACCTAAGGATAAAGAGGCATAATGTCTTTGGAGGATTATTTACATAAAACAACATAGTGGAATCGAAATAAAAAAAATTATTCAATTTCCCATAATGAGAACTTATAACCCATTTAACTCCTAAAATACATTTAATAACATGGGGAATACAAAAAATAAGGGGTAATATACAAAACCTGGTATGGGAATAAACATTATGAAGAAGCATAACATATCAGTCAAGAGGCATAATATGATATCATAGAAAGGAAAGGATCGTCTATAATCATATGGAAGTATAACTTAAATATCATCGAATCATATGCTTATAGAAATATATGAATGTGTAATATAAATAAAATAGGTCATAAAGATCATGGATAACTATTAAGACAACATCACAAGGTATAAATAGTCCCATCATGGATTAGGTTCAATCCTTAAGCCTATAAATATCATCTCATGAGCCAATAACATTACCCAATGCATTAGAACATTATATATGAATTCCAATAATATCATGAACTTTATTATATTTACCAAAAAATGAAATCATTCATAAGTCATAAAAATAAGAACTAACAATGGAAATAAATGGTTTGCATAATCTTTCCTCATATCATAATCATGTGTGATTTCTTAATAAAGGTATTTGGGAAATGAGGTAAAGGAATGTATTACCCTATATAATGAAAGGAAAATAAGCTAGTTAAATATGTTAGATATTAAAAAATTAATTTATAATAATTTTATAAAATAAAATAAATATATAATGTGATTTTGGTAAAGAAATATCATAACATAAAGAAAAGGGTTGGTTGGCAAGGATCCCTTACCTTATGCTCCAATTGTGTTCCATATTGGCACTTAATATCCTAGAAAGACATATTATATTAATTATTAACATAATTAATAACCATTTAATATATATTTTATATAATATATTTCGATTATGATCATTTATAATTATTTATATGACATATAATTTTTAATTTCATTTTTCATATGGTGTTCTTTTCTTGGTTTCAAGGTTGGATCTGTTATGGATAATTATTGATGTCCTTATCAATTGGATATAAAACAAAAAAAGTGATATGAAATGGTATTAATGACTTTATAGAAATTTAAATGGTCCCCGTTATCCATATATGTTCCTATATATGTACAATTCATTGAGTAAAATAGTTAATGATCTATGAATTGTTCATTTATGAGGTTTTATAGACCGTCATGAAATTTATTCTTTTTAATTAAAAATATGGAAATATATTCATACCACAACATTAAATAAGTAATAATATAACTATTATAATATAATTTATCCATAATTAAGATTTTATGACCATTCTTGAAGGTGGTTGAGGAAAATTAAGTGCATTGTTCATGGAGGCGGTGAACCAACAATATTGTATACAATGCTTTTGTTTTTTAAGGAATTAACGGAGGGTTTAAGATAAATATTTTTCAATAATAATGACATATAAAAATATTTAGGATATTAATGTTTCAATTTTTTTGGATGGAGAAAATATTGGTGTGGTATAAGAAGAATGAAATTTGAAGATATTATTCAAGAATATTACCTCTTCTTTTAGTCTCCTCCTCTTAAGCTACCCATTAAGTATCTATAAAGTGGTATTTGGATAAGACCATAAGAACTAGTATTTGGGATAGATGTTTAGTAAGATATTTACGTATATGTTGGGCAATATACAAAGAATATAAATTTTGTCAAGTATGGGTGGTATTTATAAGGGGTGTAGAGGGGTGTTTGTTAATATTATATTCATTACTAAAATATTTTGGCTCAATATTATCAATATTATTGATTATTGTGAATATATACAGTAAATTGTGTATATAATGGTTTAATAGTGGGTTATTACAATATCAATGACACAAAAATTAATTTATTTCTCTTCTAATGTTAAATACTGTATTTTACTATAATTCACTATTATAAAAAATTCAACTATTTTATAAAAATAAGCAAATCACCCTAAACATTTTTTGATGCATTGATTAAAAAACTGGAATGGATTTTTTGAAAATAATTTCTTAAAAATGAGAAAATTTATTTTTAATGTAATTCATCATTTATTTTAAAAATATCAATTTTATTATTTTGATCGATTTTCTTGCCCATTGAAAAAATTACTTATAGTCTCATAAAATTGTTTAAAATTTAAAATAGTAATTAATATTAATTTATGAATCCATTTTATAATAATAACCTTTATTTAAATTCATTATATTAATTATAATAGTATAATTAAAGCATTTATGTTTTTCAAACATAAAAATGGTTAACTTATCAATTTAAAACAATTTATTTTCATCTATAATTATATAAATATGTCATTTTTCAATTTTATAAGATAATTAAATATTATTTTAAAATTAAATAATTGAGGTTCTTATTCTAATGTATAGACTATTATTCATAAGGTCCATATTACAATTACAATGATCTAGTTACGATTCTAATGGTCACATTACTATTCCAATGGTCATATTTGAAACGGACATATGGGATCCTTATTTCTAATAAATAATTCATATATTATTAATTCTTTATTAAAGTATATTTTCTATCATGGTTATATATTTTAATTTCCAAAATTCATATTTCATCACTAACATTCTACTTCATTTATACAGTTTTGTTTATGAGGGTGATTATTTGAGGGGATCAAGCATATCCAAATTTTCCTATTCATATTATCTTATTTTTTATTTTTTATACAATTATAATACATTCAATTCTTATGGATATTTTTATTTTCTATAATTATTATTAAAATTATTATAATATTTTTTTTTTGGTTTTATCATTTGGTGCATGCCCCTTATATCACATTACATAATTATAATCAGGGAAATTACATTGATAAAATTCTAGGATCTTACATTCTACCCCACTTATAAAATTTCACCATTGAAATTTCATTCTAAAAATTAAGGTGAGAAATGTATGGGTAATTATACTTCATGTATTCTACTTGATTCCATGTCACATCCTCATACTTATGGTTTTTTCAATGTATATTGACTAGGTGAGTTGTCTTATTGCATTGAACTTTAACTCTATGGTCTAAGATCTTCACTGATTGGTCATCATAATAGATATAAATTGCAAGTTTTACAACCTATTAATTAAGTACATGTGATGAATCTTGTATGTACTTCCTCAAGAGGTATATGTGTAATACATTGTGTACATGGGACACAGTTTGTGGGAGTTCTTATTTGATACGCCATACCTATAAAGTGATCAGAAATCTCAAATGGGTCGATGTACCTGTGACATAAATTTCTATACTTCCCTAATATCATGATTCTATTCTATGGGGATATGTGGAGGAATAACTTATCTTTGACTTAAAACTATTTGTATCATAAATTATTGTCATCATTTCTCTTATATTGACATTATGTTGCTCTGATGTGATGGTCTTGACCTTTTCTACCATTTCCTCGACCATATCAGGTCCCAACAACTTATTTTCACCAACTTCAACTCACCTAGATGTTTATATATATATATTCCTACAAATGTCTCCATATGGATCCATATGGATTCCTTATTGATATCTATTAATTTAAGAGAACATGACCGTAGGAATATATAAGCCACATCTCTCTTTGATGTCAATCAAAAAAGATCTCAATATGTATTCTTGTTTCGGGACAGTCTTGATATTTTTCATTATTTTGGGATGATAAGTCATACTAATGTTCAATGTTTGTGTTTATAGAATTCTAGAGAATCTTACATAATATTGAGGTAAATGTCAGATATCATTTGGATATTATCGACAATGGTGTTCTATGTAGAGTCACAACATATCTAATGTATATCCTTACAATTATATTTAACGATAAGTACTATTTAATTTTAATGAGGTGATATAATATTCCCTTCCTTCATTCCTTGGAGTTTATTATCATTGGTTGTATTTAATTACCCTTGGTTTAAGGTGTTGGTTCAATTAATTCAGGTGTTCCCTATAGTTGAAACATTGTACTACATGATGAGCGTTGATTGAACTTTATAACTTCCATCACATTAGTGGGACTCTTCTACTTGCTTTAAAATTTAATAGTCAGATTTTCCTCATTTCCATATTTAAGGAATTTTTTGTTCCCTTGAAAACAAATTATGTCTCATTCAATATTTTTAACATGTTGTTAGTTGGTTTTTCTTTCCTCCTTGAGATTTATCCTCTAATCCTCCTGAATAAAATTCGATTTATGTCTTTTTATCTCTAGGTCTATGAGACTATTAAGAGTCACTAATATCTATATTGGTTTTAATGGAAAAATAGACAATATCTTTATAACTTTCCATGTTTTAAATTTCCATATATTTTCATAAACACATCATTAATCCACTAATGAAATAACCCACCTTACATTAAATGTTGATGAAGAATCCAGAGGTATACCATGAAATACTTGTGATGTTTTTCAAGTACACACCAATAAATTCATCTTCATTTTTCATTAGTATGAAGAACAAACTATCAATTTTAAGATTAATATTTTAGAAAAAGAATATTTATTAAAAAAAAATATTCACTTGAATCTATCATATTTCATGGAATAAATTTCCTCTTTAGACTTGTTGTTTTTGATCATTTTCCAACATTAATCAGTGTTCACATCAAAATGATAAAAATACAAACCGAATTTCTCTTCATCCAAGTGTTAAAGGGTATATTATATCTTATCAAGTCAGTTAATTCACTATTCATTTATGATCGTATAATAATATCCACTAATGTTATGAGGAATTTGTCTCATAGAATACATGATTGTAAATTTATCTTTCTTATGAGAAGGATGGCATTCCACGTGATTCAAGTTGTTATTCATAACATGATATAGTTTGTCTAGTAACACTATGAATTTCATATATCACACTTCCAACTAGTTAGTCATGTCATTTGGGATATCATCACATTTCCAATCACTTCAGTTATCATAATGAGATTTCTTATTTCTCACCATTAACTAAAAATTTAAAATGAAAAATTGGGATTTTAATACTTAAATAATGATCATATTAAAAAGAAACTATGAAAACATAAGGAACAAATTATAAATGAAAATTAACTCCTTACTTTTGAGTCTGTATGTTTCAATCTAGTTTATCCATGTTATGTTTCCTATTTTTTTCTAACATAACAATTTATTTAATTCAATCATAATGGTTTACAAAGAGATTGACAGTTTTCTAAAGAATATACCCTTGGAATTTCAAACAAGTTGTGAATCAAGGTTTCTTTTTTATGAATAATTTAATAATCCAATCAATTCCCAATCTTCCCATTTCTGGTTTTTACCACCCATGTAAAAAACATCCGATCCATATCCACTTGTAGTATCTAGACATGGATTTACTTTTTTGAAACCCTTTGCTTTATTGTTCACCAGTATTTTTGGATATTCTCATATTCATTGAAATATCATAAGACTTATCCCTATGGTTATCATCGAGGTATTGTAGTACTGATCATAAAAAATAACCACACTATCCTCAGATACCAATGATGGTGACCCAACCCTTTTATACACATTATTATATGGTTTTTAAAATAAATATCCATCAAATAAAATCAAATTATTAAGATTCCTAGAATCTTTGGAATATTTGGTACATTAAACAAAAAACATGAACTAATGTAAAACATGATTATTTATTCCATGTAATGGAATACTAAAACCCATTGAGATCTTAAAACTACATTATATAACACAGGGAAGACATTAAAAAAGGTGTGATATATAAATCCTAGTAAGGTAATAAACAAGATGAAAAATAAAAACATATCAATAAAAAGGAAATACAAGATATAATTGAAAGGAAAGGATCATGAATATAAATATGGAAGTATGTCTTAAAGAACATGAAATAATAAGTTCATGGTAACATAAGAATGTGTATGAAACAGAAAACATGATATAAGAAAATTTTAAGGCTTACTTTGCATACAAAGCCATATAGTGGAGGGATTACCATCATGCATTAGGTTGAATCCCTAATACCATACATATCATCTCATGAGACTCTAACATTACCCTGTTCATTGAAGAACTATCCGGGTTCACCCATCATAAAATTAATATTGATATGTGTTTAAAAGAAGGACGCTAAGAAACATTCATAAACATAAGAACTACCCATGTAAATAAATGGTTTTGATAATATTTTCTCATAACACAATCAAATTATATTTCATAAAAAAATGAATTTGATAAATGATCATAAAGAATATATTACCCCATAAAACGATCTGAGAATATTCAAGGTGAATATTTAAGAGAAATATTTAAACAATTTAGAAGCATTTAATAGTATAAATCATATAACATTGTGTGTAACATAGGGAAATATAAATACCTTAGGAAAAGGTTTTTTCAAATAGATCTCTTAACTTATATTCCAGAGTTGTTTTGCAGTTTCACATAATATCCTAGATAACAAAATTACATTCATTAATTTATTAATTCATAACCTTTTATATATATATTTTATATAATATAATTATATTATACTTATTCTTACCCATTTATATGAAATATAACATTTAATTTTACAGTTCTTAGGGAATTTTTTCATGGTTTCAAGGTTAGATAAATTGTGGATAATTATTGAAGTTATTTTCAATTGGGAATAAAACTCCAAATTTGAGATAAAATTGAATTCATTAACTTCCCTAAATTTAAATATTACCATGTATACATATTTCTCCCAAAATAGGGACAAATCATAGATTAAAAATAGATTAAAAACGTCAATGTTACGTGGTTAGTTCATTTACAGAGTTTTACTGACCATAATGAACTAGATTTATTTTCATTAACATTATGTAAATATATTCATTACATAAGATGTAATAAGTTATACTATACTTATAATTGTATTTTTTAACAATAATAAAAAATTTATGACCATAATTTAATGTAGTTTAGGAAAATGATGTGAGTTGTTCATGGAGAGAGTGAACCAACCATATTGTAAAAAACAATTTCATTTAAAAAAATATAAAAGGGTTTGAGATGGATATTACACCATAATAATAACATATATGTATATTTAAGATGATGATGTCACTATTTGTTATGGTATGTAGAACATATGGGTGGTATAAGAAGAATAAATTTAAAATAGATAAATCAAGAATCTTACATCCTCCTTTAGTCACCGCCCCTTTTACTAACACTTAGGGCTCCTTGAAGATACCTTTGGATGTGACCAAAAGAACTATAATTTATGGGAGTGATTTGAGAATAGAGTTATCCAAAAATTATGAAATATCCCAAACATAGATATTTTGATGATAAGGGGTGGTGAGGGGTTGTATTTATAAGGTGAGGATAGGGGTCTTTTGAATATTATATTCATTAGTTTTTTATGTTTGATTAAGACTATCAATAATACTGATTATTGTGACTATATATAATAAATGGAGAAATTTATTTAAAACTAGTTTGTTTATACATCATCCATGACTCATAAAATAATGTATTTATCTTATAATGTTAAATATCATAGTTTAACATATTTCACTATTCACCAAAAATTCAACTATTTTAGAAAAATACCAAAAGGTCACTCTAATGATTTTAAAATGTATAGATTCAAAAAATAAAATTCATTTTATGAAAATACTTCTCTAAATATGATAAATTTAATTTATATATAAAATCCTCAATTATTTGAAAAAATCAAAATTTAAATATTATGATAAATTTCATAACCCTTTGAAAAAATTATTTATGGTCTAATAAAATTATCTTATAATTATAATAAACAATAATATTAAGTTATTAATCTATTTTATAAAGAAAATAAAATAATTATATTTACTATAAAAATTTAATTAAAATATTTATGTTTTATAAAAATGAAAACACCTAATTTATCATTTTTAATACATTTATTAACCAGTATCATGATATAAATATGTCCTGATTTCATTTTATAAGATACCTAAATATTATTTTACACTTACATCAGTGAGGTCAATATTTTTACGATTAGGTTAAAAATCTTAATGGTTGTCTTACCATATTAATGATCATATTACTATTCCAATAGTTAGATTACTATTTCAATGACCACAATTGTAACAGTTATATCAGTTCATTATTTCCTATAAATACATAATATTTCATTCATTCATTATTTACATATATTTTCTATCAATTTTACATATTTTCATTTATAAATTGCATATTTACTTACTATGATTATACTTCATTTCTACAGTGTTGTTCATGAGTTTGATTATTCAGGGGGTCGAGAAAATCAAAATTTTCCTATTATTATCATATTATTTTATATTTTTCTATATCATGATAATTTAATGTTTTTATAAATATTTTTATTCCCAAAATGTTACGGACAAATTAATATTATAAAATGTTATTGGTTTCATCATGTGGTTTATGTGCATTACAATACATAACATTATATTATGATGTAATGTTTCATTGATAAAATTTTAGGTCATTACAAGAGTATCATATCATGAATTATTAATGAGTATTCCCATCGAGACTACATTTTTCACATCAGGACTCATGATTATTGGAAATTATTGAGAAAATAATGATTTATTTTATGATTGGATATATTTTAAGCCTTTAGTTTCAAATGAGTGCTAACTAAGTTATATTTTTTGGTCATTATAATTAATGGAATGAGATTGATGACTATAGAAACAAAAACAGGAAGAAGCTGACAATTGTTCTTTACCAGAATCATAAGTAAATCAGTTTATCATCCAAAGCATAGTTATGTAATTTCAAGACATCAACTTGGAAAGTCATATTCCATTTCCATTCCATGAAAATTCTTCTATATAATTTTATAAATAGAAACCATAGATCCCTGATGGAGTTTTGTTACCTTAATAACAATAGGCTTGGTTATGGAATGTAATTCAATTTTTTTATTTTTTATGAAACCTATAATAAATGAAAGTTCGTCTAGTTGTTTATTTGCTGGAGATTCCTTCTAGGTAGTGTTGGGATATTATTGTATATACTATATAAGAAAATAAACTAACATGGATAGTATTTTATGAGTTTTTTGGAAAACAAATTCTATTTCTACACCTTCAATACTTGAAATAAATTACAGTTTTTACTTTGAAGCTGGAAACTCTATCTGTGAAAGATTATATAGGTCAATTTTTATATTTTATTCATTTTCATCCAGAATTTTCAGCTAGTGAGTACTTGAAGATGAGGATCACTGAGGCAGGGATCTAACCTGACATATTCTCTAAGTTGGTTTCCTTTTTTATTGACAACTATACATATATGGTGAAAAACTTTATGTTAGTATAAAAATATATATTGGGAACCTAAATTAGGGGAAACTTATTTACCTACATGGGGAACAAGAAGAAGAGTCATAATTATTCTATATAAATAAAAGGACCATAAAATTATTCAATTGGTTTAGAATCCATTCCACATTACCATAGTAATCAGTTGGGATATTATATATATAGATATTATGAGAATATCAATTGGTAATTCATAACATCTCTATGATAATTCTCTAATTTTGGAAAGAAAGTAAATATGTAAATTTATTGAATGGATACTCTAAGGATAACTTGTGGTAATTGATCAAACATTTTCCATGATTCTTATACTCATATGGGTTGATCCAGATCCATTGGTAATCACTCTTATAGATGAGTGACCTTGGGTGACTCATGTATCACATCGAAACCCCAACAGTCATCACATCCACAAACATTGCAATAAAGAATTTTTGTAAACACCTAGTAAATAGATATATAGTGTCAAGAAGATGGTGAAGGAGTATCAATCATGTCATTTAATAGTGTTAGGTAATATTCAATTAAAATATACCATTGAGTATTATTTTTTTGATCCTTCCATGTCTCAATATTTTTGTTTTTTCTAATGTTGAGGATTTTATTGATTTAAATATTAAAATAGTTATTATTGTCTTGAAGTGTGCATCGTGCTTCATAACTACTGATGAGATTGAATTTATTTTGGATTTCTATGTTTTTGATATGCCCATTTTGACCTATTTTTGGGTATAGTTTTGTTGACATCCTTCATGTCCCACATCAACTATTATTCATGATATGTTAGTTTCACATCATTTTTTGGATTTGAGTATCTCTTTAAATGATATTGGGATATAAATTCTATAAGAGAAGGACCATTGGTACAAGTGGTCAGGAATATAACTAAATGAATGTCCTGAATGGCATCATTTATACACATTGGTGTGGATCGTATTAGAATTCATATTTCCCAAACTACACTGATCTACTATGTCATAGCATAGTGGTAGTGTGGGGTCAAACCCACTAGGAAAGTGGGTAAGAAGGGAACATAGAGGTAAGAACCATTTTGTAGTACTCCTCGTGATCTCTCTTATAGTTTGGGTTTAATACAAACTATGTAGCTTGGGTTCTAATTTAGTTGTAAAGAAGGGATAATGGTCAATTACTTGGATTATGAAAAAGCATATTCCTAAATCAACCATGGGATATACCTATGAATTAGAATTCAAATAAGTGACAAGGTAACCAATTGAACTTTTTATAACTAATTACATCCACATAATCAGTAACCATTATTTTTTATAGAGCTTGATGGAAACCAAGGTGAAGTATTCTTAGCTTATAGGAAAATAGTATTACAAGATATTGGTACTAGATCAGTCAACACAAATTTGAGCAGGGCCCTTAAATAATATCTCCCATGGTTAGGGTAGTGAAAAATAATATGATTAAATAAATTAACTTAATTACTTGTAATATGGTAACCATGTATCGATTCATAAATTAATTAGGTTCATAACCACACTTACTATCAACTGCTAACCCTATGAAGATTAGATTTGTGTGACGGTATTGAATTAAAGTAGGTAAATAGATGTAAACGTTCTTAATATTACAAATAAATGATTCAGATTATGTAAATACATAATTTAAATTATAAAAAATCAATTACATACTAACTTGAATGAAGAAAAAATGAAAAACATTGTGGTAGTCAATGTTTCAGGGAAAACAAAATTGAAATCAGAAGTTGAAAAAAGAAATGGGAATGGAATGAGTCTTGAAATGGAAGTGGTGACAATTGAATGATAAATATTATAAAAAAATTAAATAGAAATAATTTTTAAAGAAAATGAAAAGTAAACAAAGATTAATATGGGTGTTTTGTTCATCACATTAGAATCTATTATGTGTGGTGAGGGTGACTGCATATATAAAGAGCAGATCTTTACATGAAATGTAAAGTATTCATGTCATGTAACTCCTTTAAAAGGCTTCTGCATCAATACATTCATGTTATTTAATTGTATTTAACTACATGTACTTTAGATCCATAAAGTTATCTAAATATTTTTGATCTCATTGATTTTAAAGAATGAATCTTCAGCATGATTCACAATTGGAAATTTTCATGTCATGTACTAATATCACATCATGTATCTCTTCATTTTTGAAATTCAATTATTTCATGAAGTATAGTCTAGATTCATGTCATGAACTTGGATCACATCATCTAAATGGGGTTCATTCTACGAAAACTAGCTAGTAGGTGGTTTATTCGTGGAATACACATCGTGTACTTCATATTCACGACATGTAATATCCAATTTTTCTATTTTTGTAGAATTCCCGCTTTGAGTCTTGAATTCCTAATAACTATAAAAACACATAAAACTCTAGTGTGATATTGAGAAAATCATGATTAAACCTTAATGAAATATATACAATATGTATATATATATATTCATATTATCAAATTCCTTTACACTTGAACAATTTCTTGTCCTAATTAAAAAAATATCAATAGGGATTCCATATGAAATATTTTTAAATAATAAAAATGCATTAAAACAAGGAAAATAAAATGATTTTATTGTGGAAAAATAAATTCCTCCAAAATAAATACTATTAATAAAATCAATCATTACTCATAGTTAAGTTCTTTATTTAGATTCTATATTAATTAAATTTCAATGTCAAAAAATTTCCACAAAATCTATACCCATTTTGAAATTTACCTCATAATTATCTTTATCTCATCACTCAAAGTAAAATAAAAATAGTTTTAAAATCATACTAGAAATATATGTTCATAACCAAAGGCTTTCAATTGGTTCCACCATCACTTCTTCCTAAATAAAAATAAAAAATTTATCATGATGTCTTAAGACATAATGTTCAAATTTATTATATCATGAGGTAAGGTGGGTATATGATAAAAAACAATCTCAAAATGATGGTAAGATCTATAGTATAATTTATGATAATCATGAATAGTGTAATGAAGTAACTCCTTATAGAAAAAATTTTCTTCATGCTCCAAATAGATCAATGCATGTCCATGAATAGGTTAAGAAATAATAAAGAATATTTCATGTTCTATTACTTTTCCATTTTATTTATTTTTCAAAAGTCTTGTCTATGCCAGATGTCACAAGCCTCACCTAACCACATATGATACATCACAAGATTCATCAGTCTGGTAGTGCTGATTTTCGACCTTATTAATACAAAACCCATAGTTTAATGAAAGGAATACGGTATACATTTCAAATAATAAATTTAATCATGTACCATGGAATATAATTCCGATGAAAATTTCATTGTACGTCTCCTCAGTAAAGAATACCTTATGTGGGGAAAAGTTAAAAATTTTCCCACACTTTTTCAAAATAAAATCATACATAATACCAAGTGCAGGGTAGGAATTAGTAAAAGTATTGAAATGGATCTATCCTATCATGGTTATTCAAGGATACTATGGGATAAATAAGGATATATGTACAAGTGTGCCTCAACATAAATTTATAAGAAAACATTTTATTAATCATTTTAAAAGTGTATTTATTAATTCATATCCTTGATAAGATTCTAATACATGTTCTGGCAGGTTAACAAGTGACAAGTATCTCTTAAGAAATTTGATTAGAAAAGAGTGTTACAATGTATTTTTAGAATACTATCAGGAATGTGAATATAAAATTGGGAGATCACTAAAGGAATAATATCTAGTAATAAGTGAATCTAATGAAATTGCATGAATTTAGAATTCGAATTGAATTACACAACTCAGCAGTGATTCTCTGATTCTAAATATGTATAAAATAGATTTTGAATAAAATCGAACCAAATTCTTTTGTTTATTTAAATGGTTTCAATGCTATTTCCAGTTAATTAAATCTTTTAAAAACATCATCCTAGACTAATGAAGACAAGAAAATATCCATGTGTACAAAAAATAAATTTCAACAAGGTCACCGTAACACATAAAATGATACAATATCTGCACTATTCTAGAAATAGAAATGGGATAGATTGAAAGTATAGCATAGAAGAAAATGAAATTGAATTTTTTAAGTTAATATTAGGAAATTTAGATCTCCTTTTAATATAAACCATGACATGGGGGAAATTGTTGGGTAGTAATGGAAAATTGTGTTACCTAGATAAAATGATAGAAACAAAAGAATTATACGAGATAAAATAATAATACATAGTGGTTCATCAATATAAAAGCAGAGAAATGGGTATGGGCACATAGTCAATATCAGGAAAAAATAGATAAAATAAATTTTTGAATGGACTATTATGATATTATAGTATAATGATGATCAAAAAAAGAGAAAAGAAAAAAATGGTGTTAAACCCATAATAAAAATATAACTAACAA
Source organism: Viscum album (assembly GCA_963277665.1). Taxonomy (NCBI): domain Eukaryota; kingdom Viridiplantae; phylum Streptophyta; class Magnoliopsida; order Santalales; family Viscaceae; genus Viscum; species Viscum album. Next base: position 1,424,897,108 of record OY728134.1, on the reverse strand, counting down.
AAATATGGGTTGACAGCAATAAATTTTTAACACTGACATCATTTTCTAGATAGTCAAAGAAATGAATCAGTTAATGTTATGCAATGAATTATATGTCCTTTTCCTTCTACATGAACTGGTGGCAGTATCTTCGATATCACGGGGCATCTTGGTGGGTTTAACCACCTTAGAAATGGGTATACCAAAATAGTAATGTGAATTTATAAAATTACAAGATGATTGTGGAGGAGGATCACTACTCAAATTCGGGGTATTTGCGATGGGATATTTGCGATGAGATCCCATCGTAAATAAGCTTTAGCAACAGGGACCCGTCATAAATAGACCATTATAGAAAACATCATCGCCAATAAGTCTCTGATTATATAGATTATATGTAAGTAAACTTTTTTAAAGGGGCCCATTGCAAATTGTTTTTAAAAATATATATTTAAACTATTTGTGACGGGATCTCATCGCAATAGGTCCTGTCACAAATACTAAATAAATTAAAAAATATATATTTAATAAAATTATGATTAATGAAAAAATAATATTAATATTATTAAAATATTAAAAAATATTAAAAATATTAAAATTCTCAATATTTAAAAAAAATCATAAAATATTATTATTATTTTTTTTATTAAAATAAACAAACATTAAAAAATATAATACTAAAAAATATATTTTATAAAATAACGATTAATTAAAAAATATTATTAATATTTTAAAATAAAAAAAATATTAAAATATTAAAATTCTCAATATTCATAGAAAAATATAAAAAAATTCATAAAGTATTATTATTATTTTTATTAGTAAAATAAATAAACATTAAAAAATATAATACTAAATTAAATAATAAATTATTAAAAATTAAAAAAAATTAAATTATTCAATATTCGCACCAATATAAAAGAAAAAAACAGTAAATAGTTCATATTACAACAAATCTTGAATTCAGATGTTTTTAATATAACAAAAAATCACTAGGGTGGATCGCCTTCTAGAGGCGGTGGAGGAGCTGAAGTAGATGGTGGAGGAAACTCCATCCCTAAACTATGAGTCAGATGGCGCATGTACTTCATCTGCTCGTGATGCTCCTGCTGCCATCGATGCATCTCCTTTTTATGCTGATGCAGATGCTATTGATGCCATCGACGCATATCCTCCTCATACTCCTACAGCTGCTACTATTACTACTGATGCATCTTTTTATGCTGCTTATACAAACTCTATATATGCTCACTCTGAGCTCGCAACTGCTCCTGATACTATGATCCAGATGATGATGCCTCTCCACAAGCTCCTCTGGAGCTATACGCTGACATCGCAGTAGTACCATAATAAGTACCAGGAGTCAAATGAGTGATGATACCAGCTACCCGGCCCTTCTCAAAGCCATACTGAGTCGCCTACATCACACCGTCTCATCGAATGGTGGGCACTGGTCTGATCATTCATCTCGTCCTGACTCTCAGCTGATGTTTAAGAGGTAACAGAATCATATGACTCCATCAATTCCAATTTGAAATTAAAATTGTGAAAATATTATTTTCAGTTAATTTTCAAATTGAAAAAAAAATACTGACCACAATCTGACACTGGTGATCACCTCTAATCCCTCCAGTGGTTGGATCACTATACATCCTCTCATAAATGTTATACTCCATAACATCAGGATGCTCTAATGACTATAGGAATAGAAAATAAACTATTTATATTTAAAGTTATATATAATATTTAAAAAAGATACTTACCAGATGCTCTCTATGTGTACTGAATGAATGGATACCAGCTTGATGTGTCACCTCCTATCTCCCCCAGTTCTACCAACCCAATGAAGATCTCCTATGAAATCCACCACCCAACCAGTGTGATCATAATCCATCCCAAACATGAGATGAAATGTACTCTGGTCATTGGCCTCTACACGACTCATCAAATACTGTCACTCCTACTTTCTTAATGGATGTCTTTCCTAAATTTTGCAATAACTGACGGAAACTATCATGCATAGACACCTCCCATGTCATGTGGATAGCGTCACACATGATATCATCAATAGGATACCCTAAACACGACAAATAATTTATAATATCATGTTATTAATAAAATAAATTTCAAATTAAATATTATTTATTTACGTATCATCCAATGATTGAACATGTTGAGCCATACATCAACGAGAATCTATTCCCTTGGGATCCAGGGCTGAGAAAAATAAGTGTGCAAGATAGCACTCTTTTTTCCAACAGTTACATGGGTAGAACTCTAAAAAAATAACCAAACAATTAGCATATAAATAAATTAATTAAAGATAACTAAAATATACAGGTTATTATACCTCTATGTGTGTGGATCGAAGACAACACGTGGATGTCACTAAGGGATTGGTTCAGGAATCATTAGTCGTTCAAGACCGAACCCTCTATTCATACCCCCTAATCCGTTAGTAGGTTGAGGGTCAGATGATCCAAAATCCCCCTCATCCAAAGGTAGCTCGGCCTCCTCTAACTCACAAAATAGATTAGAGTCCATCTAAAACACAAAATGATTATTTTTAGCAGATAGTTGAAAATAACTATTATATATAGATATATATTAGTTATGATTATAAGAAACATTTAACTATGTCAATATTCACCTTCATTATCATCTTTATATCTGAATATTTCAATGTATTCATATTCCTCCTCGACATCATCAATATCTATATGAGTTTCAGTTTTATCATCTCTTTTCATTTCAAATTCATTTGTAACATCATTTTCACTATCAACCCTTAATTGTGGGGTGTCATCATCAATATTCACATCTATTTGTGAAAAATATGTATTTTTAGTAGTCTCTTGAAAAATTTCATTTCCTTCCACTTTAGTGGAACCATATTCTATTTGAGTAAACTGATTTTCCTGAGATTTCATTTTTATTATGCTCCACTAATCACTCGGGTCTCTTGAAGTTTCACAGTACATTGCATAATAAATTTAATGTGCCTATTGATCCAATAAAAACGGTTCATTTACTACAAGAAGTATTTTATATATAATATCGACGATTCCATGAGTCAGATGAACATGCAAGCCTCTCTCAGTATCCATCCACCGACATTTAAACATTGTTATGTAATTCTTTCCTAGTTAACACAGTTCAATAATTTCATTCAGACTGTTGTAAAATTTAACTTCAATTTCTCTATGATGCAATCCTCTCAATAAAACTTCACTATTCATTTTTTATATTCCTCATATACACGTGTATGAAATCAAAAACCATTCACCACATATGCATTATAATATTTAACCATTTTGGATGGTGGGTTACTCAATATACACAGTCACTTATCAATTTTATCAGCATGTTGAGACACCTGAAAATTTGTAAAACAATTATCAATATAATAAATAATAAACTTAATTGATATGTTAAACCATCAATAATATATGTTACCAGTTTTTGAAACCATTGAGAATTTTTTTTTCCACATTCTTTAAAAGAAACTGCTGTAATTTGTGGAAGTTGTTTCTTGATATGATTATCTTATAACCTATAGATAAAATATGTTTACATACTATAACATAAATTATAGAATAAGTAATAGAATTACACATAATAAAAATGAAGTAATTTCTTCACAGTTGAGCAGAACATATGTATGAACTCTGTGATGTTCATCATCTGGAAGCCATCATTCATGAACTCCACCGAGGCTAAGATTTGGCTGATTAAAAACAAATAATTTATTGTCCATTTCATCATCAACATTCCCCTTATTCAATTCTATGCGGTTGTGTTTTGAGGGATATTTAGATTCAAAATAATGTGAGTAGAAAAAATAAATTTCCTCTTGCAAATAATCTTATGTAATTGAGCCTTCTACTGATGCTTTTTTACGTACTTTTTTTCAACTTCTACATGCATATCTTGAATGGGTACATCAATCAACACTGTATTGGACCTCAACATTTAGCTTCATGTGGAAAATTTAATATTATATGTTCCATTTAGTCAAAGAAAGCTGGCGAGATTATTTTTTCAAGTTTACATATATTTACAGCGACATCTTCTTCCAATTTTCTTAGCATATCATAGTCTTTTTTCTCTGCACAAATGTATCGAAAAAAATATGACGGGTCTATTATCGAATCCCAAATCATAGAATTCAACAAACCCTTGAATCCAATCAGCATAAGTCTTTCCATTATAACATGAAAATCACCACTTTTTAATCTGGTAATATGACCATTCTTAACACATCTGCCCAAATTGGAAGCATAGCCATATGGAAGTCTCAAATATACAATCCACTGACAAAATAACAAGTGAATCTCTTTGGAAGGTGTATAAGCTTCTTTTGGCATCATTTACCTCTATGATCTAACATTTTCAAATAGTTCAAGTTCTGGTCACCTACAAATTTGGGAAAGATCTAACTGTGCCTTTACATTATCTTTGATCTTACTTGGTGTATCCAAAATTGTATTAAATAAATTATCAAAACAGTTCTTCTCAATATTCATGACATCCAACATGTGGCAGACTAACAAATTAGACCAATATGTAAGATCCCAAAAATGCTCTTTTTTATCCAATTGTGTTCTTTTGCAAAGCCATGAATTTTTTGTTGGTTTATTGTTGGTCCAAATGTGATTAGAGGTAATGAAAATGCAACTGATTTTAACAATATACTTGAGATCATATTTGGTGGTTCATCCCTTTCAATTATGCCTTTTCTAAAATGAGATTTGTTCCTACGAAAAGGATGATCGGTTGGATGAAATCTACAATGACAGTCAAAATATCAAGGTTTTTTCCATCAAAGAGAATAAATGCTTTGTTGTCTTTCATGTAGTAAGGATATGATTTCAGACATTGTGTACTCCAGCCAGATATCATTCCATTTGCTGGGAAGCCACTAATTGTCCACATCAATCCAGATTTTAATAAAACAATTTATTTCACAGCAACATCATATGAACTAACATCGTTACTCCACAACGAATTTAACTCATCAATCAGTGGTTTAAAATAAACATCAAAAAATTTCAGATGTCATGGGATTATAAGGTTTAAAAAGATATAAGTCTCCTTCATCATCTTCTATGGAGGTAAATTCTACGGAGTTATAAACATATGAAAACATGAATACTTACTACCATAAGAACCAAACAGACTAAAGCTATCAGTAGAAAGACTTAATCGCACATTCTGAGCTTCTAAAGAAAAATACGGATGCAGTCGGTCAAAATGTTTCCATGAATCACCATCAGATGGATGACTCAATCCTTTACTAGTTGAAATCTTGGTTTGGTGCCAGGACATCATTGAAGTTGTGTTTTGAGACATTAAAAAATGCTGCAACCTGGATGTATGGGGGAAATATCACAACTATTTTATATGAATCAATCCAGACTTCATCAGTTGAGCTTCTTTAAACCTCGATTGTTTATATGTGGGACAACTATCTAATGACTCATCTTCACCAGAATATAATATGCAATAATTTTCACATGCATGAATCTTATGATAACTAAGGCCTAGATTACGATCCAGCCTCTTGGCCTCATATAAATTTACAGGCAACACATTTTCTTTCAGTTAACAGTGTTTTAACCAAAGAAAGTATCTGATCCAAACAGTTGTTTGACATTGTATTATTTGATTTAATAGCCATAAATTTTGCAATTGCTTCTAATTTACTTATCTTGCAACCCAGATATAATGCATCTTTATCAAAACTCAACAACTCATAAAATTCAGATGGTGCTAACTCAGGAGTTAAATAAATATCATCATGAGTTTTAGTTTTTTAAACAGATAGACCTGCAACATCATGTACTAAATTTTAAAACCATGATATATCCGGAATAATATTATTAGTATCTTCTCTAGAACTACATTCACGATATTGATACCAAAAAACATAATCTGATTGAAAACCAAAACGCAAGAGATGTCCCCCCAACGTTTTTAAATTTGGAAAACGTTCTCAGAGCACATTTTTTACAAGGACACTTAATTATGCATTATGATTTTTTTTTGGTTTTTTTGATGAGAATGATAAGAAAGCATTAAACCCCTCAATATATATAGAATTTAAACCAGAACCATTTTGATTTTTGCACTGAATTATCCAAGTGCGATCATCTAATAATGATTGTTGTCAACTTATTTGTTCCGTATTTTTCGACAAAATATAAAATCATTATTGTTTTTGAATAATTTGAAATTAGAAAAACACTATCCCAAAAATGAATATAAATAATTAAAACTACTTCGTAATAATTAAGATTAATTAAGGGCGACATAATTTCCAGTGGATTGACGGCTACTCTTTTGTCTGACGGCTCATTTACTTGCAACTTTCTCACACTAAAATCACAATGAAGAATCTTCTCGGAGGTACCCATATCCATTCTCATGCATACGAAAATGCATAAGCATACCTCCGACTAGATTCTTCATTGTGATTTAATTGTGAGAAAGATGCAAGTAAATGAGCCGTCAAACAAAATAGACCCCTTTTCATTGATGAATCATCTTCTTCCAACTGTCGCCACCTGAAAACATTATGAAATATGGTCCTACCAATGCATATCAAATCTTGTGCATACAATATTGGATATGCATACGTAGGAGCACATTTTTCATAATGTTTTGAGTTAGTGAGAGTTGAAAGGAGAAGAGTCATCGAGAAAAAGGAGTGTCGTCAATCCACTGAAAATTGTGCCGAGTTCATAAAATTTATTAAAATTTATTCCTAATTATTATTAATTAGTCTTAATTATTCTTAATTATTCCTAAGTAGTCCTAATTATTCGAAATTATTCCAAATTATTCATAATTATTCCTAATCATTCTTTATTATTCTTAATTATTCATAATTATTCATAATTATTCGAAATTATTCCTAATTATTCCAAATTATTCCTAATTATTTCTAATTAATTCAAATTATTCCAAATTATTACAATTTATTACTATTTATTACTATTTATTGCTAATTATTACTATTTATTACTATTTATTACTAATTGTTGTTATTTATTACTATTTATTACTATTTATTACTATTTATTACTATTTATTACTATTTATTACTACTTATTACTAATTATTACTAATTAGCACTAATTCTTACTAATTGTATTTAATGCATTTTATTACAATTTATAACTATTTATTACTAATTATTACTAATTATTACTAATTATTACTAATTATTACTAATTATTACTAATTATTACTAATTATTACTAATTATTACTAATTATTACTAATTACTACTATTTATTACTATTTATTACTATTTACTAATATTTATTAATATTTATTACTATTTATTACTATTTATTACTATTTAATACTAATTATTACTAATTATTACTATTTATTATTGTTTATTACTAATTATTACTAATTTTTACTAATTTTTACTAATTATTACTAATTATTACTAATTATTACTAATTATTAATAGTTATTACTAGATATTACTATTTATTACTAGTTATTACTCTTTATTACTATTTATTACTATTTATTACTATTTATTACTTTTTATTACTATTTATTACATTTTATTACTATTTATCACTAATTATTACTAATTATTGCTAATTATTATTATTTAATACTAATTTTTACTATTTATTACTATTTATTACTATTTATTACTATTTATTACTATTTATTACTATTTATTAATATCTAATACTATTTATTACTATTTATTACCATTTGTTACTATTTGTTACTATTTATTACTATTAATTACTAATTATTACTAATTATAACTATTTATTACTAATTATTACCAATTATTACTATTTATTACTATTTATTACTATTTATTACTATTTATTACTATTTATTACTATTTATACCTATTTATTCCTATTTATTACTATTTATTAATATTTAATACTATTTAATAATATTTATTACTAATTATTACTATTTATTACTATTTATTACTATTTATTACTATTTATTACTATTTATTACTATTTATTACTATTTATTACTACTTATTACTATTTATTACTTTTTAATAATATTTATTACTATTTATTACTAATTATTACTATATATTACTATTTATTCTTATTTATTCCTATTTATTCCTATTTATTACTATTTATTACTAATTATTTCTATTTATTATTAATTATTACTATTTATTACAATTTATTACTATTCATTACTAATTATTACTAGTTATTACTAATTATTACTATTTATTTTTAATTATTACTAATTATTACTAATTATTACTAATTATTACTAATTATCACTATTTATTACTATTTATTACTATTTATTAGTATTTATTACTAATTATTACAAATTATTACTATTTATTTCTATTTATTACTAATTATTACTATTTATTACTATTTATTACTATTTATTACTATTTATTCCTTATTATTCCTAATTATTCCTATTTATTCCTATTTATTACTATTTATTCCTATTTATTATTATTTATTCTTATTTATTCCTATTTATTCCTATTTATTCCTATTTATTCTTATTTATTCCTAATTATTCTTATTTATTCGTAATTATTACTATTTATTATTATTTATTGTAATTTTTACTATTAATTCTTGTTTCTTCTTGTTTATTCCTATTTATTCCTATTTATTCCATTTATTCCTATTTATTCCTATTAATTCCTATTTAGTACTATTTATTCCTATTATTTCCTATTATTTCCTATTTATTCCTATTTATTACTATTTATTACTATTTATTTCTATTTATTACTAATTATTACTAATAAATACTAATTATTGCTAATTATTACTAATTATTACTAATTATTACTAATTATTACTATTTTTCCCTAATTATTACTATTTACTGCTAATTATTACTAATTAGCCCTAATTTTTACAAATTACCACTAATTATTACTAATTAGCATTAATTACAATTAATGACTACAAATTACAGCTACTAATTACTAATTACCGCTAATTATTTATATGCAGTACTAATTATCATTACTAATTATTAATTGTTACTAATTATTAAGAAATATTAATAAAAAATTCAATTTATTATTATAAATAAATGTTGATTACAAAAAAAATTAAATCTAATTTAATTACAACTAATCAACAATAATTAAAATGAACATAAAAATGAAATAAATATAAAATTAAATAATATATCAATACCTTTAAACTTGATCTCCTATTGATGTTGACGGCTTCACAACTTCTTCATAAAAAAAACTAACTCAGAGAAATTTTTACAATAAAATTATAGTTCAGAGAGAGGGAGAAAGTGAGAATTGAGGGGAAGAATACAAAAATTGGATGGGGGTATATATATGTTAGATTAGTTGCGACGAGTTACCCATCACAAATAATACTATTTACGATGGGTCTTGTTGCAAATACCTTCACCCTTATTAATTACTATCGGTGGTTAAAAGGGTAATTGTGATGGGTCCCGTCGCAAATAGTTGCCTACCGACACACTTTTTGTGACGAGACAACATTCGTTGCAAAATCCCATTTACCGCCGCCAAGTATTTGCGACGAGGGAATCCCCCCATCGAAAATAACCTTCCTGCGGTTTGGCACACAAACTACACCAAAATATTTGCAACGGAACCCCAAATCCCGTCGCAAATAATAAATTACTTGCAACGGGAATAAATCGCATCGCAAAAAGCTATTTTTCCCGTAGTGGATCCTACTGAGTATGGATCTAGAGTAGGAGCTCCTCAATATGTCTATTTATTTCATACACATGATGATATATATCATGTGGGAGGTCAGAGGGTGTCTTGATAGACTTATCAATGACCAAGGATGATGGAATAGATCTAGAAATGGATAAAATAATTTTAATGTAAAAAATAATAATAATAAATACATGTAATAAAAAATAAATCATATCCATATTTATGATAAATTATGCATCAAGGAATAGGGAATACAATTTGAATACAAAAATTGACAACATGAACAACATAAAAAAGTGAAGGGGTACGAGGAAATAACTAAATTTCATAGACAGTGTCCCCAATATCTGTATCAAGAGTAACATAACATAAAGTTGGGATTGGGATTAGCTCTGCCCATTCGATGGAATCAATTGTAGCAGAGGTAGGTTTATTGACAACTATAAGAGGTTCTTCGATGCTATTAGAAGGCTTGGTTGTGATAGGTGGTGGGGAGGTGTTGATCCATATTGTGGGGAAACATCTATTAGTTGGATTAATTAGAGGCACCTCAAATGTAGAATGAAGGGTGGGGCCCTTGCATTATTGGACCTAACCTGCAGGATACTTCTGTTGGGTAGTGAGGTCTATGAGCTTGTGAGGTAGGCCAAACAAGGCGGGAGGTTGGGTGGTAATAGAGGTTGAGGTGGGGTATGATGTGAGTTATGGGTAGGAAGAAGTAGGGTTGGCGGTGGTATGGGGTTGGGTAAGGGGGATGGTGAGGTGAAGGGGCTGTGAAAATAGTTTAATAATTATCTATAATTCTCAAATATACTATATAGAATAGACCGAACAACGGATGGGAGGGGTGGTGTGGGTACAGATGTGAAAGGGGTGGTGGTATGGTGGTGGTAGGTGGTGAAGTTGGAGTGTTAGTGGTAATACGGTCTATTGTAAAAGCAGGGGTAGGTTCTAGGTTAGCAGGGGAAGGAGGATCATGAGTGGGCGGAGGGGCTAGGGCAGGTTGATATAGAGCCACAGTACGATCATCTATGTACTATAAGGCCTATTGGTAGTTCCCCTTGACCTTCCTCAATATCCTCATTTTTTGGAGAATGAGGGGGTCTATAGAAACCATCTATATAAGAGAAATTAAGAGCTATAAAGCATCAAATATTCCAAGATGATAGGAAAGATGGGTGATAACACTACCCCCCAAGAGAGTGTCAAGATCCCTCTAAACCTAGGTCTCATAATATAGCACAAACTAGAGGGTCATGTTGATCAATGGCATGCCCATGACTGATACAAGAATGAGGACCTTAATCTGGATGATTCTCCCATGAGCATCACCTTTGGCCAACTAATCATGGTAAATATCCTTGAATATAACTCGTAGATCGACAACCTATAGCTAGGTTCTCCCCACCGTATAATGGTCATGGAGGCTCTATGGATCTTGGAGATTGATTCCCAACTCCTAGAAGTATCCCCATTGGTCAGACCTTATTTCATGGAAGCGTAAGAAAGGTAAGTGATGAAATCCTCAGTGTATATACCAAGTTCGACATTGAAATATCTTAAGGTGATCTACCAGGGCTGTAAACCTAATAGAATGGTGATGTGTGCCATGTCAAGCTCTAATGTGGCCAACAACTCCATAAAAAGCACCCAGTATTTCTCTTACCACACCTCAGTGATGTTAGAGAGATTATTCCATCCCTAATGTTCAACGACCTCCTCGTGTGGGTGGATATACTCGAACATGGCTTGGTTTATGGTCTTATTTTCCTCATAGAATTACTTTATAGATAGACTAACCGAAGTTCATGATTGGGATAGAAAAATGGAGGGATGAGGGAATGTGTGGGTATAGGGTAACACATTGGGATTGTATAGAAGAGGCATTAGACTTGATGTAGGCCGATGGGTGGTAAAACCCGAAGGGGAAGGTTGGGGCGTCAGGTCTCCTGGTGATGGAGAAGGTGAAAGATCTAATCACTTTTGTGGTGGAGGATCACCTCCCTATGTCATGGGTTTGACAATCATGTTTTAAGATATTTTTTTCATGAGTTATTTATAAGGAAGGGGATATATTTGGGAATGGATAAGAGGGTTGATTGGCACATGGAGAGGGGGGAGAATTTTATCTAATGGTTGTGGAAGGAGAGGGGGGTGGATGTCGGTCATTGGGGGTGGCGCAAGATAGGAAATATGAGGGGGAGTTCCCTGAACTTACGGTTCATGAATTTTAAATCCACCATGATGATTTCACAACATGTATTTCATAGATGATGTGTAATGATTGGGTTTTTTATTTTTCAAATCCGGACATTTTCACATTATTCATTGTTTATGCATTATGTGAATTTGATTTTTTACGGATGAAACCCTATGAACCCTACTCCAACATTATGGAACAACCACAGAACTCTAATCTAATCTATTTAACCTACAATGGGCTTCTTAATAGTCATCACTTCTTTGAACATCGATAGTTATACATTCTTCCGTTCATATGAATTTAATATTATGGAGATCCCCTCATGGAAATTTTCTTATATAAGAGAGGGTATGAATGGTGGAACAATGTGCCTCTTCATAGGTTCAGTTTAATTCACGTACATATGAGCACAATATCCATTTTCATTATAAGGTTGTTTATTTATTCCATCCTAAATGCCATATAATCAACCTTCTCTTTAGTAATAAATATGTATTGACATCCTAATGGCATGCCTCATTATGATCCCTTTACTATGAATCCTTCCTTGATTAACATCGGTCGATGTCTTCCATATTGCGAGAAATGGTCATCCAATATGGGTAAATCACCTTATTTATCAATATCTAGGACAATAAAATTAGGAGGAAAGGTCAATTTACCAACCTTTACTCAAACATCCTCGATAATTCCTTAGGCATATTTGACTCAGCGGGCAACCATTTGAAGTTCCACTCCCATTGGTTTTAATTATTGGAGTCATGACTTCTTTAATACAATCATATTCATTATATTAATATTTTCTCAAAGATTGCACAATGAACTTTTGAATGTGAATAACCCTATAGTGTAGGGAACAAAGAAACCTTTACGGTGTCACATCTTTGGTGGGACATTCTACCAAACTACTATAAAGAATTATTCATTATGGTAGATTAAGCCTAATTCTTCTATTTTCTTTTTATACTTGATAAAATCATTCAAAAACATGTTGTAATTAGACATTTGAGAAATCACTTGTACAAAAGGGGTGTTTATGTGTAACAACATAAAAATATCTAGAAAAATATTAAATTATCCTTAAATTTTTCCTTGAATCATCCTCTATGGAGAGGTTATAAGCGGTCTATAATGTGTAAGTGCTGCATATTCATCTTCATATTCAGAAATATTTTTTCATGGTGTTTTTTAGTTTGTTATATATCTAGAGTTTTCTCTGGACCAAATTTATTTCTATTATCATCACTTTCCTTGTTGATGATTGCAATATGTTTTGTATGTTCTTAAAAAATCTTACCCTTTTATATGAAATGTTTTTGAAATTCCTATATTTTTTCACTACTAAGGACTTCTACCTTTGAATCATATCTTAGGTGTGTCTTGGTTTTACTGGTAAAAGTAACCAGTAATGGGTATAAGAGGGTTTCTGATATTTGGACAACTTGGTGCATAAGGTTTTAGAGGGATTCCATTTATTCATCATTTCAGTTTCATGAGTAGTCATCCACTGGTCTACCTTTTGGAAAAATGTTGTGAGAATGTTTTCAAGATAATAATATAGATGTGAGAATTTTGTGGGGGGTACTGAGTTGGTCCTAGATATCATGGTGGAACCTGTCCACTCCTTTGCTAATAGTAACCTCAGTTTGGTTACTGAGGATGTTGAGCCTATCTATACTGATAATATATTTGTTGGCAATGTTGAGGTGTCTGAAACTATGGATTTTGGTTATTTTAATTGATGTAATGAAAATACAGACATTGTGGATTGATGAGAACCATGTTAAAGGAATTTAGTTGATTGTGTGGGAGGAGGAGTTAGATTTTCAAGGCCCAATGACGTGAGGGAGATTAAAGAGAATCAATGCAACAATGGGAACTTATCTTGTTTCATTAAAGTCCCAATAGATATTTCCTTGAATGGATGGAGAAAATGGGCCTATAATATTACTTATTCAATCCCAAAATTGTTGTTTAAATCTTATCCCACATGGTTTCACGAATTTGGATGCCTTTCCCACATGGAGGATTCTAGAAATGGCATCTTTAGAAACCAAAGTCAAATCCAGTTGGCTATAGTTGTAATGTTGTGTGATAATTTTCCAAAAGTGTTTAGTTGACTTTATATTTTTGAATTTAATGTAACAAAGTAGTTTAGACTTTATGAATTTAGGGTATTGTACCCTTGACTATAATACCACCCTCTTGGCTATAAATAGCCACCCCCATGGAACATGTATAAAATTAAAGATTTAATTGAGAGCTTATGTTTTGTTTCTCTCTGTTGTGTGAGGATTGTCCCAGTTTTTGTCCTTTATCTTGTGCATTCATGCCTTATCAATCTACAAGTTGTTGTACCTCTCGTTCCCCTCGTTGTTTGATTTTCATGATCACAATCACCTTATTATTTTACTAATCTTGTTTTAAGTGTTTTTGTTTTATAGGCACAAGGTTGCCAAGAAAATGGCCCAAGAAAGAATCAAAGTGGACTGAATTTCAGTCCACCGGCCAACCGGTGTGATAGCACCGGCCAGCCGGTGGACCTGGAAGAGGCATTGCCCACTGCCAGGTTCCACCAGTCAGCCGGTGGCTCTGTCACCGGCCAGCCGGTGGCACCCAGACTCAAGGGGTAGCAACTGCCTCCCCACCGGCCAACCGGTGGCCTCAGCACCGGCCAGCCGGTGGCACCCAGCCAGCACAGTGCAAGCTACTGTCTTGCCACCGGCCAACCGGTGGCCTCAGCACCGGCCAGCCGGTGGCCCCTGGACAGAATTCCTCTCCAACTTTCCAAACACCGGCCAGCCGGTGGGACTGTACCGGCCAGCCGGTGGAGCCAGTCAAACTAGTCGTTGCAGTTTGACCAGGCTGGCCCACTTGGCTCCCAACGGCTCTTTAAGCATCTCCAACGGCTCCGAAGCCTCCCCAAGGGTTCCATGCCTATAAATAAAGGCCAAGGAAGCCCCGGACACCCACTGCATCATATACGAAGCCAACGGACATATTTTGGATCAATTGGCCAACCTCCGGCGGACTTCCTTCAAGGAACCCATCTTGCTCCAACAACTTCCACATCCAAGGAGCTCCATCAATGATGCTTGGAAGCGGCCTTCAACATCTCCAATCAATCAAATGCGCCCAAGGCTTCTCCAATCACGGGTTTTATTGTTTTATTTATTTTGAGCTTAAAATTGGGTTTGTGCCTACAAACCCCAAACTTTTCTTATCCCCTCTTTCTTTTGGGTTTCACATCACCACTAAGGTGTGAATAGGTTGTCAAGCTTTCCTTTAAATAGCTTGAGACATAGGTGAGCTATCCTTCACCTGTAAGAAGGATAGTGGGTTCTTGCTAAACCATTAAAAGCAAGTGGGTTCTTGCTAAACCACAAAAAGCAAGCTGTAATAGGTCCTAGTGCTACCTCAAAGCCTAGTGGGTTTCTTGCTAAAACCATTGAAAAGCAAGCGGTAGGAATCTCTCAACGGTTGAGTTGGGAGCGGAGACGTAGGCCGGGTTTTTGGCCGAACTCCATTATCAATTTCTTGTGTGATTGCCTCTTTATTTCCGCTGCACATTCTTGGATTTTTAATTTGTTAATTAATTTTTTAAAAGGCAATTCACCCCCCCTCTTGCCATCATCCCTTGTCTTTTTCTCCGACCCAACATTTGGTATCAGAGGGGTAATTTGAGTAATACCTTAAACGGTTTCAAATTCAAAGATCCATTGTGATGGCATCTACCTCTTTCGCCCCCGAGGGTTACTCTTTGGGTCGGGCTCCATTTTTTGATGGGACCGACTATAATTATTGGAAAACCCGCATGACCACTTTTTTAAGAAGCATAGGATATCCGATTTACAAAATTGTCATGGAAGGTTATTCTTTGTCTTCCCCCGACTAATCCAAATGGACCCCCGCTGATATTAAGAATTTTGAGCTTGATGGCAAAGCCATGAATGCTCTTCATTGCGGGTTAGATAGAAATGAATTTAATCGTGTATCTACTTGCTCTTCTTCACATAAAATTTGGAAGCTTTTAGAAGTGACCCATGAAGGCACTAATAAAGTCAAGGATACTCGGTTAGACATGTATAGGCAAGATTTTGAAAGCTTTTCTATGCACCCACAAGAATCTATTTCTGAAATGTTTACTCGTTTTACTAACGTGTGCAATGGTAGAAAATCTCTTGGAGATAATATTTCTGCAGAAACCATGGTCAAGAAGATCCTATGGATCCTACCGAGCTCATGGGCACCAAAAGTGACGGCAATCCAAGAAGCTAAGGATGTCAAAAACATGCCGGTCGAGGAGCTCATCGGATCCCTAATGACGTACGAGATCACGATGAGGAGGCAAGCTCAAAAAGAGGGTACACCAATCAAGACACCAAAGAACATTGCCCTCAAGGTACAAAAGGAAGTAAGATCCTCCTCATCATCCTCATCTTCATCTTCTTCATCATCAAGCGGCGACTCGGAAATGGAGAATCTCGCCCGCCAAATGCACAAATTTATGAAGAAGCACAAGAAGAAGAAGAAATCTCGCAAGGCGCGAAAGCAAGAACCCACCGCAAGATCCGAGCCCAAGGTAAAATGCTACGGGTGCGGCGAAAAGGGCCATTACAAGCCCGATTGCCCACTCAACAAAAAACGGGCCACGCAAAAGGAAAAAGGAAAGAAAAAGGTCCTCAAGGCGATATGGAGTGACACCTCATCATCCTCCTCCTCCTCCTCCTCGAGCGACCAAGGTACAAAATGCCTAATGGAAAAAAATGAGGTATCATCTTCCGACTCTTCTTCCTTGTCTTCTAGTTCTTCAAATTCTTTCAATCATTTGTCGTACGAAGAACTCCAACATGCTAGAGACCAACTTGAAAATGGTTTTCATGAACTCTCTTCAAAATTTGTTTCTTTGAAAAAGAATTTCAAAAAACTTACCTCCGAAAAAGAACAACTTCTCAAAGAGAAGGAGGAACTCTCCCTAAAAATCCAAAATTTCCCAAATGTTGATTCTTTGGAATCAACCATCAAGGACCTTAGAGAATCCCTAGCCAAGTTCACCCAAGGTGAACAAAATTTGACCAAATTATTGGGTTCTCAAAGGGTTTCTAGAACAACCAATGGACTTGGCTATACCAACCAAGCTTCCTCCTCCCATGCACCCACTGTTTTTGTAAGGGGGAGCTCTAGTTTTAAATTTTGCAACTATTGTAAAAAACCCGGGCACCTTATTTATGAATGTAATTGTAAAAACACCCGGTACAGCCAACCCAAGTCTATTTTCTATTCCGACGAATTTTATAGGAGAAGACCCGCCATGAGACAAGTTTGGATTGAAAAATCCCTTCTTGCGAGTCTCTCCGGGCCTAAAATTGTCTCTTTTCAAAATCCCTCTCCCCGGTGATTCATTGTTTTTATTTAGGGGGAGTTAGGATCTTTTAAGCTTTTTTGTGTATTCAAAATTTTTCATTTTAAACTCAACTCTTGGTTTCAATTTTTTTTTCAATTCAAAATTTTCTATTGAATTTTCATTTCTAAATTTCCAACAGTTGGTATCGAATTTTTTTTCAAAACTTTCAATTCAAACTGTTATTCGAATTTTTTAATTCAATTTTTCATTTCAAAATTTTCAACAATTAGTATCATTTTCAATTGATTTAAAATCTCGTTTTTCATTGTTTCCCTCAATCAAGTTTTATGCCCCGTGCTATTTTGATAATCACAAAGGGGGAGAAATTTCTTGATTGATTGGGGGAGAATATTTGTCTATCATGCTTAGCATTTAATTTCTTTATCCTTTAAGCATGTCTTTCTTTTAAGTTTTTACATTAATTGTTTTGGTGATTGTGATCATCAAAATAGGGGGAGATTGTTGTACCTCTCGTTCCCCTCGTTGTTTGATTTTCATGATCACAATCACCTTATTATTTTACTAATCTTGTTTTAAGTGTTTTTGTTTTATAGGCACAAGGTTGCCAAGAAAATGGCCCAAGAAAGAATCAAAGTGGACTGAATTTCAGTCCACCGGCCAACCGGTGTGATAGCACCGGCCAGCCGGTGGACCTGGCAGAGGCATTGCCCACTGCCAGGTTCCACCGGTCAGCCGGTGGCTCTGTCACCGGCCAGCCGGTGGCACCCAGACTCAAGGGGTAGCTACTGCCTCCCCACCGGCCAACCGGTGGCCTCAGCACCGGCCAGCCGGTGGCCCCTGGACAGAATTCCTCTCCAACTTTCCAAACACCGGCCAGCCGGTGGGACTGTACCGGCCAGCCGGTGGAGCCAGTCAAACTAGCCGTTGCAGTTTGACCAGGCTGGCCCACTTGGCTCCCAACGGCTCTTTAAGCCTCTCCAACGGCTCCGAAGCCTCCCCAAGGGTTCCATGCCTATAAATAAAGGCCAAGGAAGCCCCGGACACCCACCGCATCATATACGAAGCCAACGGACATATTTTGGATCAATTGGCCAACCTCCGGCGGACTTCCTTCAAGGAACCCATCTTGCTCCAACAACTTCCACATCCAAGGAGCTCCATCAAAGAAGCTTGGAAGTGGCCTTCAACATCTCCAATCAATCAAAGGCACCCAAGGCATCTCCAATCACGGGTTTTATTGTTTTATTTATTTTGAGCTTAAAATTGGGTTTGTGCCTACAAACCCCAAACTTTTCTTATCCCCTCTTTCTTTTGGGTTTCACATCACCACTAAGGTGTGAAGAGGTTGTCAAGCTTTCCTTTAAATAGCTTGAGACATAGGTGAGCTATCCTTCACCTGTAAGAAGGATAGTGGGTTCTTGGTAAACCATTAAAAGCAAGTGGGTTCTTGCTAAACCACAAAAAGCAAGCTGTAATAGGTCCTAGTGCTACCTCAAAGCCTAGTGGGTTTCTTTCTAAAACCATTG
This sequence comes from Viscum album, assembly GCA_963277665.1. NCBI lineage: Eukaryota > Viridiplantae > Streptophyta > Magnoliopsida > Santalales > Viscaceae > Viscum > Viscum album. The sequence goes on along the minus strand of OY728134.1, from coordinate 1,424,878,323 downwards.
AAAAGCAAGCGGTAGGAATCTCTCAACGGTTGAGTTGGGAGCGGAGACGTAGGCCGGGTTTTTGGCCGAACTCCGTTATCAATTTCTTGTGTGATTGCCTCTTTATTTCCGCTTCACATTCTTTGATTTTTAATTTGTTAATTAATTTTTTAAAAGGAAATTCACCCCCCCTCTTGCCATCATCCCTTGTCTTTTTCTCCGACCCAACACAAGTAAGATTGATGATCCACGATCAAAAATCCCCCAATTTTGTGCCTCCACCCAAGTGCATTATTGTGTGGATTGGATATTGCATCCCTCCCATTAGTGTCTTGCCTTAATATATAATCATGATTCTTGTAGCATTGATTGACTACATGCATCCGCTATTTATAACCATCATCTTCCACATATCCCCAAACTGCATCCTTCATCTGTCACCATATTCCATGAAGATCGGTCCACCTCGTGCATCTCACATCAGTTTGTATCAAAGCTCTGGTTTACACAGTTATCATTTATCCCTTAATTTACATTACTTTAACCTCATACCCTCATTATCCTTCCATATTATTCACCCTTTAAACAAAAAAATACCTTTTCATAAATCCCTCTAGAATTGTCCTAGTTTGTGAAGTCTAGGATTATTATAAATTAAACCATGTTTTCATTCATCTTTTTTGTGTATTTTATTCGCTATATGTGATTTGTATCCAGAAAAAAATCAAAAAAATATGAATTTCTCTCATCTCATAATTTTGTGATTTTCAAAATTAACCACATCCTTTATTCGAGATATTTGAAAAACAAATTATCTTACTCTCCTTTTAATCATCTTGTGCTTTAGAACTCTAAGCACAATAATCCATTGGTATATTTGAACCCAAAAAAATAGAAAAACAAAATACAGATACAATTACTAATCTGTGAAATACACTATTAGCACATTTAATTTATGTACATCACTTTATCCATCATTTTACTTCATCCCCATATTACATTTGGCTTATATTGTTATTAATTTTTTATATCTTTTAAAATCAGTAAAACCCAAAAACCGCCTTTATACCCCCTTTCCACCAACCATTTATCCATTTTCTACCCTCCCTTTCACCTTTTATCCATTACCACTCAAACAATTTGTGTTAAATCATCCCCCAATACAATATTGGTTTGGGAAGGATTGTTGGCATGTGATATCCCAAAACAAGGTATTATATTTCATAAGAGCTTGGTATTAAGTGTGAGGGTGGAGAGAAATTTTAAAAAAAAATATTTCCCACATGTGTGAGTGTGTATCCTTGCGAGGGAGATTGTGTGTGTGTGTGTGTGTGTATACTTGTGTGCATGAGTGTGTATATCTTTCGTGCATGAGTGTGTATCCTTATATATATGATTTTTTACATATTGTGTGTGTGTGTGTGTGTGTATCTCATGTGTGTGAGTGAGTGTATATCATTTTGTGTCCCACCATGTGTGTTTTTGTTTGGGTAATATATCATGGCAGAAGAATGTGGGAAGAAAATTTCTCATTTTAGGGATGAAGGAATGAGCCCGTAAGGGGCGTTGTCAGCGAGCCCCCCCCCCCCCCCCCGGTGAGCTAGGGTACCTAGGGTTCACACCGCCTCCCTCCTCCCGCACGTTGCTGGATTCGTCCATCCTTGGATAGAGTCTGCCCCCCCCCCCCGAGCGACCTAGAATCCTATAATGACGCTGACGACGGCCCCGTGACTCCTATTCGAGCAGTTCTGTCCACTCCTACTCCCCGAGCGACATTTTCCACGAGGTAGACGACACATCCCTCCTGGATCCTGCCCCCGTGAGGTCATTTTTTTCATGTGCGCACTTCATCCCCAGGATCCGGCTAGGGTTCATGTCGCTGCTTCGCCCCAACCCCCCTCTCGTGCCCTGCATCGGCTTCTCATCCTGCCCTATCCATCTTCCCCCTCATGCGAAACAAGTCCAAAGTCTCCGCATCTCCACTTTCCACGAGACCAGATGACATCGCCCTCCTAGATATCGCCATTTCAAGTCGGTTGTTGTCGATGGCTTGCTCGAGGTCACTCAAAGGAGGTGACCCCATGGCCTATCGCTCCATACTGGTGATGACCTACCTTACACCCACATCTCTACTTGCATGTTGTATGTGTGGGGGCGTAATTCTTAGTTCTGATTTCTAGTTTTCTTTGGGTCGTAATAGGCAAGGATAACATCTTTTCCCGGGTCAATACGAGGTCACAGAGGGCGACCTGAAGAATTCTTGGTGCTTGATCAATTCCTCTCATGTTATCCCCTATTTCATTGTTTTCCCTTTTAGTGTTTTTTTTTGTGTTCCATGGTCTGATAACTTCATTTGATGATTATCCTCTACTCTTTTGGCCTTTCCCTTCTCGCAGGACCCCACTTTGGGTAGGTTCCGAGTATTTTTTGCAAAATTGGGATTGTGTTGGCAGATCTGATGATGACGTATGATAGAGGATCTTGAGTTTGGTTCCCACTTAGCCACAAAGTGATGGTATTGCAAGTTTTGTGGTGTTTTTTTTTTTGGATGAGTTTGGTCATGGATAGAGTTATCTTCCGAGCCCATTAGTGGTTCCATGTAATGATATGTTGGTTCTCACATAGCCTCAAAGTGATTTGTATGCTGGGTTCTCACCTAACCAAAAAGTGTTTCAAAAACAGAAAAAATGAATTTTCATTCAGAAGGATGTCAAAGTAGATCTCCCACACCGGAACCTACAAAACTCAAAATTCAATCTTTGGTGAGCCACATTTAGAAGCCTCTTGATATGTTTTTGTAAGTGTTTCATGATATAATTGATGAATTTGAGAATAAACCAAGACCAAGGACGATCCATGATAACCCATGGTGTGTTCCGGCACAACGTCATCCCCACATCATAGACGAGGATACCGTTAACTTTGATAATGAACATGATGATGTCCCACAAAATAGGTTGTACCAAAAACCTAGAGGAAGACACATGATTCAACATGAAGATGGCCTTCTTGGCAGGATCAAGGTGAAGGTTCCCTCCTTTCAAGGAAAAAATAGAGCCGGAAACATACTTGGAGTGGGAGATGTAGATTGAGAATGTGTTTTCATGACATGCGTATTCTGAGAAGAAAAAGGTAAAACTTTATTCCCTTGAATTTTCTGATTATGCATTAATTTTGTAGGATCAAATGAAAAATGATAGGTATAGATATAGTGGGTGTCCCATAAACACATGGGATGACATGATGTTTAACATGCAAAAACGGTCTGTCCCCTCGGCTGCCATATAGATCTCCACAAAAAACTTTTGTGTCTCACCCATGGGAGTTAGAGTGTAGAAGATTACTACAATGATATGAAAATTTTTATAATTTGAGCAAGCATCAAGGAGGATTTTGAGGCAACCATGACATTGTTTTTACATGGGCTCAATTGGGAGATTGTGGATCAAGTGGAGATGTACCACCATGTGGAAATACGATATATGATCCACCAAGCCACCAAGTTTGAGAAACAAATCAAAAAGAGGAGCCACATGAGGAAACAAACTACCCCTTTCACTCCATAGAGAAATTTGAGGAATGATATTGCAGAATCATCAAAGTTGAAGAAAGTGGTTGATCACAAAAGTTACAAGGTGATTCTTCAAACTAATAAACCTTATTTGTCGCTAACCAAACACGAAATCAGGATATTCGGTGTTTTAAATGTTAAAAAAGGGGTCACATTGCTAGTGAATGACCAAATCGGCACACTATGACCATCAAAAATCATGGATAATGGGATACCGATGGAGAGTGATCACAGAAGGAAGATGAAGAATCCCCTGAAATTGATAGTCAAGAATTTACAGAACATGGTGAGATTCTTGTCATTAGAAGATTTCTAAGAACACAAATGACCATGGGAGAGAAGGAGCAGTGGGATAACCTTTTCCATACAAGGTCCAAGATCCATAGGACGGTATGTAGTATTATTATTGATGGAGGAATTTGTAGTAATGTAGCAAGCTCTGAGTTGGTAGAGATGTTGGGACTTCTATCTTTGAGGCATAAACATCCATATAAGCTTCAATGGTTTAATGATTGTGGAGATCTAATTATTACCAAATAGCTGTAGTTATATTTATCTATTGGTAAATATAAGGACAAGGTATTATGAAATATTGATCCTATGAAGGAATGACACTTTTTATTGGGTTGATCGTGGCATTAAAAATAGTGTGTTACTCATAATGGTTTCTTGAACCATCACTCTTTTGTCCTATGAGGGAAACCTATAAACCTCAAACCCATGACCCCAAAACAAATTCAAGAAGATCACATTTTGAGAGAAAATAAAAAAATAAGTGATGATGAAATAAAGAGACAAAATGAAAAAGGAAAGGATGAGGGGAAAATGGAAAATGAGTGAAGGAAAAAAAATTGAGAGAAATGAAAAAACAAGAGGCGAAAAATATATTAGAGGATAGAATAGCCTGATGTTGGAAAAAAATAGTGAGGTTAAGGAATCTTTCATTTCCTAGAAAAACCTTTTAGTTCTTATATACAAAGTGGTGATGTTGAACACTAACAACTTAACATCTCTGTTTCCACATGTTGTTGAGTATTTGTTGTACGAATTTGAATATTTTTTTCTCAAAGAGGTTCCTCATAGTTTTCCACCCATTAAAGGTATTGAGCATCAAATTGACCTCATACCTAGAGAATCACTACCGAACCACCATTCATATCGCACCAACCCAGTGGAGAAAAAGGAAATTAAAATTCATGTTAAAGAGCTGTTTGATGTGTTTTATGTTAGAGAGGGCCTTAGTCCTTGTGTGGTACTAGTAATTCTAGTACCAAATAAGGATGGGACATTGAGAATGTGCATAGAATTCAGATCCATCAAAAACATCACAAACAACTATCTGCATCCTATCCTCAAGTTAGATAACATGCGTGATGAGTTAAATGGATCTACTATTTTCTCAAAAATTGATTTAAGAAGTGGCTAACATCAAATTAGGATGAAAAAATGATATGAGTGGAAAACAACTTTTAAGAAAAAAAAATGGACTTTATGAATGGTTATTCATGCCCTTTGGTCTCACCAATTCACCTAGAACATTTATCAGCTTAATGAATTGTGTCTTACGTGCATATATTGGAAAATTTGTGGTAGTTTAATTTGATGATATTATGGTGTATATTAAGACTTTTCATGAACATGTAGATTACTTAAGAAAGTTCATATAGGTTTTAAAGAAAGAAATTTTTTTGGAAACATTTATATGTGTGAATTTTTCCTTGATAAGATTTTTTTCCTTATATTCATTGTGAGGGGAGAATGGGGTTGAAGTTAACACCGAGAAGATAAAAGAAATACAAGAATGACCAAATCCAACCTCTATTGGGCAGGTAATAAGTTTTCATGGACTTTCTAGTTTTGATAGGAGATTTGTGAAGGAATTTAGTACACTAGAAGTTCCATTGATTGAATTGATAAAAAAGAATTTTCCATTCAAATGGGGGATAACTCAAGAGAAGGATTTCCATTCTCTCAAGAATCGACTCACCCATGCCCCTCTACTTGCACTCTTAGACTTTTGTAAGACCTTTGATATTGAATTCGAGCCAAGTAGAATTGGTAGTGGTTGAGTACACATGCATGATGGTAATTCAATTGCTGAGTTTAGTGTGGAGTTAAATTGCCCAAATTTAAACTATTAAACATATGATAAAGAGTTGTATGCATTGTTTGGTGTACTAGAGACATGGTAGCACTATCTTTTCCCTAAATAATTGTTGATCCATTCTAATAAGGATTTATTTTATACAGATAGTGATTTTAGTGAACCATATGGACATTGTTAAGCTAGAGTTAGTTGGGAAAAGCTCTATTTACATGATGGATTATTATTCCAGATTGACAAACATTGTATTGCCAATTGCTCTATCTGCTTACTTTTACTAAATGAGTCACATTCTGGTTGGTTAATGGGGAATTTTGGTGTTTCAAAAATATTAAGTATTCATAGTGAGCATTTTCATTGTCCTAGGATATCTAGAGATGTTGAAAAATTTCTGGGAAAGTGCATTTGTTCCATAAATCCAAATCGAAACTGAACCCACATGGGTGATAGCTTCCTCTCCCAATCCCCAAAACCCTTGGGAGGACATATCAATGAAGTTTATTGTAGGGTTACCAAGGACCAAGAGGGGGAGAGATTCAATTTTTGTTGTGGTGGATCCATTTTCAAAAATGGAACATTTTATTCCTTGTCAAAAAACAGATGATGCCACTAACATTTCAAAACTTCTCTTTCACGAAGTAGTTAAAATCCATGGAATTCCAGGGACGATTGTGTTAGATCTAGACACCAAATTCCTTAATCACTTTTAGAAGACCTTTTGGAGAAAACTGGGTATAGATTAACTAATTTCCACTACTTTTCATCCAAAAACTGATGGGAAAATAGAGGTGGTGAATTATACATTGTCTTCCCTTTTGCGAACCATTGTCAAGAAGAAGATCAAAAATTGGGATGAGTGTCTTCCACATATTGAATTTAGATATAACAAGTCCAAGCACTCCAATACTCAATATTCTCAATTAGAAATTATTTATGATTTTAACCCTCTTACCCCTATTGATCTAGTTCCTTTTCCTTTGCAGGAAGCAACTAGTATGGATGTGAAAGGTATTGTAGAATTCATCAAACAACTCCCTGAAAAGTAAAGGAAAAATATCTAGCAGATGATCTAAAAATATGTTGATCATGAAAACAAGGGTAAAAACAAGTTTTGTTCAAGCCTAGGGAACTGTTCTAGATTTATATACGAAAGCAGATATTTCTCTACAAGAGAAAATCAAAACTCATGCCATGAGGCGATGGACCTTTCTGAGTGTTCGAGAAGACTAAGAACAATGCTTACAAGATAGATTCCATAGGTGAGTATGGTGTAAATAACACTATCAACGTTTCTGATCTATCTCCTTTTTTGGGTGTAGAGGATGAAGAGTTGAGGACAACTCTTTTTCAGAAGGGGGAGGATGATGAGAACCATGTTAAAGGTACCGAGTCGATAGCATGGGGGAGTTGGATTTTCAAGGCCCAATGGTGCGAGGGAGAGTAAAGAGGCTTAATGCTACAGTGGGTGACGATATTACTTCATTAAAGGAACAATGGATCCTTCTTTGTATGGGTGGAAAAAATGGGCCTAAAATATCACTTATTCAAGCCCAAACTTGATGTTTAAATCTTTTCCCAAAACGTTTCACGAATTTGGATGCCTTGACCACATGGAGGATTCTTGGAATGGCATCTTTGGACACCCAATTCAAATTTTTTGGTCGAGGTATTCAAATTAAAATCTAGTGGGCTATAGTGGGAATGTTTTGTGATACATTTCCAAAAGTATTTGGTAGACTTTATCTTTTTTAATTTAAGAGAACAAAGTAGTTTAGACTTTATGACTTTAGGGTCTGAGACCCCTGACTATTATACCACCCCCTTTGCTATAATAGCCACCCCCATGAACTTTTATGGAATTCAAGATTTATTTGACAGTTTATGATTTGTTTCTCTCTATTTTTTGAAGATTTTATTATTTTTTCTCCTTTATCTTATGCATTCATACCTTTTCAATCTACAAGTAAGATTGGTGATCAAAGATCACAAAGCCCCCAATTTCGTGCCTCAACCCAAGTTCGTTGTTGTGTGGATTGGATATCACACCCATCCCTTCAGTGTGTTGTCTAAGTAGTAGTCCAAAATCCTAATAGTGTTGATTGAATACTTTCATCATCTATCCATACCCATCATCCACCACTTAGTCTCGAACCGCATCCTTCATCTGCTTCTCTATGCTGTGAAAATTGGGCCACACTGTGCATCTCACATCCTAGATATTCCATTTCTAACTGATATCCCAGATATGGGTGAAGTCCTCCAAATATATCAAAATATAATATTTCTTTAAAAATGGAAGGAGGATGTAGCGGTGGAGTGGAAAGATGAAAACATTCAGGTTTTTTAGCTAGAGAATTAACATAGACCACCATGTGGATAGGCTCTTCCACTATATGGATTCCATGATGAGGAATTCCTTGATCACTTTTTGATATATTGATATTTTTGGTAATCTCATATAATATATATTTTCAATAATTTAGCATCTTAAGAATGATCCCATAATCGACATCGACATCCACAACTGTGAGTTTAGGTGGTAGGAGTCCCTGATAAAAAGTTGGAAACTATTGACACACATCATATTCGTAATGTGGTCACTTGAGAGTTATCTATTTGAAGTGACCATAGGCTTCCCAAGCTGATTCTATATCTTCCTTGAGTAAATTTTTCATCTCATTTATGAGAAACTAGGTTTAGATCAGTAAGAAATATTTTTCTAATAATGTATTTTCTAAATAATCCCAATTCATTATGGATATAGGATCTTGAGTTTTTAGTGAAACCTCATCTCTATCGCATAAGAAAAAATAAAATACATGTAGTATAATGGAAGTAGAGGATATTCCTTGGGTGAAAAAAGTGTCTTGGACCTCCATAAAATTTTTAATGTATTAATTAGGGTATTTGATTTGAAGTCAACTAAATTTCCTAATATTTTGTACCATATGGATGATTTCATGTGTGATTTTGAATAAATGTTCTGGAATAGGATGGTGAAAAGTTATGGGTGTTGCACCACTAATGGAATGCAATCCATAGTCCCTAATGGTGCACTCTTATAGTGTTGGTTTCTCTCTGTGATGTTCAGGTGGTTCATATTAGAGGTTTTGAGGGTGGGGAAGTATAAGAATGTTTTGTTCATCCATAGTTCTGTGTTAGTATGAATTAATATACCTCTAGATCATGGGAAAAAATGGAAGAGGTTCCTGAGGATCCAGACTCTTTGAGAAAGTATGAGGCCCCTAACACATGAACATGGCTGAATGAAAAATAGGATGAAAGTTATAGTTAATACATGGATATTTGTAAAAATAAAAGGGGAATGAAAAGAGTGGTGGGGAAATATAAGGTTTGTATTATAGGCCATTATTCAAAGGCACATCTCTCCCTAACAATGATGCCAAAATTTGACCCGATCGCATAGTGAAGTTGATTACATGAGAGAATTTATCATATTAGAACTTATTTTTCCCCAAATGAACTTAGATAATATGGAATATCATTGTGGTAGTATAAGGTCCATCCCCCAAATAAATCTGGTAGATAGGAAACATAATGATAAGAACCTTTTGTTAGGAGTCCGCGTGATCTATTTTATATTTTGGTCTTACTGAAAACAATGAATCATGGGTTCTAATTTAGATTAAAGGAAGGGTTAAGGGTCATTTTTAGGGTTTAGGAAAAAATGTAATAAAAAATACAACTTGATATAGTTTTGTGACTTATACTACAAAGCAATTCAATAGTCAATAATTGATCTCGGTCTAAAAATTTGGATTTACGTAAGCTGCAACTATTCTTTGGTCTAGAGATAGCTAAAAACCTAGCTTAAGTAATATTATCTTCTAGGTATACAGTATTAGATAAAATTGTTCCCAACTCTCTCAACTCCAATTAGATCAGGTTCCTTTGATTACATCGCCCATGGTTAGGGTAGCAAAAAAGAAGAGATTAAGGATTTTATTTAACCTAATTATTATTCATAGGGTTACCAAGTTCGGATTTAGATATTTATTAGGTTCATAACCGCCCTTACTCTCAACCCCTAACCCTAAGTAGATTATCCATGTGTGATGGTATTAAATGAAAGTACAGAAATAGATAGAAACCAGTTTGAAAAAAAAATAATGGAAAACAAGGAAATTTAAAATTGAAATAAAAAAATTAATTATATACTAACTTTAATGAAGAGTGATTGTAGAATGCATTGATATTCGATGTTTCATGGTAATCATAATTGAAATTTAATGTTGAAATAATAAATGGGCGTGGAATATATCTTGAAATTAGAATGGTAGATATTAAATAATAAACATGGTAAAAGAATTAAATTTAAATAAGTTGAAAGTAAAAATGAAAAGAAACGTAGAAGAAAAGGGGTGGCTCACCGATCACGTTCCACGACAAGTAAATTATTCACATAGTGTCACTCCTTTAAAATGATTTTTCATTGAGACGTTCATGGTGTGTTTGTTGATTTCATTCCTTTCACTTAATATCTAAAAATTTTTCTAAACTTTTTGGATATCATAGATTTCATGGACTTTATATATAGATGGATTCACAATTCCATCTTTTCACATCATGTACTAATCTCATGTAGGGTTTCTCATCAGGTTTGAAATTTGAGCCTTTCATGAATTTTTGTGTGGATTCACATCATGGAAATAGGGTTTACACATTTTAAACCATATTTAAAGTTGTATGCTCAATTAATAAACATCATGTACTTCATATACATGATTTTCAATGGCCAATTTTACTTTTTTCCACCATTGATCCTTTAATTATTGAATTCCAAATTCCTTCAAAAACACATAAAAACTGGTTTATTATTGATAAATCATGATTAAAACTTAATGAAATGTATTATATATATATATATATTGTATCAACTAATTTTTATTATCATTTACTTTATGAACTATTGATGGAATCAAATATTGAGATTATCCCACCATCATGCAAAAATATCCCTATGTCTTTCCCCAAAAATTTCCATGTCATACTACCTGATTGTGAATTGGAATTTATGGTTGATCTCAAACTAGGTATCAGACCTTTTTAACTTCCTCTATATAGTATGTCACTAGTATAATTAATGGAATTGAAGGTTTATCTAGAATAGTTGGAAATAAATGGGTTCATTTGACCCATTACATCTCCATGGGTAGCACCAGAACTTTTTGTAAAGAATGTGGAAGGAAATTATCATATTTGTATGGATTATCATAATCAAAATGAGGTTATAATAATGAATCTATATCATATTCAATGAATTACAAATTTTTGGATCAATTAATGTGATCCAAATATTTATCTTTGATTTATTTTTGATCAGGGTATCACTGACATTGATTTCAAATAGAGGATATTCTAAAGCATCTATTTGAAGTTTCTATTGTAATCATTAATATTTTGTTATTCGCTTTAGTCTTATGAAAACATTATTAGTGTTTATAGAATTGATGAATCAAATATATTAGTGGTAAAAAGACTCCTTTTTTTAATTCATCAATGATATTGTGGTGTATTATTAGGTTAATCCCAATCATGAAACGAACATGGGAATAGTTTTGGATATATTGTTTAACATCGGTTTTAGAATAAACATGAAAATTATTATTTCTTGATGAAATATGTACATTTAATTTCCAATGTAATTTATGGAAGAGTAGTTTTGGAAGATACTAAAAAGGTGAAATAGTTTATTTATTGGAAACAACAAAATAATGAATTTGAGATATACAATTTCCTCATAATAGAATGGTATTACTGATACATTTTTTCTTTTTTCACAACATAACACTCTAATGATAGATTAGATAAGGAAAAGTGATACTTTATAATGGAGGAATGAGTTCCACAAATTTTTTAAATATTGAAAAGTTTGTGTTGCATCTATAGCCATGATTAAGTTTCTAGACGTAGCGTGAGGTTATATTGTCTATTGTGATTCATACAGATTTCATTTGGGATGTGTTCTCATAAAAGAAGATCATGTTGTATCCTATGGTTTGTGAAAATTGTGGGTGAATGAGAAAGAATTACTTGATACATGTTTTTTAGTTTGATGATGTAGTCCATTCCTTAAAAACATAGCATTACTCTCTATTTGGTGAGATGTTTATAGTGTTCAGGGATAATAAAAAATGAAACACGTCTTCTCAAATTGATATTTGAATCTAAGGAAATAAAAATAGATGGAAAACCTTCAAATTTTTGAATTTTTCATGATTTATATATCTTCTAATGTAAATTTAATGGTTTATGTATTAAGTTTGAATACATATAGTAATTTTTATAAAGAAGCTTTAGATCATTATTAGGTGATGTTGGTTATAGAAGATATGCATCTGTATTGTGTTCATCAAGGTGATGTGGATGTTTTCTTTCCTATTACTCTTATTCACAGTTTGATTGGTAAGGTTAATTATTCATTGAAATATAATCCTAAATGTATATCCATTAGTTTGAAACTCAATGGTTGTGATACCATTGAGGGATATATGATATATGTGAGATCTTTCATACATTTCAGAGATCAGTTTGTAGTTTCTATAAGTAATTATGAAAATATTATCTCATCCTACCACCACCCAATACAAGTTATTCATCCTAGAATCTAGAAACTTTATAATGAAATTATAACATATTATGGTGAGATGATATGAGAAGAAGGGTGGTAGAGAATGTATTTGTATGCCTCTCTAATCAGCATGTCAAGGTGGAGCATTGACAACAAGCTAGTACGTTTCAATATCTACCTATACATGTGTGGGAATGGGTAAAGATAACTATGGAAATTTTATATTTCTACATATAATGGTTATTAAAAATGATTTCATATGGGTTATTTTGGATCATATCACAAATTCATCTCACTTTATCCCTTTTTGGGAATACAATATGGTGGAAGACTTGGAAAAACCCTACAATCAAGTAGTTCTGTGGTTTAATGGTATACCAATTTCAAATAAGTCTGATTAGGGCCAAAGGATTCCATAATAATTTTGTAAATCCTTATAAAAATTCCTTTGATTTATGTTAACAAGTATCATATATTATCATCCATATTTGGATGGATAGTATGAACTAACAATCCAATTGTTGGAGGACATGCTTAGAGCCTGCATTATGAATTTTTGAGGCTCATATGAGGATAATAAATTTTTAGTGGAATTTTCATATAATTATAGTTATAAAAATATAATATATATGGATCCTTTTGAATCTTTGTTTGATCATCCTTGTTATTCTCCATATTTGATGGTTGAAACAGGTGATACATAACTTATCATACATTACCTTGTGCATGATATAATCGAGAAGATCCAAATGATTAGGAAGAGGATGGAGATGAATCAATGTCATTACAAATATTATTAAGATCGCATTCATAAACTATTATCATTTGATATGGGATATTATGTTATCTAGAAAATCTATCTAAGGTTAGGGAATTGTTATTTGGGTAGGTATGGTAAAATTTCACCTTGGTACATTGACCATTTTGAGATACTAGAACAAATTAGTGATGTGTCTTATTGGTTATATTTACTATAATGATTAATATATATATAATTTATTTTATATATCACAATTAATATAGTAAAATCTTGATCCTTACAATTTTATTCAGTGGGACCATGATGATTTTGAGCCAGATGCTATGTTGATTGACATGCTAATACATATTATAGGCATACAACAAAATCAATTTCATGGGAAAAAACTTGTTTAGTGAATGTTTTATGCTAGCATGTATAGATTATTAAAGAAAAATGGGAATGTGTGAGTCAAATTTTGGATCAATCCACCAAACATTTCCAAATAACTCCAAATGTATAACTTTCTTAGGACAAAGAGACGAATGATGAGGAGAATGTAACACCCCATATTTCAGGAACACAACCTTTAATAATGTATTTTTAAGTTATATAATACCTATGTTGAGATTTAGAAGATTCTTTATAGTGTTTAAGTGTTTTTTAATGGTTTTTACGGGTTCATGTTTGGTGAATGGAAAGGGGAAACCATTCACATTATCCAAGAAACAATGCTAGAGATTTGGGGAGTCACTAAGTAGTCACATGGTTGGCACATGGTTTTTCCAAACAATATGGGTTCAGAGGAAAAAAATAAAGTATATTCAAAGGTTAAAATCATGGTTCGTGGATGTTCTATTATATTATTAGCGTGTCATGAAATTTGGGTGGCTTTTAGACAGTATCATGCTCATAGTTAACATACATTTTGACAAAACATTCATCCTAACCATAAAATGTGGACTAATTACTATAAAAATTAGATTTCAACATAGTTTTCATCAATTAAACCATAATTTCTCTTCTCCTCTCACTGGATATTGAATTCATTTCCTTCCCTGGTCCTTCTTGGAGTCTAGTTTGTATCTGGTTTCTAGTTTTGATGATTTAAGGTGCATTAGATCTTCAGAATTAATAGTAATTATTAATTATTCTTATTCTCTATAAATAATACCACCTTCCATCTCATGGAGCTATAAATATAATATTTTATAGATAGAGATATGTCCTATGATTTTAGTTTTAATGAGATCATGTTGGGATCTAATGAAGTGATATTGTTTCAAGGAATGATCCAGAGGTTTCATGTATCATTATTCATTTTACTTATATGTTTTAAGGTAGGTGGATTCTCTTACACTCTACTAATTATATAATTTTATGGTTTTATTTTTAAACCATTATTTCTTTTTTTATTGAAAAAAATTCTTGGTTTCTTCTACCTAAATAATTTTTTTAAATGATACACATATGGTGTTTGAAAATATGATTGAATGAAAATGGTTTCAAAATAATGTTTTTTTGTTGAGAACATGGCATGTGTGGTCAGAAAAAATTCATGAAATTTAATTTATAGTTCCTTGTTGGATTATAAATGGTCTGGTTCCAAATTAGTACATCACAGATTCTATCAAGTGGTGGATTGGTGTGGTAAGAGTCACAAATCATGATTAATTGGGATATTATTGGGTAGAAAGGGGTGAGTGATTTTGGAATGACAATTCCAAGTGGTTATGGTTTTAGTATCATGCTTAATCTCATTATTATGTAAATGTTTTAAAATTTATGTGTTTATATTTTGTTATATATATAAATGTGAGATAAATTTTTCATGTTCCAAATGGTGTGTGTTTGTAAGACTTTGGAGATTACCTACTGAGTTTTTTATCCACCCCATGCTTGGGAACCTTGGTGAATTTTCAAATGTTTTGTACTGAGATACAGGTAAAGGAAATTTATTTTACTTCTCTACTGATGCATCATGATGTAGTGGGATTGGGACTTGTATTTGGAGCTTGGATGATGATTGGGGTGGTACTTGGGTTGATGGAATATCGATTTTATTGAGCCATTTTTACCATTTTTGTGTTAATTTTATTCATTTTTAATTCATATTTAACTCTAATATTACATTCTTATTTGAGTTTTTTTTAATACATTACATGTATAATGAAAAATCATCGTACAATGAACTCATATTCCATTGGAACATGTTTCCTGCCTTTAGGGTCTTGGGGACATCACTTAAGGTCAGTAGAACCTCCAACCCAAACCCAACCAATGGGTTGGGTAGGGTTTTTACATAATTTTATGTTTTGGTTAGATACTTGGTATCTAGGAATGGGTTATGTGTTGATGTATTAGAGATATTTTATATTCAATGGTTTTTGGTAGTTACAACCTCGTTAATGTAATGAATCTATCCATGATCTTGAGTTACTGAGAGATGAAATTTTCCAAAATCTATGATCAATTACCTTATTAGAGAATGATTTGTGGGAAACACTAATCACAAGAGTTTGAGGTATATAATCTCTCAATGTGATTCGAATTTTTTTCAATGATGGTGGATGTAATTCTTGTACAAAAAAGATTTTGATATTTTCTATACATTGGATAAAGGGGATATTTTGGATAATTCTTTAGGAAATATCCATGTGGAGATATTGTGTATGGGTTTAGTGATTCATTAAGAGTAATAAATTATCTATTTTTGATGCACACTGATATTGGAGAAGATGAGTGAAGGGAATTAATTTATTAGATAGCGGTACAATGATATTTTTTATAATAGGTGGAGGAATCCCAACTAGGGGATTTTGAGGTAGTTGATTGGTGATATTTTCCTGTTTTTGATAATTCTACCTAGGGATTATTTACGGGTGATAGAAAATGAGAGTTGTTTCAAGGGAGGATCTTTGTTACTTTTCCAATACATGTTTTGGTTCTCCATGAGCATCATGTTTCACCTTTGGGGGTATACCCTAGTGTAGTTAATAAGTATCACACATTTGGAGTTCAGTTTTATTGGTCTGGGATGAGCATACTAGTTTCTAAATTTGTTTCTTGATGTTTTGATCCACATGCGGTGAAGGCAGAGTATCATGTTCCATTTTTTTAAATATGGTTTTTTATTTTTTGTCTATTAAATAATTTTTTATTTTATTATTATATTATTTCAATATTTTATTTCGTTTTCATGCTTATATTTTTTTCAAAGAAAAGGGATTTCATTTCATTTTAATTGATTTGTTTTTGAAATTATTTGTTTATGTGGAATTTGATGTGTTTTTTTCCTATGTGAGACTCTGTATTACGGGTTCTTTCATCTATCTTACCATTATATTAGGGTGGTTCTAGAATTGGGAGACTAACCAATACACCGCAGTTCAAGTTACCCTTATGTATATGTGCAGATATTGTTTTATATTTAATAATTGATTCCATTTACCCTTACATGGTTAATGAGTTTCATAGATCTTGAATTGGGCGATCTTTATTCCTTCTTCCCCACTGTTATGTTGTTTAACCATACCCTCAATTTTTTCTCTTTCTATTTTCTAGCACATGATTTAATTTTCCTCTAAATTAATTCCTCTAAGAGTTTGTCATATATGTTATTCGAGGTTGAACACTATACTGGTCCACATTTATTACACAGATATTCATGATGTTCTCAGGTATTTTTTTGCATGATGGAGTGAAACTCTTCTTTTTTGGCCTCTAATTCCACTATATTATAGAGATATTGAGAGATGAGGGTACTGGAGCTTGAGCCTTAGATCATTCATATTCTAATTCCACCAATATTATCTTCTAATAGTGGTTTTGGTTCTTGTGAAGACAGAGGTTTACTGAAAATAAGACATGATGAATTTCCAGAACTGACAAAAATGGTCATCAATTCTATTGAAATATTCTTATGTTTTCGGTATAGTACAAGGTATATAAATATTTATGGTTTATTTATTTAGTTATGTAATACATATTATATTTTTAATCGGTCCATCTCGGTTTGTGTGATTAAGTCTATCCAAATCAGTAGTTCATGTTACGATCCTAAATTAATTATTTTTCACTTGTTCTTAGAGTGGTAAGGGATCCATGCTTGAATAGCTTCTCCAATCCTATTTTTTTCATTTCTATTCTCTATTATCTATTTGTACACATTATATTTTTTTCTTTCATAATAAATATATTGTATTTTTCTTCTTACCATGATTATATGGCAGATGCATTCTGAATCACATAAATTCTTTGTGTCCTTTATCTATCCTCGATTTCATTATTTTTAATTGTTTTTGTTTCTATTGAAAAACTTATATTTGTTTTCATTTTATTAATCTTCATATCTCTTATATATTTACTAAATATTTATTTCATCCATTTTAGAATGTGTTTTTTCATTTGGGTATGCCTTCATCCCCAAAATTGGTAGCATACCATGTATATCATATTTGTGATGTCTTTGGCTAAGATTGAGGTTGAGAAGTTCAATAGTGATAATTATTTTAATCTAAATAGAGTTAAGACGCGATCTATCCTTTTCTGCAATCCACTCTAAAAATCTATTTTAGGTCACAATAATCTTATTGTGACTTCATTTCCTGATGGACAGTCGACAAACACTCACAAAGATGTTGACACTTGGATTCTAGAGAAAGGTCATTATGTGTTTCTATCATGCTTTGAATATAATGTTATTTCATGAAGTAACTTATGAATCCTAAATTAAGGCCATTTTTATGAGTCTGAAACACCTATATATGACTAAGTCCCTTCTTGGTAAACTATATGAGAAGATGATGTCTTATAACATTAACATAACATTTGTAACCTCTATGTGAGTCCACCTAAAAGTGTTCAATTAGGGCCAGCATGATTTAACCAATATTAAAGTTGTGATAAGTGATGACTCCCATACCATTATTATATTTACCACCCATATATGATTATTAAATCAATAAAGAATTGCATGATGTACAATAGGGATTTTTTTAGGTTTTGAATGTGATAATGAATCTTTTTTTCATAGATCTCAAAATCCATAGACTGAAGGAAGAGGCTACTGTGGTCAAGAACAACCCCTAATTAACTAACATTAAGAGTCACCCCAACAACTGTAGTTGGAATAGTTAAGAAAGTACCTTCGAAATTCTCATTATCTATAACTGAAAGGCTCGAAGGACCTTGATTCACAATGTCAATTACATTCTGAGAATTTCATAATGAGGTTCGACCATCTCCAAAAAAATCATAGTTTCCAATTACTATAGGCTTAGCAGAATCTCCCACATTGTTTCCAACCATTTTTTCATAATACAGTAGTAATAATAATTATTCCCTTTCAAACAATTTATATCAAAGATTTATTCTCTCAATCAATTATTTTGAAGACATCCAGTGGGTAATCAATTGAAGAAAAATTAAGGTAGATACTCATAAACTATCTTCAAATCCATGTCATCATCAAACATAGAAAGGAATGCCTTCTCTATGAGAGCGAAATTCAAATAATTTTTTACTGGGAACCTATAAAAGTAACAAAATCATGTATATATTTTGGATTTATCGAATATAATTGGAAATACTATAGATGATTCACTATCATTACAAATCCTTTAATAATAAAGGATCTAATTCAAGCCAATGACTCAGACCAAAACCAAGATTCTTGTACACCTAAAAGAAAATGGGGTAAACCTTGGATCCCAATCCCAGATAAAAAAGACTATAATATTTAATAGAAATAAATCCAAAACCTCATGCCTTAATTTTAAATTTTTTGATTCGAAATAAAAAAAATGAAAAAAAAAAATTACATCCCCATCGGGATGCATTTCTAAATCATGATACCCCATATAGGGGAAGGTCAATGGAATAAGTCATGAACCTTCCAAAAATTTCTACCCAAAGTAAAAAACCATTATTGTGAAGAAATAAACCATTATTGTAAACCATTATTGCATCTTGATTCATCACAATACATGTTGTATTACCTTGCTTAATGATATGATCTGAACCTCAAGAATTCTAATAGGTAATACTAAAGTAATGCTCAAGTTTTTCATAGTGGGTCTTTCCATTAGGAACCATGTTTTACCTATGATTAAAAGATGCATCATCTAATAAAGTTGAACCAAAGAGAGGGCTTTCTAGAAAAAAATTAACCTCATGATCTAGTGGAAAAATAATCTACTCCAATCCCTAATCTCCATGATCATAAGAGCTCAATTCCCAAACCTTGTTCTCCTTTTCTATACCATTAAAACTTAAAAATATAACTAATCACTAACAAAATTATTTGATAAAATAATATCAAAAATAATAATAGATAATTTATAATATAATATAGTAATTTATAATTTATAATTATCCGTTAATAGTTTAATATTTATATAACGAATTATTAATATTAATAAAACAAAGTAAAAAATATTTAGTAATAATAATTATTATTAGTATGTAATAATATAATTAATATTTTATTGTATGATTGATAATTAATAATATAATTTATTATTAACAATAAATAACTAAAAATTAAAATTAACAATGAATTATGAGTTACATTATTATTTATTAATTGCACATGTTGGAACACGAGCAGGTTAGGTGTTGAAGAGGTCTGATCGCCCTAGTCTGTTACTCAAATCATTTATAATTATTTATTAATCATAATATTAATTATAAATAATATTTGATGTTATTATTTTTTATATTATTAATTAATATTTATTAATAATTTTTTCTTATTTATCAAATTAATTTTATTAAAAACATGGTTATATTACTAATATTGTAAATTATTAAGTGTAAAATTTATTTTTAGGTATTTATTATTAAAAAATAAATATATTACCATTTATTAATGAAATTATTAATAATTATTTTTATTATTAATATTGTAAATTATTATATTATTAACTATTAATTATTAATTGTTAATGAGTAAATTAAATTATTATTTATTTTTACTATTTATCATATTAGTAAAGCAAATAAAATTATTTATTGTAAATAAACTTATTAATTGTTAATAATATTTTTAATAAATAATAATATTGTTAGTTTTTAATTATATTTCAAATTTTTGTTATATATATTATTATTTATTATTTATTATTTATTACTTTTCAATTTTATTATTTGAATAATATTTTTAATAAATAATTATAAATTTTATTTTTTATTATCTATTATTAATGAATAATTGTATTAGTAATTACTAATTATGTGATAAAATATTAATTATATTATTATTTATTGTCAAAAATAATAATTATTTATTAATTATATTATTTGTTATTATTTTTATATTATTAATTGTAAATTTTAATTATTAATTTTATTATTACTTTTATTATTACTTTTTTATTATTAATTATTACTTTTTTATTTTTAATTAAGCAATTATAATGTTATTTATTATTTTTTATTTTTTATATTATTTAAACTAATAGTATTATTAATTGTTACCATTATTATTAATTGTTAAAAAAAATTCAATAAATAGTCATATTATTAATTATTATTTAGCACATTAATGATTAATTATATTAGTCATTGAAACACGTAGGGATAGACCTAGGGTCCCACCTAGTTTATTAAAAATAAAAATAGTAAATCAAGGGAGAGATTGAGTGAGAAAAGGAAACAATAACCCTCTTTAGAAAACCAAAAATTTAAACACAAGAACAGAAAAGGCTAATATTAACATCATCTTCCACATCCTCAAAATGTGACTCTTCCATATAGATGTTAGCCTTGCCTCTATGTTTTTTTCCTCTACCAAGGATCTCGTTTCTCATATGATGATGATGTTGATGATCCATAGTTATAACCTTTACTCAAAATTCGTGGTCCAAATTTCTATGGGAGACATCAAATGTCAAACTCAGGGTTAGACCTTATTTTATCCTCCATTTTAATGGATACAAATTCAAATAAATCATGATAATATTGTATTATAAAGGATCCTTACTCATATTTGTAATAACCAACCTCAACATGTAAGTAAAATCATTCTATGGTATCCTTACTAAGACATTGAGGTGACCTCTCGCCCTTACCTTCCTCACAGCAGATTTCACTTTCTATCTTTATCTCTTTTACTTATCACATTCTACAACTATGGCCTTTCAAAATTTGTCTCAAACATTATTCATTCTGCCTGAAAATTTTAGGATATCGAGCACTGCTGGACTCAAATCATCAGATGAGGATGCACCACCCAATTTTTTCAATCTTAGTACCCTTGTAAGTCACTTGGGTAGTGTTGATATTACATGGAATACACTTCTATCTTTCCTTAGATAGTTTTTTGAAGGTGTTAGAAGTATCTATATTAGAGGAATGATTCATTTAATTAGAAGAGATATGCTTCATGACTTGTTTCCCCATGGAACCAGTACACCTCTAACTAAGTTTGCAACCATTGTTTGGTTTTTTCTTCAGTGAACCATCATTCCCAAGTAAAATTTTAAAACATGAGGCTAAATATTTCAAATCAATTACTATATTGTGTATTTAAGCTTTGGAATCTGTATCACCGAAATATTCTTCACAGTCATCCTCATAGATAATCATCTTAAATTTTTCAACAATATCATCTAAAAATGCAGCTATTCTATTCTCATCACCAGGACAAGAGATGGTCTTGCGGGTGGGTGAGTTAATACACAATACTTATGACATGTATTCTTAATTTATTTAGTACAAGGAATTTTTTTATCAAAGATGGACCAACCAGCCTTTGATGAGATCCGTGGGTGTCCATAAAACTAGTATTCAACCCATTAAGTAATGAAGAATCCATTATAGATTCATCCAACCCCTCATTATGTATCAAATCATGATAATGGCCTACCCCAATATCAGCACACTCAATAATATTCTCATCCATCTCAAAAGATGGTCTATCATTCCAAAAAGGATACACATCCATGCTCGGAACATATATTAGTAATCCATAATTACTATCACTAAAGAAGTAAATATACTTGGAACTGGGTTATATCTCCCATAACGACACCTGAGAAGCATTGATTTCTAAACATAATCTTGTAAACCAGCATCAGCAAAATAGTTCTTTTGTCTTCTCTCAATAGTCCTAGCTAAAGCTCCTTATCGTTAAAATGTATCCCTTTTGTTCTTGGTAGTATTGAAAGGAGTAGCATTATATTTAATTGTGAAACAAATTATAGCCTCCATATCCAAGGTCCTAGTTCCTAGGCTCAACTGACCATTTGGGAGAACTTTTGTTTTTTCATTGTATTTATCCCTCTCTTCAAACCATTGAAAATTATTATTTATATTAATTATATTATATTTTAATTATTTTAATTTATTAGTATATGCTACTATTAATGTATTTGTATTAATTATATGTTTTATTTTAATGTTGTAAAATTTAAATTGAATCCCAAATTGAGAATTCATATGGGATTCATAAGTCTCTTCTCATATAAAATGGGGTCATGCGTTGGTTTTTTGATATATTTTTTATTACTTTAATGTGTATAATTGTGAAAATAATTATTTTAGGTAGTGTTAAAAATATTTTATAAATATTAACATAAGAACTATTATATATATATTAAAATAAAACAATGTTAAAAAAATATATTTCTTTAAGGTGATCGGTTAAAAAATTGTTTTTAAATAACAATTAAGGTTTATATATAAATATATTAAATATTATATTTATAAAATTATAAAAAAATTAAAATTTCCAAGCCACGTGTCGAACATTTTGATGCGTAGATAACCCATTTTTTTAATTTTTTGTAACATTAACCCATTTAAATATAAAAATAAAAATGAACCCATATATAAAATTTTCCCTAAAATAAATCATGTTTTAATACACTAATAAATTGGTCATGTTTTTAAGAATGAATTATTAAATTATCTAGGTAATTAAGAAAGTTTAGCTAAATTAAAAAATTGTATACATTTTAAGAAATAAAAACTTAAAACATACCGAATTACTTGTTATATTGATGATAAAAATGACTCAAGGATCCTATACTAAAAATATGAATACAGGGGAATTTTTCATTAATTTTGGATATTCAAATGAATGTTTTTCACATAAAATGAGTTTGATAAAATTAATTTTATAGGATAATGATCTCCATAATAGTCCCATGTGTTTAAATACTTGTTACCTGATCTCATAAATGAACCTGAGATAGTTATGGACCTTAGATGGGTGATTTCTAGTGATTTTTCTGGTTTTTTCATATCATACAACATTATATTTCTAATTTTGATCTTATGTTGTGACACTAGGGTATTTTATGTGGTAATTTTTACCTAAAATGTCATATTCATCTATTTAAATTTAATATGGGACACAAATGTGTTGAGAATCATTTTGATATAAAATATCGCACAATAAATTTGGGTCATCACACACAAACAATGTAGGATGAGAAAAAAATGGTTTTTTTTTAATTTTGGATTCCATGACCAATAATAAATAGTTATCATTGAGAATTGATCATGTTTTTTTATTTTTTATTTAAATTAAATTGAATACAGCAATAGGATATTTATTTTTAAATGGAAGCCTCAAATTCATTGAAGTGGGTAATGCCTTTTTGATATATCTAAATGGAACATAGGGGATAAATGGATTTATCATAGATCAATGAAATGGAAAAGTAATTTATTCCCCTAACACCTTTCACCTTTTATTGGGGGGGAAAAGTTCTTCCCCCAACACCTTTTTCCTAGTAAAAGGTGAAACTGGTTGAGGGCTTCAATGTCTTGCACCCCCAACCCAATAAAAACCTCCCTCTCATTTTACATAAAAAAAATACTTCCCTCTAAACATCTTTTATTTTTATCCCAATCTCTCTAAATGTCTCCTTAATTTTTTATCCCTTTATAACAACTCTTTTGGTAGCTTTAATGTAACACAAAATTTAGTAATCATCATATAAAAGTTTTTTTTCTCATTTATTTTAATGTTTTGTATTTATTTAGTTATTTAGTTTTTAATATTTTTTAATCATTTTATTTAAATTTTGATTTTTTAAATTATATATAATTTTAAAATAACAACGTATATTGAATATTAATAAATTATTGTTTAATAATAACAATTAATTAATTAATTGATAATTATTCATAATTTGTAATATTAAAATAATGATGAATTTATTATTATTAAATATCATTTATTAGTTTATAATAATTAGTATGAAATAATTATTCACTAATATAATATTATGTAAATAATCATTATTTACTAATAAAAAAATAAAAAAATAAGTAATAAATAGTTAGGTTACTAAAAATTAATTACTAATAATTAACCATTAATTAACTAATAATATACTACTAATTAACAACTTATTAAATATTAAATAAGTGTGAAATAATTTTATTTAACTAATGATTAAATATTAAAAAAATAAAAATTATTCAATGATTAACTATCGATTAACTAATATTTAGCTAAAAATTAAATACATATTGACTAATAATAAACTATTTGTTAACTATTAATTAATATTCATTTAATTATGATCAAATATTAGTTAGTTTGAAAAAGGATGGTTTTCAAGGAATATTATTGATAATAAAAATTATAAGAGCCAAGAGGAGTGGGAGAAACAAAAAATATTCCCAAAACACAGTGATAAAAGGTAATCAACCAGCTCAAGACCGAGTTCTCGTATAGTGATAACAAAATCTTCCAACCGTTCCATGAGAAAGATCACCCCTCCTCCAAGTCCTGACCATCATCCATGGCCTATGTCTATCATCTAGAAGCTCATCAATAATATCACTTTTTGGTTCTTCATCCTCATATAAATCGGCTTCTTTTTACCCTTCCTCCTCTATACTTTTAGTAGCAAGTGATTCAAAAGAATTATGAACCCTCCAATTCACCTGTGAATATGAAAAAATTCCTTTATTTCATGATTTTAAATAATTAACAACATTTTACACTACCCTAGGAGAATTCCAGGAAGTAGCATGTAGATTAGGTGGATCAAAATCCACCACCACTCTATGGTTTACCCTTTCACATCCTCAATGTGATTATCACTGATAACCCTTGTAATGAGGTTATCAATATTGAATAGAGAAATAATTACAATTGAATTTCCAATGGATGTTGTATTTGGATGTACTTATGGTTGTTCATCCAACAAAAAATCCCCATCATCTTAAAAAAAATATCCTTCAAGGAAGTAAGACATGGAAGTCCCTTCTGATAATTAATTAGTAAAGGTCCCCCAAGTTAAATTGTGGTAGAGCGGATCCTAAATTTCCTTGAGTATGCATCAACCATTTTTTTTACATTTTTCTTTAGTAGTGGCTAATTTTTTCTCCTTCCTCTACTCAATATCAACATAATCATTCACAAAAATCTCATGGTTAGATTATCCATGGATGGAATCCCAATATTTGGTGTCAACTTCATGGAAAAGAGATTCTTTAAAGGAGGTTCTTATAATAAGCTTCCCCCTAACATACTCTTTATTAAAAATTTCATCCCAAGACATTAGGGGTCTTTAATGAGATATTGCTTGTGAATAACCCTACATACCATGAACTTGTGGATTATTTGAAGTATATTTAACATCATTTAAATCATTCATGTCATATTGAGGATCATTTTGCGTACAAGAATAATTTTTGATAACAATATATAATATTGAATCCTATCCTTTAAGGTGACTATTTCCCTTAGAATTTAGTCAACCAAAAATAGATTGGAGTGGAATGATTTGTCTAAAATAATTCAGATTGGGCTCTCTATTTTTGAATGATTTCCAATGGGTTTTGTTCATTTAATTGAAAACACCCAATGGTTCTATATTTTTAATGACTTTGGGACCTTATTTCCAAAGGCCATCGCTCACATGGATGTTTTTCCAACAATATTTAAGAACTGACATTATTTGAGAGGATGGTAGGTTGGGCTCATCACACCCTTCTAGGGGGAAATATTTTCTACTTCGGGACACTCTTATAGTTTTAAGATATGTTCATGAATCCTTTATCAAGTACCAATTATTATGTGGGTTACCCTATAGTTAAAAACAAATTGTAAACATAAATAAAATTTATAATCATTTATATGTATCTTAAGTTCTTCATAAATGGAGATATTCTTATGTATATAAGGTTACCCATCAATGGTATCCTCTTATGTACTTCTTAGATATTATTTGGTCGTTATTACGATAATGCTAGTTTTCTAGCCACATAGTGGGGAACTCTAGAGTTTATCATCATCCAGGGATATGAGAGGTGTTTTGATATTGGTATAAAACCCAAGAATGGGATTCCTATATATCCATGTGAAAGGAATAAGAACCCATATATTTTGGTTCAACTTAAGGGTCCCCACCATACATTTTATGGTATATTTATAAGGACGTAATTGAATAGTTTAATGTCATGCGGAAATGATTTCTAGGCGGAAGGTTCATAGTCAATGTTTATTTTAGGACTTATGCCGAAGTATCCTGGGGAACTTCAAAGGAATATGGATTATCATGTTTAATTAAAACCTACTTGTAGTGTAGACCAAGGAGGATAGGGTTTATTTGAAGTGTTGGGTTTGAACCTCAGGAGGGCTTCCTATGTATCAACATTTAATTGGAATCAAATCCCATGTAGTTTGATTGGGTTGGGTCTTACACCTAAGGAGGTGGCCCAAATGAATGGGGGTTATGCATAGGGATTACTCCTGAGAAGGATTCCCAATTTAATGTGATGGTGATATGGGATTAATCCTGGGGAGGATGCCCAATGAGCTCGGGCCCTACCTAGGCATCCTCCATATCCTGATTGTAGAAAGAATAATATTTCTCATAGTTCAATGGTTTTGGGATTAAATAATAAGGATACATTGAATAGGTTTTATTGGGTATTACTTCTAAATAAAATACCAAGAATGTCTGGGATCATGTGGTAGTCATTACCACCGTCAACCTCCATACTCGTGTGAGTCATGCTCTGTGTGAGAAATAAGTGGAAAGAGAAGGTCTAGAAAACTACATGGTACACTTTTCCATGGTATGGGAAACATGTCCTTGAGGACCTATACCTATGGAGGAAATCTAAAGGAAGGAAAGAGGGGGACATTAAGGAAAATCCTTTATCAAAAGATTCAACACGGTGTGCGGATGTTTTAATCATTGGTTGCCTCTTTGTCCACCTGAATCTGGATTATTCATGATTGAATGTGATAGATAGGAGGAAGTCAAAGATATGTAAAACCCAGATAATTATCCTCCTCTAGTTGAAGAGGCCAAGGGTGTAGGAGAGAGGGGAGGGGACTCATGTTCCCATCCCCTCTCTGATCTGATGTCCAGGAGGCAAAGAGGATCATGAGTGAAACCTTCTATAAGAAATTAAAGGGGACTAATCGAGGATGTATTCCAAAAAATTGGTATCATAACAATGGAATAGTATCCCATTCCATGTTGAATGAAAAAATAAATCACAATCCTTACCCTCCCCAATGGGAACTTGAGACTCCGGGTCTTAGAGATGACAAGTATAGGACATGGTCCTAGCCCTTCTATATGAGATCAAGAACCCCCCAACACTATCCCTAGGGTAGGGGTTCCGTTAATTGAGGGAATCAAACCCAAATTCACCAATAGGACTCTATCCATTTGGTAGGATAATTATAATAAACTTATTACCAAAGGAATGAAAATCCAAATGAGAGACATGCTATTGTGCCCCGTTTCATGGTATTCCATGTCCAAAGGTTTCAGTGGAGGTTTCAACTTGGTAACATTATAAAAAAGGATCCATATAAGTATATTCCCCTAACTATTAGATTTTAAGAGGGCATAATCATAGGATCATGTACGTTATAGGATAGGGTGATCCAAGGGAGACTTTCTTAGCTAGAATTGGGTGAACCAACGGTAGCTCACGCAGGTATACTTGGGTGATATGAGGGTGACTTTCACAGTTCCGTGAGAAAGGTGGTGGAACCTTGGGTGATTTAAATACTAGGAAACTACACATGTGAGAGACTTTTCTCATGCCTTAAGGGTCTCTATAGTTTTTCCTGGAAATAGATCACATAGCTCCCTATTTAAGGAGGGTACCTCACTCTAGTGTCCGTCGACTGTGGGGGAAAATTGACTTATGCGGGTGTAATTTTTTCCAAAACTTGGGTGAAATTTAGTTTATTTATCCCCATTTAATTCCCTCTTCATTATGTTTAATAAGACTACTTGAAAGGATTTGGAAGGATTGATTAATGGACTAGGTTGAGAAGAGCGTCATTTGGACTTTGGGAATTTCCATCGTCATAGTTAAAGAGCTCAGTGTCCTATTTATAGGAAAATATATGACCCTGGTGGAATGGACTATATATATTAGGGGTTCAGCATAGGTTTCTTGCTTAGGATCTCACTCAGACTAGTTGTGCAGGCTACTGCGTAGGTACCCTGGACATTGATGCTGCTTTTGGGTATATGGGGAATGGACTTTGGAGGACTTTATGATCCTTGGAATTATTTATTTATCTTATTCTCCTATCCCTATTATATTTACCTTTTATTATTTTTCATCCATGTGAAAAAACAAAGTGTCAAAAATATTTTCCCATATTATTGGATCTCATTGAAATAGGATGGTATAATCCTGAGGTAATGGTATGAAAAGTGAAGATGGAGCATTGAGGTAACCCATGGAGGTCATCCATACTGGTATTCTACCCATTTCATTCATGTAGATGGGGTGTGTAGGTAGGGGTTCATGTGTGTTCCATGTTAGGGGATTCTTTTCCTACAAATAGGGCCTTCATTTTAATTCTCAACTCTCACGACTCTGTAATTCAGGTCTCACCTTGCTAGTTTCCCGCATAGACCATCCACTTGGCCTCCTTTGATAACACATTATTCACATATATATATATATAAGGTGTGTATATGATGGTGATATATGTACCCATAGGTAATAGGATTTCATAATGATCTTGGGAGGGTCTCGTGTAAGGGACTTGTGCGAGGAAATTGTGTGAGTACCCTGGTTGAAGTTATACCTATTCTAAATTTTTTGGTTTCTATAAATTTTATAATATTAACTTTTTTTCAACCAAAACATGGTACTTATTAATAGGTTAAAGGGATTCTACAAATACTAGTGTTTATGATGAGAAATATAATAATCTCCTTGAAGATATTATGAAAACATTAGGGGAAAATATTATGATACTTGTGACACAGCTCTACCCAATTTTGTGGGTCATTTGTAAAACTACCATCGAGACACACCTGAGAGTAATCATCTGTAACTTTATAGTAATGGTCATCTAAAGGAGGTCCCCATACTATATTTGAAGAACTAAACAACTATATCATAGTTTCAATACTATATAAATTTTAATCATACCAACGTTTCAATCATGGGTGCACATATCAATATCAGGACGTCATCCACATCCTGTGTCATGAAACATAGCCAGTGTGCTCTGGTCTAAAATCTAAACACATGTGAATTGAATATGCAATGTTATTTATTTTTTTTCCATTATTCTCAGATATATCAATCAATGGGTTGGAGTAAAGAATATGACTTATTTCCCAAAGGAGTATTAAGACTGTATGGATTTGGTTGTACTGGGTGTGCTAGACCTCTGCAGTATTTAAGAAGACACTACAAGTCATCCAAAATTATGAGAACATGTGAGCTAGGAATACTTATGTATATAAGAATTCTGAATTAATTCATGGTCTAAGAAAACATTAGAGTCCACCGAAAATTTATATCCACCTATTACATGGGGAAGATGGTATCATCTTGGGGGATGTCCACAAGATCTTTAGGGTTCCAATACTTGGATATATGTATGATGATTTCATCTCTCCAAGGGTAGTGTGAGATTATTCTGAAAGGATTCCACCTATAAAGTATAAGCTACTAAAGATGGATCGTGATATTATGATGGAAGGCCCCCACCTAAATGGAGATACCCATCCTGAAATTTGGATGAGTTCTTTCCTGGATCTATAGGGGAAAGGACCCACTTGAAAAATTACAACTATGTGTCCTTTGATGATGAAGTAAAGAGCTCAGGATACATTTTGGCCAAAATTGGAAAAGGGGGAGTATTGTAAATGGGGTTATAATCCAAAGTCCATTGTTCCAATAAAGACGCATCTCGTAGCCTTTATATCCATGTGGCTAGGTGCTTACTTAATTCTTGTAGGTGATTCCAACAGTGCCATATGGCCACATACATTCCTTATAGTATCTAATATAACATAGAATAAGTATGTGGATTTTTCAATCCCATCTTGGAAAACATTTATTGATGCATGTTGTATGTCCATGTAAGGAAGACAAAATTCATAATTTTAGGACTGTCTCTGGTACTGTGTGGATGGTTTGCAACCAGCATCAGAAACTACATCATGTTGACTAGGGTTGAGGTCCCTAGATGCCCATTTCAACTATATATTCAGTCTATTTATAGGATTCCACCCTTCTCCCTGAGCCCTAGAAAAACGTTATTGAGGCTGAGACTGTTCAAGGAGTTCAATATCTTCACGTACGGGGAACCACCTACTAGGAGATTCACTGATCAAGTGGAAGCTAGCAGTGAGCTATGATCATATATGGGGGCCATCAAGGATGTTGTTTTGGAAACTCGTATTGAGAGTGCAGTTAAATACAAGTCATATGCTTTATACTGGTTCATAATACAATTCAAATTCTTGTAATAAATAATAATATCTCCTCCACAGTGTGTCCGATCCGAAAAGCATCTGATAGTATCCTGATAGCTACAGATGCTTACATCCATGGAGTAGAATCAAGGGATGATCAAATTACCTGTAGTATATTTGAATAATGGATTATCTTAATGGTATGTCGAAGCATGGATTTCATCATAACGCAAGAGAGTGTTGGTCAAATACATCCAAAAATCGGTATTGGGAAAGCATCCAATGGTGGAAAGCTGGGTATAAAGGATTCTAAACCTATAGAAATTGTTTCATCTCCCCCATAACATGCTTCATCCCCCTCAAAAGGTAAATATGAAGAGGTCCCGTGTTTGGACAAATGAACTCATGCAAGGTTAATCTACTGGCCATAATTAAAAGGGATACACCAAATAATATTACACATACATAGTTTGGTCTTTACCATCAATAAGAGACTCTGGTTCCATTTTATCATCCTTTATTTATGACAAAGATGTTTAGAAAACTCGTGAAATCTAGGGTTATTGAATGGTCTTCAATGTTGTCTGGTATGACCTCATAATTCATGCGATCAATGGTATTATATCATTTGTAGGACATGTACTCTGATGCCAAAATTATATGGTCACTTCTTCTTACTGGACAACAGATTCTAGGGATAGGAGATTCTTGATCTCCACCCGATCTTCACTTTGAGGAAACTCCCATTGATGTAAGGATTTATATTTGAGAGATAAATATACTCATTTATTCTACTAATGACTGAATCCATGGAATAATACAGTTGAAATAAATAGTGTGTTGGGGCACTATAGAAGGGGTTGACCACCCATATTCTAAGGAATTGATTGATTATTTTAATCTTGAAGATGTAAGTTCTCCTTTTATCATTTTAATTTCTTTATTTCCTCAATTTAATTTCAAATAAAGTGTTACTGCTGAGGGGATGATCATTTTTATTTGAAATGGGACAAGGGGAAATCAATTTAGGTTCCACCACGTAAATATGGCCCAACTGGTACCACTCTAGGGATTGATGAAGCATATCTCATATAAGCAGAGCTATCTATGGGCCACTGGAAAATAGAGGATGATATAGATAGGGAAACTACATTTTACCCTCTGAACCTATGGTTGTCACTGAGGAATCTATTCAGGGTCTCAATCCGTTTGGAGTAGGTGATGAATCGGGTCCCAAGTCAAATGTTTCATGCTTTTTCATGGGTGATAATTTTATGGGGTTGGGGAATCAATAGATTCCCTGAGAAATCTAGGAATGTCCTTTGAAAAACTACTAGAAAAAAATTAATATTCCTTCTAATTTATCAAAATTTTACAAACTTAAAAGGTAATGGAATGGACATGAGTCATTATTTTTTGTGAAACCAATCATTTCATGTCTGATTCTCAAAACTTGATTGGTTTAAATGTACAAGTCCACCCATGAAGACTACCACAATGAGAGTGGATTAAAAGATGTCAAAATCCATCACAATTCCATTATTGGGGGGATCCCATGTGAACCTTGAAACAAGAATTCTTCTTAAGCCTCATTTGGTGAACCCTAGAGAGACCTAGGAGAGTTCCCCTCATTGAGAGGTTCCATCTCAAACTGAGGAAGTCAGGGATGGTAGGGAGGAATCCTTCCAAGCTTCTAACTAATTTCTAGGTGAGTATCACAAATTATATTAATCATACCATGTTTCTTATATATACTATCATTTTCATAAAAATGATGAATCTTTCCGATTATATAGTTCCATAAGCCAATATAGTTGGGTTATATTTCATATCCTCTATTCCATCACAATCATTACTAGAACGAGAAGTCGTTATCAAATAAGATGGAGTAGGGAAGAGTGCCTCATTAAGTACAATGACCTCAGAGTACATTTATTCCTCTAAACATGTATCTATGTAAAATCTAGATCCATATAATTATCCTCACGTCACATATTATGGTGCTTGGTGAGATATCTGGAAAATAAAGTCCAATACGCCTCTTGATGACATGCCTTCACAAATCCATCAACTTTCATTCCTATTCAGTATGTTGGGATATATTGGATTTGATTATGCACGATTAACATAATTGGGAAGGAGATCATTCTCAAAAAATAGAAACAACATGAGATTCAATATGACCCCATAAAGGAGAATCTAGTCATCAATACTAAAGATCTCGAGGCTGCATTATCCCAGGAAGAGGCCAACCATCTCAAGAAGCTGTAAAAATATAAAAGTAGATTAATTATAAAATCATTCAACTATCATTCCATTAGCAAGAATTGTATGTCGTTCTGGGGGGACATGTATAGTTACACCATTCATTATTAGAATCCCAAACCATATGTTCAACTTCCATTGCAGCTATAGTGGAATAACTTCACTAGTTTAAAGATACTGCATCCATTCGGTTGGTCGAGCTTCGGGGGCTTGGGAGTTTTTTCAATAAATGAACTCTTTTTCTTTTAGTCACCTGTAAAGCATGATAGAGATACTTCATCTTGTGTATTATCCTCTATTTGTTTGCCTCATAAATAAACTTAATTTTATTTTCAATCATCTATATCGTCATCGATGTCTTCCTCCTACAATAATAACATAAAATTGAAACTAAATTTCCTAGAAAAATGAATATTTTCATCATGTAATTGTAACCACAGTGATGGGATGAGGAAATTATCTAACTTTTTCCAAATCCATAGAGCTTAGAAAGTATATTTTTATGGTTTCTTGGGTCATATGGATAACCCTACAAACTTGTTTTCATTTATTTAATCACCCTAATTTTTTATTAACCCCAAAACATGGTAAACATAGCAGGTGACCCTTGTCCTTTTCTTAGAAAACCATTTTGGGATCTTTATCCTAACAACTTTTATGCCTATTTCATTTCATTTATTAATTTTTCCTAAAATAAATGGAGTGCAGGTCTACCGAGATGAGGGTCAAAATTTCTATAGAGTTTCCTTTGCAGGTTTTCAATCTGGTGAGTGTTATGTATTTTTTCATGTAGTTTAGACTCATGAAAGATGAAATACTAAGGCTGGTGTTTTAGGTCGAACAACTTTGACCATAAATTTTAATATTATGACCCAAACATGGATTTATGGTCATGAATTTTCATTAATCCTTCAGATACCCCCAATTAGAGTCATGAGACATGATTTGTGGTTATTGAATCTAAAACCTGATATTCAAGAATAGAGTATGTCTCTCCTAATGATGAAATTATCACTAGATGATGAACCTCTTCTTTGGGTTGTTTTATGAAAATCTAACTTGGGTGTATTATAGTATAGTCAATAAAATTAGTTCCTAGGTTTTATGATATTATATTTCTTATTGATGAATAAGGTTTATAGATATTCATATTTCTCAAGACCATGAGGGGTGGGTTTTCCAATGAAAATTTTATGATAAAGAAAAGAGAAGCACTATCAGTATTGGTTGTTAATAGGAAACCTCTCCTACTTGATTTTAGTGTGTCAATGATGGTATATGTTGTTAAATGACCAATGTCAAGGGAATTCCCTTTACTAAGAAGGGTTGATGCAACGTGTAGTTTAATGTCGTTCAACTAGGACATTGACTATATAGTTTTACATATTTGGGAAATGATTTTTTACCATGTAGTTTATATTCATAAAATAAGGACTTTATTCTATGGAGATTAATGTAACGCAGTAAGGAAATTATTCTATGCAGTTTAAAGATATACTGTAAGGACATTATTGAATGTAGTTTAAATTTGTATAGAAATTGTATTATGTTTTACATTTTAATGTGTACAACATGGAAATTATGATTTAAACTTTAAAATTATACCATAAGTACCTTAGAGGGTTTAATTGCTGGTATTTTTATTTGACTGAAAGCTTTATGATTCTCCCATTCTTGGAAATTTATTAGGAAATGTGCTTCCATATTTCAGTGTGAGGGGAGAAAATGTTGTAAGTTGTAACTTAGGGATCTCTCGATCTGATTAGTGGTATGAGGGAAAAGGGATTATGGAATTAGAGGAGAGATCTCCAAAGAATGAAATTACAAATGATTGAAAAACTTGTATGTGGTCTATTTTATTCAAATCTAATTGGTGAATTTTACAGCATTGTCAATAGTCACATCCTTTAATTGAAAAACCCATTTGTGGGTTGTTTTATTCAAATATATTTGGGGCATATTACAACATAGTCAAGCAAAGAAGTTTTAAGTAATTTTTAATTTCTATTTCTAAAATTTGATGGAAATTTATGAAGATTCATATTATCCTTGGCATATAGTTTGGATTCTGAAGGGAAAGTACCTGGATATTGAAGGATTGTTTCATGTCAAAAATTACAAAGAATTGGTGGAATATGTTTCATGCAGTAGTCTAAATCAATGTGGGAAATGTGGCCTCTATAGTTTAAAGTCATTCGACTAGGACCATCGTTTTATCGAAGGACTAGATGACATATGGCCTAAGAGGGCAAGGTTATTCTAGTATTCCCTAAATGCATAAAGGAGGAAATTGTAAACCATGGTCTTGGGGGTTCTCAGGTTAGGTGAAAGGATATGGGGAAAATATGAATAAAAAATGTTGGTTGTTTTAAATCATGGGTTTCAACGTATTTTCATCCATTCTTAGAATGATAAAAGAGTATTCTCCCAAAGTAAAAGTTACCACTAGTTGAAAACCCCACAATGAGGGTTGTTTTATGCAATCCCAACATGGGTGTGTACTACATAGTAAAATAGTGGTATCATTTGGCTAACAAGACCATTATGAGGGTTGTTTTAGGAAAATCTATCTAGGTTTTGTACTTCATAGCCATGAAAAGGTGACTTCAGGTTTGAGTCATTCTATCACCTAGAGCTAGAAAAAGATTACGAATATCATAAGGTATCCATCTCTAGGAGTATGATGTATGAAAGGTAGGATGTCTTAGTATATATGAAGCGTTTGGACCATGTCATGGATATAAAGTGTATATTACCTTCCATATATCTTACTGATATGAAAATCGATCATCTTTTTTCTCTTGGTGGATTCCAATAATGAGGGGACCCAAAATTAAATACTCTCGCATTGATTTTTATATACATGCCGAAGAGGGGGTGTTTTTTTCTTACCTCTTGGATGTTACTAGAACATGAGTCTTTAGTGTCACTATGTTTCTCACTAGATTGATAATCAACCCACACATAGTTCTAAAAATAATGGTCCCCCACACGGATTGAATTCACGTGTGAATGGAAAGAGGGGTTTTTTAAATATGGGCTTATACATGGGATGAGGTATCGTGTTGAATCCACTTATGTATATCTAACTCATACATGATAGAGTATGGGTAATTTCCCATATTATGTCACGTATGGGTCAACTATTGTATATTTTTATATCACTATGTATATAATTTTAATTAGACCAAATTCAAACATTTTTCTTGAGAAAATCATGTAGTTCATTATCATTAGATGATTTCATATGGTGTGCATTTTAAGGCCCTGTAACGAGTACCAGAATAATCCCAATTAAAATTAATATAACATACTTGTTCAAGTAACTCCTTTACTCAAACTCCTAAGACCACGTGACCTACGCTAGATGTGCGAAACAAGGGGTGGTAAAATCTTCATCCACAATAAGAAGGTGACACAAGTGTAGGATATGTGGACCTAGAGTTTATGATGGATAGGATAGGAGGTATCATTCATGAATCACTACATATCTCATCCATATTATAATCAATCCATATGTAGTTCTTGAATTCCATGCAACTTGTTGTCATGCAGTAAGGATGATGGTTGTGTAGTATATCATTATGCGGTAAGGATGAAGATGAACCGATGAGAAAGAGGGAAAATATAGTAGTTTGGACTTGGGATGAAAACATGGGTGTCACTACATATCTCATATGAATGAGAATCAATCGACATATAGTTCTAAAAATGGACCCCTTATATAGTTTTTCACTCATATATAGCAAGTAAAGCGTATTTTGTTGTTTAATTGTATCATGACTTGAGATAATATATTCATGAGTCAATAAGTATCTAATTGGAATAAAAATTGATCCGCATATAGTTCTTCAAAAAATTCCCCCCACATCAATCAGGATTTGATGTGGGGAATGTGGATTTATAATTTTCCAACATGATGGTTGGGCTTAAAACATGGGGTTTAGGAATCATTACACATCCTATTGTAATGGAAATATATCCATATGTCTTGGAAATGTTTCCTATGTAGATATAATCCATTTATAATGAATATGAAAGGTTTTTATTTTACATATTCTTATCTGGAACCAAGTTATTAAACCTAAGCATCACTAAAAATATCCTTTGAATGAGAATCAAGACACATGTAGTTCTTGAAATGATCCCTACATAGGCTTGATCAATACACATAGAGAGTGAAGGGGATTTTTTAAATTGTTGTTGGACCTGGTACTAGAGACACATGTTCCACTACCTATCTCGTTGTAATGAGAATCAAGGAACAATTAGTTCTTAAAGGAATTGTGACATTTAATGTCATGTGGAAAGGACTTTGGTCACCTGATGTAAAAGACAATATTACAGATGAACCATGAGATTAGACCCGGGTGTCACTATATATATTTATAGGGAAATAATCAAGACACACATAGTTCATTAAGATATTTATAGTGTCAATATGATTCATACATAAGTAAAAAAGGGGGGATTTTATTTTCATTGTGGCTAGACTCAGTATGGGTGATTCAGGTATCACTACATATCTCACTAAAATGATATTCAGGCCACATGTAGTTATTTAATTGATAATAGAGTTTACAATAATGTGATAAGGATGTGATAAAATTTGGGATTATAAAAATAAATGGTCCCAAGTTCCACTATGGAGTGGTTGTTCTATGAGTGGGTATTATTCATGTAATCTTCCAATCCTTTCTTCCTCATGTACGACCAAGAGGGTATCTCAACCAACTGAGGGTTTAGAGTGATGTGATTAGGACTTACACCAGATATTTAGGCTCATATTTGAGGGACCACAAGGAGTATCAACTCATGGTATTTTAGGGTTTTATTCATGTAAAATCAGTGAGATGTTAACCATGCAGTTTAATGTCATGTGGTAGGAAATTATGTCATGCCTTTTAAGGTAATGAAACAAGGACTATCTACACAGTTCCATGTCTTGAATATTGATCATATATGGTGATATTTAGTTTAATTTACTTTATCTAGGACAATTTTTTATGTTATTAAATGAAATACCTCTTCCAAAAACCTGCATTGGTTGGAGACATAATGATTTCCCCATCCATTGAGATCATGGAATAATATTTTTTATAGTGAACCTCATGTATGGAGTAAGGTCCCTCCCACTTTGGCTCAATATTTGGAGGCTTCATTCCTGGTATCATTGGAGTCCTAAGGACTAGTACCAATTCTCCTAGTAGAAATTAATGGAGGTGGAACTTTTTGTTAAAGTCTCACGCTATTTTATTTTGATAGACTTCTAAGTGACAGAAGTTGTGAAATCTTTTTTTCATCTAGTTCCACCAACTCATCTAGTAATTTTTGTGATTTATCATCTATATATAGTTGATCAGACATGGAAATATAGAGGTATGGAAATAGAAACTTAATGATAAGGACTACTTTTTATTCATATACCAATGACTATGAGGTTTCTCGTGTGGAAGTACATGACAGAGTCCGGTAACCCAAAGGAATGAAAGGTCTTTTCAGGTGAAAACTTATTATCATTTTCCACTATATTCTAGAGTATGTATAATAGTGTATTGTTGAATGACTATATCTATACAATAGACACTACATGATAGCATGATTAATGGCTTGATTTCATTTTTTATTCCAGATATAACTTTTACACCATATCAGAATAGAAATTGGTGCCATTTTCCATCGATATTGTATGAGGGACGCCAAATCTAGAAATGATGTAAGCTTATATGAAGCTAAAAATTCTTTTAGCTCTAAATTATTTAAAGTAAATTACCTCTTCCTATTTGGAAAATAAATCTGTAGCATTCAAGATGTATTTGAACCTCTTGGTTTTAGCTGGAGTATATGGCCCCACAATATCCTTTACCCATATGGAAAATGATTAGAAGTATTTGGTTATTTGTAAAAACTCTATAGGTTGATGCAGAAAGATGGAATTCACTTTGTAGGAATGAAATTTCTTGGTAAAATATGTACAATATTTTGTAATGGTGTTCCAGTAGTACCCAATCCTTCAGATGTTTGGAAATCTTTTATTCTGACTGGTGGGAACAATAGTCTCCTAAGTTTAATTCTTTCATGATGGAAATGGTCTATTATCCATCAATACATCTGATAAGGACTCCAAAAAACCTTGTTTTTAGAGTACTTTCTTATTATTTTGGCCATCATAAAGAGTTATTTTGACCACTCACCACCAGATTTGTTATTTCTCAGCTCTATCCAGTGGGAGCACTCTATCCTAAAGATAATTCATGATTGGAATCATCCACCTAGTGGCAGGGCCCTATGGATTACGGATGGGAGTGATCATATTTATCTCTTCAATTCTAATTTTAATTAAAGGTGAAACCATTATGTAGTTTGAAATGTTCATGGATATTTCAAATCAATTTGGATCTTCCAAATTTGTGGCTATATTTTCAAATGCATCTTCCTAGTAATTTTTTGATCACAATATGTGATTCAATGTTGGTTCTGAAGGGAGATCTTTCATCAACCCTTTAACACAATTGATAAGGGTAATTAACACTTTTTTCTAACTACATTATCGTTTTTTATATGTTCTATGAATAAATTCGAGTCACATTTC
Source organism: Viscum album (assembly GCA_963277665.1). Classification (NCBI taxonomy): domain Eukaryota; kingdom Viridiplantae; phylum Streptophyta; class Magnoliopsida; order Santalales; family Viscaceae; genus Viscum; species Viscum album. The sequence continues at coordinate 1,424,838,812 of OY728134.1, read as the reverse complement.
ACTTTTATGTGGTTTATGGGTATTTTACATTCCAATTCTAGGCATACAATGAGGGCCTTATAATTTTCTTCATTGCTGGTCCAGACTTCTGATAACTAGAAGGATTACGACAACACTATATTTTCTGGGGAGATAAGCACATATCCCTAACCCATCATTATTTGTCTTTGGTTCTTCCATTCTCTAACGCATTGGTATTCTAGATGCACCATAAAAATAATTTTCCCATGTTTGGGGGCCACCTTGAATGTAAAATATCTATTCATCCATAATTTTAGTATTTAACGACATCATTTCTAAAGATGGGTGTTATATAAGAAAATCTATGAATACCTAGACTTTCAATACTTTCTGAGGAATGAATTGTATATCAAAATGTTGTATAATAACAACCCACCATGACAACCATCCTATCAAGATAGGAAGTATGGGTATAAATTTGTTCAGGTTATTTCAAGTGGATAATTGGACCAATTGATAATATAAATAGTGTTTCGACTTCTGAACATTGAATATTGGTGTGAGGAATCTCTTCCCAATAATTGAATAATGATTATCAGCATTGATAATGGTTTTAATTAGATAATAAAGGTTTTTTTAATTCCTAAAATCATTTCATTTCATAAGGAAGGAACCCGGTGATCTCTCTAGGGGCGTCACACGTAGAATGAGGGTATTTCCCTCTATAGGTGGTACTAATACATATAGAATTTAGAGGATTTTCTTGTTGTTATAAAATGCTTCCTAACTCTATATTGTCTACTGATTTTTGACCCCCTTCTTCATCTATTTGGGGAAGGGAAAACACCTGTCCACAAGGTTGATTATAAAGCACCAGATGTAGGCCAATTTTCCATGAATTCCTCCCAACTCTATTAGTATTAATGTCGTATACATGAAAAGTATAGCTTTTATTTTCTCAATATCAACATCGATGTCATGATGGAATTCAAGGAAGATGAGAAACATTCCTGAGGTTACTCCAAAAGCATGTTTTAAGGGGTTTATTTTCTGGTTATGCTATTGAATCTTGTAGAATATGGTTTTTATGTCACTGAGGTGGCTATAATGTTACTAGGACATAACCACTAGATCATCAGTGGATCTTTCAAAAAAATTCCCCAAACAAGGTTTGAAGATGCGATGAATGGAATTTTAGTATGTCGTGGCATTGTTTTTCAAACCAAATGGAATTACATGATATAAGAATACACCCTAAGGGTCTTTAATGGTGGTGTCTTATTCATCTTCCAAGGACAAAGGAATTTTTTTATACCTGGAGTACTCATCCATGAAGGAGAGTCCTTGGTAACTAGTTGGTTCATCAATCAAGAGTTCTATGACTAGAATTAGGAAATCATCTTTGTGGAAGTAGTGGTTCATATGTCAGAAGTCGATAAAAACTCTTCTTTTCCCATTCATATTCTTCACTAGGATGATATTGGTAAGAAATTTTGGATATTTTACCTCTCGAATGAAGTTGGTAGTAATGAGCTTATCCACTACAGCCTCATTTTACATGCATGAGTCAGGTGTGTCCATTTGGCTTCATGTTTATATACTTCATGGGATTTTGGAAAACCCAAGTGATGGGTGGCCACATTGTGCTCAGAGCCTGGCATGTCTATATAATTATAATAAAACACATCCTATCACTACATCTGATTCGTTGATATTCATGTCTATGAAAATATATTTTTTATACCACAATTTATCTCTCTGAATTCATCCACAGTGGTGGGGAAACATTCATAAAATATTGGAGGGGCATCCCTGAGGTATTAATCTTCTTCCTCTTACTTAATATTTACTTATTTTTTTCTCTTACTATAAGGTAGTTGATTAAGAAATAATCTATGATTTAAGAGAGGAATCTTCATTTGGACATAGAAAAGATAAATTAATCATTTCTTGCTCAATCAATGGTGTGATTCCTTTTTGGAGCTCCAAAGGAGAGACAGGGGACTGAGAATGAGAATCTCTATATTCTCTCATTGATGTGAAAAATGATTCCATCCTAGATGATGAAACAATGATTTATTAATGATTAGGGGTGGAGTGAATACATTTCCATCCAATCCTTCATTATTTATCATATATTTGTAAACTTCTATTACACTATCGGTTTTGGTTGTCACTACTAACATTACAAAAGTTGACATATTAGTGCTTGAATTCAGGACCACCCCTTTTATTTGATTGATGGAATGTACATACTCTATACCGAGCTACTTGAAAAGGTTGCATGGGATCATGTCCTAGACATTAGGGGCATCAATTAGAGAAACATCATCATTCATGTATTGTTTTCCTCCTTTATGGTATAATCATACATTGATGTACTATTATTCATTGAATTTGAGTGGGGCATTATCACCATTCCATGTACCAATTTGTTCATCATTATAATATTTGTTAAATTTTCTGTATGATGAGGGTATGTCCAGATGCTGATATAGACAAGGTATTATCAACAAGACATTGAAGACTATATCCTATAAAAACATGAATTATGATTCACACGCAAGATCCCTAATCTAAGTTCTGAGGGTTCTCTCACCAAGAGGATTTTTCTCATTCTTTTCATAACCTTTTAATATCAGAGTTGAGGGGGACAAGTGAAATTCATTGAAACCTAGTTGGAAAATTTTCTGAACTATATTGAGTTTGACTTCAGATCCATTGTCAATAATGTCTCATTGGATATCAATTTCATTTATCCTACCAGTTATTTACAAGGTCCTGATGTTTCCCTATATGATGGAACCCTCATCCTAGTCAGTGAAGTAGATGACCATATGAAATTTATTGGGATCATTCCTTACATGATATACTTCAGTAGTAGCAACCCTAACTTAACACTCTTGAGGGATAGACAACGCCTCAATAAGAACTTCCCCGAGATCCTTTGATAGACTCGGGGCATCCAAGTTGATATCATAGCTGGTACATTGGACAGTTGCATCAAAATACCATACGTATGATCTAATGGTCTATGCTTCCCAATATGGGGATGTTCCTTCTTAGGTTCTTTTGGAGCTGATGTTTTTGATGTAGACGGTCCCTACCTTGGAATAGGATTTGAAAGTTATTCTACCCTTGGTGGATTATGTCAACTTGGTATGTGTTCTCACTGAGGTTTATTAGGTGGTGATATATCTTCTAGTCAATCTTCTAGGATGATCCCGTTATGGAAGACCCTATCAATTGTGGGGGAATTACCTTGTTCCTTATAAGCTTGTTGAAGAGCTATACCATTAGTATCATATATATAAACATTTCGTGCAAGGTCTTTTTTAAAGTAATGGATTCTAGAATGATTGTATCTTCCCCTTTAACCTCAACTTTGACAGTCACTTCCCCCAATTCCCCAGTTAATTGTATGGAATTTGGGTTCATAATCATCATCATTATCAGAAAATGGATCAATTAATTGGATAACATTAATGGATCCTAAGATCAATTCCTCATCTGATGAAGATTTTTTCTATTGGGTGGATCCCTATGGTACCATTTGGTAGGGCAGTGCCTCTACATTTGGGGTTGTATGCATGAAGTTCATTAGAGTTAAGGACAATTTACCTTTGTCTAAGTATTATATTCCTATTTTTCTATCTTACCCTTTAATCCATGTAACATTTTGGAGGACTATCCTTCAATAGATTGTGAAACTGGTGAAGTCGGATGTATTGTAGCGAATGAAACTGATGGCATAATTGGATGTTTCAGATATACTCAGAGAATAGAATGAGTCCAGTAGATAATTTTCATGACTATTTAGTCCTTGAACATCTTCAAACTTTTTATCATAACATCCTTTCATTTATATTCCTCTTCTAAAATTTTAGAAGAAACATACAAAACCTGATTAGGTGAATTTTTTAGCTTCACTTTCCTAGATTCCACCATCATCTGCAGGAGGTTGTTTGAAAAAAACAATATGTGACTTGGTTCCCTAGATATTTATGGGAGGGGGAATAATTTGGGATATCTTCATCACCTTCATTGGTGGGATACCTGGGATTTGGCAACATGACCGTGTTTTTTTCAATTTTGAGATGAATTAGTTAGGGATTTGATCATTTAAAAAAATTGACCTTTTTATCATCAACTCAAATTGATTCCTTATTTGATCCCTATGATCATTTAGGTGAGGCTAGAATTTTTATGGCACTTAGTAGGTGGGGCCACATGATATGGTGTCAGCTATGAAGTCGGAGCAGGTATAGGTTATTTCTTAAGTTTAGAAGTATTAGCATCTTCTTTCCCTCCTTTCTTTCATTTACATGATGAAATTACTTATTTCATTTCCTTATTCTCTGCGATGGATTCTTCCACATTTTAATCAATTGTGGTAAGGTCCCAAAACCATCCTATGTATTTTATAGGAATCAAAAAAATTCATAACTCATCATAACGGTTGGTTATATTTATGGGAAACAATAATTCTTTATGGAATAGTAAGTTTAAAGTGTATGTTAATCCTTTCCACCAAGAAATTAAATTTGAGACCCTTTCATTATTCTATTGATTATAATTCATTAGATCGAGGACTTCTGTCATTTACATCATTGAGAATAACTAAAAAAGAATCTTATGATAGAGGTCCTACCATCTAGTAATTAACCGAGACTGTAAGCTATTGTACCATACGAAAGTAGGTCCCTATAGTGACTACATGAAGTGCCTGATTTTTAACACCTCCTGTTGTTTAGGGGTACCCATAATGGGATCACAGCGAGAAGATAATTGTATAAAGTGATTCTCTGGGTCTCCCAAGCTGTTGAATATCAGAAATGTAGGATTTCCAATGTTTGGTAGGGGAATATTCGAATCAATCCATTCCTGGTAAGGATTCCTTTCCAACTATATCAATGTGTGAAATTCTTCCATGGCTTACAATAGATCCATTAGTTAATCAATAGTGTTCATCAATATTCTATGAATTTTTGGATGAGCTAGATCCTTAACAGGTGCAATGGCTAGAGACTGAATATGTGAGGCAGATGGATCAAGAATAGATGTAGTGGTCAGAGGTAAAATAGGTGATTCATATTTTAAGGCCATTGGTGGTAGCACTACTAGTATCTACTATCGGTAACCCATAATGGCATGTTAGTAAGGATTTGGCTGACCTTGCTTTAGTTCATCACCTAATGGAGAAAAATATCGATCTACTACTACAGGATCCAAGTATATTGGTGTTTGGTATCCCACAATGAGAGGAAATTTCAAATCTATTTTAATTTCAACAACAAGTCCTCTTTTTTGAGGTGTGCCAACTGGAAGTGAGAGAATAGGTTCTTCTTGCAGAACGTATGTAGTAGGAAGTCTAGAAAAGAGTATTTCTTAATTGAGTCTCCTCAATTATTTAATCTCTTCCTCTTACTAATAAAATATTTCATCATGTGAATGGGCCTTAATTTCTCTTAGAGTGAGGTGAGGTACCATTTGACCTTTAATCTTATCCTTATTTCAAGGAGGTAATTATGGATTGCTTGAGGGGTGCCTAAATTCAATTAAAACCTATGATTATGTGGAAGTACAAAACCTTCAACTATTTCATTCTGGGCTGCATTATGAACCGAAACATCATATTCTAACTCCAATGATTTGGCCTCGTGTTTTTTAGAATCTATGAGGGAAAATTTTATGAGGTTCACTGATGTGAAATTAATTTTAGGAACTCTATTAGTATCATTGTGAGACTGTCTTATTCTATGTACTCCATGAGGCAATTTCCTCCCCTTTACTAATTTTATGGGGGCGTCTTGAGAAACAATAATCTAAAGTAAATTTCTTGATAGTTTATGCATGTGAGTTTAGAGTGAAGTCACTGGATCATGGGATGGGTTGAAATGGGAGTTCCATTCTACTTCATTTGTCTTAATTGGTAGAAGACCAATTCCCACTAAGGACAGGGTTGTCGAGGTGAAAAATCCCCCAGCCCTGATAGTTGGGGCTATTCTCCTTCCACTTTCACAACCCTTCGGGCCTGGTTCACTGACCTCGAGTGTTGGGTTAAAAAATCATCTTCCCCTATGTGTTGGGGTTTCTCCTAAACTACCATGGCAGCTACTGTTGTAGCCACCCTTCTAATTCTATGGAGTTTTTTCAAAAATTGGGCTGGGTGTATCATTCATCATGAACTTAAATCACCCATTTATAAAGAACATTACACCAATTTTGACCTATGTATTATCTGACAATGAATTTATCCTAAATGAGAGTCCTTGATATTCTCATATGCCTGATGAAAGTGTCTTTCAATAGATTTCTCTCTTCTGGACTAATATCAGTGAGAGTTATTCGACGCCTATTTTTGTTGAACATGTCTTTGGTTATGATCGAATTATGTTTTTTACGCCATGTAGAGGACAAAACATTTCATGCTACAACCTTCGGTGCACATTGATAGTTTGGGAGTATGGTGAAATTTCATGCTCGATGTATACCTCATCCTATGATATGAGCACTATATAGGGAATCCATTTTTAGCTATCATGATATCATTAATGTGTTGAGGCTTGTTTATTGAAGGGATCCTTATTATTGCTCGATCTTTGGGTGTCAGAAAGCTAGGAGAGTTCCCATGTCAATTTGTAATTGTAAGCCTTCTATTAAAATGACACTAATTTGATAATAATATTAAGTTGATACTTTATATTTTATGTGATGATGAGTTTTCCATTTGTTGAGATTTATTTCATGCACACAATCTTCAGATAGTTCCATTATAATGTCGTATTGAGTTGTGTTCAAAGGACATAACATGACTATTATATTATATTTATCTATTTATTTCCTTATGTTTAGCATATCTTATTCATCATTTTTTTGAGGATCTTCCACTAGGTCTGCCTAGAGTGGATGGTTTCCCATCTCTTTATCATAAGAAGCAACATCAATAGGGACTTCCTTTATTACACTACAAGGTAAGTGGACCAATGGTGGTTTGGAGAATGACTTTCACCTTGGGTTGCATTATGGTTGAGAATGGATTTCACATGCTACTGAAAATGAATTAGACATAATTGGCCTTTTTTCTAAAGTTCCTCGGGATATGAGGGATTTCTCATCACTACATTTCCTATTGAAAAATTCTTTTGACCACACGAAACACTAATTCAGAGATATCTTTCATAGAAAACACCATCATGGGGAGGACCACCATTTTGGATTATAGTAGGGGGAATACCCTATTTCTACTTGAACTTATGAGCATGTGGAGGGTGGTGGTGGATCTCATCAGAAGATATGATCTCGAGGGGAGGCATAAACCATGCTTTTACTAGATTCATCAACTTAATTTCCCATTAGTAGGATTCGTAGCGTATGGTGTTATATAAGGAGCACAATGAGTAAGAATTTGATAATTTAAGATAATCATATAGACATTTTGAGAAAGATATTATTTTGTAACCCCACATTTTGTCATAGTTTTGGTGGGAAGTTCCAGGTACATGATATATATTGTGGTAGTTTTGTCCCATGATGTTGGGGAAGGAGCACTTTGAGTCTACATTGGACACAAGAAGGGTAGTGAGAAGTAGAAGAAGAATGATAAAGTAATATCCTCTCAAAATTTACATTACTTATTATTATTCATATAATACATCAATATATAATGGAAATTCATTTTACACTACCCAACAAGTTCATCAAATCTGTATATATACCACTATCCAGCCTTATGGTTTAATACAATTGTGATTGGATTTCTTCATCCTCACCAACTCATGTAGTGGGTGTGCATGAGTAAATATGATTGAAATTTTATGAAATGATAAAGATGAACACTAATATATATATAGAGAGAGAAGTTAGGAACTCAGGTTTTGGAATAGAAAATTTTAATATGCAACATGAAAAATAAATCTCGACTGAAAAATATGAAAAACTCCTTCTTTGCGCCTGAATTTTCATTTTTAGTAAAATTTTATTACTGAATAGAGTGACAAATATCACACCCAAGATCTATACAATTAATTTCTCCCTAAATAAATCCCCATATCTATCTATATTTCAAAACCTATTTTCGATACTCCTTAACTGCCACTTCCTCTTGGGAGTAGTCCACCTGTTATAATAAAATCATGCCTCTACCATCCACATTTATCATTCTCCACATTATTCCACTTATATCTCCAAGCACGCACTATGGAAGCCACTCCCAATTAGGGAGAAATCAACATAGGAAGTATTTTTTGTCGAAAACTACTTGGATCGGGTCTTCATTGGTGGCTAGCCAATATGGTGGACAGTAGTTGCAAACTTGGAGTTTCTCATGGGTAGATGAGCTACCCAAACCAACCAAAGAAAAAAATTTGCTTCCCCTTTTTAATGGGATAAAATCCCACAATATTTACGGGATGTGTGTGGTAGTCCTCTGAAAATTTTATCTAGAGAGAAAATAAAATAATTGGCCCCCTTTCCCCTATAGACATAGTCACCAAGCTTAACCACGTTAAATTATTTGTGTTCTCCATTTTTCTTTCTCTTTGTGTGTTTATCGTCACCATGATTCTTTGCTTCCCCAAAAAAAATTTATCAAAGGAATGTTTTTCGAAATGGCGAAGCAGCAGCAATGTTTTCTCATGAATGGAAATTTGAAAGTGCTCAGAAAAACTTTGTGAGGTCAGATCTATGAAGTGCTTAGTGAGGGAATTCTAATGGAACAAGTAGTGTCAAAAACATAGTCGAAACAAAACCGAAAGAGTTGGTAAAGTTTTTTGTCAAAAAGTAGGTGCTATAGTACCCCCTTGACAGAGAAGAAGGCACAGTTCACACTGATGGTTACTTTTCGATGACTTTTCTAGACTCTATTCACGCGATCCACGTTGGTCCCACATTATCGGTTTATCTAAACTGCTGAACTTGTTTTGGATATAACTTGTCTAATTAGAGACTGTTTTTAGTGATCTAGGAGTCATTTCCATCTATTTTTGTAATTACCCGAAAAATGTACTTATTTTATTTATGGATCTACTTCATCCTAATAAATGTTTATAATTATTTACAATAGAATCACATAGAATGACATTTTATTTCATAAGAATTTAATTTTTTATTTTTTAATGTCAAAATTTTTTTTGGGAGAATTTTTTATTTTTCTTATAAGTTTCATATTTTTTATGAATAGTGAAAAATAAAATATTTTTAATTGAAATAATTATTATAAATTAAGTATTTTATTCCATGAAATGATTTTCAAAAAATGAACATGCACAGTTGCGAACAGTATGATATTTTGAGTCAAATAAGATCAACTTAATTTTTTGTGGAATAGTTAATTGACCCTTAGGAATAGTAATGTTACACTTATGAATTGTAATATGACCAATGGAATAGTAATCTCACCTAATAAATTATAAATAAAATTTTTATTTCATTATTTCCATTTTAAGAAATGTTTTGCTTAAAAATTCCGATGAAATTTGATAAATTGATTTTTTGGGTAAAATTTGTACTTTCTAGAGAGATATAATTTAGTATATTAAATTACAGATTAATTAATAATGTTTATTATGATTAAATATTGTTATAAAAACTCATTTTTAATTAAAAATTATAAAATAATTTAATTTTTTCAAGTGTCTAAAATTTTACTACGTATTTTACTATGTATTTTCTAACATCTATTATTTTTAATAATTAAGTATTTTTATAGTTAAAATTTAAATTTATCTTATTTATATGTTTATTATGATAATTTAAATTTAATTTTTGAATTTAGAACATCGATATTAGGTTACGGGGAATTTCCAAGGTTTCTATAAATTTTTTTGTTTTTCGGTAAATAGTTGAAATACAGTTTTGAGTATTCTATATGTTTAACGACATCATTTGTTATGTAAAAATGATTTAATAAATCTAGAAGACTATTCAAGAATAAACTATGATACGAGGTGTCCTATTTGGCTTATACCTTCGGAAAATACCCTGGGAAAGCCCATGGTTTTGCAAATACCACTAATGAGGAGTCCTAGGAAATTTATTAAAAAACCCTAACTTTTTCTATAAATACCCACCCATTCCTTCATTTATATTCATTCCAAAATAATCCCACAAAAATATATTATAGTATTACCTCTTAATTTGTCCTCCTAAATCATCCTCAAGTCTTCAAGGTCCAAATCGTAGAGTTTTAGAAGTTACTCTTCAAGGTAAGGGAACTATCAACTTCTCTTTTCCTTTCAAGTTCTCCTTTATGTAGAATATCTTAAACATTTCCATAACATGTTGTTATTTACATTTTATTTTATTTTTATAATATTTTATGAGTCTTTTATTAAAGGAAAACCCTTTTCCCCTCTATTTTTAATGTTTAATAAAACCATGTTTCATACCCGTTATGTTGTAGCATTTTCGTCTCAAAATATCTCACCTTTTCTTAAGAAATTATTTTATTTTATTTATGTGAATACCCAAAACTATTTCATTTCTACGGGTACTCATAAATAAATTTAAATAATTTATTTTATTCTGGAATTGACATATATAAAACCATAATTCCCTTTTTGTGGTTTATAAATGAAAAAATGATCATGTTTTAAACACTTTTTAAAACACCGTGATTATTATATGAAACACATTTCTTTTATTCTCTTTGGGTTATTTATGAAATATTTGATTATGATATATGTGTGTAACATTAAAATAAATAAATTTTATGGTTTCACCCTAATATCCTTCAAATTAATTGGGTAAAAAAATTAATCTCTATAGATGACAAGTTTTACGATACCTTGGTTAATAACCATGGTAATTTTTATGACACCTTAGGGATGGACCTTGGTGATATGTTTATGAATATTTTAATTAAATATTTTTGATGAATTAAAAAGTTTTGATTCACGATATTATTGTTATGATATGACTAATTATGATTCCTTTCTATTATTCCTCATGTTCTTATTATTATTCCTCATGTTCACATGTGAACTTTTTCACTTGTTTTCCCTTACCGGACCTTCTACTCACCCTTTCCTTTGATGAATTTCCCTAGGTTATGAGATAAAATAAATTTACATAGGATTAAACTTTAAGAATCGTTTCATGTGTAATAGAATAATGTTTTATTTTTTCATGTATTATATACCTAATTTCCAAGACATTAAACCAAAACAATCCTCCATTTGTAAAATGATATATAAAATTATGTAATAAAAAGGGGGGATTATATAATTGATATAAATGAAGTGTTTAGTTATTTATGTAAATTAGGATTTAAAAACTTTAGAATGAACCTTATAGAAAATTTTAAATAGAAAAGATTAACTATAGGACAACATCCTAGTATTTTTGTCAAATATTATGTATGTGGTTTCTGAATAATGAAATCCCTATCAAGATACAAACAAGTGGATGTGGATTTGAAACAGATGTATCTAGGGGTAAAACCCAAAAACACCGCATTGAGCTAAACTCAAATAAGAAATGGTGCACGATAATGGTCCTTGTTTCACACCTGATTTGACACTCTCGGGGGATATGTTTGGTTACTCACAAGCTTTCTATGAACCATTATGAAGGATTTATAGGAATCGTAATTGTTGTTAAAGAATAATATTAATTTTAAGAATTATTTTTTAAGACATAAAATTACTTTAGAATTATAAGAGTCTTAATAGTAACAAATTTATAATAAGAGAAAATTGTGAGAATGATATTTCATTAAGGGGGAAGAATGTAATGACCCGAAAAATGTACTTATTTTATTTATGGATCTATTTAATCCCAATAATTTTTTATTATGTTTTACAATACAAGAACATAGAATGAAATTTTATTTCCTGTGAAAAACATTTTTTAATTTTCAATGTCAAAATTAATTTAGGGATAATTTTTTTATTTTTCCAATAATTTCCATATTTTTTATGAATAGTCAAAATGTTGTATTTTGCAATTAAATAATTGTTATATATTAAATAATTGATTCTGTGAGATGATTTTCAAAAAATGAACATACATGGTTGTGAATAGTATGATATTTAGAGTCTGAGAGGATCAAATTAATTTTTTGGTCATCGTAACTTTCCTTTTTGGAATAGTAACAGTACACCTATGAATAGTAATATGATAAATGGAACAGTAACCTCACCTAAGAACGTATATATAAAATTTGTATTTCATCATTTCCGTTTTGAGAATGGTTTTCCTTAAAAATGGAGATGAATTTTGATAAATTGATTTTTTTGGGAAAAATGTACTTTTTATAGAGATAAATTGATATATTAAACTATAGTTTTATTAATAATGTTTATTATGATGATATATTTTTATAAAAACACTCCTTTGTAATTAAAAATGATAAAATAGTTTTATTTTTTTCAAGTGTCAAAAATTTTACTATGCATTTTACTCTACATTTTCTATCTGCTATTATTTTAAATAATTATGTATCGTTATAGTTAAAAGTTAAATTTATCATATGTAGAGATTTATTATGAAAAAATAAATTTAAATTTTGAATTCAGAATTCCAATATTAGGTTACAATGAATTTATGATATTTTTATGAAATACTTTGTTTAAGTGATTAGTAAAAAAACAAATTTGAGTTTTCGATATGTTTAATGACATCATTAGTCTTGTAACAATTAATTAATAATGATGGTCGACTAATGAGGAATAAAATATGATATGAGGTGTCCCATGTGGGCAATACCATTGGAAAATACCATGGTTAAGCCCCTGGTTTTTCAAATACTACTAATGAGGTATCCTTAGATATTAATGAAAAAGTCCCTCTATAAATAAAAACTCACTCCTTCATTTCCATTAATTCTAAAATCATCCCCCTTGATTTCATGATAGTATTACTTCCCAAAGAGTCCTCAAATTTTTTCCTCAATCCCTCAAGGTTCTGATCATAGATTTTTAAAAGTTACTCTTCAATGTAAGGGAATTCTCAACTTCTCTTTCCCTTTCATGTTCTCTTTTATGTGGTATGTCTTTTAAATTACCATAACATATTGTTATTTACATTTTATTTTGTTACTCTACTGTATTATGAGTCTTTTATAAATGGTAAAACCTTGTCCCCTCTCATATTAATGATTTATGAAACCATGTTTCATACCTATTATGCTGCATGGTTTTCATCTCAAAATCTATCTATTTTTCTCAAGAAATTTTATTATTTTATTTGTGGGGATACCCAAACCTCATTCATTTCTAGGGGTATTAATCATGAAATAAAAATGATTTATTTTATTATGTAATTAATATATGTAAAACCCTCATTCTCGTTCTGTGGGTTATAAATGACATAATGGTCATGTTTTTAAGAACTTTTTAAAACGTTAATATTTTGATATGAATCTTATTTATTTTATTATCTTTGGGATATTTATAAAAGTTTGATTATGATATATGTGGTCACGTGAAAATAAATACGTGTTAAGGGTGTTCCTTAATTGTTCTCTAATGAATTTTGTAATCAAATAAATCAATAGATATGAGAAGTTTTATAATACCTTTGTGAATAACCTTTATAATTTTTATAACACAATAGTGATGTTCCTTGGTGATATGCTTATGATTGTATGAATTAAATTTTATACCCACATTTTTAGGTTATGATTCAATATATTTTATTATAACAATCCTATTTATGAATCCTTTACCATACTCCTCATGTTCTTATTCATATTTCTTAAGTTCACTTGTAAACAGTTTCACTTGTTTTCCCTTACTGGGCCTTCTTCTCACCCTTTCCTTTGATTTTTTTCCCTAGGTTATGAGTTGAAATAAATTTACATAGGATGAATCTTCAATAATCTTTTCTAGTTTAATTAAATAATTTTGTATGTTTTAATGTTTTATGTACCAAATTTCCAAGACACTAAACCTAAACGATCCTCTGTTTGTGAAATGGTATGTAAAATTATATAATAAAATGATGGGATGCTATAATTTTAACCATTATGGAAACATCCATAAGGTTATATTTTCAAAATTCACACTCCATAAATTGGTTTCAAAGTGGTGCAACATCGACAGTGGTAATCGTTTTTGGTTATAGCGATGATGGCTAGAGGTGAAGTACTACCAAAATTTGTTATTGAGAGGTTTGATGGGAAAAACAATTTTGTCTTGTATAAAATCATAGTGAAAGATATTCTACTTCATTAGGGAATGATTAGATAGTGGATTAGATAAAATATTGATAGAACCTGTCACACCCCGACCTGGTATCTTGCGGTCACAGTTATTTATATTTATTTATTTATCCTTATTTGTATTTTGGTTTCTTAATGTTTAGAAATTTATTAAATTAAAATCCGAAGGAAATAAAAATAAATAAATGAAAAAAAATTAATAATAATACTATTATTAGTATGGATAATAATATTAGTATTATCAAGTTTATTATAATTATTATCAAGTTATTAGGAATATTAATATTATTTGTTTTATTTTATTTTCTCTTATTCCATTATTTTTTTCCCTTTTTTCTCTCTTTCTTTTTTTTCTCTCCTTTCTCCCATTTATCTCTTCTTCCACCTCTTGTTGTGTCACACGAATCTCCCCCTCTCATTGTATCGCGTTGCCCGCGCGACCCCTTCACCGGTGCCTCTTCCCCCTTCCTCCAGCACAGCGACCGTTCGACCAGACTCCCTCCCTCATACGGTGGCCTTCCCCCCTACTCGCGTAAACCGACCATCCCTCCCCTATCTTGATCATGTGACCTAGTTCACCGAGAGAAGCTTCGACATGCCGTTCCCCCCCCCCCCCACCCCGACGATCGAATCTCCCCCCATTTTGGTGTGCGAACCCCGTAAATGATCTTATTCTCACTTCTCATTCCCCTATTTTGGTGTTTTGTTGGACTTCATGGGGTGCTCATACCTTGGCCGAACCCTGACGTGTTTGGGGGTTCTCTTTTTGGTTTATTATTGTTATTTAGGGTTCATATTTGGTCCCGCATAGTGTGAATGTAGTGAAATTGATATTTCGCACAGAAATTCGTAAGTTTCGACACCAAAGGTAATCCTTTATGTGTATTACTGTTGTTTGATGAATTAATTCTCTTAATTATTTAATTTGGAATACTCTTTTATATTTTTACATGGTGTGAATATGGTTTTACGTGAGGTTTGATATGATTTCAATGTGTTTAATAGCATGTTTATTTGATATGAATGTTTTGATTTTGTGAAAACCTATGTTGAGCCTTTTGTTGTGCTTTATAAACTTAGTTGTTGGTTTATTATTCCCCGTAAGGGATGAGAATTCTGTTTTATCATTTTATTGGTGTGCCTATGTCCTTAGAAGATGATTTGATTGGGCGTTTGTGTTCAAAGTTTGGTAATACCTGTTGGAGTTGTTTTATAAAATTCTTAAGTTGTTTATATTATTTTTCAAGTGGTGTGAATCATGTTTTCAATTACACTTATGGTGAAAACGGGTTTGGGTGTAGTTTTTTAAAGGGAAATGCATAATTCGTCATGTTTGGGTTGTCAGGTATTTCTAAATGTAAATTTTAAATGGGTTAAACAATGAAATGCATGTTTTGGAATTGCTTCTGGTTTATATGATGTTTTGAAAAGGCCTTTTGAAATTGTGAAATTGATTATGTGATTTTATTTTAATATTTTCAATGGGTTTTATGAGTTGTGTAAGTGTCATGTCATTGGTGCAAATCCTTGATGTGTTATTTTGAAATGTTTTATAGATTGTTTAAGTGTTTAATTATTTTATTAAATTATATGTGTAGTGCATGGTGCCTGCTTCGTGGTTTGAAGTCACTGGGTCCAAGGAGACTCACCTGCGTGTGCATAGGTAAGTATATATATATGTGGGTTCCCTCGTTACATGTATAGTCATCCATGGAAGTGAATATACATGTATGGGGCTAGTTTTTTCCATGTATATATATGAAAATGCATACTTAGGTGAGTGTTGACTTGTATATGCATATTAGGATATGTATAAGGATCCCCTTACACTTGCTCCTGGCCATGCAGACATGTGCATAGTGGTTAGGTTTCCTTATATGTATGTGAAGGTGCATATTCTTAGTGGGGGAGCAGAAACTTTTAGTTAGAATGCGTCAAGAGCCGAAGAATACGGCTAGGTTCCACCCGGAGGTAGGTCCCCTATGCCCTAATCTTTTATTAGAATTTCCATTTTTCTTGATGTTTCTTTAAAATTATTTCATTGTTTTTTTATGAGAATTACATATGCACTATATATATATATATATGGTTGTGGTTCTTACAAATTGTTTTCATAGGGGTTGAACATGAAATGGTTATTGCCAAAAGATATGTGGCCTTTCGTTCGATTTTGTTATGAAAGTGTAACGACATGCATTATTTTTAAAAAGGGGTTCCAAAGTGATTTTCAAAATGGGTTTTGGTGTGAACACAATATTAAAGGATGGTTTGATCCCCTTAAAAGTATTCCTTCATTTTAAGTGTGTTTTTATCCTTGTTTTAAATATATATTACCTTCATGTGTTCTAAAATGACGTATACTCTTAAAGCGATGAGGCCCTCTTGGCACTTCGAGATTTTTTTGAGAAAATGGAAAACCACTCTTGAGACATTCCCCTTAATTTGAAAAATGTGATGCAATTGTTAATGTATGGTTTGTGATGTGTGCCTAGTGTAAATGTTTGTGTGTGGTTGTGTGATGTAAAGAGGGGGAATGAGCTTAAGGAGAGAGATCAATGGTGAGAGGTTGAATGAGTTTTAGATAAAGAAAGTTTTATGTACATATTTCTTTGCTTGATAAATAAAACTCACCACCACATGAAATATAGCACAATGGGAAACTTGGGTATCTTGGTGGGTGACCAAGACTATTACGCTAGATAACACAGAAAGGTTCCGTCCCAGTTCTTCTAGCAAGATTGACGCAACAACACTAACTAAACTAATGAATTACTGAGGTTCGTGGTATTCTATGCCACGTTTTCTGAGGGTTGTGGTCTTCTAAGCCACGTTTTTTCTGAGGGTCATGGTTACTAATCCACGTTTCACTGAGGTATGAGGTATCTAGGTTCCCACTTGTTCTAGATACCTATAGGGATTACCCATGGTGCTCATTTGTGACATTCTTCTTGTGATGTAACTTTCTTTTCAGTTGTTTCAAACATGGTATCTTTTTTTTGAAAACTATATTTTAATCCAAACTGGTTTCTTTTCATTTTGAAATGTTAATTAATGCATGGAACCTATTTTGAAAATGTTTTGGGAGTGAAATTATTTACTTAAAAATGCAAACTCATTACTTAAATTTGAAGAGAATGGAAAACATTATTTTATTATATATTATTTTCAAACTAGCATGATTGGATTTCTTACTAAAGGCAGGGGCATAGGACGTGGCTATATTTTAGCGTTCATATAGAGCATCTCGGTGCTCACGCCTCCTTTACTTTTCAGGTGCAGGTTTCAGTCTTCGATCGATTTTTGGAGCGAGTGTAGTTTACATTCTGTGGTGACCCACGAGGTCACCTGAGGTATGTCACGTTGTTTTGTTTATTATTTTTGCACTGCCAAGTTTTTCAGTCTTTTTTCCTTTATTTATCTTCTTGTTCAGGTTATTTTTATTTATCTTTTTGATGGGCCAAGTCGTTCCCAACTTGTTTACATTGATGCTCGGCAATAGTTTCCAGCCCATGGGGATCAGGAACGCCCTTTTGGCCATGTCGCGGACCGGCTCGGGTGACTGGTTTAGGGTCAATCCAGTTCGGTCCATGACAAAATGGTATCATATGAGCCCTTTTTCTTTTGGGTGTCAGGTAGCTTTGTGAATAGGTGTGTCGGGACTTGAGAGGTTGGTGCGGGAAGGACGCCATAAACCCTTTCCCGTCCCAAGACTCGAGTTTCCAGGGGTAGTTCAGGATTTGAATTTTCTTCTTTGGCTTGTTCTGTGTGGATGAGGGATGACAAAGGAAGTGAGCCAGTGTTATGCAGTGAGCTTTCATGGAGTAGCGACCCATGTATAGCCTGAGTGAACAGCTCATGATGCTTTCTCTGGTTGATGCTCTCTTGGAGCATGGAATGCTAAGCCATGTTGTTGGGTGGGCATAGACACTAGTTCCTTGTTTTTGGAAATTTTTATGTGAGTTATGTTTGAACTTAGTTTTGGTTTGTGTGAGTACATCTCAAAAATGAAAATGGATTTTTGTGAAGGTGTTTTCAAAAGGGAATGTGTTTGTTGGAGTGGAAAATGGTTTTTGAAATGGAAAACGTTTTAGAATTTGGAAATGTGTTTCTTTAATGATAAGTGACTTTCACAAATTGGTTGGGAATTTGTGCTTTGTGTTGAATGGTTTGTTTTGGGAATGAGAAGTGTCTTTAATTGACCCTTGGTATTCCTATGACTGATCACATACATTGATGTGCGTATGTGGAAAGTGGAGAAATTGGTGATGTGAGTGGATGGGTGCTTGAGCTAGCACATGTATATGTATGTGTGAGAATTCATGGGATACCAATGGTGGATATTTAATTTGTTTTGTTTGTTGAAAAATGGTTTCCAAAAAGGTAATATAAATGTTTTGAAAAGTGGGTAAGCAATTTTTCAGTGTTCTCTTTTCGATTTTCATATCCTTTTTCACTGGTTCTTGGTTTTTACATACTAAATTGTGGTTGGAATGTTGATTTGATTTTGAGTTTTAGTTTTTGATTGAAGTGTGGAATTTTGATTTATGATGTGTTTTGATTCGGATTTTTGCCTCTTGTTTTTGAGTATTCTTCCTAGAAAATTCCCAGAGGATTCTAGTGAGTCTCTTCTAGTTGTTAGTTCTACCCTGACTCTTAGTAGAGTTGTGGAATTGAATTATTTTCGGGTTTTTTCCATCTTCTGTGGTGATCACGATCTATCGAAGTTAGCGGACTAGCTTGGTGAAATCATTAGTCTTTTTAGGTTATTGGAAAATCCCAGAACTATGAGAGTCTGTACTGGGTCAAGTTCATTTTAGGGATCAATATTGGATTTGTTTGGGAGAAAATCCCAGTATCATTGTATGACGGGATGTCTTTTAAGGTGTTTAAGACCACTTTCGTCTGATGTTTTATACCTAAGGAGGTGAAAGTGAAGAAAGTGGTAGAGATCATTAGTGTTCAGCGAGGCTAGCAGATAGTGAAGGCTTACGTCAGGCATTTCAAGGGGTTTATTCTCTTCTTTATAGAGGTAGCATCATGGAATTTGTTGAAGTTTCTTTTTGTGGGGTTTTAAATCTAGGGTTCTAGGACCGATTATTTTTGGTGTTCGGGAAGGTTCCCCATCCAGTGAGGAGAGTGAACTGGAGGAACCTGTCTCATACAAGTCTTCCTATCAATTCGGTCATCTATTAGTCAGGCAACCCTCTTTTTTGGTTCAAGTGTGGCTGGTATAGGTACTTTAAGTCACCTTTTCATCATCCTCCGAAGTCTTGTCATCGGTGTGGTTGTTTGGGGAAACATGTAGAGGTTTCGCAAGCGACATTGTCAGAATGAGTCTTGATTAGAGGATGTTAGATTCTAATTGCGGGGTAGCAGATGCTTCAAGACATCAGAGCTCCAGCCCCAGGTCTCAGAGTGAATCCTTTCACGCAGTCTGGAATTGTTGGTTGTGGGGCACCTTGGTCTATCTAATGTAAAATAGGGAGGGTTTGAATTCCTTTGTTGTATATTCCTCATCTTTGAAGGTTCTGTTTTTCTATAAGAGGTTCAGAGGTCTCTTTTCTCGTTGCGGTCTTTGTTCTTTGAATACCCCACTGTGGTTGTAACAAGGCGTGGTGATCTCGTATTTTTGGTTATTCTAGTAGTTACTCCTCCTCAAGTGTGACCTATTTTGTTTTAGCACATGCTCATTTTAGAGATGCTCATCTATTGTGGAAATGATGAGTCATGGTTAAGTTCGTTATTTGGTATAATTCTTTTGTGGGTTTTCTCATGTGTTAGTGGTTTCTGGTTTGGGTTGGATGCTCTTGTGTCGGTCTATACTAGTTGGTTTAAGATGGTCAGTTCTTAAATGGTTGGGAGACCCACCATGAATCATGTCGTGCCTTTTTCAAGGGTTGGTGTGTGTAGGAGTTTTGGTCCTTTTTGGTGATTTATAATTTGGATCAAGTTAGTATTTACAGAGTTGGCATGTGATGTGAGTCTCAATGTTTGTTTTGCTAGTGAGGTTCTTGTGGTGGGGAGAACCCGCCTCGTTTCATGAGTGCTCTTATCTTTGCAGTTTCCATTAAAGTTGGTTGGGTGTGACTGCTGGAGTGAGAATTCACACTACATTTGTGATTTTTTTGGCCTCGTTTAGTTTTGAACTCGAGTTTCATTCCTTAGTTGGTTGGGTGACTTTCTAGAGGAAGAAAGTTTTTGTGGTGGGGAGAATTGTCACACCCTGACCCAGTATCTTGTGGTCACTATTATTTATATTTATTTATTTGTCCTTATTTGTATTTTGGTTTCTAAATGTTTATAAATTTATTAAATTAAAATCAGAAGGAAATAAAAAAAAATAAGTGAAAAATAATTTAATAATAATACTATTCTTATTATGGTTAATAGTATTATTATTATCATGTTTATTATAATAATTATTAAGTTATTAAGAATATTAATATTATTTGTTTTATTTTATTTTCTCTTATTCCTTTATTTGTTTCCCTATTTTCTCTCTTTATTTTTTTCCCAATCCTTTCTCCCCTTTCTCTCTTCCTCCCCCTCTTGCTACGTCGTACGACTCTCCCCCTCTCCTTGTATTGTACCGCCCGCACGACCCCTTCACTGACGCCTCTTCCTCCATCCTCTGGCACGATGACCATTTGACCGGGCTCCCTCCCTCGTGCGGTGGCTTTTCCCCCTGCTCTCACAACCCAACCTTCCCTCCCCTCTCTTGTTCATGTGACCTAGTTCACCGGGAGAATCTTCGATGCATCGTTCTCCCCCTCCGACGATCAAATCTCCCCCCATTTTGGTGTGTGAACCCCTTAGGTGAGATTATTCTCTCTTCTCAATACCCTATTTTGGTGTTTTGTTGGATTTCATGGGGTGTACATATATTTGACAAACCTTAACATGTTTAGGGTTCTCTTTTTGGTTGATTATTGTTATTTAGGGTTCATCTTTGGTCCCTCGTGGTGTGAATGTAGTGCAATTGAAATTTCACAAAAAAATTCGGAAGTTTCGACATTAAAGGTAAGCGTTTACGTGTATTATTGTTGTTTAATTAATTAATTATCTTAATTAGTTAATTTGGCATACTCATTTATTTGTTTACTTGGTTTGAATATAATTTTACGTGAGGTTTGATAATGATTTCAATGTGTTTAGTAGCATTTTTATTTGATATGAATGTTTTTATTTTGTGAAAACCTATGTTGAGCGTTTTGTTGTGTTTTATAAACTTTGTTGTTGGTTTATTATGCTGCACGAGGGCTGTGAATTCTGTTTTATCATGTTATTGGTGTGTGTTTTGACTTATAAGATGATTTGATTGGGCGTTTGAGTTCAAAGTTTGGTAATACCTCTTGGAGTTGTTTTATAAAATTCTTAAGTAGTTTATGTAATTTTTCAAGTGGTGTGAATCACGTTTTCAATTACACTTATGGTGAAAATGGGTTTGGGTATAGATTTATAAAGGGAAATTCATAATTTGGCATGTGTTGGTTGTTGGTTATTTCTAAATATAAATTGTAAATGGTTTAAACAATGAAATGCATGTTTTACAATTTCTTATGGTTTATGTGATGTTTTGAAAATGCCTTTGGAAATTGTTAAAATGATTGTGTTCTTTTATTTTAATATTTTCAATGGGTTTTATGAGTTTTGTAAGTGGTGTGTCCTTGGTGAAAATCCTTGATGTGTTATTTTGTAATTTTTTACAGATTTTTTAATTGTTTAATTATTTTATTAAATTATATGTGTATTGTGTGGTCCCTACTTCGTGGTTTGAAGTCGCTAGGTCTAAGGCAACTCACCTATGTGTGAATAGGTAAGTATATATATATGTGGGTTCCCCCGTTACATGTATATTCATCCATGTAAGTGAATATACATGTACGGGGCTATGTTTACCCATATATATATATGAAAATTCATACATAGGTGAGTGGCGACTAGTATATGCATATAAGATTATGTGCATGGATCCCCTTGCACTTGTTCCTGGCCATGAGGACATGTCAATAGGGGATAGGTTTCCTTATATGTATGTGAAAATACATATACTTATCGGGGGACCAACAAATTTTATTTAGAACGTGTCAAGAGCCGAAGTGGATGGCTTGGTTCCACCCTGAGGTAGGTCCCCTATGCCATAATATTTAATTAGAATTTACATTTTTTCTTGATGTTTCTTTAAGAGTATTTGCTTTTTTTTATGTTAAATCCATATGAACTGTATATATATATGGTTGTGGTTCTTAAAAAGTGGTTTAATAGGGGTTGAACATGAAATGGGTATTTCCAAAAGATGTGTGGCCTTTCGTTCAATTTTGTTATGAAAGTGTAACAACATGAATTATTTTTAAAAAGGCATTCCAAAGTGATTTTCAAAATGGGTTTTGGTGTGAACATGAGATTAAAGGATGGTTTGATCCCCTTAAAAGTATTACTTCATTTTATGTGTGGTTTTAAGATTGTTTTAAATATATAGTACCTTCATGTGTTCAAAAATGACGAATACTCCTAAAGTGATGAGGCATGTTTGGCACTTTGATATTTGTTTGAGAAAATGGAAAACCCCTCTTGATACATTCCCCTTAATTTGAAAAATGTGATGTAAGTGTTAATATGTGGCTTGTGATGTGTTCCTAGTGTAAAGTCTTGTGCGTGGTTGTGTGATGTAAAGAGGGGGAATGCACTTAATGAGGGAGATCAGTGGTGAGAGGTTGAATGAGTTTTAGATAATGAAAGTATTATGTACATATTTTTTTCAAGATAAAGAAAAATCACCACCACTTGTAATAAAGAACAATGGGAAACCTGGGTATCTAGGTGGGTGACCAGGACTAGTATGCTAGATGACACGACAGGGGTTTGTCCCGGTTCATCTAGAAGGATTTACTCAACAACACTAACTAAACATATGAATTACTGAGGATCGTGGTCTTCTAAGCCACGTTTTCTAAGGGTCATGGTTTTATAAGCCATGTTTTTCTGAGCTTCGTGGTTACTAAGCCATGTTTCACCAAGTTATGAGGTCTGTAGGTTACCACTTGTTCTATCTACCTATAGGGATTACACATGGTGCTCATTTGTGACATGATACTTGTGATGTAACTTTATTTTCAGTTGTTTCAAACTTGATGTCTAATTTGTGAGAACCATATTTTAATCCAAACTGGTTTCTTTTCATTTTGAAATGTTAATGCATGCTTGGAACCTATTTTGAAAATGTAGTGGAAGTAAAATAATTTAATTAAAAATGTAAACTTGTTACTTGAATTTGAAGAGAAGAGAAAACATTATTTTATTATATCTTATTTTCAAACTGGCATGATTTTATTTCTTACTAAATGCAAGGGAATAGGACATGGCTATATTTCAGTGTTCCTACTGAGTATCTCGGTGCTCACGCCTACTTTACTTTTCTGTTGCAGGTTTCAGTCATGGATCACTTTTGGGGGCGAGTGTAGTTTACGTTTCGTGGTGACCCACGAGGTCACCTGAGGTATGTCACATTGTTTTGTTTATTTTTTTTGCACTACCAAGTTGTTTGCTCTTTTTTTCCTTTATTTATATCCTTGTTCAGTTTAAGTTTATTTATCTTTTTTATGGACCAAAATGTTTCCAACTAGTTTACTTTGATGCCCGACACTATTTTACAACCTGTGGGGATCGAGAACGCCCTTCGGTCCATGTCGCGGACCAGCTCGGGTGACCGATTTAGGGTCGACCCAGGTTGGATTATGACAGAACCAATGATGATGATTGGGACAGGCTTGAGATGTGGTTCATCAATATAATTCAACTATGTCTAGTGAATGATGTAAAGTACTCGATGTTGGAAAATACGTCACTGAATGAGATCTGGAAGAAATTGGAGGGATTGTATATGGTGAAGTCGATCACCAAAAAAATATTCCTAAATAATAAATTTTACATGTTGTGAATGGACGGGGGGGGAAATTTTTTGGATCACACAAAGAATTCCACAAACTTTTGGCACACTTATTGGAGCTCTATGTGAAGGTTGAAGAGAAAGGAAAATAACATTTTATTTTGTCATATCTACCGAACTCATTTGACGGACATGTGACTGTATTTCTCATGGGGAATGAAACATTGAACCTAGATGAGGGGATGGAATTAGTTCAAGATTCATATGCATTCCGAAGACCCACGACATATTTAGGAAAGAAAATCATGCCGATGTGATATGATTAATGTGGGAGGAGCCAATATCAGAAGTCATGAGGTAAATAATGGTTTCCAAAATTGAGGGGGCATGATCCTAGTAAAATTGCATGATTCTAGTGAGATAAAAAGGGTATCAATAGAAGTGACATTGATGACCAGAAACTGTACATTTCTGGGAAAGAGAAAGATGATGAGGAGGTTATGAAAATCACAAAATAGTCGGGAGATGATGTTGTCTTACAGAAAATGGGAAGCACACAGGCAGTTGGGAGAATGGAATTGGGAAAAGTGTAGTGTCAATACTACAAATGATACGGTCACATGAAGTGGGAATGTTTAATTTTAAAAAATGAAGAACAAGAGGGCGCAAAATCCAAATCAATATGGATAGGTATTGGATTTGTCGAGCTTGTTAGACATATGTACAAAAAATGGTGAATTTAATACATTTCAGAAGGTGATATATTTATTGAGACTTGGTGATGGATCAATATGTGAGGTTTGAGGAGTTGGGAAAGTGAAGTTAAAGACACTAGATGGAGTAGAAAAAAAACTGGCTGACATGAAATTCATTCTAAGGATGAGACGAAACATGGTATCATTAAGTAGTCACAATACGAAATGGAACATGATTTCTATAACGATTGGAGAGTTGGAAGTCTTAGGTAGCGATGCAGTGATGATTTTTGGGAAAGAGTCTGAAGGTTTGTATCATTAGATGGGGTCTGTAGTCAACTCGAGATCGATTAAAGATAGTGGAAGTGACACATCATCTAATGAGAAGATGTGTGTTTTATTTGAGGATGATTTTTTCAACACATAAAATGATATTGTATGTCTAGCTTCTACCTAAATTTTTTTGTGAGGGGAAGATTTGTGGGGGCCACCCCAAATAGGGGGAAAATTAGTAGAGGAAGTCTTTTTTTCACCAAAATCTTGGTGCAGGTCTTCTTTGGTGGCCAGCCAACACGGTGGATACTAGCCAGCAGTTGGGAGTTTCTCATGGGTATATGATCTTCCGAAACCAACCAGATAAATTTTTTTTCCTTTCCTCTATTTAATGGGACCAAATCCCATGATCTGTAAGGGATGTGTGTGGTGATTTTCCAATGAATTTATCCAAACATTAAATAAGAGAATTGTCCCCCTTTCTCCTATAGATGTAGGAAGCAAGCCAAACTACATTAAATTCTTTGTGTTCTTCGTTTTTCTTTATCATTTGTGTATTTATATTCACCACGAACCTCCACTGCCCCAACATGAACCACCATTCCTAGACAACCATATTTTTTCACTTCCCATTAATGCATCAAACTACATTCCCAAGGGAATCAACTGTAATGAATGCTACCATCACCTGTGCGACTCTTCGGTTTCACTCCACCGCTACGCACACAACTTTTCAAATATAAAATAAAACCAAAAAATATCCACTTTAACAAAAAATTGGATCACTCCAGGGTCAACAAAAATTTGATTATCAATGTATTATCTATGTTCAAAATGACCCATCACACCTATTATTGGTAAATTTTACTTATTCATTTTTAATATTAACTAAGTTAATATTATTTATTCATTTTTCATATTAATTAGTTAATTATTTTTTTGGAATTTAATCATTTTCTAATATTTATTTATACACATTTATTTACAATGTTTTAATATTTATACATTTATTAATCATCATTTCAATATATATCGAAATTTAATTTTTTTAATAATTTGTATAATTTATAAAACCCATCCATTTGTGAATATTTTTAAAGCCTGTTTATTTTTAATTGTTAAATTTCACTCATTTTTAGAATTCATGCATTTAAGATTATATATTCAACAATAATGATAAAAATATATTTATAAATGTGTATTTTCAATAATTCTAAAATTATATATTTATAATTATAAATATGTATATTTTTTAAAAGTAATTTTATAATTATAAGTAAACAATTATAAATTGAAATAAATTTGAAATTATAATAAACATTTTTATTATATTTAAAATTATAAATATTTTTATATCAATATATATATATATATATAAATATATTTATTTATAATTATATTTATAGATATATATCTATAATTATATTTATAAATACATTTTTACAATTCTTTTAATATATATATAATTATATATATTTATATATATTTATAATTATGTTTTTAAATCCATATTTATAATTATTTAAATATATTAATAATTAGAAAAAATATTTATTCTTAATTATATAAATTTATATTTATTTATAATTTCTTACATTTTTAATTTTTTCATTATATTAATTAAATAGGTATTAGTCTCCGCTTTGTTTGTACTGAAAATGATGTAACTTTTTCAGCATTATAATATTCAGTGCTGATAATTCCTATCGTTTTTTGCACTAAATTTCTAATATTGATAGAGGTTTTTCATCGCCGCTTATTATTTTAGCACTACTAAAACCTCTCTTTATCACCACTTAATTAAATGCACTGATAAACCCCTTCATGGTATTATAAATTTAATCGTAATTGAACAAATTTATCTCATGTTGTTCAAGCTCTCGTGGAAGTCTAGATCTATTGAAACTCCCCCTTGAACTTCTCTTGGATGAATCAGCCATCTCAAATCTTATGTTTTTTTATTATTTATACTCCTCTCTAATTTATGAGTCTCTTTATACTTCCTATGATGAGCATAGATATCCTCCCTCAGTATTCCGAATATGGTACCATTGTGTGTAGCCAACTCATGCATACCAGATATAGCTAAACTCATATTTTATCTTTCATGTGTAAGATCTCTTCTTCTAAGTGCATGGATTACATCTTCCTATTTTTATGAAACCCGTAGCTCATGGATTCTCCTTCTTCTCTATGTAGTTATATAATAGTTCAAATTTTCTTCTCTTTTATATGTTCTATTATTCTATATGTACTGATGTCCTCTACATAATGCTAAATATAGTACATGTATTATTTTCAAGAAAAATTGGTGGGGTGGATTTATTTAGTTATATAGAATTATTTTTTTTATTTTTTAAAATGGGAGGGTTTAATGCCACTTCATTTGGCACTGGCCTAAAAGGGGGTGATAAATATTTTACATTGGTCAAATGTCCCATTTTATTTCAATTACTCACTTCTTTTTTTATCATAGATTTAATCATACATGATATTTCACCACTTCCAAATGGCAGTCACCTGGACTTTACCACTCCATCCATATCCAGAGGTAATTTTGGAGTGAGGGATTAGATCCAACTTAATTTTTATTTTACTTCTTATTATCATTTTCCATTAATAAATATAATACCCTTTTCACCCATTGAGGTTGGAATTTTTATGATTTATACACTCATCGAGCTTCATAGGTGCTTCAACAATCTTAACATTTCCCTTTAAACTTTCTTTAACTTCTCACATAAACATATTGATGTTAAAATTGAACTTTTTCATGTGACATACTAATTCTAAAAATATTTTCAAAACATTTCACAGTACTTCTCCCTTCTATTTAACCTCCCCTTATATTGCCCCAAAATTCTTCTCTTCAGAAGGCATCAAATTTATTTATTCATTATCTTTTAACAACATTGATTCATTTATATCATTTGAGGAACAAATATTATATATTTAATGCTTGAGAAAATATATTCATATTTTTCACTTTATTCAACTTTGAGGTCTTTAAAATACCATCCTTTAACTCCCGCTTCAGTAAAAATCCATTTCATATTTTTCATCACAATTATTTAATCACTAGTAAACTCATCATTTTCACTTTTTAAATCAATAACCCATCCTTTGATTTATTTAGTTTTTCGACTTCAGTATAGTAATCACCACTTTACTCATCTTAAAATTTATATAATAAATGAAAATTAACTTTCTATTCATGTAAAGCCTTTGAATATTTCTTGTAATATTTTTGAGACCAGACACTGAGATGCAACATGATTCCAAGGCATGGGTAACCC
This sequence comes from Viscum album, assembly GCA_963277665.1. Classification (NCBI taxonomy): domain Eukaryota; kingdom Viridiplantae; phylum Streptophyta; class Magnoliopsida; order Santalales; family Viscaceae; genus Viscum; species Viscum album. The sequence goes on along the minus strand of OY728134.1, from coordinate 1,424,810,537 downwards.
TAATTTTTTTTGAAATATATTAAATATATTAATTGCATGAGCAAGTAGTTTTCTTGAAAAAGATAAATAACTCCAAAATGAGGACTCCGATCAGAAATTTGAGGTTGTCTTGTAGTCTATAGTGTGGGTTTTACCCTATGTATGACATCATATTTGTTGGTGTAGGGTGTTTTTGGAAAGTTTTTCATAGGCAGAAATAGTGAATTTATTTATTTATTTGTTTATTTATTTCATTAAGTAACACAATAACATAATATTTCTTTATAGTCCATGAATCACCTTCTCTTATATCAGTGGGCAGGTAGAGGGATAAAACATTATGTGAAACAGGAACTCAAACATTACCCAAGAGATCATTATCTCTTCATATTCATGGGTAACCAAACTCCACCAACTCTATGTAGCCTTGAAAAGGAGGCCAATTTTATAAGCAACCATCATAGAAACTGGAATCTGTATAAAATGGAAAACTCAAAATGTAGACTCCAACCAAACCTCTACCGCCTAAGGGTATATCTCACCCTATAATCTTGGTGATCCCTAATCCTAAAAATCCTGAAGTAGTCTTAGTCAATGTGTATAGTTATCCTAATCTTCTATAATGAATATTTGTACCTTCTAGAATGAAATATCATACTAAACCACTAGGAGTGAGCCTCTCATAGATCAAAAGGTGGAAGTGTCACTCATTTCCCATCTAGTGTAACTACCTCTAGAAAGGGATCCTTGACTATAGCCTCGATACTATATTGGCTATCATGATGTCCCTAAAATGGGGTGTCCTAATTCAATGGTTCATTTTCATGACCCTATATATGTGTCATATCCGGCTTCCATCACGGTGAAATCCTAAAATTTGTCAAGCCATACCATGGTTAGATTATCATATATATATATATATATATATATATATATATATATATATATTGGTGGTTGACTCAAGAAGGATAGTCTAAGGGCTCAATCCTATCATATACATGAACCACTATTACCCATGACCAATTAATTGGTGTGATGAACTGATAAGTAGGTGGTTAGAGTCTTTGTGATTGGATACGTTGGTCATCGTACCAATACTAGGTTCCTTGGGCAAAAAGATTCACTCAAGAAACTATGTACTATTTTTAATGACCCTGACCCCAATATCCCAAAGGTGGATGTTACATTATTATATTGTAATTATATATAATATATCACATCTTGAAGGACCAAATAGTTTATTGGTCTTGAAGAACTATATATATATATTTCAACCTTATTACATTGGTAATTAAACAAAGAACCTAACAAAGGAATGCAATAAACATTATTGAGATCAATCAAACGATTCTCTATTATATCCCAAGTAAAGGAAATATAAGAAAGTTGTGATCTCAGATTCTTAGTAAGGGTATTTGTACAGTGAATGTTATGAATTAATTAGGCATATTCAATATAGAAAGGTAAAAACTGAAGCACAAGCAATTTAATCAACAACATGAGCATATTATGGAAGGAATAAATAGAGATCAAATAATGATATAATAACATGAGCTAAAACTAGTTTGTCTCATGAGACTTAACGATGCATCTAGGGGCTATAGCGGGTCCCCCCTATCACATACTATGTCCAATGAATTCCTACATTGGATATTACTAAGGTATTACACCATGAAAATGTTCCTCCAAGTCCTATGATTCTCCAACCATGATAGCCTGTATCATTTTTGTCCCTCAAATATTATCATCCATCTATAAAACATATATTGAAGAGTAGTGTCATAGTACTTATGGGTTCACATCATACAAGGGAACTACAATGGAATTTTAGTATTAATGTTTCTATTTAGAAATTATTACATAATCTGTTACATAGAAAAACAATCATGATGTGATAAAAAGTTTATTAATATTGAAAATCATGAATACATGCTATCATAAAGTACACAGAAGTTAGTTCTAGGTAACTAAATACAATAGTATCCAACTTTCACTGGATCCAATTGATAAAATACTTTAGTATGATAGCACTCACATGATACTCACGCTTCTACTGAGATAGTCTTTTAGTAAATCGATCATCCATATTCTCTTTCATGGGTACTCGTCTTTCTGAAAATTCACCCCTCTAATAAAAATACCTCACGAGGTGATAATTCCAGAGTATATTCTTTTTCCATTTGTATGAACTTGGATCTTTTGCAAGAACCACAACTAAATTATTATCACAATACAATGTGATAGTTTATTCACTGATAGGTTCCACATTATGCTCCCAAACAAATGTTTTGTATCCAAATGGCTTCCTTGGTTTCATCAGAAGCCTATATATACTCAAACTCCACTGGAGAATCAATAACAACTAGATGCTTTGAACTATTTTAGGTAACAACTCCTATATTGATAAAAAAAACTTATCATAACTATGATTTCATGTCATTCTAATATTTCTAAAAACTTGAATCAGTATAACCCCTGAGGACTAGCTCCTGGTCCCATCCATACATCAGGAATGTATCTTTCGTTCATCTCATATACTTAAGGATAGTCTTAATAGTATACCAATGTTTTTCTTAGTGAATTTATAGATATATTCTTACCATGATAAATTCATAAGAAACATAAAGATTATTACATGAAATGATATATATTATTGATTTTATAAGATAAGTGTATGGGATCTTACTCATTCTTTCATTCTCTTATTGTGTCTAAGGAAACATTTTCTTAGAATGATGTAAACCATTTGACACTAGAACAAATACCCCCTTGGATTGTTTCATACTAAATCTTATTATTATATGGTCAATATATGTACTTTAAATTAGTCCAATAATCTTCTTGGATCTATCAATAATGATCTTGATCACTAGAATATGGGTTTATTCACATAATTCCTTCATGGATAAAAACTTGATTTATAACAACCCTTCTCTTTATTACACACATAAACATGATTTATTACATATAAATTCACTTAACAAACCTCTGAGGATCATGTGGTCTAGTTTTTTGGTAAATTAAGAACATTACATAAGAAATTAAAACATAAAAAACATCTTTATTGAAAACTTCTTTTACATGACTACAACATTCCTTCGTACATAGCATTTCATAGGATAACCTGAGGATATGTATAAGAAAAGGGTGAGCTATAAAGCCCTGTAAGGGAGAAAACAAGACAAAACATGAATAATATATTACATGTTATGAAATAGTCATATTAGTGGAGCACAATAGAAACATGAACATAAATGCATGATATACCATCATTATCATAACATGGAAATGTGGAAACACCATTTAACATGATATTAGCATGATCCAAGGCTCGTTGTAGATGTAGAATGGGTAAACCATAATTGAACATGAATTAGAATGAGTAAAACCTCATTTAACTTTACATATAATGATACTAATCTTTTCCCAATGCATTAAATCCCTATCAGGGTGGACCCTTTATAAACATTTCATTTCATTCATAAGTGTGCCACATGGATCACATAACAAGGAACAATTCAACATAATCATTTATTTCTTGATAAAAGATCGTGGAACACATACATGAAACTATATAATCAATAAGTGAATTTTAATAAAGGTAAATACCCTTGATAAAGAAATGGGCATGGTATTCACTACACAATAACTTTGGCTTGGAAAATCACAGTGCAATTTCGACAGCATAACGGTGTGACATAAAATTCATAAGAAAGGATGATAAGTTAGAAAGAGGTATATAATCAAATTTACATTAAATGGATAGTAATGGGTCATATATACACATGTAGAAACACATGTAATTGAATTATTATGCATAATATATAATAATTTCTTGAATGTAAATGAGAATAGAGAAATTCCTTACGGAATTTCGGCAGGTTAACGGGTGTACATGGGAGGAATTACTGAGAAATAAAGAGGTATATCATCATTAAAATATAAGTAGGGTTGTATGGGGAGGTGATAAATCATACCCCAATATTTTTAATTTAAAATAAAAGGGTATACCAACATAAAAAAACATAGAAAAAAATGAGAATGGAAGAAATCCCTTTCTTGGATGTCTGGTCCCAAATGCATGGGAGAGGCTTGAGAGAGGATTATTGGGAGCTTGGGGAGCCTTGGGAAGATTATAGAGAGAATAAAACTGAGTTTTTTCAAGCTCCTAGGGTTTTGAGTTAAGTGGAATAGGAATTTGGGTGGGTTTATATAGGAAAAGAGAGGAAATTCTTTATTATTTAGGTTTTGGACACTATACATTAAACTAATCAAAACCAAAAACTATCACATGGTTTCTACAAAAGGGGATTGGAAACATTATTTTATACGGCCAATAGCATAATTTATTAAAATATTAGGATTTATTATATGGATATGAGTCACACTCTCATGGGAACCATTTTAAAAGGTTAAAATATTTATAAGTCTTGGAGGGTCCACTAAAGAACCATAATATTAATCAAAAAAATATAAAATCACTTTATTTTTAAATATAAAACATATATTGGCTGAAAAAACTTTTTATATTATTTTATTACAACAATATTAGGTCATTATGATGTCTTAAAACACATTATATTTTTAAATGTTATTTAATTTTTACCCAAAAATTTGACTGTCTCAGAAAATTATGAAAACTTCACTGTTAGATAATTTCTAGATCCAGAATCCAAAAATAATATTAATTTTTTATAAATAGTTTTTAAAATATGTGAATTTCTAACTATAAATTAAAAACAGACATTTTTTGAAAATTAATTGGTTTTGAAAAAAACATCTTTCAAACCTTCTTAAAAATTAAAATTGTATTCATAAAAATTATACGATCATTAATATTTAATAAAATTTAATTTAGTAATAATATATTACCAAAATATTATTTAATTAAAAAATACATTAATTCATCGAAGTAGATTTCTTAACTGAATGTTAACTAAAAATACTATTTGTCCATTAAAAAAATTTCAAAGTAACAATAATAAAATGAATTTATATTATTTATACAAAAATCATGCACATAATCATAGTACTAGGGTCTTGTTACATAACCCATTATAACACCTGCATATGACCTAAGGGTAAGGTGTGTGATGGTTCCAGACTCTTGGGGTGGCTCGGATAACAACGCTTGGGTGGTAATCTCTATTAACCTCCACTTCTCTTATAGGTGATTCTGTGCAAGTTTAATGTGATGATGCTCATCTTGGGCTTGGTAAAGAGAGAATCCTAGTTATGCAACCTCCTTTTGAACTCGAGAAATGGAACTCGTTTGGAGAAACTCTATTAGATGAGGCCATCACATCCTTTGTATGGGTAAATTGGATTTCTTGAAGCCCTATATTTATACTAATCATGTGATCACTGTTCAATGGCTATATTAGCAATGGTAACAATTCATATTAGTATTTTAAATTCAGAAACCATAAAACCAAGGAAGTTAATATGTCTTATATAACCATTTTACATAATATAATATTTAATCAGATCAAGATTAATTTCCATTAATAATAGTTTGGGTCGTTACATGTTTAATCAGTCATTAATAGATTGTAATACTTTTATGTTGTTTCCAACAAGTAATATTTCATCAACATATACTACTAAGATAATGATCACATTTAAAATAAGCCTTTATTAAACACATGGATCACATTTTTTCTTAATGAAACAAATTTTAATTATGGATTCATCTAATTGAAAGTTCCATGACATGGATTCTTAATTAAATCCATATATGGATTTCTGTAACTTGAAAATCCTTTTGGAATAAAATGAATGTCACAAACCCTTATAGTTGTGTCATATGGAAATATTCCTAAAGAATATTATTAATAAATGTATTTTTGAAATCGATCTCCCATATCTTATAGTCATGGTAAGCTTTTATATCAAGTATAATTCTGATGGATTTAAACATTGAAACTGGTGAAGTGGTTTCATCATAGTCAATTCCCTAATTTATTTTTAAACTAATTATCCACTAGAATTTATATATTGGTATTTTCATTACCTTCCATGTATAATTTTATCTTGAATAACCATTTTCACCAAAGAGGATTTACATTAACTGGATCATTGACCAGAACCCAAACATGGTTTCTTTACATGGAATACATTTTAGAATTCATGGATTCCTTTTATATTGCATATTCTAAGTTATCTAATGCCTATTTTAGGATATGGGTTCATCATTATCAACTAATAATGAGTCACCATCTTCAAGGACTAGAAAACCATGTCTCTTTAGTTCTCTTACCTCTCATGCACTATCACACAGTACATGTGCTTCCAGAACTAATTCTTCCATGGGGACCTGTGGAATCTATTCATTGATTTAAATCTTTCTCCCACTATCATTTTTAAGGATTTTCTCCCTCTCAAGAAAGATGCCTTGTGTAGCGATAGTCACATTATTGTATAAGGGTTTGTATAGTTAGTATAACTTTCCTTCCTTGGGATACCCTATAAAGATACACATTGTTTTCTAGGGTTCCAGTTTGTTTCTTACAAAGGGATTAACAAATTCCTCACAGCACCATACACATGTATGCGAAAAAATGGGTTTCTTTTTACTCCATAACTCTAAGGTAATTCCATTTTCCACTATACTTGGTACTCAGTTTAATGTGTATGTCAGAGAGTGTGATTCATATCCCCAAAAGGATAATCAATTATCTATATGACTAAACATCGACATTAGCATGTCTTAAAAGTTACAGTTCCTCATTTAACTAACACCATTCCACTATGGTGTGTAAGGTGTAGTGAGTTGTAATAGAATTAAAAACTCCCATTGAAATTTTTTAAACTCTTGTTAATGATATTCACCACCTCGATTCGATTGAAGATTCATTATCTAATTTCCAAGGTGATTCACTACATCATTCTTAAATTCTTTGAATTACTCAAAGGACTCAGACTTGTACCTCATCATATAGATATAGCCATATCAACTAAATTCATTAGTAAATGTTATTACATAAATATATCAACATTTAGATTCTACTGGAAATGGTCCACACACATTAATGTGTACCAATCCTAGCAGCTATGTGGCTTTTTCACCATAGCCACCAAATGGTGGCTTGGTCATTTTCCCTTGTAAACAAACATGATATCATTCATGTGGTTTTAGCTTAGATGATTATAAACAAATGTCTTTATAGAGCCCTATTAAACACATATTTTTTACAAGACCAAGATATTGATGCCATAGTTGGGTGTTATATGAGTCATGTGAACATTATTCAGTATCAATTCCCCATACTTGGTTATCATAATTTAATATATAAACAATGTTATTTAAATGTTACATACCATAACATATGTTGTCCTTGTAAATTAAAAAACTTTTATTTCCAAAATTGAAAATAAACCCATCTAAATCTTGGAGTGACACAAAAATTATGTTTTGATAACTGTCTATACATATTGAGAATCTCTTAAAACCAAAATCATTCAAGTTGGATATAAAAAGTTGTAGTCACCAATGGCTACGGTAGGTAGCCTCTCACTATCAGTAGCTCTTAGATCCACCAATCCTCCAGCAATCTTTCAAAATATACTTGGTTCCAACATTTGGATATATATGTGAGCATCACAAGCCATATCTAATACCCTATGTGTAGATATTGAAATATTACACTTGAAAAAAACACAACTTTAGTTTCCCCTTGCTTCTGGGTGTATTTACTCTTCTAGTCGTCTATATTTCCACATAAAAAGAATAATGACTACTTTTCCTTGCCCTAACTATAGATCATTCCCTTCATAGAAGGTTCGTGCACTGGAGATTTAGACCTGTTATGAATCTTAATCCCCATTTCCTTGTTCATCCTTTTACTATTCACCATAAGAACTTTGAGTTTGTTACACCCCATGTCCTTATCCACTTAAAGAATCAATGTAAGAAGTTATGAAAGACTCTTATCATTATCTATCATATTATAATTGACAATAAAATTGGGTAATTTCTTTAGTAGTGATTAAATTATGAGATATTTACACAACTCATCCAGAAATATAATCCCTAAGATGTCTAAGCATTCAATTTCTCCAATAAGAATGACACCATGATGACCAGATAGCGTAGACTCTCCAATATTAGTTGTAAACAAATCATTGGAGATATCTTACCTCTATTTTCTTTCCTTATTTTGATATTTATCTCGAAGGTGAGACAACATGTTATAGGCATCCATGTCCTCATGTTTCTACAAAACATCATTGGCGATGGATGATAGAATGAAACAATGAACATTTTTTGAATCACCCAAATATTTCTCAAAGAGAGATAAATAATTATCATGAGCCTCTTTTTTAGGTTCTTTAGAAATATGTTCTTCGAGAACATATAATTTCCTTTCATGGAAAAGGATAATACATATGCTCCTTTTCCATTCATTAAAATTTATACTGTTGAGAAGGTTATCCTTCTCAATTATGGATCACAGTGATATGTTTCAAGTTGTTTTAATTCTATTTCTACAAATAAGAAGAGAATAATTTTATAAATTTATTATATAAAATATATAAAATTAAATAAATATTATATTTATTAGTTTGCATCTATTTTATTGAATCCTAATAGCCCTCACCATTGGATTCAGAATATCTTGTTGCTTGGACATTATAGTGGAAAGGATCTATATTTTCCTTCTCATTACCCCAACATCGGTAGGTCAAGAAATGTCAATGTTTTTAGGTAGGAATTATAAATTAAAACTGCATTAAGTCAAAGTTCCTTGATCATTTGAGAGGACTCCACAATCCTAAAATCCATGATTTCTATTTCCTCAACATTCGCCTCTAAATTATAAAAATTCCTTCTTTGGTTGTAAACACTTAATGTAAAATAAGTTCTATTAACCCAAAACGTCAAGTTATACTTCCTTTATAATTGAAAGAACCCCGGAATTTTCTAGTAATGAACATTGAATAATGGTTTGATATTTACCGAAGTAGTGGAAATATCTATCATGTTAGTGTATATTATTGAGGGTTTTTATCTTTTTATACATAAATTTCCAGTTATTATCTTCATCACAAGAATTTTAAAATTAAGTGGATTTAATTAAGTGATTAACCATATCTTGTATAATATTTATGCATAAGATAATTTATTATAGTTCCATATTTCATGCTCATTAATTTCATTAATTCATGTGACCATTAAAAGAGTCCATAATCAAATAACTATGAAACATAATAGAAATTAAATAATTAAGTGGAATGACCATGAACTTTTACTAAGGGTTTGCTTATATATTAGCTGATAAACTAACTTTTAATCTAAGGGAAAATATCTTCAACCAATTAAGGTTTTTGTTATATCCTTTCACTTGTCCATCTATGTATCTTTCTTTTATTGGTTTCTTCTAAGCTCCAAACTTGAATTGCCTCCATGTTATTGGGAGATTCATCCATTAAATATTATTTTACACACATAGGGGAGGGGAAAAGGGTTTACATAAAAATCCCATGGTCACGTAGGCCCTAACATAATAAGATGAGGGAAGTAGTGCAATCCAAAAAATTAATTTTGTAATAAATTAAATGAAACCAGTCACATATAAAGGTATAGTCTATTATCATGATCATCTGTATGCATGTAATTAATTACACTTTTAAAAAAAATATTCAACTTTTAATCATTCTTATTTAATATAAATCGCGATCGAATCAATTAATTATCATCTTTAATTAATCATTAATTTTATCTTAATTCTCATCCTAATTTAAATCATATTCACATCCATTATAATTGTAAATTAATTAAATTAATTTATTCAAAATTAACTATGAAAATAAATGTCCCTTGGATTAAACATGATAAATACTCATCTGAATCTACCCTCTATGTATTATACTTGTATAATATTTACTCTTGTGACATATGTGATACACTACATATCACGTACTATCATGACATGTACTATAAACTAAATGATTACATAAATTACATGATTTTTCAGTCATGTGTTATGCTTCAATGCACATAGAGTAGAAACTATAATATGACTCATACATGATATGTTGATATGAACATTATGGAGATATTAATTAAATATTTATATATAAATATTAAAACCAATCCCATAGATTGTCCTGTAAACTTAATGACCCCATACAATCATATTTCAATAAGGATTACATAGTATAATAAATATATTTTAAATATTTTAATTTGGTATAAGTACACAGTGTGTACCAGAGAGCTATATGGAATGCACATATCTCACTGTATATATATGCCTATGGACTTTTCCTGTAAATTGTTCCCTGAAAAATTGGATTACATGGCATGTATAGGTGACTAAACAGTTTGTGATCTCCAAGCTACATGGTCACCAGTCATGTAGGTCATGTATGGTAATACAAGACCCATTTGTGACTTAAAGGGACTAAATGGTTGGTATGTGGGATACATGGTGTGTACTCTGGCGGATCGTGCATCAGGATGGCTTGGTCGACATGCAGTGTAAGAAATAACTACACCACATGTCATCAATGACCATGGTTTGAATTAAGTTCTGAATTAATTCTTGATGTGTTGAACACAAGTACACAATCTATAACTCTAGTTTCCTAGAATGTTATCCCATATTATATGTCCAAAATCCTCGACAACTCCATATAAGTTCCTAGATTTTATTTCATTCATAAAATTAATAATTCTTAGTAGATATATGAGAAAAGAAGAACAACTAATCAGATAACACAATTAAAATTTAAATAATGATAAACTTGAATTGAAAACTAAATGAGAAATATAAGAAAAAATCAATGATCATTAAATAATTATAAATATTTTTTTAACCTAGATCTGATACCACTTGTTAGTTCTGGGCACAAAATAATCATGTGATCGGTGATGCCCAAAATTTCTCTTTGTCATGATCGATAATCAATTCGAGATCTATGTGATGATAAATTTTCTGATCAATGGAATTGAATCAATGAAAATAGAGAATTAAAAAAATGAAAAACCAGAGGGAGCATCATCAAATATTATTCATAATTATTTTAATTAATTAAAGAATTACCTTAATTGAATTTTTTCTTCATTGATGGATCTTACAATAGATCTACATTATTCGATCCTTGCGTTGTTCTAATCAAGATAATATTCCCTCTAGAAATGATCCTCGTGTGTTCTACAAATATATGAACGTAGCTAAAGAAATCATTGGGGGCTAGCACAGTAGATCCTATCACCTACTTCATCCACCTTTAATCACCTCGAGAACCGCTTCTAAATCATTCTTATTAATCTCTCTTGATGTGATAGTGGGAGGTGGAGGAAGCCTAATCTATATTCTTGGGAAATTTTTTGGATAAGGGTTCTCTCTAGGTCTTTAAAGGATTCTCCAAATCCATTTTTCACTACAAAAAAATGAATTGGATCGCAGAGAAAGTAATATTATTGGGCTTACATATCACTAGGGTTATAAATAAATAATTTCACAGGTTAACCTTATTGGTTATCTAAACCCTTTCCAAACCCCATATCTATAATTATAATATTATTATTATTATTTCTCAACATGCTCTTAAATTAAAAATTAAAATTTAATATTATTTATTTAAATAATATTCAATATATACTATTTCTCACCAGATCATTATACTTGGGCATCCATTCCTCTATAATATTTATATGAGCTTGAATAATTACTATTTATTTTTTTTATAAATATCATTTAATTATATTCAAAAAAAATGATTATATATTATATGAACTTAATAGAAAATTAATATTTATTAAAAAACATCTCACATTACATTATCTTGAAAAACTGGTAAAAGAATATGTGTTATCATGAAAACATGAATAATTACAAAACCGCACTTGGTAATTATATTTATTCATCTTTTGAAATAATAAGTAAGAATATATATCATCTAACTGAGATTACTGATACACTTAGTGTGTGACCCATTAGGCCTATTTCTCAGTGGCATTAGGAAAACTAGCCCAAAGTCAAAGGTTATAATCTTGAAATATGACAAGTCACCCATAGAGAAAGAAGTTAATGCCACAATTACATAATACCTCATATGGAATCTTACTGTCTAATATAATCCCTTTCTCACGATATATCTAATCAAGTAGGTTTCATGTTGTGCCATCAACCTATATGCTTGATGTATCTTTCATTGAATTCCCAAAAATTAAACTTGACGATAGAAAACCTTGCCATTGATTGATTTAGGCTATATTATTTCCAAAAAAGGGCCTAAAATATCACTTTTGTTTACGAAAATATGAGAAAATCCTTTCTCACATTATTCATTAATGAAATATTACTCATGATGCACCCAACGTAACCTACCATGTCATGGACATCTGTCATCATGGTTTTCATAAACACATAAAAGTGTGTGACTCATAATATAAATTAATAATAATCTTAAACTCTAAGTATCAATACACACATCCATAGATTAGAAAATCAAATGACACGTATAAGTTTGTATTTCCAACCAGAAGGTCTCAATATCAGAATATCCTACATAGGATATTACCAAGGGAGTACACCATGAGAAGGTGCCTCAAAGTTTTATGAGTATCCAACCCTGATAGCCTATATCAATTTTCTATAAAATGATATCATCTAGATATAGAACATATATTTATGAATAGTAACATAGCACTTTTGGGTTCTCATTATAGCAGTGAACTACTATGACCTTTTAGCATGAAAACTACTCATATGAAAATATAACATACTATATTGTGCGGAATAACAGTAATGATGTGTTATAAAGTTTACTAATATTAAAAAATATGAATATATTTTATCATAAAGTACACAGAAGTTGGTTCTAGGTCACAAACTCTAACACCTATGTTTTATGAACTACACAAAAGCATGATGAAATTATATGAAATATTCAAATATTGGGTTCCCATTATTTTAAAGGACACATTTTTGTTTTTATTTATTTTAATAAATATCATTATTATGAACTAAAATAAGATTTATATGAATCGAATATGGAATAATGTCAATCGTATGGAAAATGAGTTTGAAGATAGGGTGAAAGAGTTCATCATGTTTTCAAAAGATCATGCATATGATCCTTCTCAAATCATTTCCCCATGTTTGTTCTATTTTTATTCAAGAATAATTAGTCCAAAGGAGTTGTGAGAACACTATACTTATCAAGGAATAGATTGAAGCTATAAATGATATACTAAACATGGGGAAAAGTGAATGTAGCTATTGACTATGATAATAGTGCCTTTTATGGATCATCAGATTTGATTACACATGTGGAAAATGAGGAATGTTGTATTGAGGATGTGATTAAAGGTGTGAATGTGAATGAAAATGGTATTTAAGAAATAAAAATGATAGTTGAAGATAAACTTCGCGATTGTCCAAAAAAATTAGAGAAATCAAAGAGTTTTCCAATGATTCCATTGTATGCGGGTTTCACTAAATATACTGCATTTTCCACCATACTAAATTTGTATAAATTAATGGATGGAAAAATATGGATTATTGACCATTTTACTAAAATAATTAATCTGTTGAATGGTATGATCCCAAAAGATAATGAGATTCCTATCAGAACATATAATGCTAAATGAATTCTACGTTCAATGGGTATGATCTCTGAAAGAGTGCATGCCCATCCAAATGAATGTATACTATTTCAGAAGGACCATAAATAACTTAATGAATTCCCAATGTTTTGTTATTATTGATACCATAAATATTAATTAAGTCCAATGAAAGTTTTATGGTACTTTCCAATCATTCCAATAATTCAGTGCCTATATGGAATTGAGGAGACTATAAGTAAAATGATGTTGAAGGAAGATTCAATAAATAATGATCAGAGACATTGTCACTTGGCAGACTCTCCTTAGAAGAAGATAATTTATAATGAGTAACATAAATTTTAAAAGGTTCTAAGAAACCTCCATCTGGAAATATCTATAGATGGGCTGAATCCTTTTGATTTTCAAAGCATCAGACATTTTATGTGGTTAGTTATGTTGGAATATTATAACTTTCCCCCATGGTTATTCATGAAAATAAAATATATTATGTCAACTATTATTATATTAATAACCAATTAACATAGTAATTATAATGACTATTAGTTATCTCCATTGATCAATTATTTGAAATTAATGTGGTATTAAGTTGTTACCTTGTATAATGTTTTCAAAAATAAAGTTTTCACATAGTGATCCATGTTGTACAGGATGATATATGACTTTCCTACTTATGGAAATTGGTGAGGATATATAATTAAAGGAACTCAAGTGTGTCCCATATGTGAATAAGATACATAATAAATTAGGTTGAAACCATCATTGAATAATTTTTTTCTAAGAAGTCAAAGATTTCTACCCTGGAAACATATATACCAATCACAGATGACATCATTTTATGGGAGTAAAAAATAACGTACAAAACCATCTCCACTAATAGGTGATAAACTATTTGAGAAAGTAAAATATGTGGACACTTCATTTGGTAAACTATTTTTTGAAAACCTAAAGAAAAAAAATTGTTGGAAAAACGGATCTATTTTTTTAATTATCATAACAAAAATTTACATTAGGAATTTTCTAGATGTTCTGAATATTGGAAACAAATATGTGATAATATCAATAGCATGTTACTAAATGAAACTGAAAAAACAAAGGATATCCTTAAGTCTAGGTTGGACATGTTTGACATGTGAATATAGATAGGATTAGTGCCAGTAAAGGGTGAAATATAGACTTCTCTTCCTCTATCTTCCTATACTATCTCTACGAAAAAGATATACCATTTTTCAACTTAATGAATGAGGTAATGGTTTCAAAGGGTTATTCATCAAATATCAGGAACATTATGTTAATGAATGATTTAAATATAAAGGTTCTAATATCAAATGACTTCCAGGATTTGATGAAATATCTAATACTTGTAGATTTACATTTTGTTTTTACCAAGAGTGTTTGTCATTCATTAAACAATCAATGATTTTTTTCAAGGAAAATCACCTCAAATTTATATACCCAATGAAATTTCCAAATATATAAATGGAAATTGTAATCATATAATGTTAATTGGAGTTATTTTCACTAGAATTAATTGATATGATTATTCAATTTATGGTTAACTTGGTAAGATAGATTTGACTAAGTGGTCATGTACATTATCGATGGATATATCCAATTAAATGGTACACGGAGATTTTGAAAGGGTATCTTAAAAATCAAATTCCAACAGAGGGTTGTATTAGAGAGAAATATATTGTTGCGGATGTCATTGAATTTTTTATTTACTACCTATACAGAATGGGAATCCTTGGTCTATAGAAATCTCATCACACTAGGGATCTTGTGGGTGAAAGAATTCTAGAATAGATGTTGTCATAATCAATATTATAGACTAAGATAAGGCCCTCTACATTTTTCATAACACTTTAGTGGTTTCCCTATTTATTTAAACCCACATAGAAATTATTATTCTTTTTAATCCATAAAGGGATGAGATATGTATATTAAATATATATAATAAATAGTTTATAGGATGATTTAAATAATATATTTTTACATATTTAAATAAAAATTCTTATTTAATTTCATAACGACTTTGATGGCTATCCAAAGAACCAAGTGTTCTTGTATTCTATGACAAATGGTTATGTAATTAATTGTTACACATTATATAAAAATGATCATGATGAAGGATTTACCATGAAAAATTATGGATTTAAATTTGTGGTTGAATAGATTCATGTATTGGGTACCAAGGATACAAATCCAATTTATGTGAATATTTAGTACTTTGGAAACATGAAACAAATACAGGAGTTCGATTAGATCACATTCCAAGTGCCTAGTTTTCAATATAAATTGGATGATAGTAGGAGTTCTATTAAAATAGTTGAATTGGGATTTTTGAATGTGTATTTCAGTAAGGGTATAATGATGAACCATTTATAATGGGATCATATGTAGTAAAAGTATTGTTTTTGTCCCATATCCCACAAATTGAAAGTGGTAAATTGTTTTATTTTCAACCAAAACCTCTAAATGGAAAAATGAAAAATAAAATGATGATAATATTTTGTTAGGAAGTAAAAATTATTTTTAGTGGTCCAAATACAGATAGTGTCTTGTATATTAGATGAGGCCAAAATGATGGAATTTGGATACTTGATATATGGGTCAAATCCCTTCAACCATTAAATAAAAATAGATCAATAATTAGGTTATATTTTTGGGTAATATGCATTGTTTTACCTCATGTTATTATCAATTCACTACTTCATTTATGTAATCTCAATTAAATGTTTATCCACTTTAGCAGATATTGACTTCTGTACACACTAATGCTCTCAATCATAACAAACAATAGGTTTCTCAACATACTACTACTCCCAATGGAGAGGAACAATGACCTTATGTGCATGCTGATTATACCAATCCATAGGAACAACATATTGATGATGTTGGACCTGAGGAAATTTTAGATTGTGATGAACTGATGTCCCATAAAAAATGGAGCACTGTAGCATGAAGGTGCAAGAAAATATTACTATGGTGAAACGAAAAGTAATCAAATTTGAGTATGTAAAGAATGTGTGTGGATATAATGATAACCCCAACAAGTCCATGTTCTGTAGTTTCATTAATTTCACCACTTAGTAGTGCATGATGATTGATGTAGATTCATGGTACCATGTTGTGTCCATTCTTAAGACACTAATTTTGGATTATATTTGCGTAAAATTATGATAACCCTTCTTTATTTTACTAAAGAACAATGTAACATTGACTTAATATTCATTATCCCTTCTAGAATGGATTTATAGTTGATGAATCCTATAATTAATTTTTATTAATGATTAACAGAAAGGATCACATAGGCTTTCACATGATTCTAAAGAAGTTTTATCTCAAATATATTGGAGACAAAATATACCCACACACACCAATATGTATTCACACCTGATAAGCTATGAAGAGTGGGATGCATTTATTATTCATCAAGGGGAGACATCATTTCAGGTACATTATGGATACTAATACATCATTTGAAAATATGTTTATTAATCACTTTAATTAAGAATTGTTAATTTATGAAATAGAAACCAAGTGTTGAAAATTTTCAATGGGAAGCAAAACTAACATATCCCTACCAAAAAGAAAGGATGGGATATCCTTCACTTGAAAAAAAAATAGTATGTATTTTAATCTACCATAATAATTTTATGTGATAAGAATCAACATATTTATTTTCCTATATTTATAATAAAATTGATTAATCTAAATCCTAATCCACTTCTATCTCACATCTTATGCTATTGAAAGATGTATGTGTAAATAAAAATGGGATACTAATAGATGAAAATAGACAAAAAATGGTTGGATAAATGTGTATGTATGAAATAAATTTTTTTATATTTAAATAGACCTTTCATAAAAGTGATTACTTATCTTATTATATTTTCTATTTGAATTAGACAAAAGAACCATCATCATCTTTAATGGATGATAACCTACTATTAGTGTCCTTTAAGTAGAAATTACAGTATGGTCACATTAAGGGTTTGGGTTTTGGGGTAACACCCAAAACATATTTTGATAATAGAAAACAATAAGGGTATGAACATAGAAAAATTGAATAGATGGTGATAAAATTAGTTGACTATTAAGAAACATTTCATTGGTAGTTATAGTTACTATAAAATATTATGTGATGATAGTAAAGAGAACAAAAACTCAAGAATAACTAATGTGTGAAGACACCCCCCCCCCTGTTGTACCCCTCTCTCTTGGATTTTAATGATCACAATCACTCTCATCGTGTTCTAACTTGTTTTCAAGTTTGTTTGATGATAGGAAAAAGGTTGGCAAAGAGTTGGCCCAAGAAGACTGGAAAATGACTCTCTGATTCCACCGGCCAACCGGTGGATTACCACCAGCCAGCCGGTGGTCTCTGGCAGAAGCAATGCTCTCTGCCAGGTTCCACCGGTCAGCCGGTGCCTGACCACCGGCCAGCCGGTGGAACCAGACAGTAGGCCTTGCCCACTGCCAGGTGCCACCGGCCAACCGGTGTCTGAATCACCGGCTCGCTGGTGGAACCAGACAGAGAGCTTGCTCTCTTTCTAACCCACCGGCCCGCCGGTGGAACCAGACAGACAGCTCTGCCTTCTGTCTGGAGCACCGTCCAGCCGGTGGCCAAGCACCGGTCAGCCGGTAAGCCCAGTCAAACTAGCCGTTGGGCTTTGACCAGACTTGTACTTTTGACCCCCAACGGCTCCGGAAGCCCTCCAACGGCTATATTGAAGTATTTGGGGATATTTCTCCTATAAATAGACGAGGAAGGATGTCGGGAACATCCCTGATACATTGGAATGATATTTTGATCCCTTGAAGCTCTAACGACAAATCTCTAAGGCTACTTGTGATCCATCTCCATCCTTGAAGCTTGGGCTGCCTCTACATCAACTACTCTCACACTCTTGGCGCTCAAGGCTTCCTCTAGTTTGTTATAATTTATTTATTTCAATTGTTTAGTTCTTAATTGGGTTTGTATGAAAACAAACCATCCTTTTCTTCCTCACTTTCATTTTGGGTTTCTTGCTATAACCATAATAAAAAAGCAAGTTGTACGAAGGTGATCTAGCCTACCTTAAAACGGCTAGTGGGTTTCTTGCTACAACCATTAAAAAGCAAGCTGAAGTATAAATCTCTCAACGGTTGAGTTGGGAGCGGAGACGTAGGCTTTGGTTTAAGCCGAACTCCGTTATCAAAATGTGTCTTGCCCCTTTTTATTTCCGCTGCATTTATAAATTGTTTTTAAGTTGCTAATTATTTTACAAAGGCAATTCACCCCCCCTCTTTCCATCACTCTACGACCTAACATTTGGTATCAAAGGGAAAGTTTGTGTAATACCTTAACCGGTTACAAACCTAAAATCCATAGTGATGGCTTCTTCCTCACAAGCACCTGAAGGGTATTCCATGACTCGGGCTCCATTCTTTGATGGAACCTACTACACTTATTGGAAAACTCACATGATTACATTTCTTAGAAGTATTGGCTATCCTATATATAGAATTTTTATGCAAGGCTACACTCTCTCTAGCAAAGATGAGTCTAAATGGACCCCCGAAGACATTGCTAATTTTGAGCTTGATGGCAAAGCCATGAATGCTCTTCATTGTGGGTTAGACCATAATGAATTTAATCATATTTCTAATTGCACCACTTCTCATGAAATTTGGAAGCTTTTGGAAGTGACCCATGAGGGCACTAAAAAAGTCAAAGACACTAGATTAGATATGTATCATCAAGACTTTGAAAGTTTCACCATGCACCCACACGAGTCTATTACGGAAATGTTTACTCGCTTTACTGATGTGTGTAATGGGAGAAAGTCTCTTAGAGATGATGTTTCTGCAGAGACGATGGTCAAGAAGATTCTTTGGGTCCTACCAAGCTCATGGGATCCAAAGGTGACGGCAATCCAAGAAGCGAAAGATGTCAAGAAAATGCCGGTTGAAGAACTCATTGGATAACTTATGACCTATGAGATTACCATGAAGAGGCAAGCCGATAAAGAAGGTAAAATCTTCAAGGAGAAAAAGAACATAGAATTCAAAGCAAAGCAAGAAAGCTCCTCCGATGATAGCGAATCCGAGATGGCTCAACTTGCAAGAAAAATGAGCAAGTTCATGAAGAAAAAGAAGAATTTTCAAAGGGCACGAAAGGAAGAGCCAAAAGCAGAAAAAGAAGTTACATGCTTTGAATGTGGAAAGAAAGGCCACATCAAACCGGAGTGCTCTCTTTTCAAGAAAAGGTTAAAGGAAAATAAAAACAAGAAGGCTTTCAAAGCGTCAACATGGAGTGCAAGCGATGACTCCATGTCTTCAAGCGACTCAAGCGATGAAGGTGGAAAATGCCTAATGGCACTTGATGAGGTATCTTCTTCCGACTCCTCTTCCTCATCTTCTTCTTTTAATAATGACACGTCTTATGAAGATCTCCAAAATGCGAGAGATCAATTAGAGGAAGGTTTTCACGAACTTACCTCTAAATTTTTGGCCTTAAAAAAGAAACACAAAATTCTAATTTCTGAAAAAGATCAACTTCTCAAAAAGAATGAGGAACTTGCCCTTAAAGTCCAAGATATTCCAAATGTTGATTCTTTGAATTCAACTATTAAATATTTAAGGGAATCTCTTGCCAAGTTCACCCAAGGTGAACAAAATTTGACCAAATTGATAGGTTCTCAACGTTCGGCTAGAACCACACATGGACTTGGCTTTAACAAGCAAGCCACTTCTTCTAGAGTGCCCACTACTTTTGTAAGGGGGAGATCTCAAAATAAATTTTGTAATTATTGTAGAAAAACCGGACATATGATTTATGAATGCAATTGTAAAAATGCTAGATATGGCCACCCCAAAATCATTACCTACTCGGATGAATATCTTAGGATGTATCCCTCTAGACAAGTATGGGTTCAAAAGTCTCTTTTATCTAATCTTTCCGGAGCCAAACTTATATGGGTACCAAAATCTATTCTCTCTTGATTTTGTAGGATAAACACCAAAGAAGTAGGACTTCGAAAGGCTCGTGGTATCTCGACAGCGGATGCTCGAGGCACATGTGTGGCGATCCCTCCGAGTTCAACTTCCTTGAAGAATTCGATGGAGGATACGTCACCTTCGGTGACAATTCAAAAAGAAAGATCGTCGGAATAGGTACCATTGGTTTTGGTAGCACCTCCTTAATTAAAGATGTTTTATTTATTAAAGGTTTAAAAAATAATTTAATTAGCATTATTCAACTTTGTGATAGTGGTTTTTCGGTAAATTTTCAAAATGATTTATGCAATGTGTTTGATTTTCAAAACAAATTGATATTTTCTGCTTCTCGTTTTCAAAATTTTTACATTATTGATTTAAAGTCTTTATCTAGCCAAAATGTTAAATGTTTAAGTGCTCTTGACAATGAGTCTTGGCTTTGGCATAGAAGGTTGGGGCATTGTAGCTCTCATTCACTTCTAAAGCTTAATAAGAACAAGCTCATCCGTGACCTTCCTAAACTTAAGTTTAAGAAAGATTTGATTTGTGATCCATGCCAACTTGGCAAGAAACACAAATCTTCTTTCAAATCTAAGAAGGAAGTGTCCACTTCAAAATCTCTTGAGATCCTTCATCTTGATCTTTTTTGTCCTACCCCTGTAGCAAGTCTAGGTGGAAAATCCTATACCTTTGTCCTAGTAGATGACTTTTCTTGTTTCACTTGGGTTTTCTTTTTAGCTCATAAAAATGATGCTTGTAGAACCTTTTTGAAATTCTCTAGGAAAGTAGAAAACGAAAAAGGATATAAAATTATATCACTCCGTAGTGACCATGGAGGTGAATTCGAGAACAAAGAATTCGATGAATTGTGTTCCTCTCAAGGATACAATCACACCTTCTCTGCCCCTAGGACTCCACAACAAAATGGAGTGGTTGAAAGGAGAAACCGAAATCTCCAAGAAATTGCTCGAACCCTCCTTAGTGAATTCAACCTCCCTCAATATTTATGGGCCGAGGCGGTAAACACTTCTTGTTATACTATCAATAGAGTCCTTGTAAGACCCCTTCTTAAGAAAACCCCCTATGAACTTTGGAAAGGCAAATTGCCCAAAGTTGGTTTTTTTAAAGTGTTTGGTTATAAATGCTTTATCCTTAACACAAAAGATAACCTAGGGAAATTTGATGCCAAATCCGATGAAGGTATTTTTCTTGGGTACTCCAACTCAAGCAAAGCCTATCGTGTCTTCAATAAACGTTCAAAAACCATCGAAGAATCATCTCATGTCAAATTTGATGAAACTATTCCAAAACCTCACCCGGTCATTGAAGATGTTGAAGATAAGCTTGATAAGCTTCATTTTAATGATTCCTATTATCCTCCCAAGGAGGATGACCATCAAGAACCCTCTTCACCTTCTTCATCTTCCACCTTGCCTAAGGTTTGGAAACCTTCTAGAGACCATCCTTTAGAAAATGTTATAGGTGATCTTCAAGCCGGTACTCAAACTAGAAGATCAATCCTCAACGAGGTTGAACATCAAGCCTTTATTTCACAACTAGAGCCTCAAACCATTAATGATTCCATTAATGATGAGAATTGGGTTCTTGCAATGCAAGAGGAACTAAATCAATTCTCTAGAAATGATGTTTGGACTCTTGTTGAAAGACCCAATGATCATCCAATTATTGGCACTAAATGGGTTTTTAGGAACAAACTTGATGATCAGGGAAATATAACCCAGAACAAGGCTCGCCTAGTTGCTAAGGGCTATAATCAAGAAGAAGGAATTGATTATGGTGAAACCTTTGCGCCCGTTGCTAGATTGGAATCCATTAGGATATTGTTGGAATTCTCCGCTCACTTAAATTTCAAACTTTTTCAAATGGATGTTAAAAGTGCTTTTTTAAATGGTTTTATTTCAGAAAAAATCTTTGTTGAAAACACTCGGGCTTGTTAAGTTAACCAAGGCTCTATATGGCTTAAAACAAGCCCCTCGGGCTTGGTATGAGCGGTTAACAAAATTTCTTTTAGAAAATGATTTTAAAATGGGTCAAGCTGATTGTACCCTATTTTTAAAACACACTTCCAAAGATCTTTTAATTGTACAAATTTACGTTGATGATGTTATCTTTGGTTCAACCAAAGAATCACTTTGTACTGATTTTTCATATTTAATGAGAAAAGAATTTGAAATGAGCTTTATGGGGGAATTAAAAATTTTTCTTGGTTTTCAAATCTTTCAAAATTCAAATGGTATTTTTCTAAGCCAAGGCAAATACACAAACGAACTTTTAAGTCGTTTTGGTATGGATCAAGTAAAGGAAATTAGTACCCCCATGAGTACTTCTTGTAAACTTACGTTAGATGAAGCTGGGAAACCGGTGGATAACAAGCTTTATAGGAGTATGATCGGGAGTCTACTTTACCTAACTGTGACCCGTCCTGATATCATGTTCAGTGTTTGCCTTTGTGCTCGTTTTCAAGCCAATCCCAAAGAATCTCATTTTAAATCGGTCAAAAAAAATTAAGTATTTAAAAGGATCCAAAAACATTGGTTTGTTTTATCCCTCTAATACTTCTTTCGAACTTTCTTCATATTTGGATGCTGATTTTGGCGGGTGTCAATTAGATCGTAAGAGTACTAGTGGAACCTGTCATCTGCTAGGCAAGTCCCTTGTTTCATAGAGTAGCAAAAAGCAAAACTGTGTTGCTCTTTCTACTGCCGAGGCCGAGTACGTAGCAGCTGGTAATTGTTGTGCCCAAATTATTTGGATGCAGCACACTCTCTTGGATTATGGCCTTTCCTACGATCATGTCCCTATACGGTGTGACAACACTAGTGCCATTAGTATTTCTAAGAATCCAATACAACATTCTAGGACAAAGCATATAGATTTAAGGCATCATTTCCTTCGTGACCATTTTCAAAAAGGGGATATCACTTTGAAATTCATTTCTACTGATTTCCAATTAGCTGATATTTTTACCAAACCACTCCCGGTTGAACGTTTTGATTTTATTAAGGGGGAGTTAGGAATGATTCGTCAATGAGAACTATTAAATATTTGACTCTCTTTGGCTTGCTTATATTTCTTTTTAAGTTATTTAAACTCTTTTTTATTTTATTTTAATTTTTTATGAATTTTAATACCACCGGTCAACCGGTGGTGTCGGGTTTTTCTTTTTTGGGCCGGCCGGAGGAAGGGTTAAAATTAAAACCCTTCCCCTCCCTTTCTTCTCTCTCTCGTGCGGCCCCTCCAGACCCGCGGCTCCTCCTTGCCCTAGCCTCCCTTCTTCCTCCTTGCTCTCTCAAACTCCATTCTTCTCTCAATCTCTCTCATTTTTTTTCTTTTTGCCATCATGGGTCCTCGCTCTTCACGCAAAGGAAAGGGTATCGCTCAAGAAGCACCTCCTCCTCCTTCAATCCCTCAACTTCCGGACATTTGGCATGACAAAGTCATTATGCCTGGTAGAGTGATTGACTATCCTTGGCTTTCTTCTGCTCGTCTCGAGCTTTTCTCCATTATTGAATATCAACACTGGCATTCTTTTTTTGAACCTCCTAATAAGGATGTTATTTATCCCCTTCTTGTCAAATAATTTTATGCTCACCTGACGAGGTCAGTTTCTGACGACGTCGATACCATTTCCACCACCGCTCTTGGGCAACCCATCACTTTCACTTCTTTGGAGATTGCCAGGATGCTAGGAGTTCCTCATGTTGGACCTCATGCATTTGCTCAGGGGGAGTTTCCTCGGGACCCTGATTTTGATCTTGCTGTCGCTCTTGAGCATCTCACAGGGCAGCCCAACGATCCAATTGTCAAGCTCTCCCAGCTCACCCCTAACCATCGCATCATTGAGCGCCTCATTCAGACCACCCTTGCACCCCGTATCGGTGATCATGATACGGTGAAATTTATTGATATTTATCTTCTCTCTTATATCACCAGAGGCATTCATTTCATTTTGGTCCGGTTCCTGTTCCGAGCTATGTCTTATGTGGCTGAGCACCCGCGCCGGTCCAAAACTCTACCTCACGGGCGCTTGTTGACCAAAATCTTTACCTTTCTTGATGTCCCTCTCCATGCTACCTCCTTCGAGCATCCAAAGAAGGATAGCATCATCAATTTTATGATGGTGCAACGGATGAACATTCATTGGCATCCTTGGTGTCAGGAGTGGATTACTGACAAGGAGGGACTTCTCAAGGCTTACTCCCCTCAGACACATTCACACCCTCCATACCATGCCATGCCTCCCGCTATTGCCGCTGCCTATCCTCTTTCAGATAGTGAGGACAGTGGTGATGATGAAGAGGAAGGGAGTGGTGACAGCGAAGGTGAGGCTGCTGCTGCTGATGATGAGGAAGATGGAGCGGGTGATGATGCACCGGAGCCTGCTGAGGCTGTGCCCCCTCCCGCTGATACTGGTGGCTTGTCGGTGACGGCTGATCAATTCCTTCGCTTCCAGGATCAAATTGAGACCCGGCTGGATTTGCAGTTTTCTTACTTCAGCTCTCAGTTTGATCAGCTCCACTCTCGGATCGATTCTCTTGATCGTCGCTTTGAGGCGGTCCAGGCTCCTCCAGCTCCTCCGACCTTCAGGCGTCGTCGTCACTCTCGGCCCTCTAGGAGTGAATAGGGCCTTTCCTGTTTTTTGACTTGTCTTTGTATTTGTATTTTTAACTTTCTATGTAACGTTTCATCTTTTATAAAATTCAAGTTGTCTTATCTATCAATCCTTTTTGTCATTTCTTACTTCCTTATTATTGTTTTTCTAATTTTCTTTCATACTTTTCCTCCTATTTTGATAATCCCAAAGGGGGAGAAAAACTCTCTATTACATAGTTACTTATTTCATTTAATTAAGTGATCTTTTTAAAAGTTCAATTTTAAGTTATTACTTTCATCAAAATCTGTTTTTAAATGGTTAAGTTATTGATTTCAGTTTTTTCTTTTAAATAACCTATGGTTACAATTTCAAAATGAACCATTCTCTTTATTTCAATCCTTTCAAGATTAATATCATTTTCAATACATGATACATTTATGAAATTCTTGTATGATCTCTAAAATTTTCCATGTCCAAGTTTCTTATTTCTTTTTTACTTGGCATATCCTTTTTAAAAGCTTTCTCATTTGTGATTGTGATCATCAAAATAGGGGGATATTGTTGTACCCCTCTCTCTTGGATTTTAATGATCACAATAACTCTAATCGTGTTCTAACTTGTTTTAAAGTTTGTTTGATGATAGGAAAAAGGTTGCCAAAGAGTTGGCCCAAGAAGACTGGAAAAGGACTCTCTGAGTCCACCGGCCAACCGGTGGATTACCACCGGCCAGCCGGTGGTCTCTGGCAGAAGCAATGCTCTCTGCCAGGTTCCACTGGCCAGCCGGTGCCTGACCACCGGCCAGCTGTTGGAACCAGATAGTAGGCCTTGCCCACTGCCAGGTGCCACCGGCCCTCCGGTGTCTGAATCACCGGCCCGCCGGTGGAACCAGACAGAGAGCTTGCTCTCTGTCTGACCCACCGGCCGGCCGGTGTCCCAGCACCGGCCTGCCGGTGGAACCAAACAGACAGCTCTGCCTTCTGTCTGGTGCACCGTCCAGCCGGTGGCCAAGCACCAGTCAGCCGGTAAGCCCAGTCAAACTTGTCGTTGGGCTTTGACCAGACTTGTACTTTTGACCCCCAACGGCTTCGGAAGCCCTCCAATGGCTATATTGAAGTATTTGGGGATATTTCTCCTATAAATAGACGAGGAAGGATGCCGGGAACATCCCCGATACATTGGAATGATATTTTGATCCCTTGAAGCTCTAACGACAAATCTCTAAGGCTACTTGTGATCCATCTCCATCCTTGAAGCTTGGGCTGACTCTACATCAACTAATCTCACACTCTTGGCGCTCAAGGATTCCTCTAGTTTGTTATAATTTATTTATTTCAATTGTTTAGTTCTTCATTGGGTTTTTATTAAAACAAACCATCCTTTTCTTCATCACTTTCATTTTGGGTTTCTTGCTACAACCATAATAAAAAAGCAAGCTGTACGAAGGTGATCTAGCCTACCTTAAAACGGCTAGTGGGTTTCTTGATACAACCATTAAAAAGCAAGATGAAGTATAAATCTCTCAACGGTTGAGTTGGGAGCGGAGACGTAGGCTTTGGTTTAAGCCGAACTCCGTTATCAAATTATGTCTTGCCCCTTTTTATTTCCGCTGCATTTATAAATTGTTTTTAAGTTGCTAATTATTTTACAAAGGCAATTCACCCCCCCCTCTTGCCATCACTCTTCGACCTAACACCCCCCACCACCATATTTTAGGTGAGTCATTACCCTTAAAGACCTTTATTATATGAGGATTTCAATATTCAAATAATTTTTTTGTGAAATATGAACTAGGGAGACACTAAGACATTTCTTGTACTGATATTCTATAGGGTAAAAATTATCATGATTTATATCTATCAACCCCACCCATAGCCTTTTTTCTAGTGATACTATATACAATATCCAATAAGACACACTACAAAACACACAAATTCAAACAAGTCATGTGATAGTGTGAATTAGTGCATCTCATGATCCAAGCATTGAGATACATATTCTACTTGATGAAGTAGATATTCAAATAGTCGAGAAATATATTGGAAAATTATTATCATGGACGTCATATCTTGTAAAAAAATCAACAAGGAGGTATACATTTACAATATAAATTTTCAGATAAACCATTAACAATTAATCAAAAAGATCTAAACTGATGAATGTTATTATTGAAATACAAAATGAAGGGGTTGAAATGGAAGTTCAAATCAAAATGATATAAAGGATCAACCGACCAATATTAAAGATCTAACCAAAGAAACTAGACCCTACCCATTGAATATCCTCATTTATGAACATTAATGGTTCATGTGATTATGAGGATACAAATTTGCAGTAATCACATAGTTCATTTTTCAAGAATAAATTTATGGAAAGGCCATTGTAGGATTTTTTTCCCTTTGATAATATAAATTAAATCATTAAGTGTGAATGGTTTGGAGACTCCCTTGTAAATGTATACATGAGGTGTTATTTAATTATTATTTTCCAATAGCCGATCTATGATATTGATTTTGACAAAGTACAATTAATATATTTTTAATGTGTCTATATAAATACAATTTGAAGTGGAAAAATATTAACATAAATATGAAATCATTAAACCTCAAATAACCATTACATACTAAACCAAAATGGAATCAACTAAAATTAATGAAATGGTGGAGAAACATTCCAGAGTGTTTGAATTAAAACATATGGATGATAGACACTTCTTATTATGAAAATTATAGGGGTAAAACACTGAAATTTAATCTTATCAAATATATTTTCATTACATTCATTACATATTCCTTTTAATTTTTTTATGCATCATTGTGTACTCATTATAGTCAATATTGATACTCCAAATATTTATTTCCTAGATTCACTGCATGGATACCCAACAAACTGAAAACACGTGATGATGTTTGTCAATTTTTAATACCCTAAATCCAATTATTTGGAATTTAACATCAAGTTATATATTTTATGTTTTGTTTTAATGACAATTCTATTATAATTAATTGATGTTTAAATATAATAAAAAACATGGAATAATGAAATTCCATGCGTACCAAGATCCTATAAACATCTACAATTCGATATATATATATAGGGGTATATATAATAATATTTCCCTATCATGACTCTTATCAAAAAAAATTACTCATTTTCTCAGTGTTTTTGCAGTTTTTGAATAGACCAATGGAACAGATTGTTTTTGTTATATTTAAAATTTTCTGAGAGATATAATATACCATTTACAAACTAGAATCCCCTTTAGAGGAATTTTTTATGTTAATTAATATTTAATTTAAAATATTTATTATCACTTGTTGTATTGATATCTTTTCATCATTACCATGACTGTTGAAAGTCCTCATATTCTCAAGATGAAATAGATTTGTTTAGAAACAATTAAGAAACATACCATATATTATAATGTATATATATATCATGAAGATGTGACTTCTTATTACTTATTTAGTTGATTTTATCATCATTTTTTCAAAAAAGTTAATTTCCTCATCAATTTTATCTAATATATTTTTTTTTTCATTTTACGAGAGATCATAAAGAAATTACCTTTTCAACAAGGATGATTCACTCATGTACTATGATATTTCACTCAATAAGCAGATGCACTCATGATGATGAAATTTTCTTTTTATTATAAAATGCATTCTACATTTTGGTATGACTCAAACTATTTGGATTCAGTTTAAAATTTACATTTTATTAATATATTTTTTCATATTAATGTTTAGTTTATTTATTTATAGTATTACTAGAATATGATTTGTTTTTTTATACAAGTGTATTATTTTTCTCAGGTTGGGGTTGTTTGTTTGAAGATTCTCATGATCATGATACATTGTACGTTAAGTTTACAACTAAGATAATGGAAGTAAGTAAATTGGTTAGTAATATATAAAATCATCTTGAAAATATGAATTCCTACTACTTGTTTAATTAATTTTTTCGTCATTTTATCTTTTATTTTTAAGTTAATTTCTTTATCATTTCTATCTAATACTTATTTTATTTTTTCATAGATCTTTTAGAAATTCATATTTTTCTTTCAAATATAAAAAAAATCCAGAAATAAAGAACTTTTACTTTTATGATGGATGAGGAAACCCTATGTTGCGTCAAATATGAAGTGTTTGAGGTAGCACGGTGTTTCCTCTTCCATAAAAATATAACATGTTCCCTCTTTTCTAGTTTTTTTCTATATGGTCTAAATAAAAATTTATATCTGATACTCAATCATATACACCATAATATGATTCAAAATGTTCTAAAAATGACTCACACTATATGTTTTTTGTTTATAATTTAAATTTTAGTTCAAAACACATATCACATACACAAAACTGTGAAAAAAAATTAATATTATTCATGTATATTAGGAAAACAATTTATAAGCCATTTTGGATGTTTAACAATCAGCCACAGCTAAATCTACCACACTATGTGACCGATATGAATCCAAGTGTGTCTTTTTAGATAAAATTGACATTTTAGTAAAAAAGAAAAGTGACATACTCATAAATTCTAAAATATAATAGGATTGTTTTGATACCTTTGTAAAATTTTCCAAAATTCATCTTTCATGTAAAAGAACTAGATGAAGATCAATCCAATCCATGGTGTTCCCAGTATGACTCTATGTGTCTATTATCAGTTTAAAATTGACATTTTAGTTCAGGAAATGTGTCAGTAACTAAAAATGTGAAAACTCTATAGTATTTTCTGGATAATTCATAAAAAAGGTCCATAAGTCATTTTTGATGTGTAGGAATCAGTATCACATCAAAATCACACACGATGTGATCAGTAAGACTGAAAGTGTGTGTTTTAAGTTTAAAATGACATTTTAGTAAAAAAAACAACTAGCTTACTCAAAACTGAGAAAACCCATCATATTATTTAGATAATTTAGTAAAAATTTCCACAAATATTTTTCCATATTTAGGAATTATCCTCACCTAAATTTGATGCATGGTTTCACCAGTATGACTCAATGTGTGTATTTTTATTTAAAATTGAAATTTTAGTAAAACAAAAAAGTGATGTACTCAAAACCAAGAAAATGTATTTAGATTGATTCGATACTTTATTGAAATAATAATTATGTCATTTTATGTTATTTAATTATACTTACCTCAATCTGATAGATGGTGTGCCCGGTATGACTCAAAGTGTCTATTATCAGTTTAAAATTGATATTTTAGTTCAAAACATGCTTAACTCATTGAAAAATAAGAAAATTAACTATAATTGTTTTGATAATTTATGATAATGATTCAAATTCACTTTTAATGTGTAGGAATTATTCTCACATAAAACTAACACACTATGTGATGGGTATGACTTAAAGTGTGTGTTCCTAGTTTAAAATGATATTTTAGTAAAAAACACAACTGACATACTAAAAACTGATCAAAAACAAAAATATTGTTTTAATACATTAGAAAAATGATCAAAAATTCATTTTTGGAATATATTAATTACCATCACCTCAGTTTGATACTCAGTGTGATCAGTATGACTCCGAGTGTGTCTTTTTATTTAAAACTATCATTTTTTTAAATAAAAGTTACAAACTCAAAACCAAGAAAACACATTCTGGTAGTTTTTATACTCTAGGATTATGATATATATTATTTTTTATATGGAGGAGTTAACCACACCTCAATCTGATATATAGTGTGCTCAGTCTGACCCAATGTGTCCATTATCAACGTAAAATTGACATTTTAGATCAAAACATGTGTCAGTCATTGAAAACCAATAAAAAGTTCTTGATTGTCTTGATAATTTAGTAGAATAATTCCTAAGTCATTTATGATGTGTAGGATTTTGTCTCACATAAAACCAACCCATGGTGTGTCAGGTATGACTCAAAGTTTGTGTATCCAATTTAAAATGACTTTTTAGTAAAAAAACATATGTGACATACTAAAAATTAAGAGAAAAATTAGTATTGTTTTGATACTTTAGGAAACAAATCCATATGCCTTTTTTGACAAGTAGATATCAGACACCCTCAATATGACAGATAGTGTGATTGGTATGACTCCAAGTGTGTATTTATATTTAAAATTACCTTGTTAGTAAAAATTATTAGAGAAAAACTTAAAACCATGAAAACACATTACAATTGTTTTGATAATTTATTACAATGATCTAGAATTCATTTTTAAAGTGTAGGAATTAGTCGCACCTCAATTTGGTACATTGTATGCCGGATATTACTCAAAGTGTATGTTATTAGTTTAATATTGACATTTTTGTTTGAAAATCTGTGTCACTAACTGAAAACCAGGAAAAGATTCCTTGATTGTCTTGATAATTTAGGAAAACAATTCATAATTCATTCTTAATGTTCATGAATCCATCTCATGTAAAAACAACATACGATGTGACCAATGTGACTCAAAGTGAATGTTACCAATTTAAAATGACATTTTAGTAAAGAACCATAAGTGACATAATAAAAACTAAGAAAACATATTCTTATTGTTTTTTTCTTTAGTACAATGATCAAAAATTCATTTTTGATGTGAATGACTTAGGGAAACCTCAATCAGATACATGATGTAACTGATATGACCCCATGTGTGTTATTTGATTTAAAATTGACATTAATTTTATTAAAAAAATACCAGTGACTTACTCAAACCCCATCAAAAGGATTCATATTGTATTGATACATTAGAAAAATGATAGATATTTTATTTTTGACTTGTATGTATAAATCACGCCTCAATATAATACATTTTTTTCTCACTATGACACAATGTATCCGTTATTAGTCTAAAATTGACATGTTAGTTAAAAACATGTTTCACTCACTAAAACATGAGAAAACATTATTAAATTATCTTGATACATTAGGATAATGATTCACAAGTCATTTGTGATGCAAAGGATTTAGTCTCATATTGAACAAACACACATTCTTATCAGTATCAGTCAATGTGTGTGTTTTGTGTTTCCAATTACATTTTAGTAAAAAAGATATAAGTGACATACACAAAACTGAGAAAACACAATCAGTCTATTTTTATACTTTAATAAAACAATACGTAAGTCGATTTTTTATGTGTATGAATTAGCACTACCTCAATCTGATGCACGGTGAACCAATATGACTCTATGTGTATCCTTTTATTTAAAATTATCATTTTATTCATGTAATCATTCATATTATGTTTAATTTATTTATTTATACTATAACTAACATAAAAACTGTTTTATTATGTTGGTGGATTATTTTTCATGAGTTTTTATGGTTAAGTAGGCAACTAATACAATGATTGGGCTTTTTTGAGAGGCGTTCGGGTGCAAAATACAATAGAAATATTGATAATTTTGGATTTTTTTTATAATGCCTGCTAATATAATTGTAGAAAAAAAAATTTAAAATGTATACAATATAGTGTTTCTTTTTTTCATTTCTATTTTATTTGTTTTAGTTAAATTATGAATTTGGTATATTAATTCGGATTACTACTGCAGTGTGTTTTTATTCCAATAACACACTGAAGAATAGGGACTTCATCAATGCTATTTATAGTACTGATAAAACCCCCCTTTATCATCACTATTGAAAACCTTGACAGATTCCCACATCCTTTAACAGTGTTGAGGAAAAAAATACCTTTTTATCATTTTTAAAAACCTTTTTTTCTCTATGAAAGGATCAAACTATGGTAGTCACATGAATCTAATAAATAGATGATGATCCCTTAAGTAATATTATTTTAGGAAACCTATATTTGATAAAGATTACCGTGTTCATTTCCTATTTTTGTGTGTTCTTTAATCATGTTCCACCCTTATAAATCCTCATCATCTTTGATTTATGAGGGTGATTTTCCCATCTACTTCCCTAGATAGAGGAATAAATTTCCACTATTATTTCATATAAATTCTATCTAATTTTAATGGGATACTTAAGTGGATGAGGTAGTGATTAGATCTCTATAACTATTTCTAACTTTTCTTTTTTACATCCAAAAATTATTCCACATGTATTTCCATTTTGTATTTATCTAGAACATAGTGGATCATGGTGGAAATTGAGGGGATAAGATATGTTGTTTTCCTATGCATAGGGAAATTAACATAATTATTCAACAGGATGGTTGTGTGAGTAAAGGATCCATGTAATTAGTTGACATACATTTCCATTGATTCTGAAAAAATTTAATCAATAATTCACATGTGAATGTAATTCATTGAAAAATAGTGAGGGATAATAAGTTGAATTATACTACGCTTGATCAAGGAATAATTATTAAAATTGAATGATCATCAATAGCATAGTCAGAAAATTTATTAAGGGATTCACCTAAGGAATAAACCCACTTATCATTATCATTCATTATTATAATTTAATTTTTTTTTATTGTCATACCATACTATAATCAACCCCATGATTCTATATTTTCACCATAAACATAAAAATACCAAAAAATCATATGTAAACAAGACAAAAGTGTGATTAGAATATCTTAGTGAGATATGACTTGAAGGTTTCCATATAAAATACTCTTATATATTTTAAATTTATCTTGGAAGGTTAACTATAAGCCAATATAAGTGTCTTATTGTCTTTAAAAAATGCATGTATGAAATTGCATCTATGTGTACGTGTGTCTTTTTGGTTGTGTTATTGTCTATGTATATGTCATTTTGCATATTTATTTTTGTCTTCTGTGTATCAATACTTTTTTTCTATCAGACCATCTATAATATATGAATATGTGGAATTATATATATATTTCTATTTGTCATTCTATCTAACATTTATCTTTGTTTATCTATCATTATTCCCTAAACTTTTATATGCCTCCTCTAATATCAGTTTTTGTTATCGATCATTATTAACTAGATACAAAAACTTTTTGTAGAAAAAGATTATCCAAAGGCCCAAGAAATTGTTTGTGTTGGTGTTTTGTTATGTCAATATGATATTTTATTTTTATATACATATTAATATACATTCCTATGTAAATTGGTATATAAATATTACATTTATATATATTCCTAGGCAATTTCTAGTTATATTGAGGTCACAAATAACCAAAAGATCATATACCCAAAATTTGAATGTAGTTCACCAACGAGGAGCATAAGGAGTAATAAGAAGCAGACTCTTGCAAATTCCATGACTTATTGTTCTATATATATCAACACAGGTCTCACACACTACCCACTGAGTTCCTAGAAACTGTATATATAGTACTACCCAACCTTATCATTTTATACAATTAAAATCCCATTTCATAATCCACACCCACACCCTGTACGACTGTGAATAGTGGGGAAATTATTATGAAAATATAATCACACCAATATCCTATGCAGTTATGATTGGGTGATTGTTATTATAATTAACCCATGTGGTCAACATGCCCACAACCACAAAACAAAAATTTATTTTCCCCATAAAAATGAATGATTACTTGTAATTAATACAAATAAATTAATAAACCAGAAAAAATAATGAATTAGTTTTTTGTTAATATTAATCAATTATATAGTAATTTATCATCATATATTCATTAAATGGAAAAATAATATTAACTGATTAATAGTTAAATAATTGTCATTTGATTTCATTGTCTAGAAGCCACCTTCAAAAATATATATATAATATCATTTTCAAATGATTCCATGAAATTAGTGGTGGTTCTTAAACTACAGATAATTAAAAATAATTAATAGGAAAAGAGTATTTTCTATTAAATATTAAAAACTTATTAATTAGAAAAACCCATCAGTAATTATAAAAAATAAGAAATTATTATTGTTATTATTGTTATTATAAATATTACTTACATTATATATTGTATCTTATTATTATTAATTTCATCATTTATCATTTAGTTTGAGTTATTGTTATATATTAAAATTTACTATAATTTATTATCAATTATCATGATCCATTCACACTCAAAGTTGATGGTAGGATTTGAACTATCCAGCCTCATCTTTCGATGCATGTGCTCTTACCAATTTCAAAAAACAAACTAACTTGTAACAAATAAGTCACTATATTATTTTATTTATTGTATATTATGATACATTATAAATTATAGGTAAAATTTGTAGCAGTGTTTTAAATAGAGATTTTCACTTATGTTATCAACAGAATTGAGAGCAGGATGCCAGATTGGATTGTTAAAAATCCTTCAAAAAATGATGGAGGTGGTTTTGAAAAACCAGTGTTCGGAACCATTCAAATGAATGTTATGTCCATGTTTATGCTACTAAAAATTATAGTTGATTTTCTTCATTTTTTTATTTTTGGCGGGGCCTAGTGGATGTGTATAATAAAATTCAATGGTGTTCTTTAGATAATCTACATGTATCTAAATCCACCAATTTCATTGGATTTAGCCATATAGGGAAATTAAAGAGTTATATTCCTAATATACTAGGCTAAGGGACATTCAACATTATTACACATTGTTCTACTATTTTATTATTTCGTTTTATTTCTTAATATCCTATTTCCTAAAGGATAATGTGGGTTTCAGGACAAACTATCTTTGAAGGACTTTTTGTGGATCAAAATAAAAACATGATAAATAATATTGCTAAAGAATTGAAAATTGGATTTTTTTTATGGCTTTCATGGAACATTGGTTGTGAAATCATGATTTTAATGTTGCATGTCATATCTACACATTGGGGTTGCAGAATATGTGGGATCATTATCTAATGAAAAAGGAAATCATAGGTTGGTGTTATAAACATCTATACATGTTGATCTAGACATAATTTTACAACCTCCCCATTTGGTACTGGTTTCATGGGATCACTGATTTAATGGTAGGTGTTGTATATGTTTTGTCCCATGGTATTGGAGCAGCATCTCTTTGACTCTTCATTGGATGCAGGAAGGGCATCGAGTAGGATCATAATGAGTAGGAATGAGGATTCTCTAGAAACATACATGACTTCTTCTTATTCCCAATATATCAACATAAGGATATCATGCTACCCACTGATTTTCTAGAATATTTATATATAGCAGTTTCCAAAATCCTTTTTAATGGGTTTTACAAATTTAAAAAATGTATCAAAGGGTTATATTTATCAGTATTTGAAAAAATGTACCCTCTGATGGAGGAGAAAATAAGAGGAAGAAGTAAATAGGATAGGAAGGACAAAATGAAAATTCACCTCTTTAAATGAGGTGCATGTTTGTCTTTCATAGTTTTGATAACCATGTGACTCCCACTATCTAGAGGGGAACCTCACACGGTTGGCCTCCATGGTTTTCCAAACTCTGTGGAAACTATGTGAATCACCTATGCTAAAAGCAACATAGATGTCATAGGGTTGTTCATCCCCTCTAGCATGGTTTTCCAACCAATGTCTAGAAGTCATTGAAGGTCATAAGTTTTCTCCTAGGAAGCTGCAATGTTTTTTCAATATGTGCACCCTAGACCGTGCACCCCATAAACTTGGGTATTCACCCTATGAAAGACCCAAGATTCAACCTAACCCGTATAAAGCTTGTCAAGCATTAAACCATGACTAAAAAAATTGTCCTGAGACAAATTAAAACATTAAATTATGTTATTTTGATCGATAAAGGAGTTTATCGACCAAACAAACTCTAAAAATTCAATATGGACAAGGAATTTGACCCCCTCCAAAAACCCAGGATGTTACATCCTATACATAAACATACACATATATGTATCCCATAAATGTTTACATACACATATACATTCACATTCATACATATATACATGTAAAACCTAACTATATATACATACACAAAACACACATACACAATATAATGCCAACACATATAAGAACATAAACCTTGATATAAATATGTAAATTCAAATATCAAATATTAACAATAAATCATTTATATTTGTATAATTTTTTAAATTATTAACATACATATACTAACATATCATATTTATATAAATTATATACATATATTTTTTACTTAATGAATATAATGAATCATTAATTATTTAATATAAATATGATAATTTTTTATATATTGATAGTGTTTTTATATTATTATTTTTATTAGTGATAGGAAAAGTGCTCATAAAGTGGAACCTTTATCAGTTCTATAAGTATATCGATTGATGTTACAAATTTATCATTTTACTTTTTAGGTCTGATAAAAGTAATCCATATCTATGTTTTTACCTATCATTGATAAATGCTTACTTATTATATGCTCTTTTTGTTTAGTGATAATATAAGACAATGCTCAATAATGCATGATATGTGGTAGTGTTATATACTGAAGTGGGTCATATGGTATATATGTATTACCTAAGGTGACCATCAAATGTTCCCCATATAAATTTTCTATCTACATTAAATGATAACTCGATAAATATTACAAATAGATAATGACCTTGGATAGACTGGCTTGATGAAGGAAGTTAGCGCTGAAACCAAAGGCAAATGATGATGATAAATAGTGTATGAGACATTATAAAATATTATTTTAGAAAACCTAGATTAGATACAATTTACATTCATCATTTTTCTATTTTTGTGTGTTCTTAAATTAGGTTCAAACCCAACAAATCCTCTCTTTTTTGAGGGATAACCATCAATGGTAATTTATTAGGGTGAATTGGACTTGTAATTAGTGAGATAAATAAATTCAATTCCATTTCGATTTATTGTACAATATTTATATTTATAATGTGATTGTTGAGTAAAGGAGGTCATGATTGTATATCAATAATTATTTCTAACCTATGTTTTTTATATCTTAAAATTATTCCACACAGATTCCACTTTAGTATTTTCTAGAATACGGTGGATTTTGGTGACTATATGGGGAAAATGATAGGTAGTTGTTGGATACATATATAAGTTTGAACATAATTATTCAACCAAATGGTTGTGTGAGTAAATAATCCATGTAATCAATTGACAGATGTTTCCATTGGTTCCAAAGAGACACAAGCATCAATGCACATTTGAATTTAAGGTAGCATTTCCTTGCATGGGAAATTAGTGAGGTTTAATCACTTGGATTATATCAGGTTTGATCACAAAATAATAATTAAATTTTATTTATCATTAATACAATATTCACCAAATTCATCTAGGGTGTAACATCCTAGCCCGGGTTCCACACACCGGTGCCCCAAGTTGGACTGACATATGACCTTAGGCATGCCTCCCCATACACCATTGGTTGCCAACTAGAAGTGGGGGTTTAATGTTGATCATAGGGAGACTATTCCCTTGCCAAATCCCATTCCTATAATAATATTATTATTATTATTTCTCAACATGATCTTAAATTATGGATTAAAATTTAATATTATTTATTCAAATAATATTCAATATATATTATTTCTCACCAGATCATTAAACTTAGTCTTTCATTCCCCCATAATATTTATCAAACCTTGAATAATGACAATTTATTTATTAAATAAATATAATTTCATTATTTTCCACAAAAAATTATATATATTTTTTTCACTAAATAGAAAATTAATATTTATTAAATATTTTTCACCCATTATATTCTATTTAATAACTAGTAAAATAATATATGTAATCAAGAAAACTTGAATAATTTTTAAACCACACATGGGAATAATATTTATTCAACTTGTGAAATAATTAGTAATAATATATATCATCTAAATGATATTATAGATACACTTAGTGTGAGACCCTATAGGCCCCTTTCTCAATGGCATTAGGTGAACTAGCCTAAAGTCCAAGATTATAATCTTGAAATATGCCAAGTCACCCATAGAAAAAAATATTTAATTCCACAATGACATAGTACCTCATATTGAAGCTTACTGTCTAATATAATCCATTTCTCACAATATATGTAATCAAGCAGGTTTCATGCTAGTGCCGTCAACCTATATTCTCAATGTATCTTTCTTGGAATTCTCTAAAATTGAACTTGACGATAGAAAACCTTGGCCATTGATTTATTTAGGCTATATCATTTCCATAAAAGGGTCTAATATATCACTTTAATTAAATAAAATGGGGTAAAAATCCTTTCTCGCATTATTCACTAATGAAATAATACTTGTGGTGCACCCAACATAACCTACCATGGTGTGAAAATCTATCATCATATTTTTCATAAATACATAATGGTATGTGACTCATAATGCTCCTTAATAATAATCTTAAACTCTAAGGATCAATACACACATCCATATATAATAAAATCCAATGACACATATAAGTTTCGATTTCCAACTAGCGGGTCTCATTCTCATAATATCATACGTAGGATATTACCAAGGGAGTATACCATTTGAAGGATCCTCAAAGTCCTATAAGTTTCCACCCCTGATAGCTTGTATCATCTGTGTCCCTTAAATGATATCATCGGGATATAGGACATATATTTATGAGTAGTAATGTATAACTTCTAGGTTATCACCATATTGGGGAACTACTGTGACCTTTTAGCATGACAACTAATCATACGACATTATCACATAATATGTTATGCTGAAGAACAATAATGATGTGATAAGAAGTTTATTAATATTCAAAAATATGAATACATGTTATCCTAATGTTCAGAGAAGTTGGTTATAGGGCACCAACTCCAACACCTATATTTCTTAAACTACACAAAATCATGATGAAATTATATGAAACATTCAAATGTTGGGTTTCCCTTATTTGAAAGGACCCTTTTGTGTATTTATCTATTTTAATAAACATTATTATTATCAAATAAAATGAGATTTATATGAAACTAATCTAGAAGAATATCAATCATATTAAAAATGAGTTTGAATATAGGGTGAAAGAGTTCATCATGTTTGAAAAATATCATGCATATGATCCTTCTCAAATTCTTTTCCTCATGTTTAATCTATTGTTATTCAATAATAATTAGTCCAGAGGAGTTGTAACAATACTAGATCTATCACAGAATAGATCAAAGTTATAAATCTAAGACCAAACAAGGGGAAAATGTGAATGTAGCTATTGACTGGGATATCACTACATTTTATGGATCAACCTGATTTGATTACATGTGTGGAAAATGAATAATTTCTTATTGGGGATGTGATTAGAGGTGTGAATGTCAGTGAAATTGTATTGATGAAATAAATATGATAGTTTAAGATTAACTTCATGATTGTCCAAACATTTTAGAGATGTTAAAGAGTTTTCCAAAGATGTCATTGTATGCTGGTTACACTAAATATACTTCATTTCTAGCCATACTAAAGCTGTATAATTAAATAGATTGGAAAATATTTAGTGATGTCAATTTTACTAAAATAATTAATCTATTGAATGGTATGATCCATGAAGATAATGATATTCCTATAAAAACATATGATTCTAAATGAATGTTACGTTCAATGGGTATGATCTCTCAAAGAATACATGCCCACCCAAATTAATGTATACTGTTTCTCAAGGACTATAAATCACATATAGAATGCCCAAATTGTGGTTATTATCAATTCAAGAAATATTAATTGGGTCCAATGAAAGTGGTATGGTACTTTCCAATCATTCCAATGATTAGGCGTGAATATGGAAGTGAGGATACTGCATAGAAATTAATGTGGCATACAGATTAAATAAAAATAAGTGGGAGACATTGTCACTTGGTAGACTCTCCTTAGTGGAAGAGAATTGATAATGAGTAACATAAATTATAAAAGGTTCTAAGAAACCTTCATCTTCCAATGTATAAAAATAGAGTGAATCCTTTTGGTTTTCAAAGAATCACACATTTTAAGTAGTTAGTTATGATGGTAAATTATAACATTCCACCATGTCTATGAATTAAAAGAAAATATATTATGGAATCTATGCTTATATTAATACCAAAACAACTGAGTAATTATATTAATGTTTAGTTTGATCCATTGATCAATGATTTGAAATTATTGTGGTATTCTGGTGTTATATTGTATGATGTTTACAAAAATAAATTTTTCACGTTGAGAGCCATGTTATACAGGATGATAAATGACTTTCCAAGATATGGAAATTTTTTAGAATATATAATTAAAGGACCTCAAGGGTATCCCATTTGTGAATAAGGTATACAATCAATTAGGTTGAAACATTCACTGAATAATTTTTTTCTAGCAAATCACATATTTTGACCCTGGAAACATATGTAAAAATATTGGATGACATCATTATATGGGAGTACAAAATAATGCCGAACACCATCTCCACTAATAGGTAATAAACTTTTTGAGAAAGTAAAAGATATGTACACTGCATTTGGTAAACCTTTTTTTAAAAAAAACCTTATGAAAATTTGTTTGAAAATGGGGTCTGTTTTTTTAATTACCCTACAATTTTTTTTAGGTCAGGCATTTTCTTGATGTTATGAATATTTAAAAAAAATATTTGATAGTATCAATAGAATGTTACTAAATAAAACTAAAAAAACAAAGGATATAATTAAGGCTAGGTTGTACATGATTGACATAGGAATATGGGTAGGATTGGTGCCTCTAAAGGGTGAAATATAGAATTGTATTCTTCCAGCTTCTTACACTATTTCTAGGTAGGAGAGATACCATTTTTGAAACTTATTGAATAATGTAATGGATCCAGAGGGGTATTCATCAAATATCAAGAATATTGTTTTAAAGACTATAAAGGGTCTCGAATCACATGACTCTCATGTTTTGATGAAATATCTAATACTTGTAGCTTTACATTTCATTTTGACCAAGACTGTATGTCATACATTAACCAATCCAGGTTTTTTTCTAAGAAATACACCTCAATGTTATAGACCCATTGAAATTTCAGACTATGGAAAAGGAAATTGATCTCATATTATGTGAAATTGAGTTCTTTCCACCATTATTCTTTGATACGATGGTTCAATTTATAGTTCACTTGGTGAGATAGATTCGACTAAGTGGTCATGTACATTATAAATGGATATACCCAATTAAATGGTATAAGAAAATTTTGAAAGGGTATCTCAAAAATCAAATTCAGAAAAAAGGTTGTATTGTAGAGAAATATATTTTTGTGGATTTCAATGAATTTCGTACAAACTACCTATCCAGTATTGAATGCATTGTATGAAGAAATATCATCACACTTGGAATATTATGGGTGAAGGAATTTATGGAATATATGTTGT
This sequence comes from Viscum album, assembly GCA_963277665.1. Lineage (NCBI taxonomy): Eukaryota > Viridiplantae > Streptophyta > Magnoliopsida > Santalales > Viscaceae > Viscum > Viscum album. The sequence goes on along the minus strand of OY728134.1, from coordinate 1,424,768,252 downwards.
CACAATCAATATTATATACCAAGAGAACATCCAACCTTAAATATTTCTAAAAACTTTAGTGGTTTCCCCATATATTTAAACCCATAAAGAAATTATTATGCATTTGAATACATAAAGGGACGAAATATGGATATCAAATACACATAATAAATAGTTTATATTATGATTTCATGAATTTATTTTTAAGTATTCATAAAAAAATTCTAATTAAATTTCAAAACGACTTTTATGGATAACCAAAGGACCAAGTGTTATTTCATTATATGATAATGGTTATGTAATTAACTGTTACACATTTTATAAAAATGAATATGATGAAGGAAATTCCATGAAAAAAATGTAGAGTCACATTTTTGGTTGACGAAATTTATGTATTTGTTACCAAGTATAGAAATCCAATTTATGTGAATATTTCATACCTTGGAAAAATGAAACAAATATGGGATTTGGATTATACAACATTCCAAGTTCCTCGTTTTCAATGTAAATGGGTTGATAATATGAGTTCTATTAAAAAAGATAACTTGGGATTTTTGAAAGTGTATTTTAGTAAGTTTATAATGATGAACCATTTATAATGGAATCACATGAAGTACAAGTATTTTTTTGTTCCATATCCCACAAACCAAAAGTGGTTAATTTTTTTATTATCCATGAAACCTCTAGAGGGTCAGATGAAAAATAAAATTAGGATAACCCATTCATTGGTAAATAAAAATAATTTATAGTTGTCCCAATATAGATGGTGTCTTATCTATTATAGGAGACCAAAATGAAGGAATTTGGATACTCGATATAGGGGTAAAATCCATTCAACCATTAAATAAGAAGAGTTCAATAATTAAGTTATATTTTTTTGTAATATGCATTTCTTTACCTCAGCTTATTATCAATTCACAACTATATTTATGTAATCTAAATTAAATGTTTAACCACTTCTATATAAAATGACTTATGTACGTACTAATTCTCCTAATCCCAATTAAAATTAGGTTTCTCAACATACTAATACTCCCAGGGGATAGGAAAAATGACCTTATATACATTCTGATGATACCAATCCAGAGGAACAACATATTAATGATGTTGAACCTCTAGAAATGGTATATGGTGAAGAACTGATGTCCCAGAAAAAATAGGAGGACCATAGCATGTTGGTTCTAGAAAACATCATGAAGGTGAAAAAAAGGAATCACATTCAAGGATTTATGGACTATGTGAGGCTATTAAGACAACCCTAACATAGCCATGTTCAGTACTTTAATTAATTTCACCAATTGGTAGTTCATATATATTGATGTAGATTCATGGAATTATGTTGTTTCCATGCTTAAGACACTAATTTGGGAAGAGATTTGTGTAACATTATGATATCCATTCATTATTTTACTAAAAACAATGTGACATTGACTTACTCTTCATTATCCCTTATAGAGGGAATTTATAGTTGATGACTGCTATAATTAATTTTTCTTAAATATTAATATAAAGGCTCCCATAGGATTTCAAATAGTTCTAATGAATATTTATCTCAAATATGTTGAGGGTAAAATATATCCACACCCACCAATATGTATTCACACCTGATAATCTAAGAAGAGTGGGATACATTTACTAGCCATCATGGGGAGACACCATTTCAGGTACATTGTGGCTGGTAATACATCATTTGAAAATATTTTTGTTAATAACTTTAATTAAGAATGGTTAATTTATGAAATAGAAACCGAGTGTTGAAAATAATAACTGGGTATAAAAACTAACAAACCCCTACCATAATGAAATGATGGTGGTATCCTTAACTTTAAAAAAAGTGGTACATATTTTAATCAAATATAATACTTTCATGTGACAAGAAACAACATCCTTATTTACCTCTATTTATAATAAAATTGATGCATATAAATCCAAATCTACTTCTATCTCACATCTTATTCTATTAAAAGATGCACATGTAAATAAAAATGGGATACTAATAGATGATAATATACACAAAAGGTCAAGTAAATGTGTATGTATGATATAATACTTTTTTATATTTCAATCAATATTGCATAACAATGCTACTTATTTTCCTATATTTTCTATTTGAATTAGACACAAGAATCATCAATATCTATAAGGGATGAACACCTACTATTAGTGTCCTTTAAGCATCCAGAATAGTACAGTCACATTATGGGTATTGGTTTTGGGGTGTAACCCTAAACATAGATTGATAATAGAAAATAATAAGGGGATTAAAGTACAAAAATGGAAGATATTCCAACAAAATTAGTTGACCTTGAAGAAAAATTTAATTCAAAATTTGAGTTACAAGATAATGTTATCGGCGGAGAGTAAAGAGAACAAAAAACTCAATAATAGCCACTATCTGAAGCCCCCCCCCCCCCACCCACTATCTTTTAGGTGAGTCATATCCTTTAAAGATATTTATTATATGAGGTAGTCAACTTTCACATAATTATTTTTTGTGAAATGTGATCCAAGGAGACAATAATACCTTTCATGTACTGATATTCTATAGGGTGAAAATGGTTCTAACTTATATATATCAAACCCACCCATCAATGTTTTTTAAGGGATATTATGTACAATATCCAAGATAACACTCTACATAAGAGAAAATTCTAACAATTCATGTGATAGTGCATATTACTGTATCTCATGATCCAAGCACGTAGCTACATATTCCACTTAATGACATAGATATTCAAATGATCAAGAAAGATAATAGAAAATTCTTATCATGGATGTCATATCTTGTAAAAAAACATCTCAACAAGGAGGTATTCATTTAAAATTTACTTTTCATGATAAACGTTTAACAGTTAATGAAAAAGGTCTGAACCGATGAATGTTATTATAGAAAGAAAAAAGGATGGGGTTGAAATGAAAGGTCAAATAAAAATGATCTAAAGGATCATCCAACCAATCTAAAAGATATTAACAAATAACCCTTACCATACACATTGAACATCCATATTTACAAACATTAATGGTTCACATGCATATATGGTTACAAATTTATAGTAATCACATAGTTCATTTTGAAGAATAAATTTATAGAGAGGACTTTTAGGATTCATTGCTATTGAGAATGTAAATGAAATCCTCAAGTGTGAATGGATAGGAGTCTCTATTTTATATGTATATGTGATTTCTGATTTCATTATTATTTTCCAACAACCGATCTACTATGTTAATTATGAAAAATTGCAATTCATATATTTTTAAGGTGTATACATCAATACTAAATGAAGGGAAAACTATATGAACATAAATATAGAATCATTAGTCCAAACATAACATTTACAGACCAAATAAAAATGGAATCAACTAAAATTGATGAAATGGTGGAAGAACTCTCCATAACATTTGAAAGAAAACATATTCATGATAGAAACTTCTTATTAAGAAAATTGTTGGGGTAAACCACTTAAATTTAATTATATAAAATATATTTTCATTCCATTTATTACTTATTACTTTTAGTTTTTTAGGCATAATTGGGTACTTATTACTGGAAATTTTGGTACTCCATAGATTTATTTCCAAGATTCACTGCATGTATACCCAACAAACTGACAACACATGATGATGTTTGTCAATGTTTAATACCCTAAATCCAATATTTTGGAATTAAACATAATGTTATATATTTTATGTTCTTTTTTAATAATAATTCTATAATAATTGTGTGATGTGTAAATATAATAAAAACCATGGAATGAAGAGGTTCCATGCCTATAAAGAGCCTATAAACATTTACAAGTAGATATGTATTAGGGTATATATAATAATATTTCACTATCAGAACTCTTATCAAAACATATTACTTATTTTTCTCAATTTTTTAAGTGTCTGAACAAACCAATTGAAAATATGATTTTTTTATATTTAAAACTTTTTAAGAGCTATAATATACCATCTACAAACTACCATCCCCTGTATAGGTATTTTCAAATATAATTACTATTTAATTTAAAATATTTATTATTAGATTGTGTATTTATATTTTTTAAGAACTACCATGATAGTTTAAAGTCCTTATATTCATAAGATGAGATAGATTTATTTAGAAACAATTGGACAAAATACGTGATGTTATAATGCACACATGTATCATAAAGATGTGACTTCCTACTACTTATTTAGTTGATTTGATCATCATTTTCTCAAAAAAAAGTTAATTTCCTCATCATTTTTATCTAATACATATTTAGTTATTTTTCCTATGGATCATGATGAAATAACTTTTTCAAAAAGGATGATTCACTCATATACTATAATCTTTCACTCAATAATAATTATGCACTCATGATGATGCAAGTTTATTTTTATTCTAAAATTAATTCAAAATTTTTGTACGACTCAAACTATATGGAATTATTTTAAAAAAATTATTAATGTATCGTTTCATATTTATATCCAATTTATTTATTTATAGTATTAATAACATATGAATTTTTTTCCTATACATATGTATTATTTTTATCAGGTTGGGGTTTTTTGTTTGATGATTAATAGTATCATGATAAATTGGACCTCAAGGCTACAGTTGAGATAATGGAAGTAAGTAAATTTTTCAATAATATATACAACCATCATGAAAAGTTGCAGTTCTGATACTTGTTTAATTAACTTTTTCATCATTTTATCTACTATTTTTAAGTTAATTTCATTATACTTTTTATCTAATACTTGTTTTGTTTTTTCCCAAATCTTTTGGGAATTAAAAATATTATTTCAAATATAATATAAAATCTATAAATAATAAACATGTTCTTTTATGATGAATAGGAAACACAATTTTGCATATGACATGAAGTGCTTAAGGTAGCATGGTGTTTTATCTTCCATCAGAATGTAACATGTCCTCACTTTTCGTGTTTTTGTATATAGTTTAATGAAAAATTCATATCAGATAATCAATCATCCACATCATAATATGATACACAATGTTCTTAATATGAATCACACTATATTTTTTTAGTTTATAATTTTCATTCTAGTTGAAAACACAAATCACATACTCAAAACTAAGAATGAAATAAATATTATTTTATTAATTTAGTAAAATAATATATAATCCATTTTGAATGTGTATGAATCATCCCCACCTCAACCATACACACTATGTGATTGATATGAATCCAAGTGTGTGTCTTTATATAAAACTAACATTTTAGTAATAAAGATAAGTGAAATACTCATAAATGAACAATTTCATTTGAATTTTTTTATTACTTAGAAAAATAATTCTTATGTTGTTTGTGATGTATAAGAACTATCTGCACATCAATCCAATCCCTGGTGTGCCCGGTATGACTCAAATTGTCTATTATTAGTTTGAAATTTATATTTTAGTTCAAAACATGTGTCAGTCACTAAAAAATTAAACAAATACCTTGTATTGTCTTGATAATTTAAAAAAAAAGATTCATAAGTCATTTGTGATGTGTATGAATCATTCTCAAATAAAACAGACACATGATGGGGTCAGCATGACTCAATGTGTGTTTTTCTAGTTAAAAATACATTTTTGTAAAAAAACAAGTGAATTACTCAAAACTGAGAAAAACATTCAGATTATTTTGATACATTAGGATAACTATCAACAAATAATTTTCAATATTTATGAATTATAATCACCTAAATCTGATGCACATTGTGACCGTTATGACTCAAAGTGTGACTTTTTATTTCAAATTAACATTTTAGTAAAAGAGAAATGTGATTTACTCAAAACTAAGAAAATGTATTTGGATTATTTTGATACTGTAGTAGAATAATCCTTAATTAATTTTATGTGAAGTAATTAGCCTTACCTAAATTTAATAAATGGTCTGCCTGGTTTGACTCAATGTGTCTGTTATCAGTGTAATGTTGATATTTTAGTTCAAAAAGTGTTTCGCTCACTAAAAACTGAGAACATGAACTCGAATTGTTTTGATAATTTATGAGAATGATTCAAAGTCACTTGTAATGTATAGGAATCAGTATCATGTAAAACTAACACACTATGTGACTGGTATGACTCATAGTGTGTGTTCCTATATTAAAATGATATTTTAGTAAAAAAACACAAGTGAAATACTCAAAACCTATCAAACATGCATATATTTTTTTGATACAATAGAAAAATGGTCAAAAAATCATTTGTGGCATATAGTAATTGACATCACATAAGTCTGGCACTCAGTGTGATCAGAATGACTCTGAGTGTGTCTTTTTATTTAAAAATAATATTTTATTAAAAAAGAAAACTAACATACCCAAAACTGTGAAAACAAATTATGATAGTTTTTATACTTTTAGAATATGATCTATATGATGTTTTAGATATGAATGAATTATCTACATGTAAATATGATTCACAATGTGCCCATTGTGACTCAATGTGTCCGTTATCCATGTAAAATTGAAATTTTAGTTCAAAACATGTGTCACACATTAAAAACCAATAAAAAATGATTTTATTATCTTGCTAATTTAAGAGAATTATTCCAAATTCATTTATGATGTATAAGAATCAGTATCACATAAAAGTAACACAATATGTGTCTGGTATGACTCAATGTCCTTGTTTCCTATTTAAAATGACTTTTTAGTAAAAAAAACCATGACATACTAAAAACCAATAAAAAAATAGTATTGTTTTGATAATTTCGGGAAAAAATAAATAAGTATTTTTTACATGTTGCAATCAAACACACCATAATATGACACACGGTGTTACCAGTATGACTCCTAGTGTGTCTTTTAATTTAAAATTAACTTGTTAGTAAATAATATTAGTGAAATACTTAAATCTAAAAAAACTCATTCCAATGGTTTTGATAGTTTAGTACAACAATCCAGAAGTCATTTTTAAAGTGTGGGAATTGGTTGAACCTCAATTTGATACATCGTATGCCTTCTATTACTCAAAGTGTCCGTTATTTTTTTAATATTGACATTTTAGTTAAAAAAGTGTTTCACTTACTAAAAACCAAGAAAACATTCTTGGATTGTCTTGATAATTTAGGAAAATAATTAATAATTAATTTCTAATGTGTATGAATCTGTCTCATATAAAATGATATACAATGTTATAGGTATGAATCAAAGTTCATATTTCTAGTTTAAAATGGTATTTTAGTAAAAAAAACCCAAGTGACATAATCCAAAATAAGAAAAGGTATTCATGATGTTTTTTTGCTTTAGTACAACGATCAAACAGTCATTTTTGATGTGAAGTACTTAGGGAAACCTCAATCTGATACATGATGTCACTGATATGACTCCAAGTGTGTTATTTAATTTAAAATTGACATTAATTTTGGTAAAAAATACAAGTGACGTACTCAAAACCAATCAAAGGGATTCATATTGTATTGATACTTTAGTAAAATGATCCATATGTCATTTTTGACATGTAAGTATCAATCGCGCCACAATCTAATACATTTGGTGTTCAGTAGGAAAAAAATTGTCATTATTTTTCTAAAATTGACATGTTAGTTCAAAACATGTGTCACTTAATAAATATAGAGAAAACATGCTCGAAAATATTGATAATTATGAATTTTTATGATAGTACTTTCTGATATATTTATTCAAAAAATTGTTTAAGGAATATGATTTTGGGACACCTAGATTAGATATATTTTACTTTCTTCATTTTTCTATTTCTATGTGTTCTTCAACCATGTTACACCCATATAAATCCTCATAATCATTGATTTATTAGGGTGAATTGTCCATGTACTTTCTGAGATAAAGTAATGCATTTCTATTATTTTTTCATATAAAGTCTATCTAATTTTAATGCGATACTTGTGTGGAGGAGGCAGTGATTAAATCTCTATAACTATTTCTAACCTATCTTTTTTAATTCCAAAAATTATTCCACATGAATTTCCAATTAATATTTATTAAGAATACTTTGGATCTTGGTGAAAAATGAGGGGATAGGATAGGTGGTTGCTGGCCATGTATAAGGAAATTGACATAATTATTCAACAGGATTGTAGTGTCAGTAAGTGATCCATATAATTAATTTAAAAACATTTCCATTGGTTCTAAATATATTCAAGCATCAATACAAATGTGAATGTAATTAATTGAAAAATAGTGAGGGGTAATAAATTGAATTATATTATTCTTGATTAATGAATAATCATTAAAATTGAATGATCATCAATAGAACAATCACAAAATTTATTCAAGGATTCACTTAAGGAATAATCCCACTTCTAATTATCATTATTTCTTCTAATTTCATTTTTTTTATTATCATACCATACTATAATCATAACCCATGATTCCATATTTTCACCAAAAACATAAAAAACCAAAAAAATACAATGGTAACAAGAGAATTGTGTTATTACAATTTCTCAAAGAGAGATGACATGTATGATTCCATATACAATACTCTTAGAAATTTTAAATGTTATATTGTAAGGTTAAAGATAAGCCTATATTAGTGTTTTATTGTCTTTAAATATGTTTTTATGTAATTGTGTCTATGTGTGTGGGTCTATGTGGTTGTGTTTTTGTCTATGCCCATGTCATTGTGAATTTTTATTTTTGTCTTTTTTGTATTAATAATGTTTTTATATCAAACCATCTATAATATATGAATATATGGAATTATATATATCTATCCATTTTTATTTCTATCTAACATGTCTCTTTTCTATCTATCTTTCTAACCTATAATTTTATATGTCTCCTCAAATATTAGTTTGTGTTATTGATATGTATTAACAACATACAAAGAAGTTTAGTAGAAAAAGATTATCCAAGGGCCTGAGAACTTGTTTGGGTGGGTGTTTTGTTATATTAATATGATATTTTATTTTTATATACATACATATGTAAATCCATATATAAATATTATATATCTCTATATACCTAGTTAATTGGGGGTTATATTGAGCTCACAAATGACCAAAAGATATTATACCCAAAATTTGAATGTAGTGCACCGATGAGGAGCATAAAGATAAATAAGGAGGATACTCTTGAAAATTCCATGACTTCTTGTTCTCTATATATAAACTAAAGGCTCATGCACTAACCACTGAGTTCCTTGCATCTATATATATTGTACTTCCCTCCCTTATCATTTCATACAACTAAAATCCCATTTCCTAATCCACACCCACACCCTACAAAACTATGACTGGTGGTGAAATTATTATGAAAATATTATCACACCAATAGCTTATGCAGTTGTGGGTGGGAAGTTGTTATTATAATTAACCCATGTGGTCCACATTCCCACAACAACACAAAAAATTATTTTTCCCATGAAAATGACTAATTAATAGTAATTAATACAGATCAATTAATAAACCAGCAAAAATAATTAATTATTTTTTAGTTAATATTAATCAATTATATAATCATTTATCCGCAAGTATTCATTAAATTCTAAATAATATTAACTGCTTAATTATTAAATAATTGGCGATGGATTTCACTATCTAACAACTACTTTCAAAAACTAATATAAAAATCCTTTTTAAAACATTCTATGAAATTATTATAGGTTTTAAACTACAACTAGTTAAAAATAATTATTTGGAAGATAGTATTTTCTATCAAATATTAAAAAATTAATTAATTAGAAGTGTTTGAAAACCCATCAGTAGTTATAAAAAATAAGAAATTATTATTATTATTTGTGTTATTATAAATATTATTTATAATATGTATTACATATTACTATTATTATTATTATCATAATTTATCATTTAGTTTGATTTATTATTATATTTTATATTTTACTATAATTTATTATCAATTATCATCATCCATTCACACTTGAAGTTGATGGTAGGATTTGAACTCTCCAACCCCATCTTTCGATGCATGTGCTCTTAATAATTTCAATAAGAAAACTAACTTGTAATAAATAATTCACTATATTATTCTATGTATTTTATATTGTGATACATTATAAATAATAGATAAAAATTGTAGGAGTGTTTTAAATAGAGATTTTCACTTATGTTATCATCTTAATTTAGAGTGGATTGCCTGAGTTGTCTGTTAAAAATCCTTCAAAAACGACGAAATAGGTTATTAAAAACTAGTGGTTAGATCTATTAAAATATATGGTATGTCCATGTTTAAGCTATTAAAAATTATAATTAGTTATCTTCAGTTTTTTAATTTTTTGTCCGGACAAGTGGATGTTTATAATAAATTGTATTGGTGTTCTTTAAATAATCTACATGTGTCTAAATCTTCCAGTTGCCTTGGATTTAGATATATATGGAAATAAAATAGTGGTATTCATATTATACTTGGATAGGGGGCCATTCAACAATAGTAGACATTTTGCTTCTATTTTATTAGGTCATTTTATTTCTTAATATCCTTTTTCCTAAAGGATAATGTGGGCTTTAGGCTTAACTATTTTTCAAGGAGTTTTGTGGATCAAAATCAAAAAATAATAAAGGAAATTACTAGAGAATTAGAAATTGAATTTTGTTATGGTTTTCATAGAAATTTCGATGTTCAATCATGATAGTAATGTTTCATGTTCTATCTACACATCCGGGTTACAGAATATGTGGGATCGATATCTAATGAAAAAGGAAATGATAGGTTGTTTTTATAACCATCTGGACATGTTGATCAAGATATGATTTTACAACCACTCATTTTGGTATAGGTTTCATGGGGGTCAATGGTTAAGAAGAATTTGTTATAGATTTTTCCTCCCATGGTATTGGAGAAACGTCTCTTTGACTCTACATTAGACACAATAAGGGCACCGAGCGTGAGCATAAAGAGCAGGAAGGAGGAGTATCTAGAAACTTCCATGACTTTTTATTCTTCTCTAGAAATAAAAACAAGGATCTTTCACTACCCACTAAATTTACAAAGTCTTTATATATAGCATATTCCATGAGTCTTTTTAATGGGTTTCACAATTTTAAAAAAAATATCAAAGGGTTATATTTATCAGTATTTTCACAAATGGTCCCTCTGATGGAGGATAAAATAAGGGGAAGAATGAAATATGAGAGGAGGGCCAAAATTTAATTTCACCTCTTTAAATGAGTTTCATTGTTTGGATTGCATAGTTTGGATAACAGTGTGGCACCCACTATATAAAGGGGAACCTCACATGGTTGGCCTCCCTAGTTTTCCAAACTGAGTGGAAACAGTGTGAATCACCTTTGATAAAAACTAGAGAGATGTCACCCAGTCATTCACCCCCTCTAGCATGGTTTTACAACCCATGTCCAAAAGTCATGGAAGGTCGCACTGTTTCTCCTTGGAGGCTACACAGTTTGTTCAATACGTGCGCCCCAGTTTGTGCACCCCAGAAACTTGGGTTTTCACCCTATAAAAGACCCAAAATTCAACAAACCCCCCATGAAACATTTAAATCCTTAAACCATGAGTACAAAAATGATCTTGGAATGAATTAAAACATGGAATTAACTTATGTTTATCGAGAAATGAATTGATCTACCCACCAAAATCTAAAAATTCAAAAAAGGGTGAGAAATTCAACCCCTTCAAAAACCTAGGACGTTACACCGTATACATACACATAAACATATATGTATTGTAACGACCCAATATTTTTGAGTATTATATTAACTTACTCTTATTTATTTAATAAGATGTTAATGGTTAATGCAGAAAGAGGAGTCGATGGCTTCATCCAGTAGACTCAACCCTTACGAAGCCCACTTACCAGAGCTTGGGAAGGAGGTAGCATCTATGGGCTTCGCTTTGGACCAAGCCCAAGCCGAGCTCCAGCGTGTCAAGCTTGAACGAAAACGCTTGCAGGAGAAGTTCAAGTTAGTGGAGATTGCTACTAGGGCAATGTTATCTGAGACTCCCTCAGATTCTCTCACCATAGCACACCTTACACTTAGGTCTTATGCCAGTGTTATAAGGGGCTATGTGATGAGACCCTAGTTTCCTTGTGTAATCCTTTCGGGTGAATAAATTGAGATTTCTTCCTTTAGTGATGTTGTGAAATTTCAAATGTCTAGATAATTTTAGAATGTATTTTATTGATGAATTTTGAAAAAGGGATATTTTAAAATATTTATGTAAACCCTAAATAACTAATGATGTGTAATGATTTTCAAAAAATGGTCTTCTACAAAAGTGTTCAGTAAGGACTTTGGAGTCTAATAAGATCAACTTAATTTTTGATGAATAGTAAATTATGAATAGTGATTTTACGCTTAGGATTAGTAATGTGACCAAATGGATTAGTAATTTCACTCAAAGAAAGTTTTAATATAATTTAGACACCTAGGTTAAGTAATGTGATTCAATAAAATAGTTAAATAACAGTTTCATAAATTATTATTCAAGTATTAGTTTTTTCAGATGAATAGTGTTTTTTAATTAAAAATTTAATTAAAAATAATTAGAAAATTATTTTTATAAAAAGGACTTTATTTTTGAACTCAGAGCATCGATATTATGTTAAGGTAATTTTTGGGGATTTTTCTGAAAAAAGTGAATTTTCGATGAATAGTGTTTTTATTTAAAAATTAAATTAAAAATATTTAGAAAATTATTTTTATAAAATGGATTTCATTTTTGAAATCAGAGCATTGATATTTGGTTAAGGTGAAATTTTGGGGTTATTCTGAGAAAGTTGAATTTTCAGTGAATAGTAAAAATACAGTTTTAGGGTTTCGGTATGTTAAATGACATCATAATGGTGTAATGATGATGTCATGAGATCTTTTGAGGGTTGTCCGGCCAAGGGTGATGAATTATTGTTTTGGGGGCCCCATGTGGCCTAACTCCATGATAAATGCCAAGGGAGATCACATGGGTTTGAGAAAAGCACATGTGAGGTGTCCCTTGGCCATTAATGCTTTGTCCCCTCACTTTCCCTATAAATACCCACCCTTTCCTCCCTTAGTTTTCACTCCCAACTCTCCCCCAACGAAGTTCTGGTCTTCTTACCTTCCAAGGAGTCCTCCCAAGGTGCCCCCAAGCCCTCAAGGTCCAATCCTTTGAGTTTCAAGAGTCACATTTTAAGGTAAGGGATCCGACCCCTCTCTTTCTTTTCATGTAATCTCTTTTATGTCATTCCTATTATGCTCCTTGTTTTTATGTGAGAGGATGTTCTTTTATATTCCTCTTACTGCCCTTTCATGTTTATATGATGAGAGATCCCCTCTTACTCTCATCATTTCGTTTTATGAAAGTTTAAGTGACGCCGTTAGGCTGCAGAATGTTTAAGTGATTCTTTCACCCTTCTCATTTTTCAAGTTCGATTTTCATATCAAATCTTTCAAGTTCCTTTTTATTCTGTTGGGGTATGATCTCTATATCTATCATACTGATCTCTTATGATCATATGATGAGAGACCCTATTTTATTTGTTCAATTCATTTTTGTTGAAGTTTAAGTGACGCTGTTAGGCTGCCGAATTTTCATAAGAGAAATCAAATTTTTGTCTTCCTTCCATGTTTTTCATTTCAATTGGTATGTCCTTGAAATTGCATCAACATGTCCATATATCCTTCTTACTCTGTCCCTCTACCTTTTTATGGGTCAATTATGATTGTTCAACCCATGTCCCCTCTCTTTTCAAAGTTTCTAAAACCTTGTAACATAGCTGTTATGCTGCAGAATTTTCGTCTCAAAATGCCTCTCTTTTCTCAAAATTATTTTATGTTATAAAGTGAATACTCAAAGCTCCTATTTCTAAAAGGGTATTCACATATATATAAAAATTTTCTATTTTAAATTCTGGGATTTACATACATGATACCCGCTTTCCCTTTCCGTGGGTTTAAAGTAACGTAAAGATCATGTCTTTAAAGGAGTTTTTAAAACGTTATGATTATGAAATGAAACCCATTTATTTTATGCTATATGGGTTATTTATGAAATGTTTGATGATGATATATGTGGCTCACATGAAAATAAAGACAAATTTAAGGGTGCTCCCTGATAGCGCTCCAATGCATTGGGTAAAGACTTAATCTCTAGAGATGACCATTTTAACGACGCCTTGGTGAATAACCTTGGTAATTTTTAAGGACACCTTGGGGATGGACCTTGGTGAAACGAAACGATTGTCAATATTAAATGTTGTAGCCACATCTTCAAGTTATGAAAAATGATTATTTTTATTATGATGTATCTCGTGATTTCTTTCTCATGCCTTAAAGTTCTTTTCATGTCCTTATTGAAGTACCTCAAGTTCACTTGTAAAATGTTTCTCTTGTTTCCCTTACTGGGCCTTCTGCTCACCCTTTCTTTTGATGTATTTCCCCAGGTTATGAGATGCATAATGAACATAGGATGAACTAAAGGATAATCCTTTCAAGTGTTTAAGAAGAATGTTTTATGTTTTTTTTATGTATTATGATCCTTGTTTCCAAGACACTAAACCTTAACGATCCTCAGTTCCGTGTAATGAAATGGAAGTTATGTTATAAAAAGACGGGATGTTATAGTTGGTATCAAAGGATGTTTTAGTTATTTGTGGAAATTAGGATATAAAAACTTTAGGAAGAACCCTATAGAAAAGTTTAAATATAGGAAAACTTCCTGGTATTTTGGTAAGTATTGAGTAAGTGGTCTATCAAACAAATACATCCCTGTCTGGATACGAGCAGGTAGAGGCGGCTCTGGCACAGATGTACATAGGGGTAAAACTCGAAAACACCGCTTTGAGCTAGACTCGAACGGGAACTGGTGCACGATAACGGGCCTTGCTGCACTCTTGGTTACGACACTCCCAGGGGATATGTTTGGTTAATCACATGCTTTTTATGAATCATTATGAAGGAATTATAGAGAACTATTATTGTCTAAGCACGAAGTCTTAGTTAAAAGATTCATAAATGAAATAAGTTTCTCACTAAGTTTTTATTCTTTTAGAAAATGGCGGGCAATAGGAGAAACCGTGCCGATGGTGACCGCAATGCACCATGTGCTGACGGCCCTCCGATGGAAGCCGGAATGGAAACATTCATACGAATGATGAACCAACTGACTCAAGTTATGAGTAATAACTTGAATCAAGCTGAGAGGCCGACCTCACCACGAAGGGAACAACACTCTGTTGAGTCCTTCATGCGTCAACGACCGCCAACATTCAGTGGATCTACTGACCCGTTGGTTGCGGAACAATGGATAAGCTCCATTGAAAAGATCTTTTCTGTACTTCATTGTTCGGAACAAGAAAAGGCCACCCTTGCTGTTTACCACCTGGAGGGAGAAGCTGATCAGTGGTGGTCACTGATCAAAAACACGAAGCCACGAGGAGAGATAGAAGCTTTGGAGTGGGAAGAATTTCGGGGAATTTTCCTTAACAAGTATTTCCCTCGTTCCATGAGAACGAGAATGGAGAAAGAGTTTCTCGAGCTGAAGCAGAAGGAGAACGAATCTGTCGGAAGCTACGAGATGAACTTCACAAGGCTTTCCCGTTATACCTCAAGCATTGTCATGGACCCTAATGGGAAGGTTGATAGATTCTTTGGCGGACTACGACCTCATCTGCGGAAGAATCTAGCCAACAGGGACTATGATAGCTATGAAGAAATAGTTCGAAGTGCTATGAAAGTAGAGCTGGAGTTTGGTGAGACACAGTGGTCTCATAAGACAAATGAAAAGAAGAGATCGTTGGAGCCCAGTTTAGGGAAGTCTTTTGATCAGGGAAGAGGTGGAAAGCAAATGCAACTTACCACATGCAATAAATGTGGGAAGAATCATCTGGGGAACTACTTGAACGGAAGTGGAAAGTGCTACAAGTGTGGAAGAGGAGGCCATATTGCTCGGAATTGTCATAGTGAGGTGAAGCCTCATCTTCCCAACACTAACGACCGAGGAAAGATGGTTATAGCCATACCCGAAGTCACATGCTTCAAGTGTGGACAGCTTGGGCACTTTGCTAACCAATGTCCCAATCCGAGGGCGGTGGAGGGGAATCACCACCAACCTCAGCAGAGGCCAAGAGAGCAAGGTCGTGCTTTTGCTATCACAACAGCTGAAGTTGAAGTCCCGAACGATGTGGTAGCAGGTACTCTTGTTGTCCTCTCAAAACTAGCAAGTACTTTATTTGATTCTGGTTCTACGCATTCCTTTATTTCCTCCAAGTTTGCAAGGAATATAGAATCAATCCCCGAACTGCTAGAGGTAGAGTTGTCTGTCAAGACTCCAAGTGGGATTATCCTTGCATCAACAGTATTTAGAGACTCTAGTGTTTACTTTGGTGAGCACAATCTTATCGCAAATCTAGTAGTCATTCCCATGATGGAATTCGACATTATACTAGGTATGGACTGGCTCTCAAAGTATAATGCTAAGATCAAATGCAGAAGTAAGGAAATCTCAGTAGTCTTGAATGAACAACCTACAGTTATCTTCCAAGGAGAGATATCCCGAACTGATCCCTATCTAGAAGCACCTCCTATAGCATTCTTTATGGAGTTAATCGGTGATGATGAAGAAGGAAAAGGGAGCATACAAATAGAAGATGTTCCGATTGTTCAGGAATACATGGATGTATTTCCTGAGGAGTTACCTGGACCTCCCCCAGAAAGAGAGGTAGAGTTCTCCATTGAACTCGTACCTGGGTCCCAACCGATATCAAAGACTCCGTATAGAATGGCAAATGTGGAGCTAGAAGAGTTAAAGAAACAACTCCAAGACTTGTTGGAGAAGGGGTTTATCCGACCGAGTGTATCTCCTTGGGGAGCACCAGTTCTCTTTGTGAAGAAGAAGGATGGATCAATGCGGCTATGCATTGATTATAGAGAACTGAACGGGATCACAGTGAAGAACAGATATCCTCTTCCAAGAATTGATGATTTATTTGACCAACTTCGTGGGGCTCAATTCTTCTCTAAGATTGACCTTCGATCTGGTTATCATCAACTGAGGGTGAAGAAGGAAGATATTCCAAAGACTGCCTTCCGATCAAGATATGGGCATTATGAGTTTACTGTTATGCCCTTCGGCTTGACTAATGCTCCTGCTATTTTCATGGATTTGATGAATAGAGTCTTTAAGGACTACCTTGATAACTTTGTGGTAGTTTTTATTGATGATATTTTGATATATTCAAAAAGTCGTGAGGAGCATGAAGATCATCTAAGGGTTATATTGAAAACTCTGCGGAAGGAGAGGCTCTTTGGGAAGTTCAACAAGTGTGAGTTTTGGTTACAACAGGTGGCTTTCTTGGGGCACATCGTAACCAATGAAGGAATCTCGGTTGACCCTGCAAAGACAATGGTTGTGGAAGAGTGGCCTCAACCCACAACAGTAACTGAGATTCGTAGTTTCCTTGGTTTAGCAGGATATTATAGGAGGTTTGTGAAAAACTTTTCACGGCTTTCTAATCCACTAACCAAGTTGACTCGAAAAGGGGTTAAGTTCATCTTGACAAAGGAATGTGAGGAAAGTTTCCAAGAGTTGAAGAAGAGATTGGTTACTGCACCTGTGTTAACACTGCCCTCTATCGGAGAAGGATTTGTTATTTTTAGCGATGCATCTCTGAAAGGGCTTGGGTGCGTCCTCATGCAGAATGACAAGGTAATTGCTTATGCATCTCGACAGTTGAAGATTCATGAGCAGAATTATCCTACGCATGATCTAGAGCTGGCGGCAGTTGTTTTTGCTCTAAAGATATGGAGGCACTATCTTTATGGGGAGAAATGTGATATATACACTGACCACCAAAGTCTAAAGTATATTTTCACACAGAAAGAATTGAACATGAGACAAAGGAGATGGTTGGAGCTTATTAAAGACTATGATTGTTCAATTCATTATCACCCGGGAAGAGCAAACAAAGTTGCGGATGCATTAAGCAGGAAAGATCCTGTTGTTTTGGCAACAATGAGGATCTTAGGAGATCCCTTGATTAAAGATCTAGTAAAACTGGACATGGGAATTATAAGGAAAGGGACATCATCAACCCTATTCCAAATGATTTCTCAACCTTCATTACTAGAGAGGATCAAGAAGGCTCAAAAATAAAATCCTTTGCTGCAGGAGAAGTTTGAGGCTGTAAAGGATGGGAAGTTCCCTGATTTCAATATTGATCAAGAAGGTGTATTGAAATTTCGTACAAGACTATGTGTCCCATCTATTCCGGAGATAAAGAAAGAACTGATGGATGAATCTCATAGCTCTACATTCTCTATACACCCGGGAAGCACTAAGATGTATAGAGACCTTCGTGATCATTATTGGTGGGATAACATGAAGAGGGAGATTGCTGATTACACTACAAGGTGCCTGGTGTGTCAGCAAGTAAAGGCAGAAAGACAACTTCCTAAGGGGGTATTACAACCACTACCCATACCAGTATGGAAGTGGGATAATATCACAATGGACTTTGTAACTGGTCTCCCAAAAACATCCAAAGGAAACAATGCGATATGGGTTATTGTGGACCGTCTCACCAAGACAGCCCATTTTATCTCTATTCGGGAAGATTTATCTCTGGATCTGCTTGCCAAGATATACGTGAAGGAAGTGGTAAGGCTGCATGGGGTACCACTATCCATCGTATCTGATCGTGACCCAAGATTCACATCAAAATTCTGGAGAAGTCTTCAGCATGCTCTGAATACTGAATTGAATTTTAGTACGGCCTATCATCCTCAAACTGATGGCCAATCTGAAAGGACTATTCAGACACTCGAAGACATGTTGAGATTATGCTCAATGGAATTTAAAGGTGGATGGGATCAACACCTCCCATTAGTGGAGTTCTCCTATAACAACAGCTTCCATGCGAGTATTCAGATGGCACCCTATGAAGCTCTGTATGGAAAGCGGTGTAGAACTCCTACTTGTTGGGATGAAACTGGTGAGAGGAAGCTTCTTGGGCCTGATCTTGTGCAAGAAATGACAGAACAAGTTCATGCCATCCAACAACACATAAAAGCTGCTCAGAGTCGGCAGAAGAGATATGCTAACAATCGACGAAGAGACTTGGAGTTTGGTGTTGGTGACAAAGTCTTCCTTCGAATTTCTCCATGGAAGAGAGTCATGCGGTTTGGGAAGAAAGGGAAGCTCAGCCCTAGGTACATTGGCCCCTATGAAATCCTTGATCGCATAGGAGAAGTGGCCTATCGTCTAGCACTTCCACCGAACCTAGCTCAAGTTCATGATGTCTTCCATGTATCTCTCTTGAGGAAGTACATACCCGACCCTTCGCATGTACTGAACCCAGAGGTGGTACAACTTGAACATGACCTCTCTTATGAGGAGAAGCCAGTGGAGATCTTAGACCGTAGAGACAAGGTTCTACGAAACAAGACTACCCACCTTGTGAAAGTGTTGTGGAGGAATCATAAGTATGAAGAAGCGACTTGGGAGCCCGAGGAAACGATGAAGCAAAAGTACCCTCACCTTTTCGACTAGGCCTCAAGTGTAAATTTCGGGGACGAAATTTCTTAAGGGGGGAAGAATGTAACGACCCAATCTTTTTGAGTAGTATATTAACTTACTCTTATTTATTTAATAAGATGTTAATGGTTAATGCAGAAAGAGGAGTCGATGGCTTCATCCAGTAGACTCAACCCTTACGAAGCCCACTTATCAGAGCTTGGGAAGGAGGTAGCATATGTGGGCTTCGCTTTGGACCAAGCCCAAGCCGAGCTCCAGCGTGTCAATCTTGAACGAAAACGCTTGCAGGAGAAGTTCAAGTTAGTGGAGATTGCTACTAGGGAAATGTTATCTGAGACTCCCTCAGATTCTCTCACCATAGCACACCTTACACTTAGGTCTTATGCCAGTGTTATAAGGGGCTATGTGATGAGACCCTAGTTTCCTTGTGTAATCCTTTCAGGTGAATAAATTGAGATTTCTTCCTTTAGTGATGTTGTGAAATTTCAAATGTCTAGATAATTTTAGAATGTATTTTATTGATGAATTTTGAAAAAGGGATATTTTAAAATATTTATGTAAACCCTAAATAACTAATGATGTGTAATGATTTTCAAAAAATGGTCTTCTACAAAAGTGTTCAGTAAGGAATTTGGAGTCTAATAAGATCAACTTAATTTTTGATGAATAGTAAATTATGAATAGTGATTTTACCCTTAGGATTAGTAATGTGACCAAATGGATTAGTAATTTCACTCAAAGAAAGTTTTAATATAATTTAGACACCTAGGTTAAGTAATGTGATTCAATAAAATGGTTAAATAACGGTTTCATAAATTATTATTCAAGTATTAGTTTTTTCAGATGAATAGTGTTTTTTAATTAAAAATTTAATTAAAAATAATTAGAAAATTATTTTTATAAAAAGGACTTTATTTTTGAACTCAGAGCATCGATATTATGTTAAGGTAATTTTTGGGGATTTTTCTGAAAAAAGTGAATGTTCGATGAATAGTGTTTTTATTTAAAAATTAAATTAAAAATATTTAGAAAATTATTTTTATAAAATGGATTTCATTTTTGAAATCAGAGCATTGATATTTGGTTAAGGTGAAATTTTGGGGTTATTCTGAGAAAGTTGAATTTTCAGTGAATAGTAAAAATACAGTTTTAGGGTTTCAGTATGTTTAATGACATCATAATGGTGTAATGATGATGTCATGAGATCTTTTGAGGGTTGGCCGGCCAAGGGTGATGAATTATTGTTTTGGGGGCCCCATGTGGCCTAACTCCATGATAAATGCCAAGGGAGATCACATGGGTTTGAGAAAAGCACATGTGAGGTGTCCCTTGGCCATTAATGCTTTGTCCCCTCACTTTCCCTATAAATACCCACCCTTTCCTCCCTTAGTTTTCACTTCCAACTCTCCTCCAACGAAGTTCTGGTCTTCTTACCTTCCAAGGAGTCCTCCCAAGGTGCCTCCAAGCCCTCAAGGTCCAATCCTTTGAGTTTCAAGAGTCACATTTTAAGGTAAGGGATCCGACCCCTCTCTTTCTTTTCATGTAATCTCTTTTATGTCATTCCTATTATGCTCCTTGTTTTTATGTGAGAGGATGTTCTTTTATATTCCTCTTACTGCCCTTTCATGTTTATATGATGAGAGATCCCCTCTTACTCTCATCATTTCGTTTTATGAAAGTTTAAGTGACGCCGTTAGGCTGCCGAATGTTTAAGTGATTCTTTCACCCTTCTCATTTTTCAAGTTCGATTTTCATATCAAATCTTTCAAGTTCCTTTTTATTCTGTTGGGGTATGATCTCTATATCTATCATACTGATCTCTTATGATCATATGATGAGAGACCCTATTTTATTTGTTCAATTCATTTTTGTTGAAGTTTAAGTGACGCCGTTAGGCTGCCGAATTTTCATAAGAGAAATCAAATTTTTGTCTTCCTTCCATGTTTTTCATTTCAATTGGTATGTCCTTGAAATTGCATCAACATGTCCATATATCCTTCTTACTCTGTCCCTCTACCTTTTTATGAGTCAATTATGATTGTTCAACCCATGTCCCCTCTCTTTTCAAAGTTTCTAAAACCTTGTAACATAGCTGTTATGCTGCAGAATTTTCGTCTCAAAATGCCTCTCTTTTCTCAAAATTATTTTATGTTATAAAGTGAATACTCAAAGCTCCTATTTCTAAAGGGGTATTCACATATATATAAAAATGGTCTATTTTAAATTCTGGGATTTACATACATGATACCCGCTTTTCCTTTCCGTGGGTTTAAAGTAACGTAAAGATCATGTCTTTAAAGCAGTTTTTAAAACGTTATGATTATGAAATGAAACCCATTTATTTTATGCTATATGGGTTATTTATGAAATGTTTGATGATGATATATGTGGCTCACATGAAAATAAAGACAAATTTAAGGGTGCGCCCTGATAGCGCTCCAATGCATTGGGTAAAGACTTAATCTCTAGAGATGACCATTTTAACGACGCCTTGGTGAATAACCTTGGTAATTTTTAACGACACCTTGGGGATGGACCTTGGTGAAACGAAACTATTTTCAATATTAAATGTTGTAGCCACATCTTCAAGTTATGAAAAATGATTATTTTTATTATGATGTATCTTATGATTTCTTTCTCATGCCTTAAAGTTCTTTTCATGTCCTTATTGAAGTACCTCAAGTTCACTTGTAAAATGTTTCTCTTGTTTCCCTTACTGGGCCTTCTGCTCACCCTTTCTTTTGATGTATGTCCCCAGGTTATGAGATGCATAATGAACATAGGATGAACTAAAAGAGAATCCTTTCAAGTGTTTAAGAAGAATGTTTTATGTTTTTTTTATGTATTATGATCCTTGTTTCCAAGACACTAAACCTTAACGATCCTCAGTTCCGTGTAATGAAATGAAAGTTATGTTATAAAAAGACGGGATGTTATAGTTGGTATCAAAGGATGGTTTAGTTATTTGTGGAAATTAGGATATAAAAACATTAGGAAGAACCCTATAGAAAAGTTTAAATATAGGAAAACTTCCTGGTATTTTGGTAAGTATTGAGTAAGTGGTCTATCAAACAAATACATCCCTGTCTGGATACAAGCAGGTAGAGGCGGCTCTGGCACAGATGTACATAGGGGTAAAACCCGAAAACACCGCTTTGAGCTAGACTCGAATGGGAACTGGTGCACGATAACGGGCCTTGCTGCACTCTTGGTTACGACACTCCCGGGGGATATGTTTGGTTAATCACATGCTTTTTATGAATCATTATGAAGGAATTATAGAGAACTATTATTGTCTAAGCACGAAGTCTTAGTTAAAAGATTCATAAATGAAATAAGTTTCTCACTAAGGTTTTATTCTTTTAGAAAATGGCGGGCAATAGGAGAAACCGTGCCGATGGTGACCGCAATGCACCATGTGCTGACGGCCCTCCGATGGAAGCCGGAATGGAAACATTCATGCGAATGATGAACCAACTGACTCAAGTTATGAGTAATAACTTGAATCAAGCTGAGAGGTCGACCTCACAACGAAGGGAACAACACTCTGTTGAGTCCTTCATGCGTCAATGACCGCCAACATTCAGTGGATCTACTGACCCGTTGGTTGCGGAACAATGGATAAGCTCCATTGAAAAGATCTTTTCTGTACTTCATTGTTCGGAACAAGAAAAGGTCACCCTTGCTATTTACCGCCTGGAGGGAGAAGCTGATCAGTGGTGGTCACTGATCAAAAACACGAAGCCATGAGGAGAGATAGAAGCTTTGGAGTGGGAATAATTTCAGGGAATTTTCCTTAACAAGTATTTCCCTCGTTCCATGAAAACGAGAATGGAGAAAGAGTTTCTCGAGCTGAAGCAGAAGGAGAACGAATATGTCGGAAGCTACGAGATGAACTTCACAAGGCTTTCCCGTTATACCTCAAGCTTTGTCATGGACCCTAATGGGAAGGTTGATAGATTCTTTGGCGGACTACGACCTCATCTGCGGAAGAATCTAGCCAACAGGGACTATGATAGCTATGAAGAAATAGTTCGAAGTGCTATGAAAGTAGAGCTGGAGTTTGGTGAGACACAGTGGTCTCATAAGACAAATGAAAAGAAGAGATCGTTGGAGCCCAGTTTAGGGAAGTCTTTTGATCAGGGAAGAGGTGGAAAGCAAATGAAACTTACCACATGCAATAAATGTGGGAAGAATCATCTGGGGAACTGCTTGAACGGAAGTGGAAAGTGCTACAAGTGTGGAAGAGGAGTCCATATTGCTCGGAATTGTCATAGTGAGGTGAAGCCTCAGCTTCCCAACACTAACGACAGAGGAAAGATGGTTATAGCCATACCCGAAGTCACATGCTTCAAGTGTGGACAGCTTGGGCACTTTCCTAACCAATGTCCCAATCCGAGGGCGGTGGAGGGGAATCACCACCAACCTCAGCAGAGGCCAAGAGAGCAAGGTCGTGCTTTTGCTATCACAACAGCTGAAGTTGAAGTCCCGAACGATGTGGTAGCAGGTACTCTTGTTGTCCTCTCAAAACTAGCAAGTACTTTATTTGATTCTGGTTCTACGCATTCCTTTATTTCCTCCAAGTTTTCAAGGAATATAGAATCAATCCCCGAACTGCTAGAGGTAGAGTTGTCTGTCAAGACTCCAAGTGGGATTATCCTTGCATCAACAGTATTTAGAGACTCTAGTGTTTACTTTGGTGAGCACAATCTTATCGCAAATCTAGTAGTCATTCCCATGATGGAATTCGACATTATACTAGGGATGGGCTGGCTCTCAAAGTATAATGCTAAGATCAAATGCAGAAGTAAGGAAATCTCAGTAGTCTTGAATGAACGACCTACAGTTATCTTCCAAGGAGAGATATCCCGAACTGATCCCTATCTAGAAGCACCTCCTATAGCATTCTTTATGGAGTTAATCGGTGATGATGAAGAAGGAAAAGGGAGCATACAAATAGAAGATGTTCCGATTGTTCAGGAATACATGGATGTATTTCCTGAGGAGTTACCTGGACCTCCCCCAGAAAGAGTGGTAGAGTTCTCCATTGAACTCGTACCTGGGTCCCAACCAATATCAAAGACTCCGTATAGAATGGAAAATGTGGAGCTAGAAGATTTAAAGAAACAACTCGAAGACTTGTTGGAGAAGGGGTTTATCCGACCGAGTGTATCTCCTTGGGGAGCACCAGTTCTCTTTGTGAAGAAGAAGGATGGATCAATGCGGCTATGCATTGATTATAGAGAACTGAACGGGATCACAGTGAAGAACAGATATCCTCTTCCAAGAATTGATGATTTATTTGACCAACTTCGTGGGGCTCAATTCTTCTCTAAGATTGACCTTCGATCTGGTTATCATCAACTGAGGGTGAAGAAGGAAGATATTCCAAAGACTGCCTTCCGATCAAGATATGGGCATTATGAGTTTACTGTTATGCCCTTCGGCTTGACTAATGCTCCTGCTATTTTCATGGATTTGATGAATAGAGTCTTTAAGGACTACCTTGATAACTTTGTGGTAGTTTTTATTGATGATATTTTGATATATTCAAAAAGTCGTGAGGAGCATGAAGATCATCTAAGGGTTATATTGAAAACTCTGCGGAAGGAGAGGCTCTTTGGGAAGTTCAGCAAGTGTGAGTTTTGGTTACAACAGGTGGCTTTCTTGGGGCACATCGTAACCAATGAAGGAATCTCGGTTGACCCTGCAAAGACAATGGTTGTGGAGGAGTGGCCTCAACCCACAACAGTAACTGAGATTCGTAGTTTCCTTGGTTTAGCAGGATATTATAGGAGGTTTGTGAAAAACTTTTCACGGCTTTCTAATCCACTAACCAAGTTGACTCGAAAAGGGGTTAAGTTCATCTGGACAAAGGAATGTGAGGAAAGTTTCCAAGAGTTGAAGAAGAGATTGGTTACTGCACCTGTGTTAACACTGCCCTCTATCGGAGAAGGATTTGTTATTTTTAGCGATGCATCTCTGAAAGGGCTTGGGTGCGTCCTCATGCAGAATGAAAAGGTAATTGCTTATGCATCTCGACAGTTGAAGATTCATGAGCAGAATTATCCTACGCATGATCTAGAGCTGGCGGCAGTTGTTTTTGCTCTAAAGATATGGAGGCACTATCTTTATGGGGAGAAATGTGATATATACACTGACCACCAAAGTCTAAAGTATATTTTCACACAGAAAGAATTGAACATGAGACAAAGGAGATGGTTGGAGCTTATTAAAGACTATGATTGTTCAATTCATTATCACCCGGGAAGAGCAAACAAAGTTGCGGATGCATTAAGCAGGAAAGATCCTGTTGTTTTGGCAACAATGAGGATCTTAGGAGATCCCTTGATTAAAGATCTAGTAAAACTGGACATGGGAATTATAAGGAAAGGGACATCATCAACCCTATTCCAAATGATTTCTCAACCTTCATTACTAGAGAGGATCAAGAAGACTCAAAAAGAAAATCCTTTGCTGCAGGAGAAGTTTGAGGCTGTAAAGGATGGGAAGTTCCCTGATTTCAATATTGATCAAGAAGGTGTATTGAAATTTCGTACAAGACTATGTGTCCCATCTATTCTGGAGATAAAGAAAGAACTGATGGATGAAGCTCATAGCTCTACATTCTCTATACACCCGGGAAGCACTAAGATGTATAGAGACCTTCGTGATCATTATTGGTGGGATAACATGAAGAGGGAGATTGCTGATTACACTACAAGGTGCCTGGTGTGTCAGCAAGTGAAGGCAGAAAGACAACTTCCTAAGGGGGTATTACAACCACTACCCATACCAGTATGGAAGTGGGATAATATCACAATGGACTTTGTAACTGGTCTCCCAAAAACATACAAAGGAAACAATGCGATATGGGTTATTGTGGACCGTCTCACCAAGACAGCCCATTTTATCTCTATTCGGGAAGATTTCTCTCTGGATCAGCTTGCCAAGATATACGTGAAGGAAGTGGTAAGGCTGCATGGGGTACCACTATCCATCGTATCTGATCGTGACCCAAGATTCACATCAAAATTCTGGAGAAGTCTTCAGCATGCTCTGAATACTGAATTGAATTTTAGTACGGCCTATCATCCTCAAACTGATGGCCAATCTGAAAGGACTATTCAGACACTCGAAGACATGTTGAGATTATGCTCAATGGAATTTAAAGGTGGATGGGATCAACACCTCCCATTAGTGGAGTTCTCCTATAACAACAGCTTCCATGAGAGTATTCAGATGGCACCCTATGAAGCTCTGTATGGAAAGCGGTGTAGAACTCCTACTTGTTGGGATGAAACTGGTGAGAGGAAGCTTCTTGGGCCTGATCTTGTGCAAGAAATGACAGAACAAGTTCATGCCATCCAACAACACATAAAAGCTGCTCAGAGTCGGCAGAAGAGATATGCTGACAATCGACGAAGAGACTTGGAGTTTGGTGTTGGTGACAAAGTCTTCCTTCGAATTTCTCCATGGAAGAGAGTCATGCGGTTTGGGAAGAAAGGGAAGCTCAGCCCTAGGTACATTGGCCCCTATGAAATCCTTGATCGCATAGGAGTAGTGGCCTATCGTCTAGCACTTCCACCGAACCTAGCTCAAGTTCATGATGTCTTCCATGTATCTCTCTTGAGGAAGTACATACCCGACCCTTCGCATGTACTGAACCCAGAGGTGGTACAACTTGAACATGACCTCTCTTATGAGGAGCAGCCAGTGGAGATCTTAGACCGTAGAGACAAGGTTCTACGAAACAAGACTACCCACCTTGTGAAAGTGTTGTGGAGGAATCATAAGTACGAAGAAGCGACTTGGGAGCCTGAGGAAACGATGAAGCAAAAGTACCCTCACCTTTTCGACTAGGCCTCAAGTGTAAATTTCGGGGACGAAATTTCTTAAGGGGGGAAGAATGTAACGACCCAATCTTTTTGAGTAGTATATTAACTTACTCTTATTTATTTAATAAGATGTTAATGGTTAATGCAGAAAGAGGAGTCGATGGCTTCATCCAGTAGACTCAACCCTTACGAAGCCCACTTATCAGAGCTTGGGAAGGAGGTAGCATCTGTGGGCTTCGCTTTGGACCAAGCCCAAGCCGAGCTCCAGCGTGTCAAGCTTGAACGAAAACGCTTACAGGAGAAGTTCAAGTTAGTGGAGATTGCTACTAGGGCAATGTTATCTGAGACTCCCTCAGATTCTCTCACCATAGCACACCTTACACTTAGGTCTTATGCTAGTGTTATAAGGGGCTATGTGATGAGACCCTAGTTTCCTTGTGTAATCCTTTCGGGTGAATAAATTGAGATTTCTTCCTTTAGTGATGTTGTGAAATTTCAAATGTCTAGATAATTTTAGAATGTATTTTATTGATGAATTTTGAAAAAGGGATATTTTAAAATATTTATGTAAACCCTAAATAACTAATGATGTGTAATGATTTTCAAAAAATGGTCTTCTACAAAAGTGTTCAGTAAGGAATTTGGAGTCTAATAAGATCAACTTAATTTTTGATGAATAGTAAATTATGAATAGTGATTTTACGCTTAGGATTAGTAATGTGACCAAATGGATTAGTAATTTCACTCAAAGAAAGTTTTAATATAATTTAGACACCTAGGTTAAGTAATGTGATTCAATAAAATGGTTAAATAACGGTTTCATAAATTATTATTCAAGTATTAGTTTTTTCAGATGAATAGTGTTTTTTAATTAAAAATTTAATTAAAAATAATTAGAAAATTATTTTTATAAAAAGGACTTTATTTTTGAACTCAGAGCATCGATATTATGTTAAGGTAATTTTTGGGGATTTTTCTGAAAAAAGTGAATGTTCGATGAATAGTGTTTTTATTTAAAAATTAAATTAAAAATATTTAGAAAATTATTTTTATAAAATGGATTTCATTTTTGAAATCAGAGCATTGATATTTGGTTAAGGTGAAATTTTGGGGTTATTCTGAGAAAGTTGAATTTTCAGTGAATAGTAAAAATACAGTTTTAGGGTTTCGGTATGTTTAATGACATCATAATGGTGTAATGATGATGTCATGAGATCTTTTGAGGGTTGGCCGGCCAAGGGTGATGAATTATTGTTTTGGGGGCCCCATGTGGCCTAACTCTATGATAAATGCCAAGGGAGATCACATGGGTTTGAGAAAAGCACATGTGAGGTGTCCCTTGGCCATTAATGCTTTGTCCCCTCACTTTCCCTATAAATACCCACCCTTTCCTCCCTTAGTTTTCACTCCCAACTCCCCCCCAATGAAGTTCTGGTCTTCTTACCTTCCAAGGAGTCCTCCCAAGGTGCCCCCAAGCCCTCAAGGTCCAATCCTTTGAGTTTCAAGAGTCACATTTTAAGGTAAGGGATCCGACCCCTCTCTTTCTTTTCATGTAATCTCTTTTATGTCATTCCTATTATGCTCCTTGTTTTTATGTGAGAGGGTGTTCTTTTATATTTCTCTTACTGCCCTTTCATGTTTATATGATGAGAGATCCCCTCTTACTCTCATCATTTCGTTTTATGAAAGTTTAAGTGACGCTGTTAGGCTGCCGAATGTTTAAGTGATTCTTTCACCCTTCTCATTTTTCAAGTTCGATTTTCATATCAAATCTTTCAAGTTCCTTTTTATTCTGTTGGGGTATGATCTCTATATCTATCATACTGATCTCTTATGATCATATGATGAGAGACCCTATTTTATTTGTTCAATTCATTTTTGTTGAAGTTTAAGTGACGCCGTTAGGCTGCCGAATTTTCATAAGAGAAATCAAATTTTTGTCTTCCTTCCATGTTTTTTATTTCAATTGGTATGTCCTTGAAATTGCCTCACCATGTCCATATATCCTTCTTACTCTGTCCCTATACCTTTTTATGGGTCAATTATGATTGTTCAACCCATGTCCCCTCTCTTTTCAAAGTTTCTAAAACCTTGTAACATAGCTGTTATGCTGCAGAATTTTCGTCTCAAAATGCCTCTCTTTTCTCAAAATTATTTTATGTTATAATGTGAATACTCAAAACTCCTATTTCTAAAGGGGTATTCACATATATATAAAAATGTTCTATTTTAAATTCTGGGATTTACATACATGATACCCGCTTTCCCTTTCCGTGGGTTTAACGTAACGTAAAGATCATGTCTTTAAAGCAGTTTTTAAAACGTTATGATTATGAAATGAAACCCATTTATTTTATGCTATATGGGTTATTTATGAAATGTTTGATGATGATATATGTGGCTCACATGAAAATAAAGACAAATTTAAGGGTGCGCCCTGATAGCGCTCCAATGCATTGGGTAAAGACTTAATCTCTAGAGATGACCATTTTAACGACGCCTTGGTGAATAACCTTGGTAATTTTTAACGACACCTTGGGGATGGACCTTGGTGAAACGAAACGATTGTCAATATTAAATGTTGTAGCCACATCTTCAAGTTATGAAAAATGATTATTTTTATTATGATGTATCTCATGATTTCTTTCTCATGCCTTAAAGTTCTTTTCATGTCCTTATTGAAGTACCTCAAGTTCACTTGTAAAATGTTTCTCTTGTTTCCCTTACTGGGCCTTCTGCTCACCCTTTCTTTTGATGTATGTCCTCAGGTTATGAGATGCATAATGAACATAGGATGAACTAAAGGAGAAGCCTTTCAAGTGTTTAAGAAGAATGTTTTATATTTTTTTTATGTATTATGATCCTTATTTCCAAGACACTAAACCTTAACGATCCTCAGTTCCGTGTAATGAAATGAAAGTTATGTTATAAAAAGACGGGATGTTATATGTATCCCATACATGTGAACAAACACATAAAAATCCACATACATACAAATGTACATGTAAAACATAAATATATATACATACACAAAACACACACGTTCAACATAATGCCTATACATATATGTAGATAGACCTTGATATAAATATGTAAATTCAAATATAACATATTAATAATAAATAATTTATATTTGTATAATTTTTTAATTTATTAATATAACTATATTAATATATCAAATTTATAGAAATTATATACATGGATTTTTTACCTAATGTATACAATTAATCATTAATTTTAAAATATAAATATGATATTTTTATATATATTGATAGTGTTTTTATATTATTATTTTTATCAGTTCTAGGAAAAGATATCATAAATTGGAACCTTTATCAGGGATAAATGTATGTTGATTGAGGTTATAAAATTATCACTATGCTTTTTAGGGGTGATAAAAGTAATCTTTATCTATGGTTTTACCTATCATAGATAAACCATTACCTATTATATGATCTTTTTGTTTAGTGCTGATATAAGACAGTGCTCAATAAATAGAGATATGTGGTAGTGTTAGATTCTGAAGTAGGCCATGTGGTCTATATGTATAACCTGATGTGATCATAAAATATTCCCCACACATATTGTCTATCTACATTAGGTGACAACTCGATAAATATTACACATAGATAATGACCTTGGATAGACTGAATTGATGAAAGAACTTAGCACTACAACCAAAGGCACATGACGGTGATAAATAGTATATGCGACATTATGGAAGATAATATTAGGACACCTCGATTAGATACAATTTACTTTCTCGATTTTTCTATTTTTCTATGTACTTAAATCATGTTCCAACCCTAAAAATCCTCCTTTTTTAGAGGGATAACCATTAGTATTAATTTATGAGGGTGAATTGGACTTATAATTATTGAGATAAATAAATTAAATTCCATTACCATTTATAATATAATAATTATATTTATAATGGGATTCATGAGTAAAGGGATGGCGATTTCAAATGCTCTCCCGCCCAACGCTCTGGCGATCATGGAGGCAGCTCCTTCCTCCGATCCAGACCCTCCGGTGAATGGGGTCGGCCAGGCTAGGCCCCTGGTTCTCTCTTACAAGGAGGTGCTCCTTCATCAAAAACCTATGGGCATAGATCTGGGGCAGAACGTTGCGGCGGCAGCCCCTGCGGTGGCGGATTCTTTCATGGAGTTAGGGAACCCAGTGATTGAGGTTTCTGCGTCTTCCTTCGCGGCGGCGGATATGGATCTCCAATAGACGCTTGTTGCACGGTTTGGCCCGGACAAGCCTCCTCTAGCTCTCTTTCAGGAGTGTGTTCGACGGTGGGGCCTTGATCTGCTGGCCATGGTTTCTCATCTACGTCGCAAATCCTTCTGTGTGGTCTTGGCTTCTAGAGAGGATTTCGTTAATGTGTGGTGCAGGAGTCCCCGCTCTGTGGGGCGTTGGCGTTTCTCCCGTTTGCAGTGGTCTATGGATGTGCATCATGGTCGTGAGAGCTCTAGTGCTGCAGTGTGGATTTCTCTTCCCGGCCTTCCCCTTCCCTTTATGAATGAACCCTTTCTAAAGGTCATTGGAGATTCGTTGGGCTATTACCTATGCTCGGATCTTCGCACTATCCGTCTGGCCGAGGCTTCGGTGGCTCGGCTTTGTGTGGAGATGGATCTCAGTCGGCCGCTTCAAAATCATCTGGTGCTCCGGATAGAGGGAATGGAGGATCTTCAGCAACTTGTTATTTATCCGGTCTATCCAAGGTTCTATTCATTCTGCCACATCTATGGTCATTCCCTGCAGGTATGTCGTAAGGCTTTCTCGAAGGGTACTGATCAAATTTTGCGGCCGAGGTCCCCTGAGCATCCTTCTTTAGATGGCACTATGATCTCGCGAGGTGCAATGAGTTCGGGGCCCTTTGATCAGTGTGTTGTGGCCTCCTCTTCTTGGCAGGTAGGGGAGGGGGATTCCCTTTCGACGTGTGGTCTCATTCCCGTGCGGCATTCTGGTGATGGTGATCAAATTCACGCAACCGAGGTCGGCCCTCTTGTCCAAGGTTTGGATATCATAGGGCTTCCTCTTTATATGAATTTGCTGGCAGAACAATGGATCCCCAAGAATCCCTGTTTTCCTGTTTCTAACTTCATTTATGGATGGAAGATGTAGGAGGTTTGCTTGTCTTCTGAATCGAGTGGGCTGGAGTTATTAACCCGGGGTTCATTTTCAGTGGTGTCCTCCCTCTTGGCATGACCTATGGATCCCCCAGAGGATTTTCTGTCAGCACCACTCGCTGTCTCACCCCCTAAGCCACTTGATATGTCTCCTAAGAAGAGTACCGGGCTGGTAGGTTTGTTTGATTCTCCAAAAGTCATAGGCAGGGTGTTGGCAAGGGGTGGTGCTTTCTCTGTTCCTCCTTTCTCACAGGCGGTGCTAGGGGTTACTACTAGAGCAAGATCCAGAGCTGAAGTTAATCTATGTGCATCATTTTCTTCTGATGGAAAGGGCCGGGAGTCTGGGGCCATGGCCCGACGGATCCTGTTTAATGTTTAAAGAATTAGTGTGGAATGGCCGTGGTCTTGGAGCTAGGGTTAAGTCTGACATTCTTGCCAATGAATTGGTTAACAAGAAGGTCTCCCTGGTGGCCTTTTTGGAACCAAAACATGCTCCCTGTAGGATTTCAGAATATTCCCAAAAGCTTAAGGTTTGTGGTTTTTTACATGGGTCTCCCCTTAATTCTCATATTTGGCTCTTCTGGAAGGATCACATATGTGTGGACCTCATTAGTGCATCCGGCTAGGCACTGAATACCAATATATCTGTGGGGCTTCAGGAGTTCTTCTTCTCCTTCTTATATGTCAAGTGTGACCCGTAGGATCGTGAGGTGTTATGGGGTGATCTTGAAGGTTTCAACCCAGAGGGCGCCCCCTGGGTCATCTGTGGTGATTTTAACATCAAGGATTGTTCATAGGAGAAGAAAGGGGGCGGATTGTTTCCCGGGAATGCTAGTCAGGCTTTTTTCTCCTTCATGGCTAGAAGTGGCTTGCTAGATGCAGGGTATGAGGGCAGTATTTTCACCGGGTGTAATAATCAATAGGGGAGAGAGGATCTTATTGCCGTCATGGTAGATTTCTGATGAATGAAGCGGCCATTGCTATGTTTCTGGACTCCAAAGTCACTCATTTGACGCGGAGTCTCTCAAATCATTCTCTATTACGCATCTCACTTCATGAAGGTGCAATACGGGAGGACCATGTCTATTACTCAGAGTCATGGGTGAAGGAATTGGTGTTTCTAGAGGAGGTCAGGGGTGCTTGGGACATGAAACATTGGGGGAACCCTTGGATTACCTTTCACAATAAGCTCAGGCAGGTCAAGAATAAGCTTTGAGAATGGAGGAAAATCATTCCTGATCGTGACCACAATGTTACCGAAATCAGTGAGGAGGTGGACAGACTGGAGGCTAGACTGGAACAAGCATGGGATGAACCATCCTTTACTAAACTTAGAGCGAAGAAAGATGTCTTAGCTGATATTCTAATGAGACAGGAAAGGATGGAAAGAGAAAGTGCTCAGGTGAGGTGGCTTCGGGATGGAGATCGGAATTCGGGGTACTTCTATGCCTGCATTAAGGAGTGTCAGAGAATACAGAGGCCAAACATTTGGAGGGAGGATGGATCCTTTTCTTCTGATCGTGAGGAAATTGGTTCTTTGACAAATGCAGAGGTTCAGACTGTAATGGTTGGTCCTAATCCGAGCATGGTAGGGGGATGCTTGAGGGGGAGGAGGAGTTTTTGTAGGGTATTCCTACTATTGTTCCAGGGGTCATTGATGAGGGCACGAGGATACTTCTGGCTGAGGACAATGTTCATGAGGCAGTTTGGTCCTTGAACCCAGACAGTGCCCCAGGTCCTGATGGTTTTCTTAGGTCTTTTTACAGGGCGACTTGGGACATCATTAAAGGTGATCTGGTTCGTGCTATCCAGGACTTCTTCCAGGGGCGGTCTCATTCCTCGTATTGCCTATGCAACCAAATTGGTTCCCATTCCTAAGGTGGGTAATCCTCGGTCCATTGAACAGTACAGGCCCATTAGCATGTGTAACTCATCATACAAAATCATGGCCAACATACTCAATAGGAGAATGGCCACTCACTTGGACTCATGGATTAATCCTGAGCAGCATGGATTCATTAAAGGTAGGTCAATCTAGGGTGTGATCGGTTTGGCCCAAGAAATGACAAGTGGGATCAATAACAAGTCCTTTGGGGGAAATCTTGTGGTCAAATTGGATATGATCAAGGCGTATGATAGAATGGAATGGTGCTTTGTCCTAAAAGTTTTAAAGTGCATGGGATTCTCCAACTAGACAATTGATATCCTCTTTCGTTGCTTCAGTTTGGCGTGGATCTCTACCCCGTTCATGGGTAAACAATTTGTCTTCTTCAAGGCATGTCGGGGTCTCAGGAAAGAGGATCCTTTGTCTCCCACCATCTTCATTATTGCTCAAAATGACTTAACTGCTACATCAACAAGGGCATCAACACAAGGCAAATACTTCCCTATCATAACATGCATACCATGAGAGGCATCTCACACTTGATATTTGCCGATGACACAGTCATGTTTATTAATGGTTGTAAAAGATCAGTGAAGGGGTTGAAGAGGGTTCTTAAGGAATATTTCAAGTGGAGTGGACAGGTGGTGAATTTCGACAAGAGCCTCTTCTTCATAGCAAGGAGTGCCTCTCCGAGGAGGGATCAGGACTTAAGAGAAAGGTTGAATATGGATAAGGGGCTTTTTCCCATGGATTACCTCGGAGCACCGATCAACCCATCTTGCCTCAGGGTGAAGTATTTTGATAAGCTCATAAGCAAACTTACTAGGCGCATTCAAAATTGGAAAAATAGGTTTTTATCCTTTGTAGGTCGTCTCACCCTGGTTAACTGTGTGTTGGTCTCCACGACGATGCATGTTTTGTCTACCTTGACGGTTCCAAAAACTGTGATTTCAAACCTGGACAGAATAATGGTGTCCTTTATATGGGATGGCCAGATGGAAGGCCGTTATCATTGGGCTTCAGGTAAACGGTTAGTCAGACCCCTCTCAGAAGGGGGAATTAATTTACGGAGATTGTCCTCAACCATTCATGGATTGCATGCCAAGCTCGCTTGGGAGGTCCTAGAAAGCCGAACTCTATGGGGTAGAACAATGCAGAACCTCTACAGCCTTAATGGGACTAGACATAGAAGTCTCCCTACAAAGATATGGAACCTGGTTCTACCGCATCTGGAAACTCTGCAACAACATTCTCGATGGATCATCAGAAGGGGGGACATAAACTTCTTGCAGCAGGATTGGGGGGCAGGGAGGTTGTGGTTAACGGGCTGTCCGGCTCCAGATATCACCTTCAAAGAATCTTCATGCCATATGAGGTTCTTCAAGTCCATCCTCGACGACAACCAAATAGAGGTGTTTAACTCTATAACTTCAAATGATGATGATGACCAGTTATTTTTCACAGGTACCTCATCGGGTGATTTCTCCATCAAAGAATTTGATATTTTGACGAGGGAGATGGTGAACGTCGATCGATGGGGGAGACTCTGTGGTGCAAAGTGATCCCTTCCAAATTCATTTTTTTGATGTGGAGAGTGATACACAAGGCTCTTCTAACGGATGCTAATCTTCAACGAATGGGGATCCCAACGGTTTCCCGGTGCTGGTGTTGCAGGTCTCTGTGAACAGAATCTGTCGGGCATCTCTGTTATGATAGTGAATGGGCAAGGGGGTCTGGAAAACCATCGGGGACTTTTTTGGATGGAATGTCTATGATGGCAACTTAGAGGATTTTCTTCATTCCTGGTTTAGGGGAGCTGAAAACCAAGGTGTTGAAAGGAAAGCAAGGGTTCTCATTCTCACTGCTGGGTGATGGACTATATGAAAGGCCCAAAATAACAAGCGCCACAATAAAGGCTCGGTTTCTTAGGTCAGTATTCACTTAAGATTAAAAAACACAGTGTTGGACCTTCTTAGGCTGTGGTCAGACTGCAAATCTGCTTCCTCCATGCATGCCATTGTTGCTAGGTGTGCTGAAGACCATCGGGTTGGCCTTCCTGGTCTTGGGCAGTGGGTGAGGGGGTGGGCACCGATACAGGTTTTGAAACTTATTGTCGATTTCTCGCTCATCAGAGGGGAGATGCGGGGAGGGGGCGTTTTACATGACCAAACTGGATCTGTATATGCAGGTTTTTCTGCTTCGTTTGGGGGAGTTGATGCCCTTCAGGCAGAAGCTCGGGCTTTGGAAGCAGGTTTGCATATGTGAGTGTGCAGGAATTTGGTGGTATCTTCGGTGGACACCGATTCCTTGGTGTTGTTCAATGTGCTGCAAAATAGAGGCAAGGTACCATGGAGCATTATTTATATAGTCATACGATGTCAGGCTGTTATAGGGGCGTGCACAGAGATCTCTCATACTTGGAGGGAGGGAAACATGGTGGCGGACTTTATGGCTTCTACAGCAACATCAACCAGTACTCTTTCTTCCTTCTCATCTTTGGGGTCCTTTCCTATAGAAGGTTTGAAGTTTGTCAAAAATGATGCCTTGGGGTTGCATTACTTTAGACCCCCGTGGCTTCATTCCTTGTATTGGGATTATTGATTTTAATAAAAATGTTAACTTTCAAGTCCTGAGTAAAGGAGGTAGTGATTGGATATATATAATTATTTCTAACATATCCTTTTTATATCTTAAAATTATTCCACTTGGATTATGCTTTAGTATTTTTCTGAAATACGGTGGATCTTGGTGGATATGGAGGGAATAGGATATGAGGTTGTTGGCTATGTATAGGTGAATTAAAATAATTATTCAACTATATGGTTGTGTGAGTAATTGATCCATCAAATAAATTGATAGATGTTTCCATTGGTTCTGAAGAGAAACAAGCATTAATGCACATGTGAATTTAAGGCATCGTTTCCTTACATCGTAAAAATAGTGAGGTCCAATCACTTGAATTATATCATATTTGATAACTAAATAATTACTAAATGTGATTGATCATTAAAATAATATTAAAAAAACTCATCCAAGGCATAACATCTCAACCTAGTTTCTACACACCAGTGCCCCAAGTCGGACTGCCACAATACCTTAGGTGCACCTCCCAATACACCAGAGGCTTCTAATGAGAAGAATGGGTTTAATGTCAATCATGGGGAGACTATACCCTCTTTTTTTATTTATCAGAGTAATGAACTAGTGGAAATAATAAAAAATAGGTGAAACACATAACCATAACCAATTACAGCAACTCATAATAATCAATGTGGGAAATGCACTATCCTACTAAAGTAGAAAACATGCCAAGATAAGTAAATGACAAGTTCCAAATGAAACCCCAAATATAAAGATACTAAAAAAACCAAATAAGTCCCAAACCACATATAGTTCCCAAATCCATGATTCATACCAAGTTATCCATTTAACACAGTGCCTTTTTCCTTAACCTTTACAGAAAGCACAAATTCTATTCATGTACCGATCATGTAGCCCGAGTAGGGGTGAGTAAAACTCAGTAGGCCACCACCAATGGCATCTCAAACAAATCCAGTCAGATAGTGTTTGTAGTTGTATACATAAATAATCAAAACTCATAAATAAATATTTATTACATTATCATTTATTATTTATTTAACTTTATCATCTCCAGGATTCCCCAGGATACCTATACCTAAAACTAGCTTCGACTCATGCCCGAACATAAATTGTTCCCTATGTAATATGATATCATAATACCTACTTAGACTCATGTCAGAGCTCAAAGTATTCAAAGGTGATATTATATCTTAGTGCCTAATTTGAATCATGTCGTATTTTTATGTATTCTCATGTGAGTCCATAACTCGAAGTACTCTTTCGCATAGAACATCATTTCTATCCACACAATTCTCAACATTCATAAAACCCATTGTTGTAGATCATACTTTCTAGCCCCAAATTCCCAACATGCATACATATCATTGGTTTAAATCATCATTTATTGTACCCAATTTTTATTTGGGTCACCTACCACTAGTGTAGATCATCATGTCTTACACCCTATTCATTCAATACCCCGGTAGATCGATCAATTGAATAGATCATCATGTATAGCCTGTTTTCAAAAACTATGCATGTATATCATCACCAGCCTAGATCATCATGTCTTGCACCCCAATTCTTAATTTTTCATATAGATCACTTTTCATCACAACTTTACATGTATCCCATTGTCACATGTTTTTTCATTATCACATCTAATAATATTAAACACAGTAACCTTTATATCACAAATAACTAGTATGACTTCCATTAATTAATTCAAAAATTAATTAATCTATGTCCATTAATTAATTCTACAATTAATTAATATTTTTATAAAATCAATATCCAATAGTCAATTCACCAATTAATTATTCACATACACTAATTCAATATCCCATAATTAATTCACCAATTAGTTATTTATTTCATGGAAAAAATATATGATAATTAATTCCCTAATTAATCATCTCAAATTGCATCACCCAAATCCCATAATTAATTACACAATTAATTACTCAATTAAACCATGCATTTATATCATTATCTTGGGAGTAGATCATCAAATCTAACACCCCATTTACCAATCATTAACTAATTTAAAATTCAATTAATCCAAGCCTGTTAATTAATTTGAAAATTAATTAATAACATCCATTGCAATTAATTAATTCAACAATTAATTAACATTACCTTTCTTATTAATTAATTCACCAATTAATTAATCACATCTGTCTATATAATCAATTCAAGAATTAATTATCTCATTCACAATCGCAATAACTCATAATTAATTCTACAACTCATTGTCTTGAATCATCTATTTCAATATCTCATAATTAATTCAATAATTAATTATCCAACTTACACATATCATTGCCTAATAATTGATTCAAAAATTAATTATTTAATCTTATCATTCCTATATTCAAACAATCCATATTAATTAATTTTTAAATTAATTAATCTAATTCATTCAATTGCACTGTCACAACATTCCTCATTATTTAATTCAGTGAATAATTAATCTAACTCGTTCAATTTCTTCAACACCACAATCCCCATTAATAAATTCACCAAATAATTAGTCCAACTCATAAATTAAAACATTAAATACCTTATCTAATTAATCAATTAATTAATCCAAAGAATTTCATATAATTAATCGTCAATTAACTAATCTAACTCAATCCCTTCAATTAATTCACCAATTAATTGTTCACATACATTTACATTAATTAATTACACAGTTAATTAATCACATTCAATACCTTAAATTAATTTTTTTAGTTAATTTGTTTACATGAATTGAATTAATTAATTTCCCAATTAATTAATCAAATTCATTCCCTTCAATTAATTCACCAATTAATTGTTCACATCCACTCTGGTTAATTCATTCAAAATTAATTAATCATGTTCAAACCCATTCAATTACTTCACCAATTAATTATTTTTGTAAGTTCCATTAATTAATTACATAATCAATTAATCATATTCCACCCTATTGTTTAATTCAATAATCAAACAATCATTAATCATTTTTGTAATCACAATAATCTCTAATAATTAATCCTACAATTAATTATTCCAACTCAACAATTTCATAAAGCCATCAATCCCCATTAATTAATTATACAATTAATTAACCAAGTTCAATAATCTCAATTACTCTATGATTAATTTAACAATTAATTATTCATGATCTAAAATCCCAATATCCCAAATATAAAATTTCCTTTAATTAACTAATTCACCAAATTAAGTAATTTAATTCATAATGCATTGGTTAAACATCTAATAGAAATTATATAATTACATACACAAAATTGTAATCATGACTATGAGATTTGAATTTTACACCACCTTTCTAAATAATAGTGAAGAAGAATAGTCTCCAATTGAAGACCCCAATTTGAAGCATATCTAACAAGAACACAACACAGAACATGGTATAGATCTGAAACCTAAAACCATAATTAAAAAAATATCTCTTAAATCTAGATCTAAATCCAAAAAGAATAGATCTAGAATAAAAAAATCTAGATCTGGATTCAATAGTGAATAAACATCTTTCTTTTATACGGGAAGAGAAGTGAAAGATAATGATAGATCTAAAAGAGAAGAACACCCATACCTGGGAGGTGCATGGAGGGTATTCGATCGAAGATAGTGGTGCGTGAAGGAGCCTTGGTCTAATGTAGATGTGTACAGAGGAGTTCTGGTCCAAGGTGGAGGTGTACTGAGGACTTTTGATCCAAGTTGAAGGTGCGCGGGGTGTCTGTAGCAATGAAAAAAATGGTATGGAGGGTTATATGATGATGTAGGGGAGTTTTAAAAAAGATTCACGTGATAATTACACAATGTGAATTCTTATTTCACATTATGTAAAAAATTGTAATTGATTTCACTTTTTACCAAGGAAATCCAATCAAAAAATTTAAAAAAATTAATTAAAGATTACATATGATGTAATATACTTTCATGACATGCCAACACATGGTGAAAGACAGTTACAAAGAGTGTAATATTCCTTCAAGACATGTCGACATGTGGGGAAAACTACTTTTGTGACATGTCGAAATGTCTTGAAAAAAAATTATAGTGCGTGAAAAGTTTCTATTTTGTAAACTAATTCAATATAAGAATTAATTTCATAGGGTCTACCAAAAAAATTCATGTGGTGAATCGGGTATATAACGTGTATTTGTTCTGCAGCTAGAACTTGCCACTTAATCCTGCAACATCCCTAGAAAAAGACAGGATGTTACAATATCCCCACCTTATAATAGATCATCCTTGAGTAGTACTCCCAAGAACTTCAATGATTTTGATTCAAAAAGATTTTTCCATTGTTCCATAATATCCTCATCTCTCTCTCAATTTTCCACCAACACATGCCTGGATTTTCTATAGCATATGAACTATCTACATGGTCTTTTCCCACAATAACTTCCC
Source organism: Viscum album (assembly GCA_963277665.1). Lineage (NCBI taxonomy): Eukaryota > Viridiplantae > Streptophyta > Magnoliopsida > Santalales > Viscaceae > Viscum > Viscum album. The sequence continues at coordinate 1,424,727,042 of OY728134.1, read as the reverse complement.
ACAGTGACCCAAAACATGTATCAGATGCTCCTCAAAGAACACATCAATATCTAGATCAACTTCCACAACATACCCTATGCGTTTCCCAAATCATTATTCCTAATAGCTGTAAGAACACATTACAACATTGGAAGATAGCCTTGTCATCAAAAATCTCTTTGAAAATACATACATCCACCACCTCCAAGGCCCACCTTGTCTTCTATAATGAATTAAACATGCACTTTATAGTTTCCTGATTAGCATTCTAATTCCACCATATCCAACCCTTGGTCAATCTCCATGCATATACTACTAATATATCCCCCCCCCCTTGGATCGTTGTTAACACCACTTGTCAAGAATGTAAACCACCACAGCCTATAGACCGCAGTATTGATCGTCCTCGGATCCCCCCTGATAACTTCATCCATAAATTGTCAACATTTTACTTCAAACCATATCTCTACACATATATATTAATTCCTAAGAACAACATCTATGGAGACCCATATCCAACCAAAACACATTTAGGTAGCTCGGTGTAAATCCAGATCATTCTCAGTGTACTCAGTATGATGTCAAAGTAGGGAGCATGTTCCTTACTAATTAAATGTACACTATGAATTCATTGATGAACACCATAGTAAATCCTCCATCACACATATTACAACCCACTATGGAAATATATTAACCTGTCAAATGTCTTTGGATTCCCTGTCCACCAACATCTCACCACACTGATCCAAAAGGAGACAATCCCTCACACAACTCACAACTGAGTTCTCAAACTAGGGAATTCTCAATACCTAAACTACCCTCATCGATCGATAATTGATTTTTTATTAAAAATATGGGAACCACCCCCATAAAAATGTAAACACACAAGGAGGTCTAAAATGATGAAGTTCAATGGAATCCCCTTGAACAACGTTCTGGTACTCCACGGGCAGGGAGCCCAAACTGGAATAAACAATCATGTGATCATGATAATTACACCCTCTTGAGAGGTCATCCGCAGCATGATTTGCCTATCTTTTGACATTTCGAACCGAACAAACATGACTGATATCCACAGAGCATCAACAAAACATATATGTCGTCTTCCAAGGAGGAGTTGCTTTTCCATGTATCACCCATACCAAAGTTTCGCAGTCTAATTCAATGTCTAAGACAACCAAAGCACGACTCTTACAAAGCATAATCCTAGAAAGTAGAGATATTACTTATGCTCCTAAAGAGTTCCCTATAAAATACCATCATTTGAAGGCAATCATCACAGAGCTAAAAGTTTTGCGATGAAGTCCCCCCCCCCCTTGTGCATCTGGCCATTCAAATAGGAGCCATCCACATTGAGTTTGAGGCCTCTCCTTGGTGGAATTCATCTGATCCAACAACCTTGGGTTCTCACGAACTCAGGTGGTCTGTTGAGGAGACTACACATAATCAGGGATCGGGTTCCATATTTCACAAATGAGCATAGGTCATGAATCATAACCTTCAATCACATATGAAGAACGGGAACCGTGGGTCTGTTATCAAACTGATCTTTATTCCTCGCTTCCCACTGATTCCAAACAATAGCTGTGACGATGATGGAACGAACCTTGATAGTCATCTCTTGCCTTCCCTGGATCAAGAGCCAACAATCAATAAAGATCTGCATGGAATCGCATTCTGGTTCATATTGTCCCCATAATTTCATTTCCAACCAGAGGGAGACCACCCACTCATTCACGATGAAAAGGTGAAAGGCCGATTCTATAGAACATTCACCCTTTTCCAGCCACACGGTCATAACTAAGGCACTGTCATTTCCCTTAATAATTATACACCTAGGTCCTGATTAAAAATGGTAAGAACTTTCTCATTATTCATTTTTCTCATTTAGACACCCATTTATTCACATCTTACATAATTTTACAATCTTCCAATTTCATCTCAGTAACCTTTTCAAATTTAATTTCACAAGAAATGAAAAATAGTTGAAGTTCAAAAAAATACCCATAACTTGTTTTCTAATGTGTTTCTAAAATTATACATGTTCACAAAATAATCCTCATAGCCTAGAATGATGCATGCAGACTCAACTCTCATGTCATTCCATGCCACAATTAAATCTCAAAAAAAATCTCAAAAACAATATTCACATCACATGATAAGTGCACCACCCATGGTGAAATAATACTCAATTATAACAACAAAAAACAATAACAATAATCCCACCCTGGGTACTTGGATTATCCCATGTACATGGGGTAGTTACTCCCATGTACGATCTCATAACCAAGCCCTGACTCTTTCTAGTATCATGTCTACCTTTCCCAAAAAGTATTACAAAAGAAGAAGAAAAGAAAACTGACCAATGATACAACTTTGTAACATCCCAGACCGAGTTCCACATATTGGTGACCCTAGCCGGACCACCACATGACCTCAGGTGTGCCTCCCCATATGCCATAGACTACCGAATACCATCGATGGTCTAATTTTTATCATAGGGATACTATACTCTCTTTTTTTTCTTTATCATAGTAATACACCAATGTAAATAATAAACAATAGCAGAAACACATAACCATAAGAAATACCAACAACTCATAATAATCAATGCGGAAAATATAATATTGAACTAAATCAGAAAACATTCCATTCATAGTATGTGCCAAGTGTCAAATGTAAACCCAAATGTAAAGACACTGATAACACCCAAGCAGTTCTGGAACCATGTCTAGTTCCCCCATCCTTGCTCCATCCCAACTATTCCAACTATAACAGGTCCTTTCCCTTAACCAGTCTAAAAATCACAAAGCATATTCGTGTACTGATTAGGCGGCCTGAATATGGTGTGAGTATAGCTTAGTATGCCACCACCAATGACATATAAAATAAATCCAGTAAGACCGTGTGTGAATTTGTATACATAAATAAGTAAAATTTATAAAAAATAGTTATTAAATTATAATTTATTCTTTGTTTAACTAGATAAACTCTAGGGTTTCCAAGGATACCCATACCTCAATAATAGCTTCATCTCATTCTGGAGCCCAAAGTGTTCTATAGGTAATATGATATCATAATACCTGGTTTAACTCATTCTAGAGCTCAATGTTTTAAAGGTGATATCATATCTCATTACCTGATTCGACTCATGCCAGAGTTTGAAGTATTCTCATGTGAGGTCATAACTCGGAGTACACTTTGGCATAGAACATCATGTCTAGCCTCCCAATTCTCAACATGCATAAAAACCATTGGTGTAGATCATCATTTCTAGTACCCAATTATCAACATTCATATATACCATTGTTGTAAATCATCATGTCTAGCACCTAATTTTCATTTGTGCACACATATCACTAGTTTAGATCATCTTTCCTAGCACCCTATTCATTCAGTACCCTGGTAGATATATCACTAGCATAGATCTTCATGTCTAGTACACATTAAACAACTATGCATATATATCATCAATGTACAAGATCATCGTGTCTAAAACCCCAATTCTAAAATATTCATGTAGATCACTTTTCATCACAACTTTACATATATCCCATTATCATATGTTTTCACATTATCATATCAACTAAGATTAAACAAATTAACCTTTATATCATAACTAACCATCCTGAATTCCATTGATTAATTCATAAATTAATTAATCTAGGTCCATTAATTAATTTGAAATTAATTAATCTTTTCATAAAATCAATTTCCAATAAGAAATTTAGTAATTAATTATTAAGACATACTAATTCAATATCTCATAATTAATTAACCAATTAATAATTCATTTTTCGGTATCAATATCCCATAATTAATTCTCCAATTAATTATCTCAAATTTTATCACCCAATTACCATAACAAATTCCCCATGTAATTACTCAATTAAACCATGCATTTATATCATTATCATGGTCATATATCTTCATGTTTAACTCCCCATTTATCAATAATTAACTAATTTATAAGTTAATTAATCCAATCTCGTTAATTAATTCAAAAATTAATTAATAACATCCATTCCCATTAATTAATTCAATAATTAAGTAACCATAACTTTCCAATTAATTAATTCACCAATTAATTTATCACATCTATCTTCTTAATCAATTCAGTAATTAATTATATCATTCACAATCTTAATAACTCATACTTAATTATACAATTATTTATCTCTAATCATCTATTTCAACACCCCATAACTAATTAAGAAATTAATTCAAAAAATTAGTATTCATAATTAATTCAAAAATTTATTATTCATTCTTATCAATTCAATATCCCAAAAATCCAAATTAATTAATTATAAAATTAATTTTACTACTTAATTCAATTTCACCCTCAAAACATTCCCCATTAATTTATACACTAATTAAGTAAGCTATCTATTTCAATTTCATCAACACAACAATCCCCATAAATTAATTCTCCAATTAATTAATCCAACTCAGAAATCATAAAATTACATCCCTTAATTAATTCACCATTTAATTAATCCAAATCATTTCCATTAATTGATCACTGATTAATTAATCTAATCCATTCCTTTAAATTAATTCACCAATTAATTGTTCACATCCATTTTCCTTAATTAATTCCACAATTAATTAATCACATTCAATCCCACAAATTAATTTATTAGTTAATTGTTCATTTCAATTACATTAATTAATTTCCCAATTAATAAATCATATTCATTTCATTCAATTAATTCACCAATTAATTTTTCACATCCACTCTCATTAATTCATTCACAATTAATTAATCATATTCAACCCCTTTCAATTATATCACCAATTAACTATTTCCATAAGTTCCATTAATTAACTCCATAATTAATTAATCACATTCAATCATATTATTTAATTCAATAACTAAATAATCATTCAAAAAAATTCTAATCAAAATAATATCCAATAATTAATCATACAATTAATTATCCTAACTCAATAATTTCACAAACCCAACCATCCCCATTAATTAATTATAGAGATAATTAGTAAAGATCAGTAATTTCAATTACACAATAATTAATTTAACCATTAATTATTCATGATCTAAAATTCAAATATCCCAATTTCACATTTCCATTAATTAATTAACTCACCAAATTAATTAATTTAATCAAGAAAACAATTGTTAAACATCTAATATAATTTCTATAATTACATACACAAAATTGTAATCAACAGTATGGGATTTAAATTTTGGACCACCTACCTTAAGAACAGTGATGAGGAATGATCGCCAATGGAAAACCCAAATTTGAAATGGATCAAATAATAACGCAATGAAAAATATGGTCTAGATCCGAAAACTAAATCCACAGATAAATTAAATAAGATCTAAAAAATATAGATCTAAATCCAACAAGCTTAGATCTGGATTAAACAAATATAGATCTAGATCCCATAATAGATAACCATCCTTATTTTGTCTAGAAAAAGGAGATGAAGATAAATATAGATCTAAATGAGAAGAACACCCATTCTTGGGAGGTGCGTAGAGGGTATTCGATCGAATTTGGTGGTGTGAAAAAAAGTTTTGGTCTAAGGAAGAGGTGAGAGGAGGTGTTCCAGTCTAAGGTAGTGGTGCACAGAGGACATCAAGTCAAAGGTGGAGGTTTGTGGGGAAAGTTTGGAAAATAAAAGAGGGTGGAGAGGGTTATACAATATTGGATATGAATTTTTAAAAATATTCAAATGATAATTACATAATGTGAATTCTCATTTCACATCGTGTAAAAATTCATAATCGAATCCCCTTTTTCCAAGGAAATCTCTTTAACCCATTTTAGAATCATTAATTAAATTTTACATAGGGTGTAATATACTTTCATGACATGTAAACATGTGGTAAAATATAGTTTCAAGGTTTGTTATATTCTTTTGTGACATGTGGAAGAAACTAAATTCATGACATGTTGACATGTAGTGAAAAACAGTTATAGGGGTGTAAATTTTTTAATTTGTGAATTAATTCAAATCGAGAATTAATTTCACTGGCTGTAACCAAAACAATTTGTGTCATGAATGGGGTCCATAACTTGTATTTTTTCTGTATCGAAAACTCACCAGTTAATCATGCTACAGCCTTGGAAACAATAGGATCTTACATAGGGACACAGTTAACTAATAAACTCACTTTTCGTTGACATTAATTTTACTAATTTTATTTTTTTTATTATCTTATCATACTATAATATACCCCCATGATTTCATATTTTCACCTAAAACATCAATATAACAAATGATCATATGAAAACAAGAACAAAGGGTGATTAGAATATCTTACTAAGATATCACCTTAAGGTGTCCATATACAATACTCTTATATATTTTAAATGTTATTTTCGATGGTCAATGATAAGTCTCTATATCATTTTTACTATATTTCAATTTTCATGTCTGCATTTTCATCTATTTGTTCATGTGCCTATGTTTTTTAGTTTTTTCCTATTTCAATTTCAAAGTGCATTTTTTTTATTTTGTCTGTCGGTAATGGTTGTCTTTTAGACCGCCTATAATATATGAATATATGCATGTATATATATCTCTACATTTTTATGTACATTATTTATCTATATTTATACACTATCCTTTTATATGTCTCTTATGATACCATTTTGTGTTTTATTTATCTATGTAAAATAGAAGCATAGAAAAACATTTAGTAGAAAAAGATTATCCAAGGTAGAGAACTAGTTCGGGAGGTTGTTTTTATTTATCAGTATGATATTTTATTTTTATACACATATTAATATACATACATACAGACATAAATATAATATATATATATATATATCCCATGTCATTTTTGGTTATATTGAGGTCAAAAACGGACATAACATCCTATAGCCAAAAATTTATATGTAGGATCACTTTTGATAACTTCAAAGAACTTTTGCACACCGATCATTTCCATATCATAGAACTGATCCTACAATGGTTAAGGGGGATGATTTTCTCATTTCTAGGTGATTCCCAATATATATAATTTATTTTTATTATTTTTATTTTTTAAAATAAAAAATAAGATATGATTGTTTGATATAGAGAGGAAAAAATAAAGAGATTTCATGTTTTTGTTTTGGTAAAGGGAAGGTGCTCCATGATGGATGGTGCATGAGGCATTTCTAGTCAACATTCAAACACATAACACACAAATTTTATTTAATATAGGTAAATTTGTTAGATAGGCACATTCCACAATCGCGATTCTTTGCGTATGCATCACCAACTTCTTAATTGTAGAGGTTAGAGAATGTGGTCTTGTAAAAAACTACATCCACATCTCTATCTTCAAACCAACTCTTATAAATACAATAATTATAAATCCCTGGGGTACATTGGATATTATTAATATGTACTGGAGTTGGTGGGAGATCTAATGAAGTGCAATGGGATGATTTATAGCCCAATTTTCATTATAATTTTTTTATAACCATCGAGACATGTTAAGGAATAGTTAATTTTGAATGGAACATGATAGGTGGGATGATCTCACAACACATCACACATTGTAGAATTTTCAAGATGTAGTTCCCTGAAAACAACTCTTTGACTCTAAATTTGACAGATGGAGGGAACCGAGCATGAGAACAAGGAACAACAAGGCGGAAGCTCTCACAACTTCCATGACATTTTCATTTTCTCTCTATATCATCGCATGGATCATGCACTACCCACTACGTTCCTAGAATATGAATATATATCACTTCCTAGTCTTATCATTTCATATAATTGCAATCCCATTTCCTTATCCACACCCACACCTCATGCGATTATGACTAGTGGATCAATTATTATGACAATATTGTCACACCAACAACCTGTGCTGTTATGGTTGGGAAATTCCATTTATAATTAACCCACATGGTCCACATACCCACAACCACACCAAAAAATATTTTTCCCATAAAAATTATTGATTAATAATATTTAATACAAATCAATTAATAAATCAGTAACAATAAAAAATTATTTTTTGTTAATAATAATTAATTAAATAATAATTTAACTACTAGTATTAATAAAGTTAAAAATAATATTAACTAGTTAATAATTAAATGATAAGTAGTGGTTTTCATTATCTACTGACAACTTTCAGAAAATGATGTAATAAAATCATTTAGCAATGATTCCTTGAAATTACTAGAGGTTCTCAAAATATAGATAATAAAAAAAATCATTATTTAGAATATTTTTTTTATTAATTATTAAAATTTTATTAATTAGAAGTTTTTTAAAACTTTCCGATAATTATAAAAAATAAGAAATTATTATTAACAATATTGGTATTATAAATATTATTATATATTATATATTACATATTATTATTATTATCATTTATCATTTATTTTGAGTTGTTATTATATATTAAAGATTACTATTATTTATTATCAATTATCGTCATCCTTTCACACTCAAAGTGGGTAATATGATTTGAACTCTCTAACCTCATCATTCTACACATGCACTCTGTCCAATTTTACTAAACAAAATGAAATGGCCCAGACATTCTTGGTCCATTACATTGTCACATTATGGTGTTTGAGGTGTCTTCGACCCCATGGGTTAGTCAGGAGGGCATTGGTGTCGGTGACAGGGTGCCACCATGGTGTCAACTATCGGTGCCACCAATTGGTCTTGCCAATCGGTGTGTCACCAATCAGTTCCACCGATCAGTCTAATTGATCGGTGTCACATCCAAACAGTTCCATTGAGGGGTGTTGGGGTTCTTTCCCTTTTTTTTGGTAATGCCTCTTTTAAGTCTTCTTACCATTTCTAAAGTAGTTTATGTCCATTTTTAAGGCTCGTAAAAGATTTTTTAAACCCCCAAGAGTCGGGTGACCCTTGAGTCACCAAAATGTGTGAACTGTCACAACCTTTTCCATGTTTTATAGATTCCTGTGTTTTCTAGTAATGCACATGCTGTGTGTTTTTGTTCATATGTTACCTATAATATATCAAATCACAGTCGTCTAATGGTCTATATTCGTCATCTCTAAGAAGCACTGTTAAATCTAAATTAATTCCAACGTGTGAAACTGTCGAGTTGTGTGGTCGAGCCATGATCCGACTTTTAAGTACCTCAAAATCATCTCCCCGATTTTAGGATTTGGCTATTTCATAATTCGAGATCCTATCTATTTTTCTTTTAGTTTCTCTTATTGCACCCATAGATCTTCTTCTTCCATGGATCCCTTAGAGTTCTTCCTCTACAAGTCATGCATCCCTTGTTTTTGGCGCCAGTAGAAAACATCAATCCTTGATCATCCAGGAATGGGTTTTCCTTCGTCTCTCTTTATTGTACATTATGTGGGTTCAGTATAATGATGTTCCCTTGGGATGTAACTGAAACCATATTTAACGAAGATAATAAATGGACTTTTAAATAATTAAGTTATGGGAATGATAATGATGTTTTTATATTCTTTTTTCCTTCATTTATTTTTTTGGGAATTGTTTGGGATTTTGTACACTGAAAATCATAGTCGTTGGTGGTCCTTCCCTATGATCTAATGAAGTTATATTTTTCTGGATGACCTTGTGATTGAAAGGCTGTAACATGGAAACTGGTTAATCACGTAAACATGGTCGAGTAAATGGATGCCTGATGAATAAGATCCCATGTGTGATCACCCAGGTTAACCAAATGGAATGAAGGGACTTAATGAATGGTGTGTCTAAATCTGAAAACTCCCTTTATTTTTTCTGGTAATATTCATGGTTGTCCGGTTTGATTCCTTGTGAGGTGACGTAGAAGGGTATGGAATGTTCTGGTTAAGAATATGTTGGCATGTGTATCTGAGTCCATGGATCTGGTATGTTGGGGCTTGGTTTGGTTTTAGTACTTCAAGGGATCTCACGTATCTCTTTTGTTGTTGTGACTTTACAAGGGAACCAGGTGTCAATTCGTAAAATCATGTTTGGTTTCCTTCAGTAGTTGTTTTGGTATGTGTTTATGCTTGTTATTATCCCAATAGTGGAGGAATTTTTTAAAAGGAGTCACTTGAACATGATAATGAGAACATGTACAATGGGGGATTTGTTTTTTAGAAATGGGTTGTGCTCTGGTTGTGGGTGTTGTGTAGTTGTGAATGTAGGGATAGCAGTAAGAGTGGTTGTGTACGGGCATGTTTTTGGTTTTGGGACCCTTATGTTGGGTTTAGTGATTGATTATCTATATGTATAAAATTTATTTCTTGTGTTTCTTATACGCACCCCACCCATGTTGAGAACTTCGTGTCGAACCCCCATATTTCATGGGGGAGGGTGTTTTCCTAACATTAATAGGAGTGGATGGTTATTAGATCATTTATGCTCCCTCTCTGAGGTATCCTAAGAATCTTCGGGTTGGATGTGATGTCCTGAGGTTCATTATGGCCCATGACTCTTCGGGCAGGGTGTGTTGTTGTGGTTGTCCAAGGTATGTGATGGTAGCCTTGTTTCCCAAGTGTCTTTGGGGTGATACATAGGTGTTTTTAGGCGTGGAAATGGTTTTTGTGGCCCAGGTTTCTACGGGTGTGGATACGTGTGTTTGGGATGGCCTGTATGGCTATTTTGGGGGTAGTAGTGGGACTGTAGAATGAGTGGTTTGGATGGCCCTTGTGGTTGTTGTTGGGGGCAGTAGTGGAATTGCAGTGGGATCTGTGGGGGAGGTCTGATGCATAGGATATTCTTAATAACTAGTGGGAAATCGGTGTGGGGTACCCAAATATCGATGTGCTATTACTATTATTTTACATGACTTGTGTTATTTGGGGGGGTGCCTTGGTGAGGCTGGGTGGATAGTTTTCCTTGTTAGGTGTTTTGGTTTCCTTTATTTTCTCACGAGGCAATAGAATTCCTCCCCACTTGTGCATGATAGGTTCTGGTTTTCCCTACTGAGTATACCTGTATACTCACCCTACATATATGAAACTACATTCAGGTTTCCATGAGGACTTTAGGGACAATGTTGGACCTTACTAGCTTGGACGTCAAAACAGTTTTTATTGTTGTTTTCCTTTCTTTTGGTACTTCCTTTCAGAGTTTTCTTGTACATTTTATTACTTTATTTCGAACATTCATATGATAATGGATTTTTGAAATTACTTTTACTTTTATTCATTGGGGTTTTTTGGGACTTACCATCTTATATATCGATCTTGTATAACAAAAAGGGTAATGCCTTCACTAATTCATGAGATTATATACCCTTGGTTCTAGTCGCCACTATAGGGCCTATTGAAGGCTGGACTCAGGGGGGTCATTATCTCTCCTTCAACATAAAAAAGGAAGGGTCTGGAAATTTGTTTTCCCTTCCCTCATCTTAGTGCAGGCTAGTCGTGACACAAACTGACTTATATTAAATAATTAATTGTATTATTTCATGTATTATATAATATGGCACATTATATATGATAGATAAATTTTTTTTTGGAGTAGTTTAAATGGAGAATTGAAAATGGTATTTCCGTTATAGTTTTGATAGAAACTTGGTTATGAATTTATGGTAGTAATGATTCAAGTTCTATCTACCCATCATGGTTGAAGAATATGAGGGATAATTATCTAATGAACAAGGAAATTATTGGTTGGAGTAATGATAATTATTTAACACAGCTTAACAATAGAGAAAGAAAAATAATTCTTTATATTCAAATTTCATAATGTGGTTTTGAGGATTGTTTGATCTACTTAATCAAGATGTGCCAAAATGATGTTTTAGATATATTATATTACACGATATATATATATCACATGATTCATGTTGAATATATGACGTTAATTTTTTTTCAAAATCGAAATGATTCCTTGTTGGTTTTCTATTTCTAATTTATGATGTTTAATCCTCATTATATCTCTCTATCTTTGATTTCATGGATGTTCAATTTTTTCTCTCAGGTTGCATTTGATCAATTATCCTTGGTGTGGTTGTCCTGTATTCCATAACACAATCAATTACCTCTTTCGAAAGATTAGTATCTGGTGGTCAATCGATGCATGTTGTCAATAATTCTCTCAAGCATTCACTTCACACTTTTTCATACAGACGATTAACTAATGAGAAATCAATACAGTTTTTTTGGGTTGAAAATCGTTCGAATCATGTTTTCAATTGTCTTATCATGGGGTTAATCATTCTTTTATTACTAAAAAGTTTTTTTCTTATTTTTGAACTGGAACTGTCTGATCACCAATAATATTTTACCTATCAATTTCAGCTCGAATCATTAGTTTCTACATAGATACAGTCTTGCATTCCTCCTTCTCATCATTAGTATCATCTTCTGAATCAGCATCTACCACTTCTGCTCCCCCTATATTGCTTACCTCCTCATCACTCTCATTAGAAAATTTCTCATTGTGTTGTTGAATATTATGTTAATCTTCCACTACAGTGACATCATTGATTTGAACTACCTTTCCAAACCTCTTATTAAAGAATTTATATGCTTTGATCTTTCCTGAGTATCTAAAGAATATCCCCTTATCTCCACATGACTCTAATTTCATATGTTTTTCTTTTTTTAGAATAAAGAACTTACTTCCAAAGATTCAAAAGTATTTAAATTTTGGATTCTTTCTGTACCAAATCTCATACAAAGTCTTTCCTTCCTTGAGACATAAGAAATCCTAGATTTAAATGTATACCAATGTCAAGACTACTTCCTTCCAAAATTTCTCTGGTATTTCTTTTTCAATAAGCATCAGTCTGTCTATATTATTGATGATCTGATTTCTCCTCTCAAAAACTCTATTTGGTTGAGGATTTCTTACTATTAAATCCTGAATCTTATCAAAAAAAATTCAAGATAATCTTCCTCTTGAATTTTTGTGAATTTCGTACCATTATCAGTATGAAACTTCAGAATTTTCTAACCAAGCATTAATTCAGATTCCATCTGATGTTGTTTTAAATAACTGAACAAATAAAAATTTTGGGACATGAAAAATAACATTTCCATTTTTTATAAATCATTAATTAAAAGAATATAATACCTCTTCCCATTAATGGATCTCGGTGAAATATGTCAACATACTTCTTCATGCCCCAATCTAATAACTCTTGTTGACTTTTGTTCTTTTACCTTGAACATATTCCTGATGATATTACCATATTAAGAAGTATCTCACATATGAGTTTGATTACATGATAGCTTAAAGAGGTATTGAGCTACATCACACTTTACTAGGTCTTCGGAGGATAGTTGGCATACATGACTATATTGTTTATGCCACAACTTTTTTTCTTCCCCTCTATATAAAAATCACATGTCTTCTTCTCCACTTACATGGTAGAGATTCTCCTTTGTTCTTTTTTCTTATATAACAACTACACCATCTCTTACATTGACAATAAATTTCTTCTTAATAAATATTATATCACGCCCTAAGTCATATAGTTTACTAACATTAAGAAAATTGTGATTGAGAACTTCTACTACTAAGACATTAGCACATCCCATTTCTTTTCCCCCAAATCTATCCTTTCCCGATCCATTTCTCTTTAGGAATTCATCATTTACAAATTTTACAAAACCTTTTTGTCATATTTTATTCTTGTAACAAGATACATATTTTTGGTCATATGAGATGTGCATCCACTTTCAAGGATCCATACACTAGAATGATCTGGCTCTTTAAAGTAAATTTTTTCCACCATTACTTTCTCTACCATTTTATTTATGATCAATTTTTTTAACTTCATACTTAGTATAGTTTGATAATATTGATCTCCCACGGAGTATGATGGACCAGAATCATCTTACTGAGTTTCAAATAATTTTTTTATTTTTAGCTCACTTGTTGATTCTTTTATTTGATACTTTCGATCACTGTGGTTCTTCTTTGGAACATTCATCCTTATGGTTTTTGTACAATATCTAGCCATGTTTCCAAATCCTCCACACCAAAAACAATATCCCTAAAAATATATTCTAGATTATTGAGCTTGGTTTGGTTGTCAATATTATTCTTACACCATTTGGTATCTCTTGGCTATGGAATAAACATTTTGTGGGTGTCCCATCTTTCCATAGAGATAACACCTGATGAGAGGTGCATTCATATATGTCACTTATACACCACTATTTTTCCCTTGGGTTCTCTAAATATTATGATTCTACTTCATACCCAAATCAATATTTAATCTCAGAGTGGGTTCTTATGGTCTAAGTTCAACCATGACTACTTTCTGTTTCTTATTCAACCTCTTACAAGCCTAATCATTTAGATTTGATTGTTTCTTATATTCTAGTAGACCTCTATGCTCCAATTTAAACTTTTCCATATTCTGAGTGATCTTATTTGCTTATGTCATATTGTGATTCAAGATTTTTTCTTGATCCTTAAATTTTCTTCACATGCTAATGAATTCTTCTCAAATTTCCACAATTCCTTTGATTTGATCTTTAGTTGTGTTATTCAAACCATCGATCACCCTTCTCTGTTATTCAACTTTGATCTTGTACTCATCACCTGAACCTAAGTCCACTGGAAATGGAGACTCATGTTTTTCAATTTCTTCCTTTGACACAAACTTCTCTTTTTTCTACTGCTGCATATAGTGTTTGGTATCCTGAACCACTTTGTTGGATTTATTTGTTTTGGTTCTTTAAATATCTGTCTACTCGAGAGATTATTTTAATTCATCCTCCATATCGACTATTACAATGACATATTCTTCATCAAGGTCGCTTTATTCCTTTTTCTGGGAGTTCTGTATGACTTCCACCATAGAATTTTCTCCATGATCTTTGTAGATCTTTATCTCTTCAACCTCATATTCCTCTACACTGTCATATTCTTGTGAAATAAGGTTCTTTTATTTGAAGAAAATTATCTTAAAATTTTCCATTCCTTTCAAATAGTCTGAAGATATCTTTATAGTGATTTCAACATCATTCTTATAATCTTAATAGAACTTCTTAGGGAACCTTTCTTCAAGATTTACAACCTTTCCACGTCGAATGCATTCTATAGGATGTTTCCCTTTGAACTTTACTTTTCTTATTTGTAGATCCAAAGAAAGTAATAACATCACCTTTTATATCTCTTTTTCTTCTCTTTGAAATTATTTAATTGTGATTTTCTTCATGGCCTTGAATCACACTTCTTGGTAATTACCTTTTATCAAACAATCAATGTCCTCATTTTTCATCTCATATGTGATAAGAGTACTTTGAAAATTTTCCGGCATCATCTCCTTTGAATTTTTTTCCAACACAGATAATTTTGGATTAAACCAAAGTGGACTTCTTCTCATGATGTTCTTGATGATCTTTAAATCTTCAATAATTTCTCTAAGACCACACATGACTTCCACTACAGCATTCACCTTGTCAAAGAATTCATTAACAGACTCATTTGGGATTATTCTTAGACGTTTATAATTGGTCTAAAAATATAGAACATAGACTCTCTAACCTTTGAATTGCCTTTATATATATTAAATTGATTTTCCAACATATCATGTGATGTTTTACAAGACATCACCTTCATATATATTTAATTGGATAGGGATCCCCCTAAAGCATTAATCCCTTTCGTGTCAATATCCAATTCTCTTAGTTCAGCATTTGATAAATCACCACTTTCAATACTAGCTGAAATTCCATGAATCACTACTATAAATACATCCATTACCAATGATCAGAAGTAGTGTTACGTCTAATTCTTCTATAACTAAAAATTATTCCCCTCAAAGATCGGAATCCTTTTGTGATTGAAAATCTCTATTGAGACTCCTGAGAGAGAAGCACTGAAATTAACCATTCCCTCTAATACTAATTTTTATCCCCAAATAGGTCAAATATCCTAAGAGGCAGTGAATCCGAGTATAACAGATTAAAATCACTAACACTTTGGATCTTGTTTCCTTGTTAAAAACACTATTCTCTATCTTTAACATTGCAATGTATGAATAAAAATTAAATCATGCATGATACACACCAATTTTACTTAGATCAACCTCACTGGGCTTCATCCAAGGAGAATACAGTGAAAATGTGTCAATGTACCAAATCCACTAAAATAACGCTAATATTTTCAATGTTTGGAGAAAACTCATTTTCACTCTTGATTTACAACAAAATAAAAAATAAATTCTCATTGCACTCTCAACTAAAGTGGGGTCACAAATTCATCAACATATCCTTATTTTATTTATCTAATCAATGTGTTTTACACCTCATTTAGTGTATCATTGAGTTCCACTTTCATACACTTGATCAATTCGGCGTTACCACATATGTACTAGGTAAATTCAAACATTTATGCAAACATCAGGTGACTTATGTGCCACTCCAATTCCTTTTGAGAAACTTCTTCATTTTTTCATGAAAACCCAACTTTTGCACCAATTATAACTTGTGTGTGACTCTTAAGTGAAACTCACTACTTGTGTGTAACTCACTTATTAAGTGACTCTCACTATTTTTTCTCAAATGCCTTCGTGCATGCAACTCCCTACTTGCACGACCACACACTACTTGTGCAACACTCACTACTTGCATGATCTAGATATATTATTTCCTCTAATTGATGATTATGCTCAGATTAGGTGGGTAGCCACAGATTTATATTCATTTTTTCAACCATACACATAGAAATCACAACTTTTTCCTAAGTTTACAAGTCCATTCATGAATGTATCATTCATGTAAACACACATTGTGGAAAAAATACATAACTTAAACACCCTTATTTCCTTTTCCATATTTTTATGTACTTGAACAATTCCTGGAATGCAATATTTCATACCTCTTTAACACTTTCACTCAATTTCCATTGCCAAAAACACTTTTCTCCATTCTCCAATTTTTTGACCAAAACATTTAGTAAACATTATAAAATATTGCCACCTTGTATGCAATATTTTTGTACCCCCTCCAAAGTTTCCATTCCTTTGTCGTGAATCTTTATCAATATAGTGTGTCAAAAATCTCTTTTGAATCCATAATATACCTTGAAAACCAACTTCGTCAATAAACATAATCAACCCAAAAATGCTGGAATGTTTCCTTGAGGGATTTTCTCCCAACAACTCTAAATAATGATAGATATATTAATTCTAATGTTTTGAGAGAGTGGAATGATACTATTCAAGATATAGAGAGTTATTGTGCATTAAAATACCATCTAATGGTGGAGGTGTTTTCCCTTCCAAACGCACTGCTTCCCTTAATATTTATCATTAATTATAGCTTTTCCCAATGCTACATTCAATGAGAGATTTATGCTGCCTATCATTGTCAGGTGTCCAGTGATAGATAATTGCTTATACATCTTGAAGAACCTATATAATCCCATGTTTTGAAATATTTTTCTAAATATTATTTTTTTCCTCCATCTATTCTTGGGTTTCTTCAGTGAGGTTCTTTCTTTTTACTATCTTACATTGATAAAATTTTCTCTTAATTTTTCTAGTAATTTTATGTTATAAATTTTAATAAATAATGGTATATACGGTTACCTTTTCACATACTAAGGAAACCAAGGTTTCTTGACCACATTATAGCAATATTTTATTTTTAAAATTTATTCCATTCTTCGTTTTTATTTGTTTCCCATTATTATTTTCTTCTACTTCATCTCTCAAATTGCATTCTTAATAGAATGTTTCCATTTGGTACATGATTCTGAGAGTTTAATTAAGATAAAATCCATAAGGGTTCCCCTTAATAGTTAGTTTCAGAGCCTCACAATTATGAAAAAGGATTCATGTTATTATTTAATTTAGATGTTTAATTGTAGGAATGATTTTAATATATAGAAATTATAGATTAGAACCCTTCTAGTCAAACAAGTGTTGCAAGATTCCATTTACAAACCCAAGATACCCCATATATGTTAGTCCATTAATAGAAAAACTAATACATATTACTCAAAAGTCCTAATTGATATTTTTATGAAAGCACATAACACGTTAACCTTGTCTTTGGTGGATAATTTCTTGATGGAGAATTCTTATGAAAATTTTCAAACTAGTATTTGGTATAAACATCAAAAATATTATATGAAAACATCATTACATTAAAAAAATACCCTATTAGATGGGTTATTTTTTAGTTTATCTGGGTTTATAACCCCTCTACATACATTAGAGGTGGTTATGAGTAACTATCGCTATTGTGACTACCAACAATTGTTAGAGGCTGTTTTGAGAAAATTATACTGAAGTAGAGCCTAACTTAGCGGTCATTGTTTTAGAGGGGGTTAAAAAACTACTCCAATCTCATCAAAAAAATCACTATTTAGAGGGGTTTTTAACCCCATTTAATTTATTTATCAAGTTAGTGGTAGTTGGTAAATATCGCTAGTCAATTTATATGCCACATATTAGAGGTTGTTTTAGAAACTGCCTCTAATTATTATTATTATTATTATTATTATTATTATTATTATTATTATTATTATTTCAAATTCCATATGAGTCCCCCACACCACTCCTATTCCAGGTTTTCCCCTGATCTTGGACCCCTCTAAACATATTAGTGGTGGTTATGAGGAATCATTTCTAATCTTCCTACCTACTATTATTAGAGGCAGTTTTGAGGAATGTCTAGTAAAGTAGTTTCCAATTTCATTGTAGTTATATTAGAGGGGATTAAAATCCCCTCTAATTTAATTATAGAATCACTGTTTAGAATCGGTTTTAACCCCCCTCTACTTTATAAATCGCTTCTAACTTGGTTATAGGAGAAATATTAAAGGTGGTTTGGAAAACCACTTCTAATTATTATTACTATTTTATATGCCTTATGATCCATGCTCCCCTCTCACGCCCTATTTCCCTGTGAGCCCAGCACTCTCTAAACACATTAGTGGTGGTTATATGAATCCACCGCTAATATGCCTCATACCAGTTTTAGAGGCATATTTGAGGAATGGATGGTAAAGTAGTGTCTAATTTAGCATAAGGTGTATTAAAGGGGGTTAAAACCCCCTCTTATTTTATTGAATTATAAAATTTATAAGGGGTTTTAACCCCCTATAATTTGGAAACCAATTTTTGAAATTGTCACTAATTATTATTATTATTATTTCAAATTACCATTGATCCCTTACACCCCTCCTATTCTAAGTTTCCCAATGATTCAGGCCTCTCCCATTCCCCATTTCCCTTGACCCTACCCTCTAAACACATTATCATTAGTTATGAAGAACCACCACTAATGTGTCATCCTACTATTGTAAGATATGTTTTTGAGGAATGGATGGTAAAGTAGTTTTCAATTTAGTGGTGGTTGTATTAGAGGGGGTTTTAAATTTAACCCCCTCTAATTTGGAAACCGCCTCTAATTATTATTATTATTGATTTTAATAAACTATGAGGTCATTCACCCCTCTCATTACCCATTAATCCCCCTCCCATGGATCCTTTTAACACCCCTCCTATTCTCCTTTACTTCTGACCCCATACCCCTCTAAACACACTAGTAATGATAATGAGGAACCACCACTAATGTGTCCGCCTAAATTTCTTATAGGATTCTTTGAGGAATGACTGATAATGTAGTGCATAATTTAGTGACAGTTTTATTAGAAGGGGTTTTAAATCTAACCCTATCTAATTTGGAAACCATATCCAATAATTATAATTTTTTAAAATGCCCAATAATACACCCACTCCCATCTCATTCCACTTTCCCCCCCTCATGTGTCACCTTCTGATTCCCCCATCCCATTCTCCTTTCTATGTGACCATAGAACCCTCTAAACACATTAGTGGTGGTTATGAAGAACCGTTGTTAATGTTATAACCTACTTTTGTTAGAGATAGTTTTTGAGAAAGGTCTGGTAAAGTAGTGGAAAATTTAGAGGTGATTTTATTAGAGGGGGGTTTATAAGGGGTTTTAACTTTAACCCCTCAAATTTAGGTGGGGATGTATTAGATGGGATTTTAACTTTAACCCCTTATAATTTCAAAATTTACACTAATTATTATTTTTATTTTCTAAAATACTCTGTGATCCCCCTCAATACTCCCATTCCACATCCCCCACCCCACCTGTGGCTCCTTGTGATGCCCCCTCTATTTTCCCTTCCCTGTAACCCATGCCCCATTCAATTCCCTATGGCCTTAACTCCCTACCATTCTGAGTGGGTCCCACCACTGATGAACCTGTACACTCTATGCCACCCACCCTTAACATATAAAATTTCATGGTGCTGGGTTTAGAATCGTGACCTATAATAACCCTCCCCACACCTATACCCCCATACCAAGTGGACATGGGTTTTATAATATACATTATTATATTAATATATATATAACAAGATGATTTAAATAAAAATATTTTAATAAATATTTATGTACATATAAATATACAACCTATATATATTTATTTAAATTAATGTATATTTTTTAATATTATTTATTTATGTATTTATGTATTTATATTATAATACATGTATATTATATTCAATTTATACATTTATATAAACTAGATATTTTATATATGTATCTACATACATTAGATTAAATATACTTTATAATTATATTTATGTTTTGTATAAACACATATATTTATAGGAAAGTTCAAGAATAGAGCATACTCAGCCCTAAAATTTTATTAATGAAAATAAAATTACAACAAAGACAAACTGTGTGACACATGATATGCCACCAATCATGAAAGTGATAAGTTGACCACCCAAAAACATATATTCAAAAAATCCAAAAAATGGCACAAAGACCCACATCAAAAGTCTCGAAGGCCCACAAACACTAGTATAGACTGAAACATTCCAAAATGACTGACAACTTCCAACTTTGAAGATCTCGCGCACCCGACTACATTGATGAGGGTCACCGATAACACACTACCGGAGATCATCATCATAGACGCCGATCACGTTGGAACCAGGTTCTTCAAAGCATGATTTGGTGTATGGTTTGTGTTTTTTGTCAATCCTCAGTGGAAGTTCAGGGTGTGAACCAACAAAGCGATCATACCGTTCAAGCAGAAAACAGTTGTGAAGGTGGCGCTGTTTCCCAGTGTTTGCCAAATTTTTGGGCCTAAAAATCGGCCAATAAAGTAAAGTGTTTTTGGCAAAGGTACTTGCGCGCCGTGCTCTTGGAGGATAAAAGACTTGCGCACCATATGTTTTTGAGGATCAGAACATCAAAATTTGGCTAAGGAAAGAAGGTCGCGCAAGTGCTGGTTGGGTCGCGCAAGTGAGTTGCGCGGCAGAGTTTATTGAAGACAAGACTTGCGCGCCGTTGAGGGACTTGCGTGCCGCCGCGCAGGGGGTCCAGTTTGCCTATAAATACTGGACCACCCCTCCTCATTTCTAACGAAGTTCAAGGCCGAGAGATTGTTCGAGCTCTCGTCGCGTAGGTGGTTGAGTCGCGCAGGTGGTTGTTTTGTCGCGCAAGTAGAGCTTGCGCGCCGGTGTTTGGCTGTGCGCCCAAGGTGGTTTGGAAGAGAAAGGAAGTGGACCGTGCAAGTTTGTAGTTGGGGAAGGAAGAGTCGCGCAACTATGTTGATGACACTTGCGCGCCAGTGTGGACTTGCGCGCCGTAGTGGGACTTGCACGACTGTCTTGGAGAAGCGCGCCTGGTTTTGTTGAAGCCCACCGGCGTGTTTGGAGCTGCACGAAAGCCGAGAGACTACTCGGTTCATTCGAGGAAAAGTGATATTCTTCTTCTGGTGAGAATCGAACTTCAATAGAGCATCTACATACAACAAAGGATGCACTCTTATGCAAATGAAGAAGAGACCTTCACGTCTATAAACTGAGTGGGACTTCACCAACGGCAGTGAGCCAGGGGAGTCAACGGGAGTGACCCGAGGGACGCAGTGAGCTATCCCTGAACTATTGTAAAGGTAGTGAGCCTGGGACAGAGTGTCTGTACCCGAACTTTTGTATCCGCAGCTAGTGAATCATAGTGGATTTAGGTACGACCGGCTACCTGTCGGCGTATGCTCCTTGGACGTAGCCCTTAGTGGTGAACCAAGTAAAAATGGCTGTGTCTTCTCTGTGCATGTGAATGTTTTCATTTTGATCATAATCATCATACAGGTTCAACAAGTTCCTACCAACGCGGGAACAAGATCCAACACATTAAAAGAAAAAGTGGTCACCCTGATTCACCCCTCCCCTCTCAGGGTGTCCCGGGGTCCTTCAGATCACACTGAGGATATTGTTTCCCATCATCATCACTCACACAATCAAGGCCATCTCTAATGCCTATCTCTAGAGGTGTAAGTGACAACACATATACAGTAGGAAAAATAACTATCAACATCACATTCCATTGATAGATCATGGTACCCAAGATCCTCATCCTTATCAGTGTCCCATACGACCATAGGTTTTCTTTAAGTCGTTATCCCAAAATACATATATATGAAATATAATTTATACAAACATTATATGAAATACATACATATGAAATAAAATTTATAAAAATACTATATAAGAAATAAAAATTATTCAAATATATATATAATGTTATATGAAATACAATTTTATACTATATGTAATTAATATGTATGTTATATATAATTAATATTATATGAAATACAATTTATTCAAATATTTGTAGTTGGGGGATTTCCCAAGTTGTAAGGGCTCACCATAATCCTCCATCAAACTCGGGATCAAATATGGTGAGAGAGAATTTCCATTGGAAGGTAGTGACATAGGAATGACGTAGACATGTGTTGACACAGACATCAGGGAGGCAGCGATTCAGGTAGATGGTGACGTCGGCATGATGTTGCTCTGGGCCTTCAGGCCAGTTTGTGGGAATTTGGGCCATGTAATGGGATTCATGCGCACTGGGCCTTTGGTCCATGTACTAAATAAATAAGGCTTGATGGATATGATATCCCTTAGGGGGCTATGACCTACCATTATGGTCTATGTGTGTGGTGTCTGTGTTTAATGTAATTGTACCCCTAGTCACGTAATATATATATATATATATCAATAAATATAATTTTATAATATTGTGTATATTAATATATATATATATAATTATTTATTTGTATAAATTTTATATCATATGATATTAATTATATATAATATAAAAGCATAAAATTACTTTTTAAAATATATATTTATTATTATATACTTTATAAAAACAATAAGCTTAGGTTGTTATATGATATATTTTTCAAATAAATTATATTTATGTATAAATTTATATAATATGTTTATCATTTCATATTATATATTATTAATATTACATGACATTATATATATATATATTAATGTACATAAAATTATACAACTATATTTAAGTATACATATAAACTCAATTAAATACAATCATATAAATATATTATACAATATGCTCATATAATATATTTAAAAACATTTATATATAATGTTTTAATTATAAATATTATGTAATTTTTTTATTAGGTAGTGGGGGTTCACAACCCCTTCTAATTTATAGACATTAGAAGGGGTTTTCAACTACCTCTAATAGAAGATATTATAGAGGGTTTTCAACCCCCTCTAATTGAAGATATTAGATGAGGTTTTAAACCCCCTCTAAATAAATATATCATAAGGGGGTTTAAACCCCTATAATTTAATATATTAGATGGGTTTTGAACCCCCTCTAATTTATTACCTTAGAGGTGGTTTCCAACCCCCTCTAATTTAAGACTTTACAGGAGGTTTTAAACAACCAATAATTTAAGATAATAGAGGGGGTTGTGAACTACTGTTGATCTCATCGATTATCGATGTTTATGAACCCCCTATAAAATCCAATTGGATATTAAAAAAAATAATACTAAAAAATTTATTGGGGGTTCTTAAACTTTTCTAAATTCAATGATTACCAATGGTTTCCCATAACCCCTGTAATTTATACAAAAAAATTAGTGGGGGTTCATAACCTCATCTATATTCATTGATTATAGGGGGTTGTTCAGAACCCCCTCTAATTATATAAAAAATGAATTTCAAGTGTATTGTTCATATCCCCCTCTAAATAACAACCTTTAGTCTTCTATTTTTTTGTATTTTTAATTGGAAATCAATATAAGAAACAGTAACTACACACCATCATGATGCATCCTCAAACTCCCATTGAAGAACATAAGGATTAGTTTAATAAAATCTTGTCATAAATAGAAAATATGAAGGTTAATATAGAACATGACAACCAAGACATCATTATTTTAATCTCATTATGTGGTTCATAGGTGAACTATATGTATGTTATGATGTATGGAAGAGGCTCCTTAATAATAAAGAGAAGTCAAATATGTCTTCCATTATCATTAGTTGTGTTCAAAGGAAAAGGTTAAATTCTAATCTAAGGGCTTGATTGTTATAGGTCATTCTAAGTATCAATTGAATAGGAAAAGATAAAACATAAAGTGTGAAATTAACATTATCCAATCTAGGGAGTCTTTGTCTAAAATTAAACTGAGATAGGTTTCCCACTATCATTTCCAGAAAACTAGGAATGATTTTTCCAAATGATCTAAGATTAAATATAGAGAACCTTCTATTTCTTTTGATGATCATTCAATATTTTCCAACCAAGGTAATGAAAGTTTTTTGCTGTTGTGTGGGTACGAGTTAATGATTCACGTTGATTGGGTTTTAGAATCAAGGCTCTCTTTCCATATGTTCCTTGATAGGAATTATTATTTTGATTTTAATGAGGGAGAAAAAGGACTGTATTTTTTGAAATAACAAGAGGTGTTAGGTCATGGATAGAAGTTAAATTATTGTACATAATTTAAAAAGCTCTCTTTTGACCTTGTTAGATGTGATATGTGTTCCGAATTTTCATTGGAATATTTTTTTATAATGTGAATTGGATCAGAGGGGACTCACCTTAAAATATTTGTATGGTTTAATTAAAATATCCATGGGTTATAGTATGGTCTTTATGGGTTATTTGGTGAATGTTTAATATTTTTTGAATGGAAAGACTTAAAACAATCTTATGTGAGTACCTTTGTTAATAATATTGACAACACTACACTGTGACATATAAAGTTAGAGTCTATGAGTGTGAAAGGATTAGATAAATTGAGTATTATAGGGATATATGACCATGTTACACTAATTAAATTTCCATTTTGTGAAGTTTGTGTCCTAATAATGTCTAAAATAGTTAGTTTTCAACAATATAACTTCAATGCAGTTCACCCACATGAGTATGTTCATTTTGATTTATGGGAAGCAGATAGGATTACCTCCCTTAGTACAGGATCCTATATTTTCATCTTTATAATTGGTTTCATTAATAATGTTTGGATTTGTATATTTAATAATAAATTTGCTTCCTTTGAGTTGTTTAAAACATGAAAAATCTATGTTGAAAATCAGTTTTAGAAGAAATTAAAGGCGTTGAGGACTGATAATGGCCTTGAATACCTATCCATTGATTTTATTAAATTTTGTGATGATTATATAATTTTAAGTCACTGAATATTATTTCATACTCCTCAGTAAAATGGGTTTTTTAGACATATTAACTACAAAATTATAAGGCAGGTTCACAACATGATTACAAACTTAGGATTATGCATGTCCTTTTAGGTTGAGGTTTTCATTTTAGCAGTGTATTTGATTAATAGGTGTCCATAATCTACCAATTAATTTAAGACTCCTAAAGAGTTATGAAGTATCCAAACCCCATACTATGGAAATTTATGATTATTTGGATAAACTTCATATACTCTTGTCCTAAATGAAAATCTTGAACCAAGGGCCCTCAAGTGTGTTTTTATATGAGATCCTGAGGGGGTGAATGACTATAATATTTTTGAAGATAAACCAAGTTTTTAGATATAAATCCTTATCCAACATGTGGTGTTTGATGATTCATTTCCTTATAGTTTATGTCCTCTCATAGATGAAATTGGTGATTCTTCTCAGAAGATAGATATCGAGGTTTATCCTCCCAATGTTGGTGATTTTCTTATAGAAAATTATCTATATATTTATCAATTTTATCAACATTATAAATATTATTTTGATGATGCTTTAGATTATAGAGCTCCAACTAACCTTATAACCTACCAACTTATTACAGATAATGATATTAGAGTCATTAGGTATCTCTTTAGAAATATCTGTGATGATTTGGTCAATTGTTACTTGTATGTTGATTAAGAACCTGATTTTGGTGATCCCCACACAAACCTTAAGGCTTTCAATGATAGAAACTCTATGAATTTTATCTAATACATGGGTGATGAGATATAATACCTTAAAAATATCCATACATGGTCTATAGTAAATATCCATCATACTTCTAAGGTGATTTTCTATAAATGTATTTATAAATGAAAATTGGATAGTACTATAGGAAATATAATCACACATAAATACATATTGGTGGGCAAAGGATCTCTTCAAAGATAAGGAATTGATTATGATGAAATATTTTCTCCGGTAGTTAAACATTATTCTATAAAAAGTATTCTTTCTTTTTATTCTCATTTAGATGTTCATATAAAATAGTTGAATGTCAAAATTTCATTCTTGCATGATGTCTTAAATAAAAAATTATATATAAACCATCTGTATGGTTTTGAATAAGATTTTAAAACTAACTAAGTATGTTTTATATTTATATATAAAATACATATTAAATATATTTTAAATAAGGGTATACATTTTTTTGTTCATTCATGATGTAAAATGATTATAAATGGAGTAATAATGATGGATGTGTGTATCTCAAATTTGATATAAATTTTATAGTTTACCTTCTTCTTTATATTGATGACATGATAATTAGGTATATGTCATTAATCACTAATGTTAAATTAAAGATAATTTTTTCCTTTAAAATGAATGATTTAGGATATTCTAATAATATTATTAACATATAAATCATCAAGGATAGAAATCAATGTATACTTTATCTATCTCATCATTCCTATGTGCTTAAAGTGCCAAAAAGTTATTTCTTGATTGTTTGAAACATATCAGTTCACCTTTTTATAAAAACTTAAATTTTCAATATTCTAGTCTACTACCATAGCTAATGATATTGAATATATTGGTAGAATCCCATATTCTAAGGTTGTGGGTAGTATTATGTATTCCATGGTATATACTAGAACATATGTTTACTCTTTTATTTATATAATGTTCAAGATTATAGGAAATATAGGTAAGAAGGATTACCATTTTTCAAGTGGATAACAAGTTACTTATCTTATATATAATCTCTTTTGACATTCTATGGTAGGAATGCTAATTATGAAAAATTATTCACTAGTTATGTGGTCACTAATTATGATGGAAATGTTAATAAAATAACATCTCTAATTTGTTATGTTCTCACTACATGTGGATGATCTATCTCTTAGATGTGAAATATGAAACAATTGGTGGTAATTTCTATCTATAAGGATAAATATATATATCACTAACTAAGGCCCTCAAAGAATCTGATGTTTCTATAGGGTTCTATTCCCGAACTCAAATTATGTTATTCTATTATTATAGTATATAGTGATTTTCAATCTTACCTTCATCTCTCTAAAAATATAGTTTTCCATGTTAAGTCTAAAAAAATATCTAATATGTTTAATATGATTAAATATGTTATGAAAAGTGTTATGATGTGTTTCAATAAGATATAAATAGATAATAACCCATGATATTTTTTGACTATGGATATAGATTTTTTGAAGATGAAATATTTTTTAGATATTTTGAACATGGTTTTACTTGAATAAAATTTTAGTTAAAGAATATCATATTTTATTTTATTTTAGTTTATATAGAAAATGGTGGGAGATCTATTGAAGTTTTCTTGGTAATTGATATTATAAGGAAACTAATTTCTTGTTGTTTATTTGTTTTAAATTCTTCTTGTTTAATTTTAATTTTAATTCTCTCCCTATGTTTTCTCACCTTTGTTTGGAGGAAATCATTTATGATTTTATTCATAACATGAAAATAAAACCACCAGTTTTTAATTGTAAGAGTAGAAAAATAAATGAAAAGGGACTATCAGGGATAAAGGTAGTGGATTGCAAGGGCATCCCATATATTTAAGTTCATACATTTGGGAGGAAAAGAAACCATAGTTCAAAATGAAATCACACCAATGTGGGTAGAACAAGAAGAAAAAGATGTGATTAAATTAGAAAATTTACTACCCTCACACCACATATACAAGACCTCCCTGAATATGGAAATGAGAGCCTTACATCTCTATATCAGGTAGATGATAGTCCATGGAATAGTTCCATATCCTTGAAGTGCAATGTGAACCATTGTGGAGTCATTCTCAACTCATATTAACATGATTCTTATTTCATTGAAAACAAGTATTTAGGTATACATTTCATGTTCTTAAGCCCAAAGGGAATCACCGTTAATAAAGAAAACCATGAAAGAGAAAATTATTGATCTATTTGAATCCCACATAATACCCCCTCACTATATAACACCCATACAGCAGGACCTGTATGTGTTGAGTTTGAAGCCAGTGCTATGTGGAAACCATCAAACCTAGTGTCCCTATAGAATACACCGAATGTAAGGATGGAAGTTTCTTCCAATCATTATTTCTCTAAGGGATGCATCTTCCTATAATTTCTTGATCAGATGGATAGAGTATATAATTAAAAATATCATTCTATAGATGAGGGCTATGCTTGATGTATTAATCCCTTTATAGAGATATTTTTTATGGATTTCCATAAAAAAAATATCCTTCCACCACGATGACTATTTGATATTTCTTCTCAAATTCCATAAATATTAACACCCTAAAACCATAGATAAATATTATTTACTAATAAACTGTGAGGAAACCCTCAAAAAACCAAATTGAATCAATAGAGAATGTGACCAGTCACCAGAGAAAATTGGTTCTCCACCTTCCCTTCCTGATGGTTTCTATAGCAAGAACATTTGGATAAAATATTAAATCCATTACTCTTTACGATCTCAACTGTGGGAAGATACTTATTTTTGATATTCCAAATGGGGAAGTTTAGTTTCATAGGGATCAATTTACACCAAATGGCCTCTCCCAATTCATTGTAATAAGTTGAATTAATTATCTCCCTTTGAAACCCATTATCTTAGAACATACCAGATGAGGAACCTATGAAAATATATCCTACTGGCTTAGCATTATGATTAATATGTTCAAAAATATCACACTATTTTTTATCTCAGATATCATGAATGAAGTAGGGATGAATGCACACCTATATGAATGTAATATCTATTGTTTGAAAACCATGAAATCTGTGCATAACACCAACCTAGTAATGATTTCAAAAAATTATGTCACCTTACCCAAATTTCCACTGTGTTAGATTATAAAGAGATGAAATTTCTAGGTGAAAAAAAGACCAAAGCGGTGACACCTTCACCTTCAGGACACCCTAGGACATAACGTACTTCCCTTCAATGAATTTTCATAGAGAATTGTTTCTTCGATGAACTCCCAAGGGAGATTTTCCTATATACATTACATTGTACTTGCCACACTCCTAAGATAAATGTGGCCTTCTATTGTAGGTTTTACCAACTGGTCCTATAAAATTCAGAGATATTTTTCTTTAGAATGCACATCCCAAATGTAGGGGTTCAAAATATTCTCAATATTATTGATGACACTCTTAGGAACCTTCAGTGCTAAAATAATATTTATAGGAATAGAATATTATACATAGTTTACTATAAAAATTATCCCCCCAAAGGAAAAAATATCAATTATTCTAATTCAAGATATGTCCTATGATTTTATTGAACACTCCATCAAATTGATGAATATGGAGGCTGTGAGGAGTGATAAGATCATCTAAGTATTATTGGGGGAAAACATTCCTACATATGGCCAAATAGTTTTCCAATGAATCAACCCACCTGTCCAGGCACTAGTTCAAAATTAAAATACTACTCTTTTCATGATTTACAATCTACCCACTCTTTTTTCCATACACCTCCAAAATTTTATTAATGAATCAGATTATTATTTTTTTAGAATTTAAAAAAAATATGGTTGTAACATCTTGGGTTTTTAGAAGGGGCCAAAATTTTCTATTGTTTTGAAATTTTTAATTACTGGTTATGATAATTTTTCTTTTATTGATCAGAAATCAATTATGATAGTTATATTGGATTTATATGATGGTTTTTGGTGAGTCTAGGGTCTTAGAGAGTGCCATGGGTGTTTCAGTTTTCTCTTTCGGAGTGTTAGAGGCCAAATGGCCTACTTTGAAGGTACAGGTAGTGGAGAATGGTTTAGGGTAAACTGTGTGGCCCCTTGCAGGTAACTGTGAAACTCTTTTTGAACTACCTCATAGTTTAGGGAAACCTTACGTGGGAGGTTCACAACCATGTAACCATCTATACAATTTGACGGATGGTTACTGCATGGTAAGTACATGGTTGGAAAACCAGACGGGTAGCTCTTGCGGTCCTGGAGCCTTAGGTAGTGGCTAACTCACGGTTCTTGAACATTTTTGTAAACCAAGCAGGCAAACCATGCATCCAATACAGGATTATTATTATTTTTCTTTTTCTTCTTTCTTCTTTCCTATCCTTATTCTCCCTCATCGTGGACAACAGAGGGTTTCACCATCATTTTTCCTTCTCCACTGATTTTGATCCCTCTCCTCAACCGGTGATCTGTAATTAGATCTATTAGAAGATATAAGACCACATCGGTTAGGATAACCCCAATTGTGCTTCCTCTTCATTTTTCTTCCACCTAACATACCACTATTTCCATCTGAGCCAATTTTATGGTATACGAAACAAACTCAGATCTATGTCAATCATCTTCAAATTGGATCTCGATATCAGATATGCCTACATCTATTAGTCTAAGGTAGGTGGTACATACCTTGATTTATGTTCTTGTAGTAATTTTGGGGGTACAACTTAAAGCGATCATTTTAAGTATTTTGATCAGGACCCTATTATACGTCATGATTGTTATCAAAATGAATGTTTGACCCTAAGAGAAGTTGATGGGAATTCATAAACCTATTTTGGATGAGAGAGGTTGGGTTAGAGGTCTTTGTTCCTTGGGGAATTTTGGACGGGGTTCCAAAATTGTCTAAATTGGTTTTTTTATTGAAATCTATTTTCCTAATTTAATCTGGCTTCATTAAATGAATTTGAAGCATTCATGACTTCCATATTTAAATTTTTAAAAATGTTTAAGATGTGCAATTAAATCATCTAAATTGAATTTATTGTTTAAAGTGTGTTGTTTAAGATTTATGTACATATAATGGCCTAAATTACATGATATGGGACCCAAGTTATCATGATGAGAATTTCCCGATATGACATTGGGATGTAATGACCATCGGGATTGGAAGTTTTCAACATTAGATTGAGTTGGTGATTTTATTAGTTTGGGAATGGCCTATGATATTGGGATGGAAAGGCCATCAGTTTCTGAGTGACATGGTTATAAGGGTATGAGGTGCTAGTTGGTGTGGTTTAGGTTATTCATTTGGTGATTTTTGCTCACCTGTGATGGCTAAAGAACCTATTGAGTAATTTTTACACCTGAGGACTCTGTGATGAGGTGGTTTTGATCACTCATGTGGGTAGAGGCCCTCTATAGTTTTGGTTTAGGTATATATGGGTTGAGGGTGTTTTCCATAGAAAGTCAGGTGGAAGGTGAGGAGCATTCGGTTGATAGCAATGAGGCTATTTGGTTAGGGTCTAAGGCCCTCTGTGATTGAGTTTGTGAGACTAGATGTTAATTGAGGACATATATTGTTGTTCCTCTAGTTTTTGGGCCTTGGGATGATGTAATATTTTGACCAGGGGTATGTAGGACCTGGTTATTGATTACATGGGCATGCCTCAAAGACATCGGGACATTGTGATACATGAGGTGTGTAGAGACCCAAATCTTGACGTACATGGACATTACATTACTTTTGCAGAATACATAATACATAACAAAAATAGACACACAAGGACCGTAATAGTTTAGTGTCTTTGGAAACTCGGAACGTAATCTTTTAATCGTGGTGAAAGATCTTCAACATCTCCCATAAAGATCTTCCCCTTTTGTTTTATTACCTAAAACCTTTCTTTATATCATGGGGAAAAGAAAACATATAAAGGGTGATCTAAAATGCTCAGTAAGGGTAAGCATGGATAAAATAAAACAAATCATATACATTTGAACTTAAAAACATGAATATAATTTTTAAACAAAATCTTGAGCAATGACATAAAACATGGAAGAACATAAGGCATAGATCATAAATAAACATTAATCATGATAAAATAGAAAGGGAATAAAACATGTTATTGTGGCAACCATTAAGAACATGATATGATTTCCATAGTAGCCAAGGCATTGCTGCCAAGACCATCTTATTGGAAAAAGTCCCTTTCTGAATCGAGTTCACTCCTCGTTCCAGTCCTGTATTACTGAATCGGATTAACTTACCTTTCCATCCATGTCTATCTCATGAGATATATATCTTTACCCAATGCATTGGAGGGAGATATAGGTCCCAACCATCTCATAATGAAATCATTCTTACTTGTGCTACAAAATAAACATACATCATTCATAAAAACCCAATAAATAAAATGGGTTTCATAAACACCATCCCATCATCACATAATCCATATAAAAAATGGATATCATTTCATAATAAGAAAAGTGAAACCATGTAAATCATAGAGAAATTATACTTGAAACATACACATATGAAATAATGTCATCTTAGATGGAAAATGGTTTTGATAAAACATTTGAAATGAATTCTTGAGGAAAATAACCTTTCTTCGTCAAAATCATTTTGTTTTCAAAAAATTCCATGCACTTTGCAAATTAAAATATTTTGTTGAAAATATTCATAAAATCATGTAGAGTAAGCTTCATGAAAAAGAGGCATTATGAAACCGTAATAATCCGTTCATGCCATATAAGTTAAAAATAACATTCCCCTCGTACTTTTGTCGGAAAAGTCAACAAGTACCTCATAACATAAACAAAAGAAAGATTCCTTACATACCATGTAGTAAAAGTAAAAATGGGTAAAAATAAAATCAAACATACATAAAAACACTTTTAGAAAACATGGACATGGTTGATAACAATAACCCAAGTAATTACTTACGTGTAAGCAATCTTGGATAAAAATGAGATTTTCAAAATTATCCCTTACCTTAGGTCCGATATGCTTCGTACGTATCTAAACCTCCTGTATAATGATTTAAATAATTTCATTGACTTATTACAGAATCATATTCATTTTTATGATATCATATATGGTTCACTTATGACTTTATATTACCCGTTCTTTTGTAAATTCCATGTTAAAGAGCGTTTTGGGTAAAATCGTTTCATTTGTCGTCCGTGTTTTGACTTGTAATTATTCATATGATTACTTAGATCATGATTACTTAATTATAGAATATAAAACATGATTTATATATAATATATATTCAGAATATACATATATATATAATAGATCGATAAATGGAAAGAAATACACCGTTCATGGAGACGGTAGGTCGTACGTACACATGAACGTTGTTTTCGTTTCCTCATTGAATTGAATGAAATTAATTGGAGGAAATACATATATATATATACATAAATCCAGTATCATTATTATGTCATATATTTCATGATTACTTATTATATATACTTTATAATCATTTATGAATGGTTAATCATTGAGAATGAATCTCATCACGTCGTGGAGATGGTATTCCGTACGTACGCATGAGCGATGATATCATTCCCATGATCGTGGAATTTTATTAGAGTGTATGTATACTATTACAGAATCAATATCACTTTACAATAATCATATATAGTTATTATTTACACTATTATACCCATCCAAGTAAGGTGGTGGTGGAAAATAGATTACACCACAGCGTGGAGACGGTATTCTGTACGTACGCACGCGCGGTGATTTCGTTTTCCGTAGGATGGATAGATGGTGAAATAGGGTGGTTTCATACTTATAATAAAATATCAGTATATGAGTGATACTGATGTTATTACTTCATAATGATACAACCTAAGAAGAATAAGTGGAAGAAGAAATAAAGTTGAAAGAATCGGTAACGGACATTACCTCTTCTTTAAAGCGCCTCTTTGAGACCTCCTCTTAGGGCACTAAAATTGGTTTTTGAAGAAGACCAAGACCTATAGGATGTTTCTAGGGAAGTGGAGAAGAGAAATTTTCAGGGTTTGGCCGAGCTTGAAGGCTCAAAGTGGTGTGAGGAAGAGAGGGAGGAGGTGCCCTTTTATAAGGGAGGAGAGGGGCACCTTTGGAATATCTAAAAATATTATTTTATTATAAAGTCATATTCGGTTTTTAATAGCTCCAAATTGATTCATTTTCGAAGATAAAGAGTGGATGGGTCTAAAGCCTCTCATAAAATAGAATTTAGACAAGTTTAGGTCATTATATTAACCTTAACGTTTAGTTTTAACTCTTAAATAATTAGATTGACATTTACCATGTCACTTTGTATTTTTATATTATATAGTTAATAAACTTACCATATACATCCAAGAGACCCCCAAGTGGTCCATTAATGATACACCTATCATGATATAATTATCTTGGCCTATCCTTAGACTTTTAGGGATCTAATAAAAATTTATAATATAATATTTGTTTTAAAAACTATTTTATGTCAATTTTGACCCTATTTTCTAATTGATATTTGTGAAACTCATAAAAGAATGATTAGTTCGAATAAAGTAAATTAAATCAATAATAACATGTAATATTAACATATAAAATTATTTTAATTCATAAAAAGTCTCAAATTACATTTATTTGGGTATTCATAACATCAATTATGTCAATATTTCATTAATAAGATAATTACTGCATCATCATTATTTCATAAATAAATTAAATTATTATTTGTCTAAAAATTATAAATAAAATACCATTATGTATGAAATATTTTTAGTTTTCTAATGAATATTTATAGTCGAATTTATCTTATGTATAACCCTATATTAAAAATTATTTAGTTATTAAACTTTGATTTTAACTATTTTAACCCTTCTTTAAATAAATTAATAATAAATGTCCTAATCTAATCCAAGTGGGCATAAATGGTCATATTTTGTTCCTAAAGTTGTTTTTTGCCGAATTACACTTATCCAATAGAATTAGGACATGTGTTAGGGTAATAATAATATCATTTTTACCCTTAATTACCCTATTTACTTTTAACCGTGGTAAAAAAAGCAAAAAGTTACTATTCACCAAAAATTATTTTCATCTCATTTAACAACATTTTAGTCCTTGATATTAACCATGTCTCTCGGATTTTCGAAATTCCACTCACAGAAGCGGTAAAATTATGTTTTATGAGAAATTCAGTTTTTTTAACTTCCACTTAGTGGTTTCACTATTCATCAAAAAATGAAAGTTTCCAGAAAAATATCAAAAATTAGGCCTAAGCTATATTTGATATTATGAATTCAAAAATGATGTATTTTTTACCAAATTAAAAACATATGAGTTGCATTAATTAATTTAAAAATTAGTTCTCGTTGTCAGAACAAATAGCGTGTTCTTAAGAGATAATAACTATCAAAAGATTAACACTTGTTTATGTCTGGTTTAAATATGAAATTATATCCAATGACCAAAATTGTATTAAATTGTAAAAATATATTCTAAATATACTTTAAAACCAATCAAATTAATAATTTATCACTATTAATTATTTCGATTAAAAAAGTTGTTTTTAATTAAAATTTAATAATTTCCACTATTCATCAGAATATGAAAGTTGTCTGAAAAGTACCAAAATTTCACCCTAAGCTAATTTCGATATTCAGAATCCAAAAATGAAGTCCATTTTGAAAGATAAAATTTATAAAATTTTAAAAAGTGGGTATTACTATTCATAACGGCTAGTTCATAATAATATTATAATAATATCTCGTTTAGTGAAACTCGGTATTGCGTACTACACACGCTATCGAAGAAGGTTGTGATTGCGTGTAATGCAAGGAATGTCAGGGATGCGGTTGTGCAAGCTTCTTTTTGTGTAGTGTACAACACAAGACATTAATGAAATTAAAAATAATATTTTTCATAAAATCTCGGGGTGTTACATTCTACCCCCCATAAATGAATTTCGCCCTTGAAATTCGTCGGGGTTATAAATGGTTTACTAATTGAAATTTTCTTTAATAGAAACCCACATCGTAAAATGGAATACCAAAACTTGGCTTTGAAACTATAGTATGAAATGTAACGGTTACCCAAATTAACTCATTACTGGGTTTCCACGTAGGAGAACATAGGTGCAAATATGGATATGGAAGAAAAATATAACCATCAAGTTCCGATGGAGAGTGGTAGAGAACATGGCTATGAAAAATCCAACAATAACAAAGACATAAATTTGTGATGATCTAAGGTACCATCTGATTCATCGGATATAAGAGCACTAGGACAACATTTTTGGTTTTCAAGATCATTTCCCTATAGTTGAAGAATTTGAATTAGAATAAATACTTAATTTATTTTGGTAAAATATCACTATTGTTCGTGCCTTGAACAATTTACACTTCATCTCTTAAAAAATTGATGTTCAATTTGTTATTCGTGAAGTGTTAGCAGATCATGTGATAGAATGAAGGGTCATTCCATCTGTCTCAAACAAAAGGTGAGAAAAAGTTATTAAATATACATAAGTCAATCTATAGTGAGATTAATCATATATGGTTCCTAAAATGTACTTATACTTCATATATCATACTGCTTAATATAATAAAACTAGTTTCTACTAAACAGGGACTTCCAATAGGCCAGTGGTAGGCGATAAAGGCCAGTCGCACTTCGGTTGTGGGTTCGATTCCCACAGCCTTGTCCGACGCGATGGGTTATTGCCCATCCTGCAGGTTTTCCTTTTTTCTAAAACTACATTACTATAACATCCCGTCAATAATATCGAAAAAACTTCTATCCTTAAAAAATACTAACTTATGTCCAACATAATCCATTCCAATCTTTAGGCTTATCCAAAATACTACTGTCCAATCTCATATTATAGTGAGAACGATTACCAAAGAGTTCATATAATAAGCATGTTAATACCATCATTGATCCCCATATATCATGAGATATGTCTTGTTGGTCACATTCAAAACATTCTAAGGCCTTAATCATGTATTCTCTTAAAAATGAATAACCATTGAACCTTAGTGAAAAAATGAATGCAGTTAAAAGTTAACACTTTCCACATACCAAAATCCTCAAAATTATATATACTAAACCATGGTATAACTTAGTCCTTCTATCAATCATGAGCTCATGAATACAATCAAACATCTCATTATCTTCTTATTATGTGAATATCATCTACTTTCCAAAAATATCTGAATAACCTTCCATGGTTACTGGTACCATTCAACATATACTTTCAAATACATTAGGAAAAACAATAGTGTAACAATCCTTAGATGATTATTTATTCCATAGTACCATTAACTATAAAACATAACTCTCGATAAACATATAATCATTCCACTACCTTCTAAAACAACTGACTGAGCTTCAACACTTATTTCAGCTCATATATCATTTGTAGTCTCCTCATCATCATCCACATAAATACTACCCATATGACCATGATGATTCTCTTCATGAGATTTTCCCTTAGGGAATTGGTTTTCATAATGCCCGTACATTCCACATTTAAAACATCTAATCATTTTTGATGTCGTAACAATATCATTATCCTTGTCCACGGTGTTAACTGATCATTTTCCTTTGCACTTACTGGATTTGTGTCCTTCTTTTCCACACCCAAAGCATCTTCCAGTTCCTTTGAAACAATCTCCCTATGATTTACATTAGGGAAATTGTACTTTCTTTCCTCTATGATCATCATGAAACTCCATCTTTCTCTTATTATCTGAGTCAGTAAACTTACAAAAGTTGAGATTATTGATCATATTATGAGATTTCTGATTAGGCATAATAACGATGTTTGGACTTCCAAATCCCGTTTCATTTGGTTTCTCATGAATAATATCATTCCATTGTCTTTCATATCCTTTATTATCGTTAACCTTCCTATTTCCATCCATTTTCTAAAACCCAAAAAGAATAGTGTGAGAGGAAAAAATAATTCTAGGGAAAACAACATAGTAAAGGGGGAGTTCCCTCAATATCTAACATCTTAGGTTAAATTCTAAGATCGTTAACGTAGTTGTAGGACTATATCCTATACGTATACTTATCCTTAGGGACATCCCTAGACATACCTTAGAAATATCTCTAGGGATCTCACTAAAGTTCTCGCATCCTAGTTTCCAAAGGTTGACTAAACCTTTCCTCTGATACAAACTGTATAGACCTGAATCTTGACGTACATGGACATTACATTACTTTTGAAAAATACTTAATACATAACAAAAACAGACACACAAGGACCGTAATAGTTTAGTGTCTTTGGAAACTCAGAACATAATGTTCTAATCGTGGTGAAAGATCTTCAACATCTCCCATAAAGATCTTCCCCTTTTGTTTTCTTACCTAAAACCTTTCTTTATATCCTAGGGAAAAGAAAAAATATAAAGGGTGAGATCAAATGATCAGTAAGGTTAAGCATGGATAAAATAATACAAATCATATACATTTGAACTTAAAAACATGAACATAATGTTTAAACAACAAAATCTTGAGCAATGACATAAAACATGGAAGAATATAAGGAATAGATCATAAAGAAACATTAATCATGATAAAATAGAATGGGAATAAAACATGTGATTGTGGAAACCATTAAGCACATGATATGATTTCCATAGTATCCAAGGCGTTGCTGCCAAGACCATCTTAGTGGACAAAGTCCCTTTCTGAATCAAGTTCACTCCTCGTTCCAGTCCTGTATTACTGAACCAGATTAACTTACCATTCCATCCATGTCTATCTCATGAGATATAAATCTTTACCCAATGCATTAGAGGGATATATAGGTCCCACCCATCTCATAATTAAATCATTCTTACTTGTGCCACAAAATAAAGATACATCATTCATGAAAACCCAATAAATAAAATGGGTTTCATAAACATCATCCCATCATCACATAATCCATATAAAAAATGGATATCATTTCATAATAAGAAAATTGAAACCATGTAAATCATATAGACATTATACTTGAAACATACACATATAAAATAATGTCATCTTAGATGTAAAATGGTTTTGATAAAACATTTGAAATGAATTCTTGAGGAAAATATCCTTTCTTCGTCAAAATCGTTTTGTTTTAAAAAAATGCCATGCACTTTTCAAATTAAAATATTTTGTTGAAAATATTCATAAAATCATATAGAGTAAGATTCAGGAAAATGAGGCGTTATGAAACCGTAAAAATCCGTTCAGGCCGTATAAGTTAAAAATAACATTCTCCTCGTACTTTTATCAGAAAAGTAAAAAAGTACCTCATAACGTAAACAAAAAAAAGATTCCTTACATACCATGTAGTAAAAGTAAAAATGGGTAAAAAGGACATCAAAAATACATAAAAACACTTTTAGAAAACATGGACATCGATGATAACAATAACCCCAGTAATTACTTACGTGTAAGCAATCTCGGATAAAAATGAGATTTGCAAAATTATCCCTTACCTTAGGTCTGATATGCTTCGTATGTATCCGAACCTCCTGTATAATGATTTAAATAATGTCATTGAATTATTAAAGAATCATATTCATTATTATGATATCATATATGGTTCACTTATGACTTTATATTACCCGTTCTTTTGTAAATTCCATGTTAAAGAGCATTTTGGGTAAAATCGTTTCATTTGTCGTCCGTGTTTTGACTTGTAATTATTAATATGATTACTTTGATCAAGATTACTTAATTACAGAATATAAAACATGATTTATATATAATATATATTCAGAATATACATATATATAATAGATCGATAAATAGAATTAAATACACCGTTCATGGAGATGGTAGGCCGTACGTACACATGAACGTTGTTTTCGTTTCCTCATTGAATTGAATGGAATTAATTGGATGACATACATATATATATACATAAATCCAGTATCATTATTATGTCATATATTTCATGATTACTTATTATATATACTTTATAATCATTTATAAATGTTTAATCATTGAGAATGAATCTCATCGCGTCGTGGAGACGGTATTTCGTACGTACGCACGAGCGATGATATCGTTCCCATGATCATGGAATTTTATTGGAGTGTATGTATACTATTACAGAATCAATATCACTTTACAATAATCATATATAGTTATTATTTACACCATTATACCCATCCAAGTAAGGTGGTGGTGGAAAATAGATTACACCATGGCGTGAAGACGGTATTCCGTACGTACGCACGCGCGGTGATTTCATTTTCCGTAGGATGGATAGATGGTGAAATAGGGTTGTTTCATACTTATAATAACATATCCGTATATGATTGATACTTATGTTATTACTTCATAATGAAAAAACCTAATAAGAATAAGTGGAAGAAGAAATAAAGTTGAAAGAATCGGTAACGGGCATTACCTCTTCTTTGAAGCGCCTCTTTGAGACCTCCTCTTAGGGCACTAAAATTGGTCTTTGAAGAAGACAAAGAACTCTAGGATGTTTCTATTGAAGTGTAGAAGGGAAATTGTCAGGGTTTGGCCGAGCTTGAAGGCTAAAAGTGGTGTGAGGAAGAGAGGGAGGAGGTTCCCTTTTATAAGGGAGGAGAGGGGCACCTTTGGAATAACTAAAAATATTATTTTATTATAAAGTCATATTCGGTTTTTAATAGCTCCAAATTGATTTATTTCGAAGATAAGGTGGGTATGGGTCGAAATAATCTCATCCAATAGAATTTAGAAAAGATTAGGTCATTATATTAACCTTAACTTTTAGTTTTAACTCTTAGTTAATTAGATTGACATTTACCATGTCACTTTTTATTTTTATATTATATAGTTAATAAACATACCATATACATACAAGAGACCCCCCAAGTGGTCCATTAATGATACACCTATCATGATATATGTATCTTTTCCAAACATTAGATTTTTAGGAATACAATAACAATTTATAATAT
Organism: Viscum album; assembly: GCA_963277665.1. Classification (NCBI taxonomy): domain Eukaryota; kingdom Viridiplantae; phylum Streptophyta; class Magnoliopsida; order Santalales; family Viscaceae; genus Viscum; species Viscum album. Next base: position 1,424,686,010 of record OY728134.1, on the reverse strand, counting down.
AATATTTGTTTTAAAAACTATTTTATGTCAATTTTGACACTGTTTGGTAATTGATTTTTTTGAAACTCATAACAGAATTATTAGTTCCAAAAAAGTTAATTAAATCACTAATAACATGTAATATTAATATATAAAATTATTGGAATTCATAAAAAGTCTCAAATTACATTTATTTGGATATTTATAACATCAATTATGTCAATATTTCATTAATAAGATAATTACTGCCTCATCATTGTTTCATAAATAAATTAAATTATTTTAACTCTAAAAATTATAAATAAAATACCATTATGTAGGAAATATCTTTATATTTCTAATGAATATTTATAGTCTAATTTATCTCATTTATAACCCTATATTAAAAATGATTTAGTTATTAAACGTTGATTTTAACTATTTTAACCCTTCTTTAAATAAATTAATAATAAATGTCCTAATCTAATACAAGTGGGCCTAAATTGTCATATTGTATTCCTAAGGTTGTTTTTGGCCGAATTACACTTATCCAATATAATTAGGACATGTGTTAAGGTAATAATAATATCATTTTTACCCTTAATTACCCTATTTACTTTTAATCGTGGTAAAAAAAACTAAAAAGTTACTATTCACCAAAAATTATTTTCATCTCATTGAACCATTTTTAGTCCTTTATATTTACCATGTCTCTTGGATTTTCGAAATTCCACTCACAGAAGCGGTAAAATTATGTTTTATGAAAAATTCAGTTTTTTAACTACAACTTAATGGTTTCACTATTCATCCAAAAATGAAAGTTTCCAGAAAAATACCACAAATTAGGCCTAAGATATATTATATATTATGAATTCAAAAATGATGTCTATTTTACCAAATTCAAAACATATCAGTTGCATTAATTAATTTAAAAATTAGTTCTCGTCGTCAAAACAAATAGCGTGTTCTTAAGAGATAATAACTATCAAAAGATTAACACTTGTTTATGTCTGGTCTAAATGTGAAATAACATCCAATGACCAACATTGTATTAAATTGTAAAAATATATTATAAATATACATTAAAACCACTCAAATTAATAATTTATCACTAATAATTATTTCGATTAAAAAAGTTGTTTTTAATTAAAATTTAATAACTTCCACTATTCATCAGAATATGAAAGTTATCTGAAAAGTACCAAAATTTCACCCTAATCTAATTTCGATATTCCGAATCCAAATATGAAGTCCATTTTGAAAGTTAAAATTTATAAAATTTCAAAAAGTGGGTATTACTATTCATAACGGCTAGTTCATAATAATATTATAATAATATCTCATTTAGTGAAACTCGGTATTGCGTACTACACACACTATCAAGGAAGGTCATGATTGCTTGTAATACAAGGCAAGTCAGGGATGCGTGTTGTGCAAGCTCCTTTTGTTGTAGCGTACAACACAAGACATTAATGAAATTAAAAAGAATATTTTTCATAAAATCTCGGGCTGTTACAAGGTGTCTGGAGGCACATGGTGTTGGGTTATATGATTTAAGGTGGACCCTAACATTTCACCTGGACTCTACTTCATCATGGGTACCATGGGACATGGGCCAAGGACTCTTTTGACTTCTAAGATTCTAGTATTGGCCAAAGTAGGTGACACTTCTGGGTGGCTGTTAGGCACCAGAGGGGTTTTTTTGTTTATTTTTCATGTTGTTCTACTAATTATTTAATTATGGTTCATGTCTACATAAAAACATGTTCTTAATACACACAATTGGTTGGTATCATAATTATATTTCTCTCACACCTTGCATGGGACCTTTGGGATGCATGTAGACTTTATGAATTACATACAGATAAAGGACCAGCTTCAGGTTCTCAATCGTAGTAGCTGTTTTCAGGGAGACCATCATGGACCTTGAGGTCATGCCTAGGTAGAGTTTTAATTTTGTTTAGATGTCATTCTTGTATCATCATGATTATTTTATATGTAGCTACTGTGGTTTATCCATTTTCACCCCTTTGTATATTGACCTATTTTTGGAATGCATGTTTTTTATGTTAGTTGATGTAAGTGGTGTGTTTGGCATAATGATATGTTTATTTATTTCCACTTAAATTGCTTATTTATTTATTCCACTGTTTATTGTTATTGATGTGCTTCCACAAATGGCATGTTTGGTTTGAGTATGTTGAGTATTATTTTTACTACATATTATTATTACTCAGACAAGTATTGTATCTATCCACAGAGGTTATACTCTCCCCAATTAGTTAAATTACACCAATTTTACTAGTTTGCAGCGTTTTACATTCAGGGAGGTGAGCCTAAGGCCAGTGGCACCTAGTCCGATAGCACTGTTTGGGTGGTTTTTTAGGTAAAATATGATAAAAGTTGTATAATAGGAGTTTCTTTACCACTTTTATTGGTATTACTAGTGGGGTGATGGTAGACTAGAGATTGGATTGTTGTCAAAATGGGATTTTGAACTCATGCTTGGGTGCTTGAAGCCCCATTCATGAGGGACCGATTGAGTTTCCTTGGGTGGAAATTGTTGTTTTTTATTTTTTTTTCATATTGTAGTTTATATGATTTCCACCTCTGGGGCTCATTTTGAATGTGATGTTATTGGTTGTGATATGTAGACCTTGACCTAATGATTTAAGGGATGAGAATATGGACCCTTGTCCCGGTATGGTAAGGGGGTTGTGATTAGTGTTTTGGTTTGGCTTTTGATAGTCACATTTTAGGGTATTTCAATTTTATAATTGCATATATTCTTGTAAAGTGATCATACCATGTAATACATATAAAATTCCATGTTATGTGGGAATTGATTTGTGATATGTAATTGACATTTGTTAGGACCAATAGGGGCCTATATACCCTAAGAGGGGGGGGGGGTGAATCAGGGTATGGATATTCTTTTTCAAAGATCTTCCTGCCTCGCTGGATCTTGACCTCCTTGTTACAAGGGTCACTTTGTTTGCACTTGTGTGTATGTTATGATCACCTACTTTCTCCTTTATCTGATGATGATGCTTTAAATGCAATGCAGGAAAATTAGCAGATAGACGCAGAGATTTTTACTTGGTTCACCGCAAAGGGCTACGTCCAAGGAGCATACGCCGACAAGTTGTCGGTCGTTCCAATTCCACTAGACTTCACTAGCTGTGGATTACAATGTTCAGGCTAGATCACTTCTATGCCCAGGCTCACTTCCTATACAAAGTTTAGGGTCATCTCACTTCTTTCCCAAGGGTCACTCCCTGTTTCTCTCTCTCTGGCTCACTGCCGGTGGAGAGGATCACCTTCTTCCTCTTCCTAAGCTCACTGCTATTGGAAGGGAATCCAATCACAGTTTATAGACCTGTAGTTCTCTTCATTTCCATTAAGGAATGCATCTTTCTCTGTATGTAGATGCTCTGTTGAAGTTCAACTTTCACTCGTAGATGAATACCCCTTTGCCACTATCCACTGGGCAAACAACCTTTGGAAAGACCTTCGCAAAGCACCCTACAATGCGAGGCTCCCAATTTCGCGAAGCTCAAAAAAACCTTCGCAAAGCTCCTGCCTTTTCGCGAAGCTCACTCATGAAGCTTTCTCGCGAAGCACGCTCGCGATGCTTAATCCATCGCAAAGCAACGACCCTCGCAAAGCAAAGTAATCCAATGCGGAGCTCGCAGGTTTCGCGGAGCTACAATAGCCGCCGCGAAGCACCTCTTTCGCGAAACACAATGGATCCGCGAACCACCTTCGCAAATCGAGAGCAAAGTATTTTCTCTGAAAATTCTCTCTTCTTCGCCCGAAGGGGTCGTCCTCTATTTATAGGCGATTCCACCGACCCTCGAACTTTCCATGCGAAGTCAACGCCACGTCATCTCAAATCGCGAAGCTCCAAAGTTTCTGCCAGAATTCTGTTCAAATCGCGAAGCTCCACGGCAATCTTCTGTTCGTGGATCTTGACGTAGTCGCAATGAATCACCGTCAACTTACCTTCGCGGCTCGCGCCTTCGTCGCGAAGCTCCCTCGCGAAGCCCTTCTCCGCCGCGATGCGCTTCAGCCTCTACCGTTTGCGAAGCATGACGTAATCGCGAAGCATCACCACCTCCATTCTTCTGGTCTTCGCGATTTCCAAACCATGCATCCTATCTTCGCAAAATTCATGCCTTTGCCATATTAAAATATTCTCTTCATGGAAATCCACTTTTTGCGATGCTCACCAAACTCCAAATTTTGGACCCCAAAAATTTGGCAAACACTGGAAAACGGCGCCACCTTGTACTGCTCTTTTTGTACCGCCTCCAGATCGTCCTTTCCTTTGTCATCGTTCTTTGTCAACAAGGATTGTCAACAACTTCTTGGGAACTTGAAAAATATCCATGAAAACCTGCTTTGTCAACAAACACAATCAACCCAAAAATACTTCAAAGTTACCTTGAGGGATTTTTTCCCAACAACATTCCATTATTTATATATATGTATAATTGTATGTGGCATGTAAAATGGGCATGAACCTTATACGAGTAGGTAGGTACTATAGATGAGGTGATTTTGATCACCAAGATTGGGAGACTACGTCATCGGGTTGAGGAAACATTGGTAGTCATGAAGGGTGTGGCCTGGGGATATTGATACTTGGCTCTATTAAGGGTAGTTAAGGAGGTCGTGAGGTCGGGATGCCGTGAGTCATGGTTGTAGTGGGGGGAGAGTAAGGGTAGTGAGGACGCTCTACCTTTTTATGCTTCCATATCTATGTTATATATATTTTTATGTGAATGAGATGTATTACCATTTATGGTATTCAGCAGGTTCCACATAGAGAGCTCAGATGGAGCATCAGGTGGGTAAGAATACAGTACTACAGGATCACTGACAGGTTTAGACCCCTGAGGGCCAGGTAGAAAATGAGTCATAGGTATAGGCTCAAGTTTAGGATCCAATATAGGAAGGTAGGATTTCAGAATTGATAGTGTTTGGGTCATGGATTGATGAGTAGCTCTGATCGAGCCCATTATATCTCTTGCAGGGGATCAACCTGTGTGCTTAGGGACCATATCCATCTATGGAGTACTTGATGCGGGAGTTCCAGTCGTAGCACCCACTACTTTTCTAGGTTGAGGGTGGTCTTCAGGTGGTTGAGAACATGATAGAGAGTATGAATATGATCTTTGAGTAGCTCAAGAGGCCCTCGAGGTGGAGGGTCAAGATGGCGATGTATATGCTCAGGGGGTTTGCTAAGAATTAGTGGGATGTGTAGGTTCAGGCTGGTAGACATGATAGACAGGGCTGGAAGGATTTTGAGGCCAGGTTCTCCGATCTCTTTTTACCCGAGATGCTAAGGGCATAGAGAGTTTAGGAGTTCTTGAGACTTCAATAAGGTAACATGTTCATCATGGACTATGCAGTTACCTTCATTGAATTGTCTCTCTTTGCACTTGGTACGGTATTTGATGAGACCTCTAGGGTCAGGCGCTTTGAAGATAGTTTATGGCAAGCCATTAAAGTGCAGGTAAACATATTTAGGTTGACCTTGTTCTCAGAGGTAGTGAATCAGAAGCTCATATTCAAGGTAAACCTAATAGACAGGTCCCACTTGAGTTGGTAAGTTACTTCAGGTGATCGTTCTGATGGAAGTAAATGATGTTGTGATTAATTCTAGCAGGGTGGTTAGGCTAAGGACTCAAGAAGACCACCTTAGTGTTTCAATTAAATGGTTTTCTTCTAGTTTAAAAAGTCAAGACATGTCCAGACTCAGTGTTATTGACCTATAAAGGATTTTCAGTCATGTTCACAGGTTGGGAACCTTGAGAGGTTCTGCAGACAGCCGACAGACAGGGAATAAGGTAAGCACTAGCTTTAGATATTGGTTTAGGATCGGTACCAGGTGAGGGTATTTGAGGTTCCAAAACACGTGTAGGACATGGAACAGATAGTGGTACACATCACTGTGGTTAGTGGCTAGTGGCTGGATCAGCATTGTAGGGAGGCCAGGCTTTAGGCACTCATGTGTTAGGCCTGGTGCACGCTGTAGAGAAACCAGGTTCTGAGAAGGCTGGTGAGCTGATGATAGTCCGAGGTATGATTCTGGTTTCGTAGTGATTTACTCTGGTTTATCTTTTGGAATTCCATGTTGAGTCATGTCTATTTTGAGTGCATGAGGTGAATATGGTGAATATGGACTGACCATATGCTTTTCAGTATGTTAGCACTGTCCTGGGTGTGTGATTATGTATGTATGAGGTGTTTGGCTTCTGGAGAATCGTGGTTGTCATTCTTGAGGTTCATGGGCTTTGGGGAATTTGAGGTATGATGGTTACCTAAGATGTCTCCATAATCTAGGCACCATGATGGAGTGGTACTTGATTAAGGTGTAAGGCACTGAGACTTAATTGAGAATCCATGGAGATGTGGGACCTCGATGTTGCCAAGGGTGACATGGGATCGATGTGGGCATCGATGTGTTGTAGTACATGATTTGGGTGTTGAGAGTGATATGGGAGCACTTGATAAGATGCAGGAGTGACGATGCATCATTGGACGATCATGGGTCTGGAGATAGGTTGATGGAACTTTGATTGATTTGATTTTTGGGTTGTAATGGAAAGGGTTTGGAAATTCCTATGGTGGGGATACCCCATGAGGAATTTGGCCTAAAACCTTGAGATCGGAGTAGTCTAGGTTATTTTACCAGGATTAGTATGTTATATACCATATCTAGGTTTTTTTTTATATTTCTTATGAATGAGATATGTTAAGGTGAGTAGATTGTAACATCCCGGGTTTTTGAATTGGTCAAAATTCACCCCTGCTTTGAACTTTTCCATTAGTGGTTATGCTACTTTTTGTTTCGTTGAACGGAACTCAATTTCGACAGTTTCATTGGATTTATATGATGGTTTTTTGTTAGTATAATGGTTTAGAGAATTCCCTGGTTATTTTAGTTTGTTTTTTTGGAGATTCATAGGCCAAATGGTCTACTTTGAAGTTATAGGTCAGGGTGCACAGTTTAGGTAAAATTGTATTGCCCCTTATAGGTAACTGTGTAAATCTTTTTGAACTACCACATAGTTTAGGGAAACCAAGCGTGGGAGACACATCGTTTTGTGAACATCTCTCCAGTTTTGACATAGTGTTACCACATAGTTTGTGCATGGTTGAAAACCCATTCAAGTAGCTCATGCGGGCCTATAGCCTTAGGTAGTGGCTACCGCACGATTGACGCGTAGTTTGGTAAACCATGTGGGTAGACCGTTTGTCCTGTACAGGATTCCATTTTTAGTTTTTATTTTATTTCTCTTTTTATGTTTTATTTTTTATTTCCTCTTCTTCTTCTCCCTCGTCACACATAGTAGAGAGTTTCACCCTTATTTCTCCTTCTCCATCGATTTTGATCCCACTCCTCAATCGGTGATCCATTCTTTGATATGTCATATGATATAGGACCACATCGGTAAGGATAACCCCATGCGTTCTTATTATATGTTTATATTTCACTTAATGAACTAATTTTCCATCAAAGCCAATTTTAGTGTATATGATGGAAACTCAGATCTATGTTAATCAACTTCAAAATGGATATCGATATCAGATGTGCCTACATCTATTACTCTTTGGTAGGTAGTTCATACCTTCATTTGTGTTCTCGTAGTCATTTTAAGGTGTGGATTAAAGTTCACATTTTTTATATTTTGAGTGGCACCTTATTATTACTCATGATTTATATAAAAATGATTTTGTGACCCTAAGGGATGTCTTTGGACATTCCTGAAACTATTTTGTATGAGAGAGGTTTGGTTAGAGGTTGTTGCTCCTTGGGGAATTTTTCTCAGGGATCCAAAATCGTCTAAATTGATTTTTTTTGTTTTAAATTTATTTGTTTAATTTAATCTGGCATGGAATGAATTTGAGGAATTCATGAACTCTATATTTAAATTTTGAAAATTGTTTAGGTTGTGAAATTCAACTGTCTAAATTGAATTGCTAAAACTGTGTTTTTTAAAGTGTATGTATATATAATTTCCTAAATTTCATGAGATGGAACTCAATGGGTCATGATGGGCATGGACTTAGATGACATTAGGATGGCATGGCCTTTGGATTGGACATCAAGGATATTGGATTGAGGCAGATAGGTCGTCAAGTTTGGCATGGCATGTGATATTTGTATGGAAAGGCCATCAGTTTTTGAAAGACATGGTCGTAGTGGCATGAGGTGTCTGTTGGTGTGGATTAGGTTCTATATTTGGTGATTTCCTCTCACATGTGGTGACCAAAGGGTTGATTGAGTCATGTATACATTGTAGGAATTCATGATGAGATGGTTTTGATCACTCATGTGGGTAAAGGCCCCAATTGTTGTAGCTTATGTATATATGGGTTGGGGGTGCTTGCTGTGAAAATACTAGTATAAGGTGAGGATCCTTAGGTTGAATGAAATGACGAAATCTAGTTAGGGGATAAGGATCTTAGTTATTAAGGCCATGATCCAGGATATTAATTAGGGATAGATATTATTGTTCTTCCTATTGTCGCGCATTGGGTTGATGTGGGATTTTAAGAAGGGGTCTTTTTGAAATGGTTACTAATTACTTGGGCATGCCTTTGGAACATCAGGCTACATGATACATGAGGTGTGAGGAGGCATGTGGTGCCAAGTTACATGATTTTTGGTGGAACATAAGGGTTCACCTAGAGTGTGCTACACCAGGGGTACCTTGGGCCACGGTCCAAGGACCCTCTCAACTTTTGAGATTCAATCATTATTCAAAGAAGGTGACACTTCTTAGTGGTTGTTGAGCACTAGAGGGGTTTTTTTGTTTATTTGTCACTTTTTAATGCTACTTATTTAATTATGTTGCACACATTCTTAAACACATATGATTGGTGCGTACCATTGGTTGGTATCCTATTTAGAGTAATCTCACACCCTACATGGGTCCTTTGTGATGCATGTAGACTTTATGAACTTACGTACAGGTAAAGGATCAGCTTTAGGTGATGGATCATAGTAGTTGTTTGCATGCATATCAGAATGGACCTTGAGGTCATTCCTAGATGGAGTTTTACTTTTTATAGCTTTCATTCCAGTATCAATATGATTATTTTATATGTACCTACTATTGTTTATCCATTGGCGCTCCTTGGAACATTGACCTATTTTTTGGATTGAATATTTTTTCTTTTAGTTAATACAAGTGTTGTGTTTGGCATGCTAGCATGTTTATTTATTTATGCTATAGTTCATTATTTATTTATTTTTATATTTATTACTATGGATGTACTTCCCCCATTGGTGGGTCTGGTTTGAGTCTATTGAGTCTTATTTCTGCTGAATGTTTTTATTTTTTAGACTAGTATAGTATCTATCCCCAGAGGGTATATTCTCCCCAACTTGTTAAATTATGTTGTCGCTACTAATCAACAGCCTTTCGTATTTTGGGAGGTGTGACTAAGTCCAGTATAACCAAGTATGATATCATTATGCATGTGGTTGTGCAGTTTGGGGATGCTATAGTGGTATCACCAGTGAACATAAGTGAGAGATACTATATAATTTGTTCCTATATAGAAAATGTTTAATGTATCCTTCCCAAAATTCCTTATTAATGAAACAGCCAAGAAAAGCTTTATAAATGATAAATAGTCTTGGAGAAAGAGGATCACCTTGTACTAATCCTAAAAAATATTTGGAAAACCCACATCTCCTCCCTAGAAAGGAAATAGAGGCCCATGACATGTTGAACAACCTAAATAAGAGATTCTAAGACCAAGATGAAATTACCATGTGATTAAGAACCATGATAATATAACTCCACTTAATTAAATCATAATATTTTTCCATATAATGTTCAATGACCATATTGGATCCAATAACCATTCAGTTGATGTCACTCACCATCTCTTGGTCAAGACCAATAGAACCTTGGATCGAACATTCCTGAACAAACCCTTGCTTCTCCTTCCAAATCCACTGAGGTAGATTCATGGTTAGCCTTATATTACTCAAGATTACATGAATATTATACATCGAAGTTGCACATTCTTATTGTCCTATAATGACTCAACATATAGGGATCTTCTTGGAAGTGAGCGTTAGAACCAGTAAACAGTGACTTGAAGTGTAAATTATCCATACCTCTAACCACCTCATGAACATTAGAAAAAGTTTCTTCCTATAATAAGATGTTATTTATGATAAAAAGCCACTTATATTTGATTGGATAATGAAATTAGGAAGTGTTACGGTCTCCATATTTTAACTATTTGACTTATGATTGATCGCGTGCCATGAACTCATGACTTAGAATAATTTTAGCCTGTATGTTCATCTTATATGATATCTTATTGAAAAAGACCTCATCCTATTCACTCTCAAGGCATAACTACATTCAAAAAATATCATCAGAAATATTTTCCATGTGTTGTGTGCAAGGGGTGACTATTAAACAAGGTTTGAAGGTCCCATTTCAAATATCTTAATTTACTTGGAAGTCATAATATATACTTCCATTCAAAGTATTGTTCCAAGAATCCTCCATAATCGATTGATATCCCAGCATTGAGATCTAGTGATGATAGAAAATAAAATGATTGCAATGGAATTATCTGGTAGAAAGCATAATGCATAGTGGAGAATGGCCAGAAATATATCTAATAAGATGAGTAAATTTTGTGTTAGGTAAGCAATAAATTTCCAGGAAATTAGCTAAAAAATGATCAAGAATACTCCAAGAGCACCCCCTAACACCCTGGTTGTTGAACTACATGTGATGGTCTCCCACATATCCTAACTTAAGAAGGATTTTTGGTGCTATTAAATTGTAGAAATATTGGATAGAATTTAGAGGGAAATCAATCCCACATTTATTCTCCATAAAATCAAAAAACACATCAAACTCACCTCCTACAAACCACAACATATCCCCTAGAGAGAAGGAACCCAAATCATCCCATAAATACTTCCTTTCTTGTGAATCGCATTTAGTGTAAACAAAAGAGAATAAAAAAATGGGCACCTTAAATATCCCTCATAATGATAAAATTCTTTGAGGAACACACTAGATCAACTTAGATATTAGAATTCTAGAAAATAAAGATGTGGTGATTACTCAGTTCAGCATTTATGAAATGAGATATCTTAACTATGCTCGCAAAAAATAGAAATCTTAGAAAAGACTATTATATCTCAAGAAATAAATCCATATAAGATTTATTATTCGAAACATAAAAATTCATGAAATCATATTTAACCTATGAAACATGACCATATTAATTATAGATGAGATGGGAGATCATTACAAAAGTTGTCCCCTGAATTTGGCCCCAGGCATCTCAGTACACTTTGAGATAGAATCAGATTTAGAATGAAGCCTCTTGGACTGTGATCTAGTTAATGCACCTTTGGGAGGAGATGGTAGAGGAAAAACATCCATTTATGAACCATACTATACATAATAAAATATAATATATCTATTTGATAGCTTCATCCTTGAATACTTGGGGGAAAATGGATCATAAAGAAACAATGTTGGAGAAGTAGCTTGAATCAATTCCCCCATCCTAAATTTGATGAAGTGGGGAGTAAAAATTTTAATGAGGTACCACCCGCCAGTCATCTGTAAATGGATCTACTAGATGATATTTATTTGTGACTATTTCTAGAAAAGAATTTTTCCCTGGACAGGTTATAGGAGAAACAGAAGAAAATGAAATAGGAATGGGATATGGTGGTTTAACAATAGGGTCGACCCAAAAAATATGGTTTCCCAAGCCCAATATTCATAATAATTCCCTTGTAATATGCATAATTATATAAAAAATATTTAAAATTATGCTATATTGGTTAGTAAATTAAAACTAATATATATATTAATAAATTCAAACTAATTAAATATAATATTAATTAGTGTTAAATTGTTGTATCTATAAAAATAAATAAATACATAAAAAATATTCTACTAAATATAAATAAATAACCTAAAAAATGAGATGAAATAAAAATTCATCAACTCATTTATTTATTATCTCATCCAGTAACCTCCCCACTAGACACCAACCACAAGGAGGATATTTATAAATTATAACAAATTTGAAATGATTCATTTGGTTTTATTTGTAATTTTTATTGAGTTTTATATATTTACATCAATGCTGATAATTTAGAGAAGCTGCAATTCAAACAAGCTCCTTCAGTTACATAAAATGGTAACATGTATCACCAGCAGAATAAATCTCAACTGGATAAACTCGTATATAAATAACTCTTTCTAGAAAAGGGTTGGGTAAGATCTACTCCCAACATGGGAAATACAAATTTATAATAACTATCAATATATGCAATAAACTAGAACAAAACATGACTTGTATTAAATAATTTAACTAGGAAAAATATGAATGATGGTAAATGAAATTGAACATTTGATTACAAAAGAAGCAAGTAATCAATGAGAAGGGGCCTTGATCCAAGTTTATACATGAGAGAATTTAATTTTCATATTTGAGTGGAGAAGTTCAGCTAATTCAAATCTATGAATTCAACATGACTATTTTGGTAAAAATGATTAAAATAAATTAACCTCACTTGAGGATCTTCAATCAAAATTCAAAAAACTCTACTCACTGAACACAAAACTCCACTTGATTGTTGATGAAGCTAACGTTTCCTAGTTTAGAGAAGATGGAATTTGGTGTTTAGTTGTTGGTTAATGTTGATAAATAGGCGGAAGATGAGGTGAGTAGAGTAGGCCTAAAAAATAGTGGCATTGACAAGGGGTGCGAGGTGGGGAGTTTGGCAGGTGTGGAACCAAGGATATGAGGGAGAAGATGAGAGAGAAAGTGAGGTCATTGATGGGCATAGGGAGTAGCGATTATGGTGGATAAAAGGCTTGAACTAGTTTTAGATAGGGTTATAGAGATCATGGGAGAGGGAGAGAGGAAGAGGGATATGGGTTTCCCCCATATTGGTTGTTTTCCTATCCCTAGGGCTTGTGGGGCTCGCCCTTGGGGTTACCCTATTGAAAAACCTTACCATGGGGATCGGGGACATCACCCAACTTGGATAGATTAGGTGGGTAGATAAATTAAGAGGAGAAGAAATGACAAAGTCCAACCCCAATGATGTTTTTCCTTCCTTACTTTAATGATGGAGAGCAGTTGGGAAGCCACAACGTTTTCAAGAGTATGAAGAAGAATGTCCTTGAAGATGACAGTTTTTAAAGAAAAGAATCAGTGGGGAAAATACATGCTTTATCCACCACTCAAGAGACTCACAAACCCATAAAATAATCTACGATAGTTGAGGATAAGAGAGGTCGATTTACACAAAAATACGAGCTGATGTGGAATCCAAATGGGTGATGGTTCTTTCATCTGCACAATGTAAATCCCCTAATGTGTTACTAGTACTGCAATGAAACCTGATGTTGTGAAACAAGAGAGGAAGTCTAGGTAGATTTATGAAAACCACATCCTAAGGAGAATCATCTCTTGATGCACATCCATATAATAGTGGAAGATATTAAGACTCCACCTTCTAGTCACATGAGATATATGGGACCAAGCCATCATGAAATATTCCCTTAAAGAAATAACAATACAGAATAACCTGCAGTTCATATTTGAAACCAGCAACAACAAAAATAATCCCCATGAAGCCACACAATTTTGGAATAAATAGATAAGAGGTTTATTAACTTGAGTTTGAGGTTTTATTCCTTTCCCGATGTGTCATTTCCCTCCCTATTCATCATTGGATATTTTCATGGCATAATATTCTGGTGTATATTTTAACTTACTAAATGTTTAGTAACACTTTCCCTTTAAATGAATACTATATTCAATAACTTGCTTCGCACGCACCACCAAAAAAAGATAACTATAGTACCAAAATAAAACAATTAAATTTGATTGTTACATTATTTCCATTACATTAACAAGTATAAGATAAAGTTACCATGTTATTAAAAATTTGAATAAAAATGAAAAAAATGGAATCGAGCATCAGAATTTTCCATTATGAAGCTCATTTTTTAAATCTTGGAAAGGATATATATTCATTAGGGTTTTCCCAAGAAAAAGCCAAATATGAACTCCAATAAATACAAAATGGGATAAATTGTATAAAATATAAGATCAAGAAGGTTGAAATTTTGAAGAGATCCATGTTCACAGAATCACAACCTACGACCACCACTAGAGTTTACCTTACGCTTATATCTTATGTATAGATATTTTGGGTCTATGTAACAAGAAATTATGTTTATATAAACATTTAATTATTAATTTAATAGGTTACATATAACATTAATTTTACTTACGTATCATTTTGACTTTTAGTGAAAAATAATATTCATTTATTAATACATTAGTAAAACTAATGAGACCATTTTATTCTTAAAAAATGTTTTTTTAATTGGACATTAATGTTAATTATTTAAATAAACTAAAAATATAATTTATATTTTTTATATTAATAATATTACACCAATATAATTATAAATTTATTGGAAATAAGAGTGGGAATAATTTATATATTTTTTTAAAAATTTATTATCCTTTGAAAAAAGATTTATTTTTATTTTTAGATTTATATTTACAATTTAAATATTATGAATTTAATTTTCCTAAATTAACTTTATTTTTTTATATATCCTAAAAATATTATCTAAGGATGAATTTTTGGGAATTTTCTGAAATATTTTATTTTATGGTGAATAATAAAAGATAAAAGTTTTCATTAATACCAAATCATTTTTAGCTATATCAATATCTAAGAAAGAATTAAATCATTAAAAAAATATTTTTATTGACAAAATTGTATTTAAGAAGTCAATTTATTCATTTTGAAATATTGTATTTATTTTAGAAATCCTACTTCTGTTATTTAAGAAATTAGGTAATATTTTACAATAAAAACCATTTTTAGTCGTTCTCTTGTAGTTAATATTTTAAAATTTGATATTAGGTTTTGGATTATTTCAAAGTCATATAACTCTAATTTGGATAATAATGAACTAGTGAATTTCATTAAAAACATAAAGATAATATTTATTAATGGAAATACACTTTTCTAAAAAATGAGTTTTTATGTGTTACACACGCTAATCCTAAAATTAAATTATCCTATAAAAATATAATTTATTTGATAAAATTAATTTAATATTTCGAATTTGTAGGTTCATATTATTTAATAATGCCAATTTTATTTTTAGGAATTAAATTTAAAGTACTTAAGTAAAAATTATTTACCATGGTAAAAACCAAAAAATTCTCAAGGTGAAAAATATTAGCGTAAATTACTTAAAAATATTTTTTAAAATTAACAGTTGGGTAATTATAGACCTAAAATTATCCCTAAATCTATTGTTTTCCACTTTATGCCCACTTTACATGTTAAAAATATGATTTCTTTATGATAACAATTTGTATTTACCAAATATATTATCCCCCTCACATATAAAAAGATCTCACCTTCACCCTATTTCTCCACTTATTGTAAAGAATTATCTAGATAAAATAATATTCCATAGTATATAATAAACTCTCTACCCATGTCCTATAACCATTGATATTTCCAAAAAACCATTCTAATGATCCTTATAAAGTTACACAATTGAGAACATCTAAAGGGAGAGGTAATGTTCTCATCTGAGCTCTCTTGATTTGTTTCTTCTTCTAACGCGTGAGATATTTTCAATTCATGAAGCTATGGTAAAATTAGTATTATCAATAATCTGAAATTTTATTAATATAATGTAATATTCATTTTTATCTTCATCTAGAATTACTCAAAAAATAAAGGCGTCGTTAAGTGTATGTATGGAGTACGGCCTCATTGAACGACTTTTTCTATTTTTCATAAACTATTTATATAGATTATAAAAAAGATTTATTTGATGAAAAAATATAGTATTTATAATATTATTAATATTATTAAATGATAATTATTTTGTTTTTCTACCTCCACCCATTCTATGGAAAATTAATGTTTCATTCGTGTGTACGTGGGGACTACTGCCTCCACGGAATTATGCATTCCATTTTCATTTTTTCCCTAAAATGGATAAAATTTAAAAAAAATTATTGTATAAGAATTATATATAAGATACTATTAATATTTTTTAAAGATAGTATTATACAATACATAAGATATATTCACAATAAGTAGTCATTGTAAACTTAACTGCCCGAAGGGAACAAATCAAGTATCCTTTCTTAATTTGAGAAAATTTTGGGAAAAAATAAGAAAATGTATAAATATTAATGTAACTAAATAATAAAATACATAAAACTCTACAATTATTTAGATTATGAATATATGTTTCATCAAATTTGACCAATTCCAATATACTATAGAAGTTTCAATGAAATTTAACGAATCACCTCAAGTAACTGGTATAAGTGAAAACTAATTAATAAATGAATGAGACATGATAATATATAGAACTCATAAAATAAAATATATATGAAATAATTTCATAATAAGGTATATAATAAAAAATTACTTAGGATGTTAGGTACATGTTCTGAGTGAATTATGACCTATGGTATGGGTTTATACATCTCAATTTTGATTCATCAAGATATGATTTGTATTCTCCACATGTTCCCTTTTTTGATGTAAATATTTTCCATGGATTTATATTATCAATAATTTCTTTAATTAAAATGAATTTATAAATACATCTCATGTTATAACTCTATGGGATTTTTATTTGAAATATAAAAAATTAATAAGTTATTTATTGAATTAATTTTCATTCTATATGTGTATTGATCTCTATTTATTGAATATTATTTTATAATTTCATTTATTCTTCCATTTATATATTTTACATGTTAAAACATTTTTTAAAAATTTTGAACTTCTTATTTAAAATAAAAATATAATTATTAGTTTATTTCTTTTGAAATTTTATGAAATTTTTAGGATTAATACTCATCATTTCTAATGTCCTTTCTCTTATATGTCCATATTTTCACTTTGTGAATATTTTATCATTTCTAATTTGAAAACCTAATGATTATGAACCTCATATTTCACCTCACCCATGTTTAAAATAAAAATTTATTTTCCTTTTAACGATGTGGTTTTCAACAAATTTATGTTAGAACATAATAAATGATCTTCCAAACCACACTCGTTACATTTGGATTATGTGTTCTATTTTATTTTATGCCTTTTACTCTTCCTAATTATCATTTATTTCATATTTATTCTATATTCATGTTATATACAGCATACATGCTTTAATATACCGTTTTATATTGGGGATAATAGATTTTTTGAGTTCCCTTTACAATTATATCCTCTAAGTGAACCTGGTTTAAGAGAACATACCTATTTATTATTTCATTTCATGTACCTATTTTTCATTGATAATGTGTAAATATATGGTGGAGGTGAATTAACCTTGTAAAAAGTTAAAAGATACAAAAACTAATAATGTGAGAAATTGATTAAGCGAAAGTTGATAAATTCACTCTGATTTGTTTATTATAATATAAAAGTATTTTAATAGCAGTGATGATTGAAAAATATTTATGAAAGTATGTGAATTAAGGATTAATGATTATATTAAATAAATAAATATAATGAAAATATATTTTGATTAGGAGTTTTATAGTAGAACAATGTGTTCCCATACATCTCCACCACTCGACATAGGAGGTAAAATATATAAATATCTTGATAATAATGTCAATAAAGAAAAATATTCTTCACAATTATTGTTTGTGAGAAGCTTAAAATTCTACATCAGTATCTAGGTGACCCATACCACACTTTTTTATAGTGAGAAACATTTGGTAACAGTTCATGAGAATATAGATGTTTTTATTACTCATAATTGTTACAGAGGTTCTCAAAAATCTCAAAGATGGGTGATTACAGTGGGAGAAGAGATATTTTAGAGGAAGGTGGGATCCTTTAAAGTAATTTATAAATTAAAATTTGTCTATTTCAGTATAATTTATAATTCAACCACTTCTTTATTGATTCGGATCAAGAATGATGTTCAAGAGTAAGTTAAAAGATAAAATACTCATTGATCCACTATTTATAGCCGTAAATATCCTTTATAAACCTATAGAATCGCTTTATAGAAATATAGACTTTTAATACTATATTTAATGATGTTTTAACATCATTGAATGTAGGATAAAGTTAATCATGAGATGAAATTACTTTCACCACACTTGGGTAAAAAAATACAAGACATTTTTTCATTAAAACAACCTAGCTCAAGGATCCACCACACCTTGGTATAAGATATTTTGATATGAAAATGATCTTATCCACATTTCCCAACTCCAACACCCTATAGTGCAAGTCATTTAGGCTAATATTTCATGGAACATCAAAAAGTGGATCTTCCGCTTGTATGAAGGAACTTCTAGGATTCTTCTAGATTCCTTCTACGGATTGAATACTTCCATTAAAAAGGTTTTATAAATACTTAATTCTACTTAAGATAATATAAAATTATGTCATTAAAAATAATAATCAATCTCTTAAAGAAGAAAATTAGAAACATGGGTGACTGTATGTGGTCATGAGAACACCATGGGAGAGATATGAACCAAACTATCCCTTTTTTCTTTAATAATCACCATCTAATCACCTTAATTAAATACTCCTTTTGGTTGATTTCATTTTTTGTGCAAAATGATCTAATTCTGATATCATATTATGCGATATAAATTATAATTAGTATTAAATCAATTTCTCTTTTCATAGGGTTCATTATGAGATGTTGAATGAAACTCATTTTCTATCAGTGGGTTCTTTATGATATGATGAATTGTTTTTTCTTATGGTGCACATATTTATGTATGATGATGATTTAGGTCCTATATATCCCTCTAATGAATTGGTTATGGTTTTATATGTTATAAGATAATGTAATGAGGGCCTTATTAAATATACTCAAAAATTAAACAGATATCCTTCCTAGATATTCCAACAAACTAAAGGGGTCTACTTGAATATTCTCATAATATGATGATATCATGTTTTTATAATTATATTATTGTACATTATTATGAAATATTTAAAGATAATGTTACACTTACATTGCATATGCCTCTGATTTTTATCAATGGATCATGTTTGTATCTCTTAATTACACTCTCTTTTTCCATGGAATATGTTCAATCATTTGAGAACACATGTCATTCTATTTGGACTTATGAACATATCTTATTGTTATAGTTTTATTTAAATAATTAAATTCCCATATCATCATGTTTTCTCATTTTCTTATGATTAATACCTTTATAACATGTTGATAATTTTTCCCCTAAAAAACATTAGAACTCACCATTTCCTTTTATTTTCATTACCTGGGTTATAAATATGATTATAACTTATAGGATGTCTAGAAGTGGTGTACAGTGTATCATTTATAGATAAATTTTAACATTTATTGTAAAATAAGTTGTTTTTTAGCTAGTCCTAAAAGACACTAAACCTTTAGAACTTTTGATTTTGCTTATAGTTTTATGATTAAAGGACTATTGATATAAAATATTGAATTATGTTTTTTTACCTAGGTTGGGTCACCATTATGAATACTATTGTACTCACCCAATTTTCTTGGTATATATATTTTTTAACTTTTAGAAATAAACATGTCCTTAGACTACCATATTCATGGATTTAATCAAATAGTTTCATTTCAATCAAAGGGAAAAAAAATTTCTTCCATTAATATTTATAGGAAAAATACTCTCTTAACTGGATCAATTAATGTCATATCACTTATAATGAACCCAATGTACACTATCACTCTATGAGAATATGTTATCATAGTTTCCATCTATAAATAAAATTACATGATTCATGATATACAATAATATTAATCTCAAGTAAAAAAAACTATATACACATTTGTGAATAGGAATATCCAATGAAATATAAACATGTTTAATTCTTATTGGTTGGTATATCCTCATGATCTCTGTACTTTGAGGAAACCATGAGTGAACATAATTAGAAGAAGTCTCATTGTATTTTGAGACTCAAACATCATACAGTAAAACATTATATGTGTCCCACCATACATATATAACCAAGACCATTGAACGTACATTTTATAATATTGTTACAACATTACTAAGTTATCATTATGATGAGGAACTGTAATAACATTTTTGAGAAAAAAATACTCTATGAAAATTATCATTTAAATTTTACATTGAAGAACAACCAGTACATGATAAAATATTTATTAATATTATAATGGTAAAAAGAACAATTTATGTTAGTTAGAGGGTACCAATTGAATCATATGTATTATATTTGATATGATATTTGAAATAATAATTTCCTCTTGGAATAAAGCATTCCATGAGTCCCAAATTTATGAAAATCATAGATCTAAATAGTTCTGTTGATATGTTAAAACTATAATGAGTAGGAACATGTATGAGATACATTGTTCACTCATCGTTACAAGTTAAGAACTTTTACATTAGACTAATAAAATTTTAAAAATACTATATAGATTGACATATGACTATTATTTCTATTTCTATTATGGTAAAATAATATTTTTCCTTGGACATGAGATAAGAAAAGTTTCCTATTTTTGGTATCACATGCTTTGGAATTTACCTGAAATAATTTTATTATATGATTAGGTGTACGATTAATCATGTAAAGGGATTTAACAAGTCATGATGGGATTTATCCTACCTATGATTGTAACATACATCATGGTCCCTTTATTTTTTAGAATAATGAATTAGATGACTATGCTCAAATAATTGATATTATATTTTTAAATGATTCTAAACAGTTTACTAAGAACCAATAAATGAATGATTATGGTCATCTGTTATTTAAATTATCCATGTCTCAGTTCTAATATTGATGTTTGAATTATATTCATATAATTATAAAACACATTTTTTGACTAGATCACTTACCCATTTTTTGTTTGGGTAGTATTGATGTCTTTAAAGACACCACTCTATGCTTATGGTCATGAATGGGATTCCTAAAAACTTCAAACACCATGAAGGTTTATAGGGTCAAACACAAAGAACCATTTCGATTTAGATTAAAATACAATGAGTTTGGACTTACTTTTATACCATATGTTGAACAAAATTATTGGGATAAATTTCATAAACTAGTTATTTTTAATAGTTAAACATGTGAATTTGGATTGGAGTTCCCAAAAAATATGGGATTATTTCATTATTTTTTTATCTGCATATAGATTTCACAGAACATGTATAATGATCATTTCATTTAGGATCCTCGAGGGTATGATTTTTTAGGACTGTTTGGTCATTTTTTTGTCCCATGATGTTACTTTGTTCATTTTGATTGTGTGTTGAGAATCTAAGATACATAATGTGGTAATGTATTCCACATTCATTAGATTTACATGTTGAAATTTCATACATGAAACAAATGACTTAGGGGTAATTTTCCGATAATTCAGCATCTGTTTGAGATTGTACAACCAATTTTGGTCACCCATCATATGTGAGTTAGAAGGATGGACTGAATTGGATTATATGTGTTTTTATATGCCTAGGATGTTTAATTAATGTATTTTCTATTCTAACATGCACTAAAAAACCAAAAACAATTCCTAATTACAGTCATGGCTAATGAGTTTAACAATGTTTCATAAAAGCTTTTGGAAATTACACATGGGTATAATTAGCCTTGTTTTTAACACGATTTACTCATTTTTTCCAAAAACATGTTTAATTAACATCCAAATTACCTACCTTTTATACCACCATGTGTACATTGTTTTATTATAAATATATATATTATTTAATTAGAAATTAATTTTTCTAAATGTTCATCTTTGCGAACCTCTCTAATTTGAACCACCTAACCATCAAATGCCACTACTGAACCCCGATCCCACTGAACTAGACACACATGTGTCCCACTATCAAAATTTCATAAAAAATCACTATTCTAGGATTGAACCAAGGATGGGTCATTGATCACCCAATTCTCAGAGAACTATTCCTTATGGTGGTTATTTATATTATATATTATTTTTCATATACATATAAATATACATACATATGTAAAACAATATATAAAAACAATATATTAGTATATTAATATAGTAAGATAAATATAATTTGTTAATGTATAAACATACATATATACATTAACATATCAATATACATATATGTATATTAACTAATAACCATATATTTACATATTTTATTTTTAATATTATATAATACTATCATTTCATTTTATATATATATATATAGACATACAAATACACACATATAGAGACATATATATATGCACATATATGTAACATGTATATATGAATGTATACGTGCTCGTGTTAACTAATTTTATAAAAAAAATATTTTAATATTACATAATTATATTATATATTTACTGTATATATATATATATATTATTTATCCACGTTATTTTTTATATTATGTAATATTATTCTATGTGTGTGTGTGTTAAATATAAAATGTGATAAATTTTCCAAAAATGGCATTAACCATGGATTCAAACCCATGGTATAGGAAATTTTAATATTGAAAAGATAAAGTACACCTTCAAGGGATATGGGTAGTACAATGAAGAAAATTGGTGCAAACAATGCCATTAAAAAATAAGACATCACTCAACAATCACCATATTTTATGTTTTCCACTACTTCCTTGAGAGCCACCATGACCTATCAGGTGTTGAGAACTCTTACACTACATAGGCGTGTGTGATGTATCATCTTGGTTATTCGTTCCTGAGGAATCATGTTCCTAATAATGTGATTAATTTCCCCCAATGAAATCATTTTTTTAAAATAAAAAGATATCCATGTAGATTTGTGGCATCCATAAAATTAGAATTGACTCTTTCCTTGATAGTCTCAATAGATAAGGATTTTTAACCAAAAAAAATCATGAACATTTCAAAATTACACATAAAAGGTATCCCTACTATTAGATCTATTTCAAATGTCAAGAAGACTAAGTGAGTGGACACGGATCTTTGGCATGGGTGACATACCTCCCGACAGTTGCCTCTATAATTGATTTTTAGCTCTATATTTATAATTACTCTGCAAATTAAATTCTTTAAGATTTTTCTTAGTGACAATAATTTTAATTCTCCCAAAACCATGGGGTTGACTTTCATCAGTTATAATAACCTTAGGCAAATGCTATGGCAATGCATTGTGTCAAGCAAGACATAAGACCAAGGAGAAGTATTCTTCAGTGGAAAGAGACTGGTACTCCAATGGATTTGAATCAACTATCTTCCCCATGGATTCTATATCCTAGGCCATATCCCTAGAGATAGTTCCAATAGGGGCTAGTTTCATGTGTGAATCATTTCCTATATTTGAGGAGTCATGATGTTTTTTCACATGGATAGGTTGTGAGGAAGTACCCACCTGCTTCAATTGAATTTTACTAACATTTATACAATAATAAAAAATATGATCCACTAAAATACAAAAATGGATAAATTCTGGGATTGATTAATACTCAAATTTAACCTCTATATTCTCACCATTTTCCATCAATGTGTTGCAATCAGGTGGACTATTTAGCAAAACATTTACATCCCATGTATTTATAGAATAAAAAATTTCATATCAATTAATATTTTTGAATTTAATACTAATTTTAGTTTAAATATGATAATATTTATGATATCATACCTGACATGCAATAATGGGTTTCCCCAAAATCATACGTTGCACATAACATTGAGTTATATTGAAAAATAATAAAATATTATTATTATGATTTTAAATGGTACTTAATGAATCTTAATTCTATTGTTAGTAATTAAAAAAACTAACTATAAAATGGTTACACATTTTTTTAAAATGTTTTTACATTTAAACAATATATTTTAGAGGGTTAAAATGAGAATGAATTCAATTTTAAGCATAAAATACTCTAATATTTTTAAAAGATCATTTTACAACCTTTTGATGATGAACCATTTTTAAATATATATTTTTTCAATTCTTCATTTTCTATATTATAAAATAAACTTATTATTTAGAAGTGGGAAATCAAAATTTACTTTTTATATTTTTCTAATAAAATTCATATTTTTATGAATAGTGAAAAATACTGAATTTTAATTCAAAACCGCATTTTCATATAATTTATTTATATATTTAGATTGTACTTTTAATTGGTTTTAATGTTTAATTGTATTATTTTTATATATAAAAATTAAATTATGTTCATTGTAAGTATGTTCACATTTTAATTTGAAATAAACACATGTCAATCTTTTGATAGTTTTTATTTCTTAAAAACCTGTTTTTTGGTTTTGACAATGGGAATTAATTTTAAATTAATTTCCTCCAATTATATGTTTTGAATTTGGAAAAGTGGATTCCATATTTGGTTTAATAAGTTCCAAATTATTTAAATATGTTCCCTTTATTTTTTAACATTATGAATAGTAACTTCATAAATTATTAATATTTACAATGGTTAATGGGTAAATCAGGTAAATAAGGGTACAAAATAATATTATAATAATATAAACCTACCCTAACATGTTTAATAATGCTATTGGATGAGGTATTTTAGATCTTTATAATTCTTTTTTAGATTTTAGGACCCCATGGAGCCACTTGGGTTTGATGATGACCTTTTATAATATTTATTTTAAAGAAAAGGGAAATATAACAAAAACATGTATCTCCTAACTAAAACAATTTTAATTTGGTTTATATAAATTATATCTTAAACTATAAATAATAATTATAAATATAATAATATTTCATAAATCATGGTATTTTATTTATAATTTTTAGACATTAAATAAATAAATTATTTATGACATAATGATAATGTAGTGATTTATTTATTAATGAAAGATTCAAATAAATGTTATTATAAATATTAAAATAAATGCAATTTAACATTTTTACTCCATCCAAAAAAAATTGGATGACATTGACATGTTATGAATTATTTAGTACCTTTTATTTTAAGTAATTAATTTTTTATGACGTTAATAAAAATCAATTACTAAATAGTGGAAAATTTGATACAAATGAGTTTTTAAAACAAATACTATTTTATAAATTACGTAATACTCTAAAAAATATAAGATTTGGTCAAATGTATTATATAATGTTAAAAATTTCATTTATTATCCAATTTTGGTTCTATTTTCATTTTATAGTAACTATAGTAACCATATATTATGAAAATACAAGAAGGCATGGTAAGAGTTAATGTTTTTAACTAAGAGTTAAAGCTAAAAGATAAGGTTAATTCTATGACCTAAACTTGTCTAAAACCTACTGGTTGAGAGGATATCTACCCATCCTCATCTTACCCTTTAATTATATCACTTTTTTCTATTATAATTCTAAAATCAATTTTTAAGAATTTAATATTTCAAGACTTTCCTTAAGTGTCGCTCCTCCCTCTTATAAAAAGACACCGCCTCTACCCACTTACTCACACCTCTAAAGCTCCTTGGATCATCCAAATTATACTCAAATAATCTCCCAAAATCCCTAAATTCCTCCTATATGCTACAATTTGGGAATAAATCCACCCTAAGGATACCTTTTGTGAAAATCAAAAGGAGATACTCAAAAAAGAGGTATTTGTTTTATCACCTATTTCAAAATTCTTTTCTTATTATAATTACTCTTCTTATGTTTTTTCCATAATAAAGTAATAAATAAATTATATTCTACATGATTATATGATATGGTAATTATGGTAAACCCTTATACATTATTTTATCCATCCTACAAATAACAATATCACCATACGTGAGTACGTACGACTTACCATCTCCACGTTGTGGTGTAATTTGTTATTCAACAAGATGAATTTGGATGGGTATAACGATGAGTATAATGGATGTAAATAATTAACATAGTATTATAATTATTCTATATTATTAATATTCCATCAAATTCTATACCGTTTAACCATTAAGTGAATGATATTGTCACTCATGCGAACGTACGACCTACCATCTCCATGATGAGATGTGATTCATTCTACATGATCTTCAATAAAACATGATTATATACATAAATTAAATTAATAAGTATGATATATATTATATTTAAATTTAATATATTCTTCTGTAATTTTTATTTACAACATACCTTTATGCTTTCCATAATCTGTAAATATGATAATTTTGTTTTAGGAAGTGTGGACAACTGCCCCCTCAAAGCGATATAACTCATTCATTTTATACATGGAACATATAAAATGATAGTGTTAATAAACTTATGTAATATAAATAACATATATATTATACTGGAAATATAATATGCCTATGTATAATTTTTTATTCATTCATTTAATATGAAAAATAAATGAAAGTAGTGTTCATGTGTACGTACGACCTACCGTCTCCATGAATTGTGCATTTAATTTATTTTCTCCCAGTGTTATGGAATATTATAAATTCATATATACTGGATATATATGATATTCAAATAATTAATAATATTCTATAATAATGGAATTTTGACTACATGTAAAATTTATATCAAACAAGTTCATTTTAGAGTCAAGTACCGAATATCGACAAAATTACCAATATGAACTTAAATAATTATGTAAGTTTTATAACATGGTAATAAGTAATATAAATGGAATAATAAACATGAAAAATGTTCTCATGAAATTATATATTAACCTATGTTTATTATTCAATAATATAAATAACAAACGAGACAAGTCAGGTTCGAGGGAATGAAAATCTTAACTCAATCTTCATTCATTGATTTTAATATCCATATCATTGGTTTTGTTTTTTCAAGAATATTATTGAATGAACACTTATTTTTTTACACTGAATATCCACTTATATTGTATGTATTTATATTTTTCAAACATATTTATGTCATTTATTTGTCCTTAATCTAATGACATGATCCTTGTAAGGGACTTCGTCACAATCTCCTTTTATTGAGGTATATTTGGATTTATATACGACATTATTTTATACGTTGTATAATTATAACCTTTAGCTTTTAATTTAATTCATTAGTTTTCAAAAGAAATATTATTCAGTGAATCATTTTACTAAATGACAAAAGGAATGTTTATTTTTAATATATGTGGAGGCAACGACCTTTCTGCCGCCATGAGAATTATTTGATATCTAGCTTCCTCTACAAGTTGTAATGTTTTTAAAATGAAAATTAATACCATATTAATTTATTTAGGTATTTTTTTATTGAAAATGATTTTTAGAATGGATTTATTATATCAATATCATGAAATATTGACTTATTATTTCAATGTGGATATCTTATTTTTCTTTATGCATGTGCATATGTTATGATTATGTTATGGTTCTTGGGTATTTCTTATGTATATGGGTGGTTCTGTGCTAAATCGGGGGTGGGTGAGCCAGTAATAGCTCTCTAATGCATTGGGTAACATAATGGAGGTAAACTTTAAGGTTTCTCCTAAGAGATTTAGGGAATATAGTGTGATGGGTATTCCAAAACGTAACTGTGAAGGTTACTCCCTATGTAGCTGTGAAAGCTACAATGTAAGTATGTTATGAATACCACAAGTTACCTTTATGATTTATGATTTATATGATTTATTCATAAATATTATGATTTCCTGAGGTATATTAATGAGATTATGTTTTATGAGTAAAAAGAATTACTTTATTGATTTGTATGTATTCGTGGATTAATGTTTTCTTCCTTTATTATATATCCCATCCCAAGTTTCTGAAATGTTTTCCACAAGGTATAAGGAAGGGTAAGATAAAGGAATAATTCAAGAAGATTTTTATCAATAAAATAATTCTTATTTTATTTAAAGAGTTTTATTGGATAGAGTAGAAGTGTCTACTTTGTAATATTTGAGATGTAATATTATAGTTATGTCCTAATTATCTAAAGATCTAAACCTAAAAAGATTATCAATGTAAAAGAAAGTAAATTATTGATCAAAACTCAAGATTATGTAATGTTTAAGTCTGGGGTCTTACAGTTGGTATAAGAGGTAATTTTAGATAACTTTAGATGTTATGGTGTTATTCAACCATAAGTGACATGTTATATATAACCACAATGGTTAGTATATTAGAAAGATTCATAGTTATTTTAGATAAATTTAATGAGGTTATGATAAAATGAATAAGTATATCTTAGTGTTTACCCTAATCATAACATAGTATATTATGATTTTACCTATATACTGACACTGATCTTTTTTGTAATATGTTATAGATGTGGTAATTTAGGCCATCACGAAATAACCTTCCATGGAAAAATTAATTGTTTAGTTGACTCAAGGAATGGAAAATAAGTTCTTTTTTATTTATCAATTGAATTATTAAGTGTGTGCAGTATGATCATTATGAAAATAGATATACGGCGAAGAAGGTTCTAGAATGGGATCATGAGGACCCTAAAAATATATGTTTACAAATACCTAACGTTATTCCGATTGAGGATGAGGAAACTAAAAATGACCTATGAATGGTGGGTATTACTTCTTAGCTCATGTTTTTACAATATTTATTCTTTGTATATTATTACTGATTTTGTTTTTAGGAAATCATTATTAAATAATAATATTGAAGAACATGGTTAAGGGATCATGAAGAATGTTGGATGATTAAGATGTTTACATTTTAGAAATTTTATGAGTTATGTTGGATCTATGGATGATGATATATTTAAATGTATTAATGATGGGGTTACATTGGAATACTTTTAGAATGTGTAACCCTTAAGTTTCTCATGTAAAAAGTAGGAATAATTATCTTTTATTTTGTGGATATAGTTATAAAGAATCATTAGGGTTTATAAGATCCTTGATTTTGATGTAGTTGTGTTTTATTACATTTTGAGATGGAAAATGAAAGGCATGAGATAAAATTAAGGTTAAATTATGTTATGGTTATTTTTGAAGATTTTATCTCATTTTATGAATGTTATAAGAATTATATAGTTTTTTAAAAAACAAAACATGAAAACCATGTGAAAACCAATCGTATCAGACAAAGATGTGGGAATTGATCCCACAACTAATGTGTGACTGGGATTTATCACCTACCACTGGCCTAGTGAAGTCTCTGGTTAGTATGACTTATTATTTTTCGTGAAATTATTTTATTGATCAATAATATGATTATTTTTGGAATTTATGTTTTATCAAATGGATATCCTTAGTTTAGGAAAATGATGTGGTGATTAAGTGATAAATGTTATTTTGGAAGATGTTCTCTCTTTTGGGAACCCTATATACCTAAGGAAAATAGAATAATATGGGGTTTAATTTGAGGAGTAATGGTTGAATTTTATTTTGGAAGAATCTATGTTTTTATTATAGATATATGGAGATTTGGGTTATTTATGGAAATTATTATGCTATCATGGAGGATATGTGAATAGGTTAATTATTTTTAAGTATGGGGCTTTTAGAGTAGTCGATGTTTTTTAGAGATAAATGTTAATATATATCATGGAATAATATGTGATCAAATCCTTCTGAATTTTGGGTTTCAATCTTAGTTGTGATTACATTGAATAATTTTAAGGACAATTGTTTATTTAACGGTCTTTGTGGAACTTTGGGTATTGTTTGTTTAATTTTAGAGATTAAGAGTAGTGTTTATTTTTATAAAGGATTATCATTTTTGGAGATAATCAGATCTTGTAACAACCATGTTGCTTTTAGTTAATGTATAGAGATAGGGGAAAAATATAGTTTATATTTTTTGGATTATTTGATTCTTTAGAAGTTCATTCTAGTGCTTCAGGTGTGAAAAAGTCATCTTGAGTGCTTATTGTTTGGAAAAAAGATGATTTTTGGGTAGATATTTATTAAAGGATAAAACTCTACTGGACAAGTAAATATGATTCCTTATGTTCTTATTAAGGCTCATAATTAAATTCAACAAATTTATTAAATGGAATTTAAATATCATTTCAGTTTACTTTTCCTACTAGGAAATCAAATACCATTTAACCCATCACAATTTTATAGTTTTATGGTTGTTAACTTTCTCTTAATCATGTTTTCTATAACTCTCTATTAGAACAAGATGGTTAGTTTATATTCTTGTATCAATTATTTCCTACATAGAATCCTAGTATTTTTATCTCAGGTAACCTTTGTACTTCTCTATATTTCTTTTAAAGTGATAGTTTTATTGACTTGTTTTTCAGTGTGGGATTTTCACTAATGTTTCCGAGCCTAATTTTAAAATTGTGAGGACACAATTTCCAAAAGGGGGGAATGATGTTACATCCAAAGTATTTATAGAATAATTCATTTTCATATCTATTAATATTTTTGAATATAATTTTAATTTTAGTTTAAAGAGTAAACTATGTACGATAGCATACCAGACACCTAACAACGGGTTTCTTCAAAATATTACGTTGTACACAACATTGTGTTATACGAAAAAATAATAAAATATTATTATTATTATTTTAAATAGTACCTAACATATAAAAATTTTATTGATGGTAATGAATAGAAATAACTACAATATTATTACATTTGTTTGATAAATGTTTGTACATTTATCTAAAAAAAATAGAGGCTTAAAATGAAAAAAAAATCCAATTTTAAGCATAAAATACTCTTATATTTTTAAAAGATTGTTTTACAGCCTTTTGATGGAGAACCAATTTTAAATAATTTTTTTATAAATTTTATATGTTCTCTATGATTAAATAATCATCTTATTTAGAAGTTATAAATCAAAATTTACTTTTTATATTTTTCTGATAAAATCCATATATTTATGAATAGTGAAACATATTGCATTTTAATTCAAAACTACCGTCTCATCTAATTTATTTATATAGTTATAGTGTTTTTTAAATTGGTTTTAAAGTGTAATTGTATTATGTTTTTATCATTTAATATAATGATGGTCATTGGAAATAATTTTACATTTTAATTGGACATAAACACATGTCAATCTTTTGTGTATTTTTACTTCTTAAAAACCCGTTTTCAGGTTTTGACAACAGGAATTAATTTAAAATTAATTTCAACCAATTATGTGTTTTGAATAAGTAAAATTGGATTCCATATTGGGAATCATAAGTTCCAGATTATTTAAATAGGTGCCCTTTATTTTAGGACATTAATAATAGTAACTTCAGTAATTATTCTCATTTACCATGGTTGAAGGGTAACTCATGTAAATAAGGTTAAAAAAATAATAATATAATAATATAAAACTACCCTAACATGTGTCTTAATCCTATTGGATGAGATATTTCCGACCATAAGGATCCTTGGGTCTAATCTAAGACCAAATGGATCCACTTGGGTGTGATAATGATCTTTTATAATATTTAATTTAAAGAAAATGGAAATATAACAAAAACATGTATCTCCTAACTAAAATGATTTTAATTTGGTTTATATAAATGATATCTTCTCCAATAAATAATAATTATAAATATAATAATATTTCCTATATCATGGTATTTTTTTTATAATTTTTAGGAATTAAATAAATAAATCTATTTATCACACAATGATGATGTAGTGATTACCTTATTAAGGAAAGATTGAAATAAATGATATTATAAAAATTAAAATAAATTTATTTTGAACATTTTTATGCCATCTGTGAATTTTTTGCATGATATTGACTTGTGAGGAATTATTTAATAACTTTTTTTAGATGGAATGAAGTTGTTATGACATTAAAAAAATCAATTACTAAATAGAGTCAAAATTGACATAAATGAGTTTTTAAAACAAAAACTATTTTATCAAATGATATAATAGTCTTAAAAATATATGATTTAGTCAACTTACTTATATAATGTTAGAAATGTCATTAATGATCCACTTTTGGTTCTATTGGGTTTTTATAGTAACTATAGTAACCATATATTATGGAAATATAAGAAGACATGGTAAGAGTTAATTTTTTCAACTAAGGGTTAAAGCTAAAATATAAGGATAATTTTATGACCTAAAATTATCCAAAACCTATTGGTTGAGAGGATTTAGACCATGCATTCATATGTATGGATTACTATCTCTACGTCATGGTGTAAATTTTTATTCAACAAGAGTTAATTTGGATGGGTATAATGATGAGTATACTTGATGTTAATAATGAACATAACATGGTAATTATTTTCTATAATTAATCTACCATCCAATCCAATATTGTTTAACATTTAAGTGAATGATATCGTCGCTCGGTCGTACGTACTGCTACCGTCTCCACGATGTGATGCAATTAATTCTACATGATCTTCATCAAACTACAACTATATAAATGAATGGAATGAATAAATATGATATATATTATACTTATATTTACTCTATGATTCTGTAATTTTAATTTACAACACACCTTTATGATTTCCATAATGTTTAAATGTGATAATTTCATTTGAGGATGTGTGGACTACCACCCCCTCAAAGTGATATGGAATGTTCATGCCATACAGGGAACGTATAAAGGGATTGAGTTAATAAACATATGTAACATATATGACATAGATATTATATTGGAATTATAATATACCTATGAATCATCTGTTTTTTATTCCTTTAATATGACAAAGAAATGAAATTAGCGTTCAGGCGTACCTACGTCCATTCATCTCCATGAACGGTGAATTTCATTTATTGTCTCCAAATTTTATGGACTATTCTAAATACACATATACTAGATATATATGATATTTAAATCAGGAATAATATTCTAGAGATGATATAATTTTTACCTCATGGATAATTTACATCAAACAAGTTCATCTTCGGCTCAGGTACCGAATATCGAAAAAATGACCAATATGAACTTAAATAATTATATAAATTTTATAACATGTTAATAAGTGATATTAAAGGAATAATAAACTTGAAAATTTTTCTCAATAATGTATAAATTAACCTATTTTTATTATTTATGAATATAAATAATAAACGAGACAAGTCAGATTCGAGGTAAGGGAAATCTTAACTCAATATTCATTCATTGAGTTAAATACCCATGCCATTGGTTTTATTTTTCCAAGAATATGTGTGAATGAAATATTATTTTATTACACTTAAAATCCTCTTATATTTGGTGTATTTATATTTTTCACACATATTTATGTCATTTATTTATCCTTAATCTAATGACATGATCATTGTGAGGGACTTCGTTTCAATATCCTTTCACTGAGGCATACTTTGATTTATATACGACCTTCTTTTATATGGTGTATAATTACAGCCTTTTTATTTTAATTTAATTCAATGTTTTTCCAATTGAATCTTCCTCTATGAAACATTTTACTAAATCAAAAAAGGAAATTTTCTTGTAAAACAATCGCGGTGATAACAAACTTTCCACCGCCGCGAGCATTATTTGATATATGGATTCCTCTACAAGTCATAATGTTTTTATCATGAAAAATGAATACTATATTCCATTTATAGGTATTAAGGTATTTAAAATGGTTTTTATAATGGATTGATTATATCAATATCTTTAAAATATGTCTTGTGATTGCAATGTGGAAATATTATTTTTCCTCTAGGCTTGTTCATGTGTTAGGATTATGTTATGGTTTTTGTGAATTGATTATGTATATGGGTGGTTCCATGATAAACAAGGGGTTGGTGAGCCCATTATACCTCTCTAATTCATTGTGTAATGTGGTAGAGGTTAATTTTAATGTTTCTTGTAAGATATTTATGGAATATACTATAATGGGTATTCCAAACGTAACCATGAATGTTACTCCCTATATAGCTATGAAAGCTACAATGTAAGTATGTTATGAATGTCACAAGTTACCTTTATGATTTATGATTTCATTGAGTTATTCATAAATCTTATGATTTTATTAGTTATGTTAATTATCTTATGTTTTATGCATAAAAAGTATGATTTCATTGATTTGTATGTATTCACGGATTAATGTTTTCTTTCCTTATTTTATATCCCTTACTGATCTTTTTATGCTCATCCCATGTTTTTGAAATGTTTTTCAATTGGTATAAGTAAGGGTAATATAAAGGAATAATTCAATAATATTTTTATCAAGAAAGAAATTTTTATTATTTATGTAATTTTATTGAATAGAGTATAAGTGTCAACTTTGTAATATTTGAGATGTAATGTTATAGTTATGGCCTAATTCTCTAAATCTATAAACCTGAAAATATCCTAAATGTAAAAAAAATAAAATTCTTGATTAGTACTCAATATTATGTAATGTTAAATGCTAGGGCCTTACAATAACCACATCCACCAAGAATCTAAAAAAATAAGAAAATTACTTTTGTACTGTCATCATCCATCTTCATAGTCTCACCAATACATGACACTAAATCATTAATAATTAAGGGTTTCAAAAGGACCTAGCTATTACAATGAGTTCTGACAAAAATCTGGGCATTT
Organism: Viscum album; assembly: GCA_963277665.1. NCBI lineage: Eukaryota > Viridiplantae > Streptophyta > Magnoliopsida > Santalales > Viscaceae > Viscum > Viscum album. Next base: position 1,424,651,656 of record OY728134.1, on the reverse strand, counting down.
GAATGATTCTATGATAAGGTTAGAAATTATAATTCCAAGAAGAAAGTCAAAAATTTATTGGATTCATTGAGTAAAAACCATTTCTATAGGCCTTTTATGTATTAACTATAGATAAAAATACAAGATGGAAATATATTTGGTTGATGGGGACCATCCGCCCATTTGAAATTCCCTAAATTTTAGAAATCATGGATTTTAACTCCCTAGTGTTCATTACTTTATCTCCCTTATAAATTATTAAATTCCTCATAAGATACAACCTCTAATCATATAGGTACTCTTTGAGTTCCATCGGATTAATAATGATCATGAATCTACAAGTATCAATTCTATAAATCTGGGCCTCCCAAACATCATTTGACAAATTTCCAAACTTCTGAGGTGTACCATAGGAGAGGGATTCGAGGAAAGACAGTCCTTTACAAATGTGTTTCAAAAAAGATAACATTTAAGGACCTATAATCATATTTGCATCACATACCATCGAACCCTCAATGCAAAGAAAGGTGGAAACTATCTATTAAAATATACAAACATAAAAATTGGACATATTTCAAAGTGAGGTTAAATATAAATTTGTAAATATTGTTATGTAATATTGATAAATTTAAAATTCAACCATATTTAAAAAAACTAAATTATCCATTTTTTAAGAAAGTGTAGATAAATTAAAAAATTATCAACATTTTAAGAAAACAGGGCTAAAACACAACTAATTTCATGTTAAAGTGAAGTGAAAAATAACCTAAGAATACTATACCAAAATTTGAGTGCAAGATAACATTTTATAACTTGGGATAATTAAACCAAGTGTTTTTAACATAATAAGAGTTTAGATAAATTTATTTTTATTGGATAATTACCTTTACAATAGTCACCTTCATGTAACACTTATTGATAGGTCTTCAAAATGAACCAAAGATAGTTGAAGACCTAGGACAGATGATTTCTCATGATCATTTGGTCATTTTTTTTTCTTATGAGATTAATTTATTCATTTTTACCTTATGTATATATGGTATGTTATATGGTAATGGATCCTTGTATAATAAATTCACATGTTAAATGTTCATAGGTGACACCAATTACTTGAGTATTGTTTTGATGTGAGTTTATTTTCAGTATAAATACGATTAAAAGGGGTGGACTAAAATGGTTTATTTATGATTTTGAATTCCATATACCATAATATATAGGTATGTTGTAGAATGAATCACTAACTAATCTCTAGTTCATTAAACTCCATGTTTTTTAGCTCCAAGCCACAAAAAAGGAAGAACATTTCAATGTTATGTTCTGTTGGACTATTAGGTTTTTTGACATTGGTTTTGTAATGGTGAAATTATTATATATAAATTTTGGGGAAACACTAACCCTATGATATATCCTATGGTGTGATAAAATTCCACAGATTTCAATTTGAAAAGTCCTTTAAATGGGATTTTTCATCATTAAAAATCAAATCAACCATAATATCCCATGAGCTTTATCAACACTAAAAAATCTATGATAAAGGATACCTTTATGAGTGATTTTTTTAGAACTCTTAATATTTAAATATTATTATTGAAAGAAGTTATCATTCTACAAGAATGTTTATTAGAAGTCAACTTAATGCCACCCCACCCCCCCCCACCCCCACCCCGGTTTGCGCTATCCACTCCCGCACTCCCACCCCACCCCACACCATTCCCCTTATACACTCCCCCTTCAAATAGTTCTTTTATCCCCCTTTTTTGATTTTTTTTCACAATATAAGCCACCTCTTCCTCGATTTGAACCCTAATCCACCTTTCTTCTTTCAAAATTCCTTTACCACCACTCCATCAAGAAATATTTAATATTTTATGATATATCTATTTATATATATATATATATAATTCATTTTTACATATATATTTATTCATAAATTTATATACATTTATATAGTTATTTTGAAAGACATTTTTAAAATATTTTTATGTATTGTAAGTTTAGATATAAATTTTATACTTATTTACATATATATTTATATGACTATATATTTACACACACACACATATATATACATGTAATTGTATATTTTGATATAAGTTTTTTATAATATATTTAAAAATATTTATTATAAGTACATTTATATACTAAATTTGATGATAATAACATATTTTAGAAAATTAATTTATATATTATGTATTTACACAATATTAACACACACATACACACTCATATTTATACACACACATACAAATTTATATTTCTCACATACACACAAAACTATTTACATATATGTTTTTTTTTACATACATTATAATATACACATAAATATATATTATTTTATGGAAAAACACATATTTATATATTAACATTACTAATATAGGTATATATATAAATTAATTCATTTTTATAAGGTAAATAAAATGGACAGTTTTAAATTTTAAATAAAATTGTTAACTAATATTTATTTCCATATAGTTTATTTATGTGAAAATACATTTTTTTGTAAGTATGTGTAAATATTTATTAGTACTACTAAATTATCATAAGAAAATAGATGTAAATATGTGTATATTTAATTAATAATGACACTAAAATATAAAAAAAATTAATTGAAAGACTATAACATCTATATTAGTGTAATAACAGATAAAATATTTAGTCTCCACTAAAAAAAACGAGGCTCAAATTCCTTCAAATGTTAAAAAAATTAATCTATCATGAAAAAATACTCTACTTTAGAGACCTTGAAGTACTTTTTTAACCTATAAAAAATGATTACAAAGATACCCTTTTGTATCCATGTTGTAGATATTTTTCACCACATTCAATTAGATATGTGGTATAGTCTAAATGGACACCCAAATCTAAAGTTATTTATCTTTGAAGTTAAAGTCATGTTTTTAATTTATCGTAGATCGTTCATTAATTTATTGAGTTTTTATGTTAACCAGTTGTTATTAAATGACTATTACTCAGTAATAATAATCCAATTTTTAATTAATATTAATATGTAATTATTTTATCGTCCATATTTTACAATATATATTATATATTTAGTGTTTATTCATATTTAGAATCATATAAATCATATTTAATAAAATATATAATATTTATATCAATATAAATATATTTAGATATTAATATAGGAGTATTAATGGTATGTAATTGTTTTATTAAATATACCTTTTATCATCACTATTTTAGAACCAATAAAGGTCACCCTTTTCAGGCTAAAAATCTCTAACAAAGGTTCCCTTTATCATCACTAAATTTATTTTGATAAATGGGCACTTTTATCATCGATTTAAGCTAATATTCATAAAGCCACCCCATTTAGAAGTGTTATTAGCTAGTGCTGATAAAGGATAGAATTATATATCATAGGATCTATAGTAGTGAGAAATCCCAATTGCACAAATAGTGATGTGATAAATCCTGGAATTGTTTAGGAGAATGTACAGAAACCCTCACTACCCTTTTGGGGTGAGAATCCAATATTATATGAAGATTAGTTTTTATTTCTTCTTATTTTTAATTTTCTGGATATATAGAGTTAATTTTTTTATCTCTTTAAATTAAATTAAATGTAATATAAATATTAGATAGAAAAAGGAAAAATAAAGTGGTTTCATGTTTTTATTAGGTTAATGGAAAAGACTCCTTGTTCGATGGTTCCTGATGAAAGTGTTGTCAATATTAAATCATACGGAACTAATTATAAAAAAAGATTGAGAATTGGGTCTGACATTATTGTACCATAGTTGTACTTTGTTCAATTCTTATGCATCATCATCTCCTCAATTAATAGTGGTTTCTAATCTTTATATGTTAGAGTATGCAATCTTACAACACACAACTTCTATAACAACATTTTCATAAAAATACTACTAAAAAATCATTTTCAGGAGGGAGATGAATTTTAGGAATGTATAAAAAAACTATGAATGGGTATAAACTAGATATATCATAAATTTTGATCAAAATAATGGAATTATTGAAATTATATTTATATAAGAATCATGTTTTATATAAGGGTTTTGGAACTGAAAGGTTATTCCATTAATGGCTTGAGAAGTTTATTTTAACTTTCATGTATGTTTTTTCAGAGTGAAAATAGATTAGTTTGGGGGTAGAGATAGTACACAAATATTCAATATTTGACCCAGAAAATTGGTTGACAATATCTCCTCACATTTCACATTACATGAGATTTACTATATTTTATGTGTTAATGAGAAATTTTCTATCTAGAATAAAAAAAAATAATAATTTTATTATTTTTAATTAAATTATATTCTAAAGAAAAAATTAATGGTCCTACTTTAATATTTTTTTGTTTTTAATGTGTAATTTCAAGATGTACATGCTATGCAATGAGGTAACCAATACAATTTTTAATTAGGATTTAGTGACATTAAAGTAATGTGGGAGACAATACAAGTATAAAAAACCATGACCTCTAGAAATAGTCAAAACAGAAGAAAATACATTGATTCTGCATACTAGAACAAGACCTTATTTTTTATGTATCATAGCCTAAGAATGTGTGAATAAACAAAATCCATATTTGTCACACATTGAAGGGTATCCATAATGAAAATGCTAGTTTCATCCCCTCCCAAGGTATTTTCCTATATAGATATTTCTTATTTAACTAATATAGAGAGGTAATATCATCAACACAATCTATATGACCACTGAGTACAATGAAGTCATTCAATTATTGCATGTGTCACTCAAGAAAATAGTGAATGTTCCTCAATAAAATATGTGTTAAAAACTCTACTTTAGGGTATGTGAGGAGTCTCTAGATATTCTATTTGTAAACATCAACAATGCATCATAAATTTTAATTACAAGGAATGATGATCATTGATGGCACATATTCCTATCATGAAATTATCCATTCAATTTCGTTTATGATAGCAAATATATAGTGATCTCAATATAGTTCCTCCCCCAAAGATGGCCCATGATTTCATTAGAATCTAATGTCATATAAACAAAAGATTGAAGTTTTCTTATACCATATGATTCCATAAATAGTAAATACTATAGAATATTCTCCCAATTGAATCATTTAGGGTCTATAAGGGAGAAGTAAACGAATTCATTTACTTACACTACTATATATCCTTCCCTTATTAGCACACAAAATAAATTCTATCAACGCTAAAAAAGTATTGTTATCATAAACTCACTTAAAATCATATGAATTTAATTGTTGATTAAAAGAGATATAATAAAGAATCCCTTTATCAGTGTTAAAAAAATTACTGCTAAAGGGGGTACTTTATCAGGGCTAGTTTAGCGCAAATAAAAGCTATACTACTTTAATGGGCTACAAAAATGATAGCACACTACAGTAGAAAAGAGATAATTTAAATGAAATTAATTATATATTATAAAAAAATAAAAACAATATATTAAATATATTTCAAACATATTGGTTTGTAAAATTACATTGATTAGTACAATTTATCACAAACAATCAAAAACATCAATATTCAATTGTCTTTTTTCCCTGACACCCACTCAATGGGGCCCGATCATGCTATGAATTGTTAAAAAAGCCACTCCATCTAGAGAATAAAAGTGAATCTATATTAAAAAAATTATTATTTTATTAATAGAATAAATAAATAAATAAATAAATCATAAATTTTACATAATTAATTAATAAAATGTCATTTCTAAATTGAAATCACGCATTTTGAATCATACTGGTCTCACCGTGTGTTGGATTGAGGTGTCACATGTTTCTACATGTCATAAATGACTTATGGATCATTTATCTAAAGTGAAAAATAAATATGAAAGTTTTTACTTGGTTTTGATAATACGACATGAGTTTTGGACTAAAGTGACCATTTAAAACTAAAAACATACACATTAAGTCATATCAGGAACATCATGAATCAAATTGAGGAGTGTCTTATTCCTACACATCAAAAATTTCTTATGAATCATTTTCCTAAAATATCAAATCAATTAGAATTTATTTTATTGGTTTTGTGTTTGTGACATTTATTTAAAACTAAAGGGTCAATTTTGAACACTAAACATATGGTTCAAATCATACCATACATATTGTGTATCAGATTAAGATGAATATAATTATTACACATCAAAAATGAGTTATGGATAATTTTACTAAAGAATCATGACAATCTGAAGGTATTTTATTATTCTTGACTATGCCACCTTTATTTTTTACAAAATTTTTAATTTATACTAAAAAATGTACATTGATTCATACCAATCACATCATGTGTCATCATAACATTAGGATAATTCATACACATCAAAAATAAAGTATGAATTATTTTACTAATGTATCCAAGAATTATGAGAAATTTTGTTTTTTTTAGTGAGTGAAACATGTTTTGAACTAAACAAAAAAATTTACATTGATAACATACAATTTGAATCATACATGTAACACTATGTATCGTATTGATGTGAATTAATTCCTACCCATAAAAAATTAAGTTTGTGTCATTTTCATAATTTACCAAAATAATATGAATTGTTTTTCTCAGTTTTGAGTATGTGACGAGTGTTTTGAACTAATAAATCATTTTTAAATAAAATTAAATCCTTGGAGTCGTATTGGTCACATTTTGTGTTGGATTGATTTCTGGTTGATTCATACATGTCACAAATTTCTGAAAGATCGTTTTCATATTTTATCAAAATAATATAAACTTTTTTGCTATGTTTTGATTATGTCATGGGTTTTTTTTTACAAAAATATCAATTTAAACTAAAAAAAGCACTTCGAGTCACACTGGTCGCATAGTGTGTTGGTTTTATGTATGTCTGATTCTTACACATCAAAAATGAATTATAAATGATTATCATAAACTGTCAAAAAAATCCATGCATGATTTTCAATTTTCAGTGAACGACACATATTTTTAACTAAAATGTCAATGTTAAACTAATAACATACACTTGGAGTTATTCTAGAAATGTCATGTATCAAATTGAGGTGTTCATGTTTCCTACTCAAAAAAATAACTTATATATTGTTTTTTCTAAAGTATCAAAAAAATAAGATTTTGTTTTTTGAGTTTTGAGAATGTGATGTGTGTTTTAAACTAAAATGTAAATTTTAAATAAAAACACAAACCTGGAGTTATAACAGTCACACCATGCATAAATTTGATGTGTATTTGATTTGTATACATTAAAAATTCCATAAGGATAATTTTAATAAAGTATAAAACAATTTGAAAGAGTTTTCCTATTTTATAGTATGTCTCGTGTCTTTTTTATTAAAATTTCAATATAAAATGAAAACACACACTTTGAGTAATACTAGTCACATTTTGTATCCGTTTTACATGCGACTAATTCTTATAAATCAAAAATGAATTATGAATCATTTTAATAATGTATCAAGACAATCCAAGAATGGTTTCATAGTTTTCAGTGACTGACACATGTTTGGAATTAAAATGTCAATATTAAACTAATAACATACAATTTGAGCCATACCAAGAACACCATGTATCAGATTGAGGTTTGACTAATCCCTACACAATAAAAATTAATTGTGTATCATTAAAATAATTCATTAAAAAAATCCAAATTTATTTTTTTATTTTTTAGAGTCTAATGTTTTTTTGAACTAAAATATCTATTTTAAATAAAAAAACACACATCAGTCATACAACGTAGCAGATTAAGCTGAGGTTGGTTCATAAACATCACTAATGGCTTAAGGATCCTTTTCCGAATGTATAAAAAAATATGAATGTTTTTTCTCAGTTTTGAGTATGTGACATGTGCTTTGATAATTAAATTAACTAAAATAAGTATAATATTTTTATGATATGGAAATTAACTAAAAAATAGTAGTTAAAATTATGATAAATTTAACTACAAAAGTAGTATAAATTCACCTCTTTATTATGTCTTTATAAATTATAACACTACGTATTCTTCCCATTCATATCTAAACGAATATATTTCCTATTTTTAATATGAGGAGTGTCGAAATTCATAGTATTACTCTAAATAAATAAATAAATAAAGTATTAATAAATATTTTTAATGAAATTTTAATTATCATCCTAAATACCTCTTCAAGGATTCTATTTTTTTGATATAATATGATATGTTTTATAAATTTGTAAATATAATAACCACAATACTTTCTATTGGTTTGTTTAGGGAACTTCAAAAACATTGGATTTTTTTTAATATATGTCTTTATATTGAAGTATTATTATATATACCTTAGTAATTATCCACTTGTATAAGTAGAATGTTTTCTTGTTCCCATAAACTATCCACATGCCATGATTTTTTTGAAATTTAAACACTTCCCTATCATAAAAAAAATTAAAAAAAAATAAGATAAAATATATTAATCGAAGTTTATTTATAAAATATTGAATGTAGTGTGTTAAAAATTGATAAATTCTGTCACATAAGATCGATTTAATGGGTATACATGCATATAATCTAGAAAATATGTCATTATAGAAAACAAACTGAAGGTAATGACTAACTAATGTGGCCTAAAAATGACATAAGTAATGAAAGGAATGAAAATATATTTTATAAGATTAAATTTTAGTGTTTTAATAATACATCATGGGTATTAAGAAGGTTTTTTCATCTTTAAGTGTTATTTAAAAAATGGTTCTTGTTTATCCACTATTATTTAATATTCTATTGGTTATAGTGAGAATTTTTGTGTAGAAGTGATGTGAGGGAAAGTGATTTTATGTTTTTTTTTCAAATGGTTATCTCATCAAATATTATTGCCATATATTCCTTCTAAAATTATGAATTGAATTTAGTTATAATTAACATACTATATCCTAAAATTTTCAAAATAATTATGAAAATAAACCTCATGTATAAATTTTCAACTAAGACTCCTAGACATTCAAGATTGAGGATTTAATGTATATTCTAGAGATAAAGAGAGTCTGTAATGGCCTCTCTGTACATTTTTTATTCAAAATCAATTATTAAATTATCGCCACATTTTAAACTTTTATCCACATGAACATGTAGTCTTAATAAATGAAGAAGTTGAACTGGTGGGGTAGAGGTAATTTCTGAATGCATTATCAACTGATCAGTTAGTCATTTAGGTCCTTTTGATTCAAACTTCCTTTTCACCCCTCCCCTTTCTCCATATATAATAACATTAATCGGTATAGGCCTTTTTCAATAGTTAATAATGGTTTTATAATAAAATTTAATTTGAAATGAATATCTTTTTATCGATATATATTTTTAAAAGATCAAGAAGCCAAGCTATGAAAGCTCCAATAGTAAGCTCAACCATATGGAAATCCAGATTATCTAGTGGAACAGGTACCTCGATGCTTGGATCATGATATATATGAATCCCCACTCTCAAGTAACCTATTGTAAGTTATTAGTTGTGAATAATATCTCCTTTTACATTATACATTATAACCCTCATGATAATGTAATGGGTGGGTGATAATAGATATAAATCACAATCATTTTCACCCTGTATAATATCATTACAGGAAAGGTATCATTGTCTTTCAAATTAACATTTCATAGAAATAATTATAAGATAATTGATTACCTCCTCCAATGAAGTCCTTTTAGAGGAATGGATTGACTCATAGTTTTTGGTGGTGGGGTCTTCATTTAGTGTTTGTTGTCTTTTTGTTTATTCTCATTGATTTCTTAACATAACATTTTATAACAAATCAGGCTACAAATTAATATTTTATTATATTGTAGAAAATCAAGTCTTCATATCATCCATTTTGTTTTCTTTACACCCTGTTCAATTCATTTCTCAAAATATATTATGGGTGAAACTCCAAAACTCACACCTCTAAACTGAACATATTGTTCTGGTTGCTTCAAGGACACTGATAGTAGTCATTCCATGGGTATAGATGACGATGATTCCTATTTTTAAGCTAGATAAAAAAAATAAGGAAATAGGTAATCAATGTTATGTAATATCGATTCAAAGGAAAAAAATTTATTTTTTCATACTCACACATGATTCCCATACTTTTGTTTTAAACTATTAGTATCCCATAATTATTTACATGAGCCTCATTCCATATCCTATGATGTGGGATAAAAGAGGATTTGGATTTTGATTGATCAATCTATATATAAAAGAGGAACATGATTATTATTTTTCATGTAACATAAAAGTCTTACTATAGAGGTAAAATATGTACTTTTTTCAAGTGAATCAAGCCCCATACTTGTATTAAACTAGTGGTACATTGGTTTTTCTACACACTACTTATTTTCACGAGTTAGTTGTTATTTCATAAATTAACAATTAGTAACCAATGTTATTAATACAAGTATTGTAAATAAATTTATTACCAATCACAATGCACCTAAAAATTTCGTCCCCTCACAACAACCAATAGACGTGTTCCACTTTTTTTTTATTTTGTTTGAATACATCTGTGGATGGTGCCGGTTTGTTTTCCCTTCAGTATATCTAAGATGATACTTTATAGGAAATGTTCAAAATCCTCTATGATCTATTCTAATGATCATTAAAAAAATCTCATTCAAAATAGATATACTGAGAATTCACTCTTTAAGGGATAATGAGGATAAAATCAATGTTTCATTATTTTTTTTAGTAAAATAAAGATATTATATCATAATTTTTATTTAATATATTCCCAAATTTGTGAATTAATCTTGGAAACAACATTGTTCCATGTATCTATATGAATCTACATGTCGATTTGAGTTGTGCTCCAAACATAAATACTTAAATGGACTTGTTCAGGTTAATAGGCTAGCCACTTGCATTCCATCCAACCTCAAATTTGATACGATTTCATCCCACATCAATAATTTATTTTAACATCATCATTCTATAAAAAATCTATTTTTTAGTACATGTGTTTTTCCCTAACTACCATTTCTTCAGATTCAACATCACCAACATTTTGGTCATCTGGATTGGTAGCATCGGCATGTGAAAAAAAATATCCCTCTATGTTTGGAGAATTAAAATGTGGATAAAACTATTGTTCCTGAAGATTGTAAGAATCAACATGTGAAGAAGTCATTATCTATATATGTGGTTCTACATTTAATATATATTACATAAATGTAGCAGTGAAAAAATTATAATATGAGGTAACAAAATGTATATTTTAAAAAAATATAACCTAATTATTGAACTCTTTTTTAATGGTTGATGGTATTTGACCCATTTATTGAGTATGAAAATAATTTAATTATAGTATACTCTAATATTAAAGTCCTTGCCTACATTGGCACCACCAAAAAATGATTAAGACATCAAAATGAAGATTCATCCTCAATTGAATTGGCATTTGACCCTTTAGTGGTTTTTTTTCAATAACATAATAATTGAAAACATTCTATTAGAAATATATGGATCATAAAATACCTATAAAGCCTGTGATTACATTATAATCTGTTTATAATTATAAAATTCTTTACTAAAATCCACCTTCATGAATCCCAATTCATCTAATTTAATTACACAATTATTATCAACCAACAAGGATTGAAAAATGTCACTTGGAATGTTTTACAATGAAAATACCATATTTGTTTGATGATTCCAAACTATGAAATATTTTCATAAATTGGATTTCTATCTTTTGTCCCAGATACATGCATCGCTCAAATAAAAATGGCAACTCCACTATTTTTCATTGTACTACATTCATCATGTATATTTTTATATAATGTATAACCCTTAATTAAATAATCATTATAAGAAAATATATGCACACTTGGACCCCTGGTAAGCCTTCAAATTCATTTTGAAATTCAATCCAAAATTTCAATTGACTCTTTAAAAAAATAGTCTTGAAACCATCCTACAAAATATTGATTATGTGTATTTGATACCCATATTTCATCCCATGAAGGGTTAAAATTCCAAATAATTCTGTTGTGAGTTTCAACATATAGAGAAACCTCTAAACTATTATGAAAATCATAATGTTTCTCCTGCACTTACTCAATAATAGTAATTATGAAAAAATATATTTTAAAACTTATTTCACCCACAATAGTCTAGATGTGATGAAATTTTGGTATATCAATGTTTTGCACATTAGACAGGTAGTTGGAATAGAATTAAATAACTCCCCCAATAACATATCTAACCTCAAAACAATATTCTAGTTGGTTTTGTTTTTTGGAATTATCTCTCAAAGTTACCATATATCATTCAATGTGGTAAACCCATATAAAATGTATAGAACCACATAGTCAGATATCTCTAACCAATTTAACTATCATGTGAACTATCAAATCAATGAATGATTGTGGGAATGACATCTCTAATTGTCAAAATATAAATGCAATTTCCTTTTCCATAGTTAGAAATTTTTACAGGTCTATAAAATTGATTCATATAGCTTTGAAAAATGAGTAGATCATGTTCAATGTATGATGAAAACACTTATGATAATTGAAATGTAAAGCTACATGCATTATTTCTAGCACAATAAATTATATTCATGTGATTTTAGAACCTTTAACCTTAAATCAGTCATTGACATGGTATTTTTGATATTTGATGAATACCCCTCTAAAACCTTTAAATCATTCAGGATTTTTCAGAACTGATATCTCTCTTTCCTGGAAAGAGTTTATACATCTAGGGGAAGAAATGTATATCTTTCATCCTTTATTGGATCCAAATATTCCTATATCCCCATTTCAATAAAGTCTTGCCAATACTTAATTCTATCATTTGTTTTCCTGGTTTATTTAGTAACATGCCAATAACACTATCACATACATTCATTCCACATGCATAATATCAAGAAAATAACTGACATATAAACAAATCTAGTATTCTAATTCAAAGAAACAGATCTCTTTTCCCAATCGGTTTTCATAAGGTCTTTTAAGGAAGATTTAAAAAATGAAATGTCTATATATTATAATTTCTCAAATAGTTGATCACCTATTAGTGGAGGTGGGGTTGTGCCTTCTCATGAACTCCTATAAAATGATTTCATCCATGATTAATATTTATTCCTCAAGTGTAGAAAATTTTTATGTCATAGAAAAACACTCTTTAATGAATATTGTGACCTAATTTATTGAATACATTATTAAAAAATGGGACACCATTGAGTTCCTTCAATGATATATCCTGAAAAGTTTCTCTAATAAGGTAAGTAATTTATTATCCCACACAATATAGTGTCCAAAGAAAAATCTTTATTTCTATAAGAATAAAATAGTTCAATAATTGAATCCCATAATAATTTATAACCATCAATCAATGGAGATAATTAAATATAAAATATCATTACTTAGTTGTTTTGGTCCTAATATAATAGAGAAAACAAAATTTATTTTCATTTAAAGAATAACCATAGTGGAAAGGGATAATTTTCCAATATAATTGTCCATGTACTATGATTGTTTCTTTGAAAAACAAGGATTCTCTACATCTTTATATTTTTCAAGATTATAGTTCCTTGGATAATTTCTAAATTTAGGAAACTCATGATCAATTTTCTTGGACATAGGATAGCCTTTCAAGTGATGATGATTCCAATCATTATTTATTATATATGAATTCCACATCAATTTCCTTGTAGTCTCCTCACTTCAATATAGACTCTTAAACCTTTAAATTATTGGAAAGTACCATAAAAATTTTGTATGGTCTAATTCATCTTTATCGTATCGAGATAAAAAAAACTTCATATTTTATAAATTGATTCATGGTCCTTTTGAAATAGTTTAAAGTCATTTTTATGGGTATGTATTCATTCATATATCATACCCATTAGTCATAGCATTTGTTCAACATCATATGTTCAGAAAGGAAGTTAATTATCTATTAGGAACAAATCATTCAAGATAGAGAGTAGTTCATTAAATTTGGAATCACTACATCCATTTATATATTTTATATAATATATCTTCGGTTTGTATGACAATGTTTTTTATTTAGTACAAAAATAATAAAAACATGTCTTTCCACAACTCTTTAACTTTTTGAAACAATTTTGGAAAATCACTATGTTCATCTTCAACAATCATTTTCATTTCCTCAATATAATCCTCATCATTGTTTACACCTTTAATATTATCCTTGATATAGTCTTCATAGTTATTCATACTCATAATCATATTATATGATATTTAAAATGTAGTTTTATCCCAATCACTAGCAAAATTTAGTTTTTCTCTATGTTTTGTAAAACATTTATACCTTTGATCTATTCCATGATAGTTCAAGTGTTCTTCTAACTCTTCTAGACTAAATGGTGTTGAATAACGAAATCAAAAATAGAGAAAAAGGATTTGATAAGGGTGTTATGAATGATATTTTGGAAAATTGATTAATTATTTCACCCCATACCTATACCCTTTTTCATATTCTTTGAATCCATCCATTTTTATTCATAGACATCATATTTTATTCAGTAATATTAATATTAAACAAAATAGATTAATATAATGAAATTACGATCTTAGAAATAATAAATTCTCATTCATAAAGAATCATTTAAGCTACATCAATACATTTTTCTAAGATAATAAGGGGAAAATGAAGAAAATTTTGATTGGAACCAATAGGGAGAATCAACATTGGAGAATGTTAGAGTGGAAACTAGGATCGAGCTTTAAATAATACAGTTGAAGATATATGATGTTTTTAATGTTGGTGGTGATACCAATTTAAATAGTGAAGGCAGGTTTGATTGGATCATTAAATAGAGTTATGGGAGTCCTCATCTCAAAATAATGTTGGTCTCAATTCCGATTTTTTCTATGGATGTAAGTATTACCGCATCCCAATCATATCAATTGTATCTCAATAATGGTACCATTAGTTTGTTACAGGCATAGTAGAAAGACTTAGAAAAATAATTAATTTTTTTACATGTGTTTTGATAGTGAAATTAATTTATATATACATATTCCAAAATATGATATATATGTTTATATATTGAAACAATGAGAGGAGGTGAAGTATGTGATGAGAAGTCGTACCCAAATCAAGTGGGTAATAGGTATTGAATGATGATAGAGTACTGTTTATAGGAATTTCAATAACCCCATGTGTAGAGAGGCACTCATGAACATATCATTAATGGAAAATCTAGACAATAAAATGAATAAATGATAACTTCAATGTTAACATGTGAAGAGGAAACCTTGTAGAATATAGATTTGTACAGATGTTAAATTAATACCACAATCGTTTTTATAATGTCTACCCCCCCCTTGCGAATAAAACACTATAAATGAATCTTCCCTTGACCCTAGCATATAATAATTACCCCAAAAATGATGGCGAATATGTACAAAAGAAATTGTGGGTGATGCATCACATGGAATGGACCTTAATGGACTCAGAGTCTTGGGATGGGGTTCTAGAAGTACTAAAAACTGCTGAAAAAATCATTGGGGTTTCATGAATGATTCAAATTTAATCAATTCACAAGGATATGATGAATACTAAAATAATTGTAATGAAATTAAGTATTTTCCCCAAATGGAATAATAAACATTACCACAATTTGAACAATTGTCTTAGTGGGATCAATATAAATCCTTATCTCAAACTAATAATTTAAGTATAAGACTAACTACCTAGGATCCCCTAAAATTAAAAAGTAACCTAAGATGAACCAATAGAGATAAAAAAACTAAAGAAAACTGTCAAAGAGGAAATTGGGTTCAAGGATTAAACAAGATGGAAGACCATATAGATGTTTGAATATTGGTCATGATGCCAGTTTAAAGAGTGAAGGGCAGTCTGAGAGGAGTTTCAAAGAGAGTTATAGGGGTCATTGTAACTAGGACTAGGGTTTAAATAAAAGTGTGGTAAATTCTCAATGGTGTGGACTGATAAATTCAATAGAAAAAAGATCTAAATATTATTAACTTATAAAAAACAAGTGGTGGTTGGAATGAATACATGTTTAGAAAAGAGAAAGAACACATAGAAAAGAAAGAATCTATTTTTAATTAGAACTACGATTGAAATAAAAGTGGAAGGAATATTCATTGGGGTCAGCAGGTGGAATCAAATACTCTAAGTAAATATTTATAAAACTAGGGAAATACAAACAGAAAATATGTTAATTAACCTACTTTATAATGATTTAAAACATTCTATTATATACCCTCACTTTTGCATCATTCTTATAAGAAGGATTACTAAACATGAGGTTAGCGTTTTTTGTTGAATATTTCCTATCAAAAATGTTAACAAATGTCAAAATATTAAAAGTATTGAGGTTTTTCTTCTTGTTAATGTAAGAAAACGTGTATCTTTTTGAATTTAATCTATAGAAGCATGAATGATACGTAGGACTTGGTTTCAAACCCCTCATGATTGATGTTTGATCCAATCCATGGATCAAATATTACCTCAGGATATGAAAGGAGTGGGAAAGTTCATGTAACCAACACTTTTCAATTTCCCAATTCCAAGAATTATTAATTCAAAGATCCAAAAAAATAGTGAGAAATTGAAACCATATGGTAAATTTGACTAGTAATAAGTATTAGTCAACCCTTTTTTGGAAATCACCATATAAAGTGGCATTGACCCCTCCCATTTCTTGAAATAAAAAACATAATCCAATATAATTAAAAGTACACACCTCGCTAATTTTTCTAAAAATAATATACATAATATATTTACTATTACATGGAGGATAATAGTATATAAAGAATAATATAATCCAAAAAATATAAGAACATGTGAACTCTTGTCTACATATAAAGGAAGGCAAATCCATGGGCTATAACTTACATAAAAAATAAACACAAGTAATTCCTTAACCTAAAAGAATAGAATATCATGCTCTAGTTCATGCAAAGTATAAATATGATTTTAGCTATGTAATGAAGAAGTAATATCGATTCTATTTATCTATGAAAAGAATAATTATAATGGTATATCGCATAGAGGAGGATACATGTGGTGGTACAATATCAAGTATGCATGAGGGAGGTAATGCGCATAGAGGACATCATAAAGACACTGGTGATGGAGGGAGGAGTAAAAATAATTGCATACCATTGGTTTTTGGAGGTTTGATTCATCCGAGATGGTCGAGGGGGAGAGGATCCATAGGTATACTTCGGTTAGAACTTGAATGGCGTGAGAGAATTGGGTTCGATTAGGGTCAATTTATAATATTAGTGAAAAACATTATAAGCACTTTTAAAAAAGTTCTAACGAAAAGCAATTTTATCAATGCTAAAATAATAAGTGTTGATAAAAACCTATCTTTATCAGTGCTATAATCTTAGCACTGCTAAATATTAGTTTTTTAGCATTAAAAAAGCACAAATAGAGTCTGATATAATTATTATTTAATAATATAATTATCTTAATTAAAAAATTAAAATATATATAATTATAAATAAATATAAATGTATATAATTATATATAAATACTTATAGAATTATAAATGCATTTAAATAATTGTATATATCTATTTATAAATATATTCACTAATATATAATTATAATTATAAATATAAAATTATAATCATAACTATGATTAATATATTAATAAATATATGTATGAATATTTATATATAATTATTAATATATTTATGTAATTACATATATTTATATAAGAATATTTATATAATTATATGAAAATATTAGTTTAATTACATACATATATTTAATAATATGTAATTATAAATATAATAAATATATTTATTATTTATATATATTTATTATAATTTTATAATTATTTAAATATATAATTATTTATTTATAATTATATAAATAATTTAAAAGGTACATATATATATTTTTAATTATAAAGATATAATTTTATAAATATACTAAATGTTTATTTATAAATATTTATTTACAATTACATTTTTATAAATATAGTTTTATCATTATTAATGAATATATTATCTTAAATGGATAAATGTAAAAAATGGGTGAAATTAAATAATTAAAAATGATTAGGCTTCAAAAATATTTAAAAAGTATGAGCTTTATTAATTATACAAATTATTAAGAAAAAAATTGAAATTGAAGGGAGTGATGTAGGTGTGGGATCTCTCTTATGGTGAGCTAAAGGTTATTGTGGTTTCTCTATTTTCATGGAAATTCTACACTTCTGGTGTCACAATATTGTCTTGAAATTCTATTCTTAGGATGTGCATCGACATAAAAAAGATTCTTCAAGGACTCATGGACCACCAGATGGGTCTGGTGGAAAGATTAAGAAGACATTGACAACTAACGAAGATCTAAATGATTCTATGTATTGTCCCTTTGTCTGATCTAGAGATATAGATCATGGTAGGGTTTAGAGGAAAGGTAAAATTACTCATGTTGTTTCTAATAAAGAGGACATCACACAACAAATTAAACCTTGTAATATTTCTATTATCTTTAGATTGAATCTTTCAAATGGTTATAAATGATGGAAATTTAAAGATTTATATATCTATATATATATTATGTTATAGGGGGTACAATTACATCAAACACATACACACACGCCTCACACAAAATCTGTAAAGGTATATCATAGACCCCCCCAAATGGATCTCCCACCCATCATGCCTTATCTATTTAATATGGATGACCCGACGACCTGGTGGGAATGAAGCCCATTTCAGGGGTTAAAGTCCCAATTACTGGCCCAAAGGCCCAGTGCAGCATCCTTCCGTTATTGGATACTTTGGCATTCATGAAATTTACATGATATTTCCTTATCTATCAGGGTCCCAATCAAAATGGACAAGGAGGATGAGTCAATTAGATTCAGCCAATATGATTGTCTGCTAGTGGAATTTGATTTTGATCCACCTTGGTTGAAAAAGTTTTTATTTCAAAATCTAACGATGAATTCCCTTTGGTAATTATGTATAAAAAAAATCCTATATTTCTTTTTTTATTGTAATATTATTAGACACAAAATATCTACATTTATAATGAGTATATTTTATGTTTACTACACTCATTATGGACATGATGAGAAAGATTTACCCATGAAGGTGAAGATATCTAGGAGTCCTAGAAAGGAAGGGGGAGATCATAATGATCAAACCATTAGTCAGTCACATCCAAATGATAAAAATTTTCTACCATCTATAGCCTTGAAATATGGATCTCATGGACGTCCTCTTCTTAACATTTATTAGGGTGTAATTTCTAATGAAGAGTATGACGTGGGACTATCCAAGGATGGGAATTATTTTAATGATTCTTTAGTTAAGGGTGCTTGGATAGAGAATAATGATGATGATTCTACTGAAAATTAATCTAAATATGAATTGTTTACTCAATATGAGGTGGATTTGGAGATTATATAAGAACAGAAACTTCTTTCTCACAGAATGAAAGGAAAGGATAAAGTGATTACTACTATCTGTAGAAAATTTAAGAAGGGAATAAGCACTTTTCTGGAGTTGGATAGAGTTCTAAAGACCTCTTATATTGGATTTTTTCATCCCCCAGATGCTCCTGGTTCAAATGCTAAGACCCATGCTATGGTACTACCCACTGAAGCATGGTCTCTGGGGGAAGAACCTCAATATTTTGATTCTATAATAGTTCAATCTAGAGGGAAAAGAGAGGCTTCCCCTTCTCTTTTTAGGGTTTCTTCTCCAACAATTTCTTGGACACCAAATGCAGGACTGAGTTCTTCCTAAATTTAAAACGGAACCCTCCATGCATATTGAAAATCCATGCACATGACTAATGATACAAGTAAAAATGATTCTCTGAAAATTAAAATTTAGAAGGATATGTCATCTATTGACAAGGATGATGTGTTTCAACCTGATCTACTTGAACCACAAATCCCAATGGGGGGAAAGGTATCCTGGATGTCTTGGATGATGTTCATTATCTAGAGGAGAATCAAGGAGATGATATTGAAAATGGATTGGTTTATAAGCATGTAATGTTTTCTAAAGCTTAGGTCTCAACTGCTAACACTTTTGGAGTGTTTAAATTACAGGATGATCCAGATTAGAAAATCATGGATAAAGAGGAAACAATTTGATTCAATTGAGACCCAAGACCTACTATGGAAGGGTAGTGGTGATGAAATACATCTAGATTATGATGCACGGGTAGATTTTGGGAAATCTGACTTGGATGATTATGGCAATGTGGGACACTGGCAATAAGGGAAAGTTTGGATGAGGGGTCTTTATCCCAGAAGGAAAGGACATGGGTTTGGGTGATTTAATTGGAATGTTGTGAGAGATGAGGAAGATTAGATTGGGGCTGATATTAGAAGAAGAAAAAGATAGGTCTATGCATGTTTGATTGATGAGGAATATATATTTTTGATCCCATATTATTCCTTCTTTTTTCCTTGTTTTTTAATTAACAAAAATTGGCCCTACCATTAAAAAAATTAAACAGGGAAATTTCCATGACCCCCTCCCACTAAATATGCCCCTCATGAGCTGGCAATGGTGAAAGGGAGATAATGACCCCCGATTCCCGCCTCCAGTAGGCCCTGGGGTAGCAACTAGCACCAAGGGTATGAGTTTTCACAAATATGGGAGGATTTACCCTTTTATTTTTTTAAGATCGGGAAATACGACAAGTCAACCACCAAAAAAATAAAAGAACAAGTGTATAGAAATAAACCCAAACCAAGCCCACATGCATGTTTAAACAATTTTATAACAAGGTGAAAGTACAAGAAATCTCAAAGTACAATACCAAAAGAAAACAAGAGTACAACAACTGCAACGACTCCAACTGTCTGACTAGTAGGGTCCCGCACGACCCTGGCAGTCCTCCTGGAAACCTGAAAGTAAATATAGGGTAAGCATACAAGTATACTCAGTAAGGAAACCTAAAGCTCTCGTGCACAAGTGTAGAGACATCCTAATGTCCTGTGAGAACAACAGAAGAAACCTAGCAAGTAATTCTATCCACCCAACCTCACCATCCACACTCACCAAAAACAAAATCACAACATGTAGTAGTATTATATAAGAACAAGCATATTGGGTACCCCACACTATTTACCACTAGTTAGCTGCTCTTCCTAATGGCGAACATCCTGACGCTACCACACTCTTCCCACCCGCACACACCTGGGCCTCACAACCGCGCATCCTGCCCACACACACCTGGGCCTCACAACCACACATCCTGCACGTACACACCTGGGCCTCAACCACAATCGCGTCCCCTCTTGAACATACCAGGGCCTCATCCCAAAGATTCTTGGGAAAACAAACCTGCCCGAAGAGTCTTGGGTGTAAGGTCGCCTCAAGCCATCACAGCCTATGGATGAAGGAGCAGGGAGGAGCTAGTAACTATGGGAAAACACCCTCTCCGATGAAATGGGAGTGTTCGGCACTAAGTACTCAACATGGGTGGGGTGCATCAAAACACAAAGATACAGATATATATATGTGTATACCAAACACACGGCCCAACCTATGGATTCTAAACAGAGAAACTGAGCACGTGCCTCGGCACTGCTATTATGAAGCATGCATACAAAAAACAACCCCAACCCCATTTAGGTTTTCACGTTTCAACAGAATTAGTTTATTAGTTCCTTAACTACTGGGAAACTATCCACAACCAACCACATCAATCGTTCGTGAAACATAGCCCTGCCATTCTCAAATCAAGTTAGGAAAACACAAGCAGCACAGGAAGTCCCTTCTTATTAACCAACCAACCCATTGATTATTAATCTTGTTCCATTACCATGCCCCACCATTCATTAACTCTTCCACATTTTATTTATTATTCACAACCCATAGTCCATCCACATTCCAACCCATCCCTGCAGCCCCGCTGCCAACCACCATAACCACAAACACACCGAAACACGTACATCATTATACCTTTAATACCATTTATCGCAGCCCCGCTGCCCATCACCAACATAATATTCACACCAACCCACAATCAAGTCAACCGCAGCCTCGCTGCTCACCCGATACACAACATCCCAGAAAACAAGATTAGTGCCACATAATCACCCCTTTAACATCATTTACTGCAGCCCTGCTGCCCGTTCTATTCGTAACAACCTAGGATTCACCCCTCCCTTTCACACACCAGTAACCAAGCCAAAACCCACATGTTCATTATTCCATTTTGTTTAACCGGGGTGATCACGCAAGGGTTCCAGATTTTAATCAGCCAACTTTACGTGATTAATCAATTTCCACATTACACAAAGTTTCCACCCACAAAATGGTCTAGAAAGATAGGGAAACATTTAATTGTGCAAGCAAAGGCCCCCAATGACCGTGATTTTCAGTAGGAAGAAGCCTATTCAATTCACAACATAATATAATAAGATATAAAATAAAAATAACAACTTCCCCATCCCTGTTCTTTAACCAGTTATTATATTTATTTAGTGGTTCAATCGTTTCTTATGAAAACAAGAGGATACCCACCCCGCATGATGCACAATTTAGAGAGACGAAGGTAATATCCCTACCTCAACAGGTTCTGATCACAACGCTCCCCCGGATCAGCCTTAGAAGATGTCTGTCGGTGTCCGTCACCTCTGTCGAGTCCCAGAAAAACCTCCTCGTGTGGAAGTTGGGAAGCAAATATCGAAGGAAAGACAACGGCTCCAAGCTCAGAAGTTCTGCCTCGTCGTTACGATTCTATGGCCACTGACGGATCGTAAATCAGAGCTTGGACGAAGAAGTTATGGAAGAAAATGAGCCTTCGAGTCTCTTGGGAGAGCTCTGCTCAGAGGAATGGGGAGGAGAGGGGTGAGTTGAAAATGAAGAGGAGACCCCTCATTTTATAGGCGAGAAAAGAAAAAGTATGTGGCATGTACTTTATGGTACACAGCGTGTACTCGGCTGTTTCACACGGTCACCACGTGGCTTCCAACACGGCCTTCAACGCAGAACGTGGCCGTTGACTGGCCAACACACGGCTTGAAGGTAACGCATACGTGAGGATGGACTACACGGCATGTAGTATTGGATACAGGGAGTGTACCCATTTATTTCACATGGAAAGTACATGGCTCCAACATGGCACATGGTCGTTGACTGGTCAACACACGGTAACGCGTACGCGGGGAGAGACTACACGGCATGTAGTTTAGGGTAAACGGTGTGCACCCATTTATTTCACACGGCAAGGACACGGCCTTCAACACGGGGTATACCCGGCATGGTGGTACACGGCATGTACTAACACTACACGGTGTGTACTCATTTATTTCTCACGGCAAAGACATGGCCTTCAACACGGGGTATACCCGGCAAGGGGGTACACGGCGTGTACTCAAACTACACGGTGAGTAGTTTCAAAATTCTGGAAAGTGTGGTAAAAGTCCATTTTACCCACCAGAACACTTCATGAACTTCTTTTTTTGACAAAGGAATGGGCCAGAGAGGTCCGGTCCATTATATCATGTACCTCTTAAAACATTCTCGTCCCCGAGAATTCAAAAACCAACCCATAGGAACCCAACAAGATACCTCTTAGGGTTCTCGTTATAATAGGAACCCAACCAACAACCCTAATCATAGTTGTTAGGAATTCCCTATCCTATGTCAAGATATTATCCACTTTAGGTGGCACTGACTCGCCTGCACGGGTTCAATTGCATCCGCATTAATGCATCTCGATTAAGTATTGGGCCTTCCCACTTCCATATATTAGGATTTTCCAACTTACACTGCTCCCAACACTGTACAACCCACACACTTCCCAAACACATGGCTTGGGTAATTCTTCTCCCATGTCAAGATATTATCTACTTTAGGCGGCACTGACTTGCCTGCACGGGTTCAATCACATCCTCATTAATGCGTCTCGATTAAGGATCAGTTTTTCCCTTTACCCACACATCTGGACTTGCTACACACTTCCATGGAACAAGGAAAAAGTTCTCACAACTGACAAGACAAGCATTCCACATATCAAAGGTACATATTATAACATCAACACAAAGCTCAGAAGAACTAGGAAAAACCCAAGTCAAAACAACTCCAGGTACTGAGTGTGCATCTGGGCCTCCTGCTCCCAAGTACTCTCCTCGAGGACTCCATGCCTCCAAAACACACGAACCAAGGTGATGGTTCATCCACGGATCACCTTCTCTTTACGATCCTCAATTCTGACTGGTCGTTCCTCGAAGGTCGCGTTGTCTCCCATATCTAACTCTGCCTAGTCGATAACGTGAGAGTTGTCGTGTAAGTATCGATGTAACTGGGAGACGTGGATACGTCATGAACCATCTCCAACTGAGGTGGCAGGGCTAGCTGATATGCTACCTCGCCGAATCAACTCAGCACCACAAAAGGTTCGATGAACCTAGGTGAGAGCTTGCTTCCTTTCCCAAACCTCCACTACCCCCGTCGAGGGGAAACCTTCAAGAAAACATGATCTCCCACCTCAAACTCCAAGGGCCTCCTCCGACGATTCGCATAAGACTTTTGTCGCTCCTGATCTTCTTTCATCCTCTCACGTATAACCTGGACTTTCTCTGTGGTGCTCTGCACTACCTCTGGCCCAAGAGCACCTGTCTCACCAACCTCTTCCCAGCAAATGGGTGAACGACATGGTCTCCCATTAAAAGCCTCAAACGGTGTCATGACAATAGTACAGTGGAATATGTTGTTGTAGGAAACTCTACTAAACGCAAGTTTCGTACCCATGATCCTCCGAAATCCAGAATGCATGCCCGCAACATGTCCTCCAACGTCTGGATAGTCCACTCTGTCTTCCCATCGGTCTGGGGGTGGAAAGCAGTGCTAAGGCGTAGCTGGGTGCCAAAAGCATGATGTAACCCCCTCCAGACTCGTGAGGTAAACCGAGTATCCCAATCTGAGACGATAGTATTCGGGAATCCATGTAACCGCACAACCTCGTCTATGTACCTCTGTGCTAAGGTACTCACCGGGCCTGACTTCTTAATTTCTAGGAAGTGAGCTGACTTTGTCAGTCGATCCACCACTACCCAGATAGAATCATAACCACCCTAAGCTCTGGGTAGTCCTGTGACGAATTCCATTGAGATTTCATCCCACATCCACTTGGGGACATCTAAAGGATGCAAAAAACCACTGGTAACATGGTGTTCAGCCTTCACTTGCTGACACACTAGGCATTTATCCACAAACTCCACCAATGATCGTTTCACCCTGGGCCACAAAAACTATTCCCTCAGGCCTCAGTACATTTTTGATACTTCTGGATGTACCAAAAAGGCTGAGCTACGGAACTCACGGAGAACTCCCTCACACATCGCCTCCAGAACAAACAACCTTCCATGGAAAATTATCCGATGTCGGTTGTCCTCTGACCATACTTCTGGAGAGTTTCCCTGATCTAAACGATCACACATTACTTATGCCTCAGAGTCCCCCCACTGAGACTCTTCCACCTGCTGTAACAAGGTGGACTGCACCATCATCTGAAACAAACATCCTCTAACACCTTCTACCCTTGCATCCAAGTGCAAGGCAGCCAACCCTACCATCGCCTTCCAAGCATCAGCGGATTCCTGAACCACTTCCTGATGTGACTTCCTGCTCAGGGCATCAGCCACAACGTTTCCCTTACCTTCAGTGTAAGAGATCTCAAAGTCATAGTCTTTGAGAAACTCGACCCTTCTCTACTGCCGCAAGTTCAGGTCACGCTGAGAGAAGATATAACACAGGCTCTTGTGATCTGAGAAGACCACAAAGCGCTCCCCAAAGAGGTAATGTCGCCACAACTTCAGTGCGAACACTACTGCTGCAAGCTCTAGGTCATGGGTGGCATAGTTACGCTCTTGAGGGGATAACTGCCTAGACCCATAACAGATCACTCCCTTCTTTTGCATTAGTATGCACCTCAGACCAAGGCCAGAAGCATCAAAAAACACCTCATACAACAACCCTTCCTCTGGAAACCTGAGTACGGGAGCACTAACCAACTTCTCCTTCAGGTGGTCGAAATCCTTCTGGCACTGCTCGCTCCATAGGAAGACCCAGTTCTTCCTAGTCAATGATGTCAATGGAGCAGCAACTCGAGAGAAGTCTGAAATGAACCTCCGATAGTAACCTGCCAACCCCAGGAAATTGCGATCTTCCGCCACGCTCTTGGGTGATGCCCAAGAAACAACTGCATCCACCTTCGATGGGTCCACTGACACTCCATACTAAGACACTACATGCCCAAGGAAATGTAATTCTTGTGTTAAGAACTTACACTTCAACAATTTCCCATAAAGCTGGTGGTGTCGAAGGACTTCCAAGACTCCCCTAAGATTCTCAACGTGCTCCTCCTCTGATCTTGAGTAGATCAGGATGTCATCGATAAACACAATGACGAACCAGTCCAGAAACTCTCGGAAGACAAAGTTCATAAGTCCCATGAACACAACCGGTGCATTCGTAACTCCAAACGGCATCACTACAAACTCGAAGTGCCCATACCTGCTTTTGAAAGCCGTATTCTAGTTTTCATTGTCCTTTACCTTTAGCTGATGATATCCAGATCGTAGATCAATCTTTGAAAACCAACCTGCTCCCCTCAGTTGGTCGAAGAGATCATTTATCCTTGGAAGGGGGTAACGGTTCTTGACCGTTACCTGGTTCAACCTTTGGCAGTCTATGCATAGCCTGAGACCACCATCTGCCTTCTTCATGAACAAAACTGGAGCACCCCATGGCAATATGCTGGGTCGACCAAAACCCTTCTCCATCAGATCATCAATCTGAATCCGCAACTCCCGCAACTCCAATGGTGCCATCCGATAAGGGGCCATCGAAATCGGAAGGGCACCAGGTTGTAAGTCTATCCCGAACTCAACGTCACGTTGGGGGGGTAGAGTCACAACCTCCTCGGAAAAAACATCGAAGAATTCCCCAACAACCTCCGGGATATCCATCATCTCTGTATCAGTTGGAACCACTGATAGCCCACCCAACAAGGAAATGAGAGGCTCCCCACGCCGGCTTCCCACCTAATAGCTCCTATCGCCAACAAAAGCTACACGCTGCCCATCCACATTGGAGAACACAACCCTTCTTCGGAAGCAGTCGATAATGAAACTAATGGAAAACAACCAATCGATGCCTAAGATGACATCGTATGGCTGCATCTGTAACAGAAGAAGGTCCCCACTAGATCTATGTGGTCCCAACGTCAGCCCAATCCCCAGAAAACACAAGATACGTTGGTCTGGCCTCCAATTGGGGTACTCAGCACCGGTGGTGTGGAAAGTCTCTCTACATATAGTCCCAAAGCAAGGGCTAGAAGAGGTGCAACAAAGGAGTGTGAATCTCCCGAATCAAAAAACGCAGAAACAAGAGTGCTGAAAAAACAAATCGTACCTTGCACCACCTCTGGTCCTGCCGGAGCTACCAACTCTGATGCGTTCAACTGTCCACGCCTAGCTTCTTTGCCTCTCTAATGTCGACCACCTCCCCGGCCATGCCCTGGTCGAGGTCCCTAAGGAGCACCCTGAGGTCGGTTTCCCCCTGCAAAGTCTGCCCTTAGAGGAGCAGGGTCCTACTGCTGCTGGAAGGGCCTCACCGGCAACTGGTGCTGCTGAGGCAGGCACTGAACCTTCCCACCTCCACCGTACTGAGCTCGGTTCGGGCATCGACTCTGAACGTTCCTGAAACCTCCGCAAGAAAAACACTTCGGTCCTAGGCTCGTGAAAAAGGGACGAGGACCTGAAGATCTGAACTGGAACTGCTGGGGCCTGCTCCCCACTGGCCTGAACCTGGAAGGACCTGTCACAGGCAACCTGCTGCTGACTGCCTTCCCCTTTGACAAGCCTGGCGGGATCCCCTCACGTGGTGAACCTTTCTATGACTGCATCCTCTCTACAACCTCTACCTTCTTCTGTACCTCCAAGTACGTCGGAAGGGTGAAGGGGGTAACAACATACTGGAGTGAAGGATGAAGCGCATCCTCCAATTGTCTTGCCTGAGACTCCTAATCTGGAAAGAGATCTAGAGAAAAGTGCAGGAGATCCTTGAACTTGATCCCCAACTCTCGTACTGAAATACTCCCTTGCTGAAGGGATAGAAACTCCTACCACTTCTCCGCCTTGATCATGGAAGAAAGGAATTCCTCTCGGAATTCCTTCTCAAAGTCATCCCACGAAACCTCTGCCTCTATCCTCTCTCTGAGGTAGATCATCCACCACTATCGCATTGTGCCTCTCAGCTGACTGACTTCAAGGGGAACCCAGTACTCCCTCGGAGCACAAATCAAGGTAAAAGCGATCCCTAGATCCTCAAGACACCCCTCCGTCTCCGTATCTGAAGTACTACCCTTGTACTTCTTGAGGGTTTGCCGCTGGAAAGAATGGAGAGTCTTCTGCCATTGGCTATCTTCCTCCTCTCGGTCAATCCTCAACTGATCGACCGCCTAAATCTGTTGGGCCTCGGCCGTCTGAGCCACCCGAGGACGACGTCCAGGTGTCATAGCTGTACAGTAAACAAAGATCGTTTAAGCCCAAGTAGTAAAGAAATTTCTCAGGGTTTCATTTTATCATTTTATTTCAATTTCTTTCCCAGAACACCCAAATCAAGTAAAACACAATCATGATGATGCATGTACCTTCCCTAGGGTCTCTACCCTGCAATCAATGTAGTATCACTTGGTCGTTTGATGGGCTTAGAGTCCTTGCATCGGATCACGGGGGGCCCTAAAATCCTGTGTCCTAACAGGTCTTCCCTGGCCTATGTCACGCACCAAGATTAACTAACACTGTTTCCCTACCATCTCATGCAATCCTCACTATTCCTAACTCCAGACTCCATCCTATCTCTCAACCATCACCTCTGATACCATTCTGTCACGACCCCCTCCCACCAAAGATGCCCCTCCTGAGCTGGCAATGGTGAAAGGGAGATAATGACCCCAGAGTCCCACCTCCAGTAGGCCCTGGGGTGGCGACTAGCACCAAGGGTATGAGTTTTCACAAATATGGGAGGCTTTACCCTTTTATTTTTTTAAGATCGAGAAATAGGACAAGTCAACCACCAAAAAAATAAAAGAACAAGTGTATAGAAATAAACCCCAACCAAGCCCAAATGCATGTTTAAACAACTTTATAACATGGTGCAAGTAAAAGAAAGCTCAATGTACAATACCAAAAGAAAACAAGAGTACAAAAACTGCAACGACTCCAATTGTCCGACTAGTAGGGTCTCGCACGACCCTGGTAGTCCTCCTAGAAACCTGAAAGTAAATGTAGGGTAAGCATACAAGTATACTCAGTAAGGAAACCTAAAGCTCTCGTGAACAAGTGTAGAGACATCCTAATATCCCGTGAGAATAACAGAAGAAACCTAGTAAGTAATTCTATCCACCCAACCTCACCAGCCACACTCACCAAAAACACAATCACAACATGTAGTAGTATTATATAAGAACAAGCGTATTGGGTACCCCACACTATTTCCCACTAGTTAGCTGCTCTTCCTAACGGCAAACATCCTGACGCTACCACACTCTTCCCGCCCGCACACACCTGGGCCTCACAACCACACATCCTGCACGTACAGACCTGGGCCTCAACCACAATCACATCCCCTCCCGAACACACCTGGGCCTCATCCCGAAGATTCTTGGGAAAACAAACCTACCCGAAGAGTCTTGGGCCAATCCACCCCAATCGAAACCTACCCGAAGAGTCTTGGGTGTAAGGTCGCCTCAAGCCATCACAACCTATGGAAGAAGGAGAAGGAAGGAGCTAGTAACTGTGGGAAAACACCCTGTCCCATGAAATGGGAGTGTTCGACACTAAGTGCTCAACATGGGCGGGGTGCGTCAAAACACAAAGATACAGATATATATGTGTATACTAAACACACAGCCCAACCTATGGCTTCTAAACAGAGAAACTGAGCATGTGCCTCAGCACTGATACTATGAAGCATGCATACAACAAACAACCCCAACCCCATTTAGGTTTTCATGTTTCAGCAGAATTAGTTTATTAGTTCTTTAACTACTGGGCTAATATCCACAACCAACCACATCAATAATTCTTGAAACATATCCCTACCATCCACAAATCAAGTTAGGAAAACACAAGCCGCACAACAAGTCCCTTATTATTAACCAACAAACCCATTGATTATTAATCCTGTTCCATTTCCATGCCCCACCATTCATTAACTCTTCCACATTTTATTTATTATTCACAACCCATACTCCGTCCACATTCCAACCCATCCCTGCAGACCCACTTCCAACCACCATAACCACAAACACACTGAAACTCATACATCATTATCCCTTTAATACCATTTATCGCAACCCCGCTGCCCATCACCAATATAACATTCACACCAACCCACAACCAAGTCAACTGCAGCCCTACTGCTCACCCGATCCACAACAACCCACAAAACAAGATTTGTGCCACATCATCGCCCCTTTAACATTATTTACCACAGCCCTGCTTCCCAATCTATTCATAACAACCCAGGATTCACCCCTCCCTTTCACACACCAGTAACCAAGCCAAAACCCACATGTTCATTATTCCATTTTGTTTAACCGGGGTGATCACACAAGGGTTCCAGATTATAATCAACCAACTTTATGTGATTAATCAATTTCCACATTCCACAAAGTTTCCACCCAAAAAACGGTCTAGAAAGATAGGGAAACATTTAATTGCGCAAGAAAAGGCCCCCAATGACCGTGATTTTTAGTAGGCAGAAGCATATACAATTCACAACATAATATCACACGATGTAAGATAAACATAACAACTTCCCCATCCCCCTTCTTTAACCAGTGAATATCTTTTTTTACTGGTTGAACCATTTCTCATGAAAACAAGAGGATACCCACCCCACATGATGCACAATTTAGAGAGACGAAGGTAAGATCCCTACCTCAACAGGTTCTGATCACAATGCTCCCCCGGATCAGCCTTAGAAGACGTTTGTTGGTGTCTGTCACCTCTATCGAGTCCCAGAAAAACCTCCTCGGGTGGAAGTTGGAAAGTAAAGGCCAAAGGAAATACAACGGATCCAACCTCGTAAGTTCCACCTTGTCGTTACAATCCTGTGGCCGCTGACGGATCGTAAATCGGAGCTCAGACGAAGAACTTATGGAAGAAAAGGAGACTTCGAGTCTCTTGGGAGAGCTCTGCTCAGAGGAATGGGGAGGAGAGGGGTGAGTTGAAAAGATGGAGGGGACCCCTCCTTTTATAGGCGAGAAAAGAAAAAGTAAATGGATTGTACTTTATGGTACATGGCGTGTACTCATCCATTTCACACGGCCACCACGCGGCTTCCAACACGGCCTTCAACGTGGAACGCAGCCGTTGATTGGTCAACACACGGCTTGAAGGTAACGCATACGCAGAGAGGGACTACACGGCATGTAGTATTGGATACACAACGTGTAACCATTTATTTCACACGGAAAGGACACGGCTCCAACACGGCACACAGTCGTTGACTGGTCAACACACGGTAATGCGTACGCGGGGAGAGACTACACGGTGTGTAGTTTGGGGTACACAGCGTGCACCCATTTATTTCACACAGCAAGGACACGGCCTTCAACACGGGGTATAACCGGCAAGGTAGTACGCGGCGTGTACTCACACTACACAGCATGTACTCATTTATTTCACATGGAAAAGACACGGCCTTCAACACGGGGTATACCCGGCAAGTGGGTATACGGTGTGTACTCAAACTACACGGCGTGTAGTTTCAAAATTCTGGAAAGTGTGGGAAAATTCCATTTTACCCTCCAGAACACTTCGTGACCTTCTTTTTTTGAAAAATGAATGGGCCGGAAAGGTCCGGGCCATTATAAAAATATATTAAGATAAATATGAATATGTATTCAAAATATGAAAACATGGTAAATAAATATGTATGAATAAATACTAGAAAATTATTCAATTTGAGAAAACACAAAAATGAATAAATAATATCAACTTAAATAATATTACATATTAATAAATACTATTTACTGATTAAAAACATAATATATTAAATATATTATGTTAATAAAAGAAATTATAAAATTAATATTAAAATTTGAATAAATTACCCAAATATTATATGTGTGTTTCTATATAAGATTGCATTAATTACATAAATGTATGTGTCAAATTAATGTATATATTTTTACAACATAAGTTTTATATATGTTATTTGAATAATTTTATTATATAATATATAAAATCTATTATTGAAATAAATAATAATAAAATTAAATAAATTACAAAAATGAATAAGTATTATTAATTGTGTAGACTATTAAAAAAATTAAAAATGGCTATTTGTTAATGATATTGAATACATATTAATTATATAAATTACATCCATATTAAAAACACTAAATTTTAAAGAATAAATTGAAATATATAAGTATTAAAAATGGAAAAAATTACAAAAAAAATTTAAACAAATGCATATGTAAATCTCATATATGTGCACATACACATATACATAAACATACATAAATATGCACACATACAACATTAATTTATACACATACAAAATACACATACACAACATAATACATACACATATACGCACATATGCGTTGATATAAATATATAAATTCAAATATTACATATTAAAAATACATCATTTATATTTTTATAATTGTTTAAATTATTAAAATAAATATAAATATATAAATATATCATATTTATATAAATTTGATGCATGCATTTTTTACTTAATCTATATAATTAAATGTTAATTTTTTAATATCAAAATGATAAATAAATAAATATATATATATATATTGATAGTGTTTTTTTGTTAAATGTTTTTATCAATGCTTGGAACAGCACTAAAAAAGTGGCACCTTTTTCACTGCTAAAAATGTGATCACAAAGGTAACACTTCTAACTGTTATTTTTTAGCACTGATAAAATTAATCTTTATTTGCACTTTTACCTACACTGATAAATGACAACCTTTACAAAGTGCATTTTGTTTAGTGCTAATAAAAATCAATTTCTCAATACAGTGTAATCTATAGTAGTGTTAGAGAAATAAGTAGGTTGTGTGGCCTAAATGTATAACCTGAGGTGTCCATCAAATGTTCCCAACACACATTTTCTAATTAATTCAAGTAAAACCCTGATAAATATTCCATAAGGATTATGACTAATGATACACCACATTGATGAAGAAATTTGGCCCTGAAACCAAAGGAAAACACTACCACAGATCAGCACATATGCTACACCTACATTAATAAATGCTAAACATGAAGCATTGATAAAAGAGAAACCTTTATTAACACTAGCTAAAAACCATGATAAATGTATCTTTTATCAGTGCTAAAAAATCACTGATAAAGGTGTACCCTTTATCAGCACTTTTTTTAGCACAGATAAAGGTTGACCTTTATCAGTGCTATTCTTATTGCTGATAAAATATTTTAATAAAAAATATTATTAAAAAAAATATTATATTTATATTCATAAAATAATGTTTATTTATAGACATTAATTAAAACATCCTTGTTTATAATTAATTTAAATATGATACATTAATATATATTTTTCAATATTTCAAATATATATATAATGTTTTTTAAAAAGTATTTACAAAATTATAAACAAATAAATACATATTTAAATAGTTATGAAATTATTATAAATATATTTAAATAATAAATATATTTAAATATATATATATATATAAATAATTATAAAATTATAATAAATATATTTAAGTAATAAATATTTTTATTACATTTATAATTATATATATTTATATTTATATAAAAAATATAAAAATATATTTATAATTAGAATTATAAATTAATATATATATTTAAATAATAATAAAATTATAATAAATATATTTAAATAATATATGTTTATTATATTTATAATTATATATACTTATATATTAAAATATATATTTAATTATATATATATATATATAATTATGTAAATATTTATAATTCTATAAATATATTTATAATTATATAATGATATTTATAATTATAAAAAAATATGTTAAATATATTAATTTTTTAATTATAATTATAATTATATATACATATATATGTTGGTAAATAAGATTTATATTATAATAAGCATATATATATATGTATATATTAAAGTGATATATAAAAATGATTTATATTTCCTTTTATTAAAAATTATTTTGGTAATTTTATATATAAAAAATTATCAAATTCATATTAGTCAAAATGTTTCCTGGTTTATTTATATACAATTTTTAGAAATTGTGTCTATAATTAAAATAAATATAATACATTAAAATTTTAATTAAACATTTATATAATATAAAAATTAATATATATATATATTAAATAATTTAAAATATATGCATAGGTATAGCTGCATATATGTATGTGTATATGTGTATACATGTATATGTGTGTTTGTAGATATGTATGTGTACATATGTATATTTGCAATTAACGTAAATTTTATGAATTCAATTTTTAATATTGTTCTAATTTAGTTGATTTTATTTATCCATTTATTGTTTTATATTCCTTAATAATGTAAAAAATATATTTAAACACTTTTAAAAATTTATTTAAACATATATTTAGTTACTATATATGTAATATTCTCAAAATGTTTGAAATTTAAATGAATAATTTTATTCATTTTTATTAATTAGGTTTTAACATTTAAAATATGTTTAAAAATTATATAATTAATCTATTTAAATTATTTTTTGTTAATTGTTTAAGTTAAATGTATAATTATAAAATTATACATATATATAATTTTTTTAAAATGTATTTTAAAAAATTATGAATTAATAATTTTATATTTTAATATAATTATATATTAATAAATATATATATTTAAATAAATATATTTATAATTATATATAAATACTTTTAAAATATATTTATTTATAATTATAATTAAATTATATATTTTTTGTGCCATACAGGTTTGAGGAAGCTCTCCCCTCAGTGAAAATCGAGTCTTGGTTTTCTCCATCGGCATGGCTATCCATCATTTTCTTATATTTGGCCTCCTAGGAAGAGGGGAAACAGATATTGACTCCATCAGATTTCCCCCTAAGAGGATGGATCTGCATGTTTTGGATGCATCTGGTGTGAATGGAGTCGCTAGGGATTCACTGATTGAACACTTGAGTCCGGGAGGTGAGGATGATACTCATCAGGCTATGGTGGAAAATCGTGAAGATCGAAGGGTTGGCCCCATGGCGGTCGGGGTGATTAAGAAGGTTTCTTGACAATCTGTGATGGTTGGATTAGACCATCTCAGATCTCAGATGATTTTAGCGTTGCCGATCGGAGTGGGTGGAACACATCATTTTATGGTGGTAGCAGATCGATCTGTTGTGGTGGTGATCGGTGAGGATTATGTGTATAGATCTACAATGGATCAGGTGTTGCCTTTGATTCTTGATGTCACTTTGTGTGGGATTAAAGTGGCCTCAGTTACAAGAGGGAAATCGGGTGAAATCCCTGACTGAAGGGATGTTTCTGATCGGCGTCCTATGGTGGAATTTAAGGGTTCCTCTGCCGATAGGATCCTCAATAAAGAATCATCAACATGTGTTGAAGATAATCGAGAAGCCTTCTTGGAATGTCTCGCTTTGGGTAAGAACTCACTAATTTCTATGGTTATTCACCCTAAAGGTCAGAAGCCATAGCAGCTTGAAAATATTATTCATAGGATTTCCTTCATGTGGGATCTTGCTCTTAGGATTTTCTTCCTCTGGGGTTTTTCGTATTGGAAGTTTGTTTTATTAGTTAGAGGTGTATTTCACTACTTGATTCAATTGAATGAAGCTAAATTCCATGTGTGGTCCTCTGGTTCGTTACTTTTGAATATGGGAATGCTTCATCTCCATGATTGAATGATGGATTTTAAAGTTTCAAGGGAGAATAATTATTTTTTATAGGTATGGATCTTGTTACAAAGCCTCAAATGGATTTTACAGAATCTAAAAATCTTGCATGATATTGGTGCTACCATTGGAATTCTGGTTTTTCTGGATAAGGAGAAAGAAGATGCCAAGAATGGACACTTATGGAGAATTCTGGTTGAAATTTATATGAGTTCCACTCTTATTGGAAACCTGACTCTTACTACTCCCATTGATGATATACATATTAGAATTAAGTTTGGGAATTGTCCTGAGTTTTTTCAAAGTTTCAATTTTGTTGGTCATTTGGATGAGAAATGTAGGATTAATGTTTGTGATTTTTTTCGTTTGAAGGGGAATCCATCAAAGGATCGTGATGTTAATGGTAAAATAAATTCATCTAGGCCACATGGGTATTTATTAACATGGAATCCTAGAAAGAAACCGATGGAATACTTGGATAAGTCGTCTCAAAATCAAGGGGTCAAAGAATATAAGAACAAATCAATAGTGATAAATTAGGAGCAAGAGGAGACTTCATTGGATACTATTATCTCATTCTCCATTCATCAATAGAAGGATGGGAACATTAATGGGTCACAAATGGATATTATATGTACTTGGGGTGATATCTTCATCACTTTTGTGATTAAGTATTCTACATATAAGGTTTTTAGCCTTGCAAGAGATGGTGTGGGGAATGGGATGGAACAAATACAAGTAAACAATATTATCAGTGAGCCTACCTTTGGAAATGAGAAACCAGATTGCAGAAGTAGTGACGGTGCTACTATGGGTGTTAAATTGATTCATCATATATTTCCATATGAACATGTTCAGTTGTATGGTAGACAATCTACAGATGAGGTTGTTAGTGTTGTTCATGGTTGTTATCCTTCACCATCTGATGAGCAAGGTTTTATTGTGCATCCACTGGACGTATGATTTTCAGGGAATGTTCTGTACAAATATGGATCTGGAAAATATGATTTTCAGTAGATCATGGATTATCTTCAAGAGATTTAGAATTTCTTCAATTCTTTAGGTATGTTTGGAAAATGGGGTAATATTTTGGTTGATGGAAGTGACACGGAAAAGAGGATGGTTCTGATGGACACCACTCATCTGTAATCTATGGGCAGTGGCGACCCTATTTATTTTAATGATGTTTTTTTAATGGAAAGGTAAATATACTCAAGAATGAAGATTTTGCTCTGGTTCCACAAAAAATAAGGTCATATAAGGATTATTCCATTATGCCCAGAAATGTGCCTACTAGGGCATCTTCCAAGGCATCAAAGATCCATCTCACTCTGGTGTAGGGATGGTCCAACGAGATGATCCTTGGGATACTCAATCAAAGAAATTCATAGTCGAAGTGGGAAACTACTATCGATGATGATGATTCTGATTATGATTAAGGAAATGATCCTTCTTTTCTTGATATGTAGTTTCCTTATTTGGATGAGGGCATGTCTCTTTATATAACCACGTGTGCTTTCTTTCATATCTATTATCTTTTTGTTCCACCTTTTATAAATGGTCAGGAGCTTTGGCCTCTAGCTAGACCTTTATGATAGAATTTCAAATAAATAAATACATATTTAAATAATTATAAAAGTATAACAAATATATTTAAATAATAAATATATTTATTATATATATAAATATATAGTTATAATTATATATAAATACTTTTTAAATATATTTATTTACAATTATAATGATAAATATTTATTTATTTATGTAAATAATTATAAAATCATAATAAATATATTAAAATAATAAATATTGTTATTATATTTGTAATTATATATATTGATACATTGATATATATATATATATAATTATAATTATAACAAATTGCGGTAAACAATGATATATAATTATATAAATATATTTATAATTATATTGAAATATTTTAAAATATATTTATTTATAATTTTAATTAGAAATTAATAAATATATAAATAATTATAAAAATACAATAAATATATTTAAAAATATATATATTTATTATAATTTAATAAATATATATATATATATTTATATAATTATGTACACATATTTATAAAACTCTAATAAATATAGTTATTATATTTATAATTCGATAAATATATTTAATAATATAATAATATTTAATTATATAAATTTATTTATAAATATATTTATAAAATTATAACAAATATTTTTATATAATAAATATTTTTTTTATTTAGATCATTATTTGTGATTTTTTAGTGCTGATAAAGATTCCACTTTATCAGCTCTAAACACGCGCTAATAAAACCAATATTTATCAGTGCTAGAATTTTAGCACTTATAAAGACTTATGTTATCATCACTTTTTTAGCAGTGATAAAGGGGTATATTTATCAGTGCTAAAAAGGCACTGATAAAGAGTAGATTTCTCAACGCATTCTATATTATCACTGACAATACTACACTTAGCAGTGTTTTTTTGAAAGAGATCATAACATCATTCTCCATTCTTGTAAAAAACACATATAGATTCACCCTTTACTCACTCCTTGAATCTATCATGGAAACACGGTGGTTTCGTTATTTCTCTACCTACCATTTCTCCCTACCTTCTCTCTCGTCTCCATTATCATCATCACTCTTTGTCGTCATCTTTTCTCCCTGACACTGTCGCTACCTCACTAATCCAAAACCCTCACCACTTTTCATTAATGAACCATCACCTCTCTAAAGTATGAGATTATTTATTATCATCCTTAATCACTTATTTCACCTAGTTCTTTACCCCCTCGGACCTTAATGTTTTTCGTTTATACTGGATTCAACCCCTTGGTTTTATACCCACACCATACATGTACACTAATATTGTATAGGTAGATTTAATATTAATTTACATTTCTTTTATTAGAAGACTTTCATTTTGATAGGGGTTTGAATTTAGGTTCATCAATTATTCCATGTAATGGGTGTTATAAACATACTTATAATGTTTCAAGAGGTTATAATTAGATGTTTTAATTTTAGTATTAGTGCTCATGTGTATTTTATAGCCATGGAGGCCCTTTTATGGATTTATTATTTTCATTTTCAATTATTATATTTTCTAAAATTTATAGTTATAAACAAATACATCCATGCTATTGTGGATTATTTTAATTATTTCTGTTGCGATATGATTTTTTTCAAGATGTTTTAAATAAGAATTTTTCCAATGTGATGATTAAATTTATTATGATTTTTTTAATGGTTTTCTAGATGTTTATATTTTAAACTTTATGTAATTTAACTCTTACGAAGACCCATGAATTATAAATTATATTAGTTTTTAATATTTTAAATTAAATGATAAAATGTTATCATGTTGTAAATGGATTTAAAAATTGTAAGGTTGAATTTTTATTGACTTAAATGAGAATATGGAATTTTTTTGGATTATTTTAAAAAGGAGAAAATGAGATATGTATCTTTTATAGTAAAATTTAATGATTTAATATTTCTATTTTATATAAATTAACTATGAATATATTTATTTCTTTCCAACCTTGGTGCTCCTGAATTGATCATAAATGCCATTGGTGTATTTTTATGATTTTATTGGTGTTGAGGGATGACTAGAATGTTTGTGTTTAGTTTTTCATTATTTGAAGTATATATTAATTCTAATGGATGTTTTTTTACGCTTTGTTTTGTTATAAGGATATTGTAATATTTGACAAACCCAATGCTAATTTAAATGTCATTTAACAAGAATATAACATAGGTTAACTGTTTAGCTATAATAGTGACATATTTGGTTAATGGATTATGATACACTTTATGATTATGGTGATTCTTTATTCGCATATACATATATCAATATATTTCTTTTTTTAGTCATGGTAATTTATCTTGTTAATGGTGTTTGGTAAAAAATGGATTTCATATATTTTTTTAAATATTTATCTTCTTCTATTATTTGTGCTTACATAAAATCATTATTTTCATATTTTAAAGGATGAGATTATTAGAGATGTTTAATTTTAAATATTCTTGATTTTCATGAGTTTTGTGAAAAGTATAATAGTGTATTTTAATAAATGGGTTATTTATTTGATTTTATCTAGTTATATTTAATTAATTAATATAATGAGTTTCATTATACATATTTTTTTTCAAAATATTCGAGAGTATTTTAAATTTAATGAGTTTTAACACTATAATATAAGGATTTTTTAATAGAATTTTTCAAATGAGAATTTATTTCCAATAGATTAATGAAAAATAAATGTTCTATTTGAATAATTTCAATAATGTTTTAAAAAAAATATATTAATTTAATGGTTTTAAAATTATTTTTTAAATATTTCCATTTCATATAAGTGATTTTTATATAGACCTGAGTAATTTTATTATTGAACAAATCTGTTATACATATTAATATATATTTCATTCCATGTAATTTTTTTCTTCATTAATAATGATTTTCTAACATTTTTTTAGTATTTGATTCAACTTTTTAACTTTGATAGAATTTTGATCAATGTTTCATAAAATTCATAATGCATGTT
Organism: Viscum album; assembly: GCA_963277665.1. Lineage (NCBI taxonomy): Eukaryota > Viridiplantae > Streptophyta > Magnoliopsida > Santalales > Viscaceae > Viscum > Viscum album. Next base: position 1,424,611,338 of record OY728134.1, on the reverse strand, counting down.
ATCAAAAAAGGTGTTTTCATATATCATTTTCAATAAAATGGAAACATTTATGTTAAATAATTATTATATTTTTTGAATTTTTTGTTTAAAACGTGAAATGATATATTTAAAGTTGGTGAAGCATGATGTTGCTTTAGTTTAATACTAATGCAATTTTAGAAGTATGGTATTGAATTTTTTAATGAATAATGATAAGTTTAGTGGAAGTTAAAGTTGATTTCAATAGTTGATTATATTTTATTACACAATGATGGTTTTAAATATATTTTAGATTAATAACCAATAATATTACCTTAATTGATTTTTTAAATCATTAATCACCTTTGATTTCAATACATGCAATCATTAATGTTTACTTGTATGGGTTGATATCAATGAAAATGTTAGGATAGATAGGATGAGAATATATGTTAGATCATTAGTTGGGGAAATGTAGAAACCAGTAGAATTAGTAATAAGTTTGATGAATTCAAAATTCATAGTGTAACACCCATTTTTTAATAATAAGTTTAATTAAATATTTTACTGGTAAATAAAATGGGTCAATTTTTAATTTTTTTTTGGCTCAGATGATGTAGATATCTATTCCACAATTGGATTCCTACATTATGACATAAGTACAATGAATTTATTACATCACCTTCTTGAATAATAATTTCACTTTGGTCACTTGAATCTTATCAAAATACATCTATAAAATATGGATTGGTTTTTTATATGAATTATGAACCTAGAAATGGGAAATAATTTATAACCTTAGTATCATCCAAGAAAACCATACACTCCAATCAAGGAGGCCCTAGTATGGATCAGACTGAAAATGATGCTTTATTTAATATGTTGTGTAGTGCTTCTCCATCTCCCCAACCAGATAACATTTATATTTAAGGAAAAAATTGTCATTCTGATGAGCTTTATCTGTTAAAAAGTTATTATTGTGTTTTGTTGCCAGAGAGTCATCCCCCCATCTCTTTTGTACATGCACTAATTTTTCTTGAACTATAAAAAATCATGCTAAAATTATTTGAAGCATTCAATTGTTGGGTTCCCCTTATTTTAAAATACCCTTTTGTGAAATTATTTATTTTATTAAATATTAATATTATAAAATCTAATAAGAAGGATATGATTAAAATATTGATGGATTCCAATTGTGTGACAAAATAGAATGAATATGGGGGTAGTTAGGACTTAACCAAGTGGTAAAGGCTCCCCATAATTCTACATCAGACCTAAGATCAAATCTGGGAGGGTGCAGGTACTATTATAGTACTATACATATGGTTATATAGATGATGAAGAAGAAAGGCGGTGATACAAGCAAGTGCTGATGCAGTTATGATGTAGTCTTGGTGATGAAAGTAGGATGATGAAGGAATGATGACATACTAGGCTTTCATGGAATGTTTTGGGCTTCATTCCCACTGGGCCTTTGGGCCATGTACTAAATAAATAAGGCTATATTGGTGGGCTATCCCCTTGGGGGGGATATGGCCTACCTTTTCAGTCTATGTTTATGGTGTGTGTGTGTGTGTGTGTTTAAATGTAATATTACCCCCAATAACCGTATATATATATATATATACAATTAAGATTGGGTGAAAGAGTTTATCAAGTTTGAAAATGATCAGGCATTTTACCATTGTTAAATTCTTTTTCCCATGTTTACTTTGTTTTTATTCTTGAATAATTTTTCCAGAGGAGTTGGAAGAACACTTGATCTATCACAGAATACATTGATGTTATATATGTTAGACTAAACATGGTGAAAATTAAAAGTAGATAGTGATTAGGATAACACTGCATTTTAAGGATCATCTGATTGGACTATAAGTGTCGACAATAAAAAATACCATATTGAGGATTTAATTATAGGTGTGAATGATATTGATTATGGAATTGAGGAAATTATAATGGTAGTGGAAGATGAACTTTGTGATTGTGAATTTTTTTTAGAGAATTTAAATAGTTGTGCAGAGACATCATTATATGCCCATTTAACTAAATATATTGCATTATCAGCCATAATGAAGCTGTATAATATAAAAGTTGGAAAATATTGAGTGATTCCAATTTTACTAAACAACTTTATCAATTTAATGGTATGATCTCATGCGATAATGAGCTTAATATATAAACATATGACGCTCAACAAATGCTACATTCAACAGGTATAATCTCTGAAATAATGCATACCTATCCAAATGATTGTATACTATTTTTCAAGGACACTAAATTACTTAATAAATGCCCAGAGTGTGGTGATTATTGAAAAAAAAAGATGAATAAGGTCATATGAATTTTTCATTCTACTTTCCAATCATTCCAAGGTTTAGATGCTTATATAGAAGTGAGTAGACTGTAAGGAAACTGACATGGAATGCGACACACAAGAAATAAAGACGGGAAACTTTGTTATCAACAAACTCTCATCAATGGAAGATAATTTAACATGATTGTCTTGAATTCAAAAATTATTTGAGAAACATTCATCTTGCACTATCTAAAGATGGAGTGAATCCTTTTGGTTTTAACAGTAGCACACACAATACATAGCTCATTATGTTTGTAAATTATAACTTTCCAATGGAGTTATGCATGAAAAGAAAATGAAATATGTTATCTATGATTATATTAGGACCAAAACAAGTGGGTAATTATATTTATGTTTATTTGGATCCATTTATTGAAGATTTTAAATTATTTTTGTATTTAAGTGTTATGTAGAATAATTCTTATATAAATTAGTATTTCACATTGAGATCCATTATGTATCAGATGATAAATGAATTTACTACTTATAGAATTTGTTTAGGATATATAATTAAAGGAAATCAAGGGTTTCCCATTTTTTAATAAGGTATATAGTCAATTAGGTTGAAATATTCACTAAATACTGTGTTTCTAGGACATCACAGATATCTTCCCTGGAAACATAAGTACCGATCATGGATGACATCATTTTATGGGATTACAAAAGAACATACAACATTTTCTCCACTAATAGGTGATCAACTATTTGAGAAAATAAAATATATAGACACTACATTTGTTAAATAATGGATTCATTCAACCAATATTGGGAGAGAAATTTCACATCACAAATCCATGGCAATGACGATAACTCTCCCAATCAATCGTGAAGGGTTGTCTCCTTTACGGAGGTTCCCGCAGGTGAACCAAATGTTGCAGCTTCTTCCTTGAATGGGACTATGATTACACATGTTGGGGATGGCTCAATCATTGTGGTAGTAGACCAAGATTCTCTCTGCCAAAATAATGGAGCTTTTTCGCTTCTCAGTTCTCGGTCAAACCTCATATGAAAAAGGTACAAAACCCTGGTCAATGTATGATCTGAAGCTGACAATCACACACTGCTAGGGATTATCCAAATTTTAGATTATACTACTGGGTAATGGGTTCTACCACATAATTATTGAGTATAAAGAGGACCTAGATTTTTTTTGAGAACTGCAAACCTTATCTTGAACTCAGCATTCTAAAGGCTATTGGAATTGGATGCAAACTTCAATACTTTTAAGCAAAGGGATTCTATGTAACTAGTTCAGAAAGTGATTCATGGGTTTAAATGTGTCTACTAGCATCCAAGGATTTTAAATGATTTTATATTAAACATTGGAACTCCTATGAAAATTTACCATCACACCATAAATGGTGATCTTGGTCTCTATGCGTGTTTTCTAATCGAGATCAACATAGAGCAGTAGCCATCTGAACGAATTTTTATAGATGTGAAAGATTATAAGTTAGAGAATAATTGAGAATTTGAGAATATTTCCAAATTCTTCAAGCACTGTAAGATGGTTTGGTATGAATTCCAGTCAAGTTGTGTTGTCAAGAAATTGGTTAATCCAACATTAGCCACTCCAGTCTGGAGGGAAGTGCCACGAAGTAGGAGAGGCATGTAGGAGACAAAAGATAAAGGGAAGGCCCATGAACCGATAGGGAACAATTTTAAAACAATAGGGACTGGACCCTCATGGGAATAAATGGTTGGATAAGATAATATTCAGCATACAGATACTGATTTTCTTGCTAAATTGGCCAGTGCTGTGAATGACAGTCCTTTGGTGTCCATTAATGAACAAATGTTTGAACTATCTCTTGAGGTAGTTGATAGAGTCTATATCTTTTAGACTAGGGAATTTGTCCTTAAACTCATTGATTCTGAAATGGAGGAAATGTTGGAGTCACTTGGGTTTAAATTAGTGATGCTTGAGGACTCATCCCATCCTGAGGTGGGGGAAGTGCAGGAACATGTTTAGAGGGACAACTATAAAACTGGAGAGTCTAGGAAAATTATTCTGTAGGATCTGCAAGATTACTCTCAACATAGGTCTGACATGGAGAACAAGGATCAAGGTTTGGATGAAACTTTAATTCAAGAAGAAACGCCCAAAATCTCAGCAAGTAATTTTGGGAAACAAGGAGGTATGACCTTCAAAACAATGTCAAAATGAAATTTATCTTCTGGAACTGTTAGGGAATAGCCAACCCTAAAACTTAAGGTTCCTTAAGGTGCCTTATAAGAAGGTATAAACTTGATATAATTAGATAATATGAACCCAAGATAAACTCCAAAAAACATTAAAATATTTTTAGTATCATAGGGTAAAATATTCTGGACATGAACTGGGCTTTTTCAAGTCCTGATAGAATTTGGTTACTTACACATCATAAGGTGGATTCTCCTGGGATTGTTTATGAGGACAATAATATTATTACTTATAGACTTAATGAGGTTGGAAATAAACTATTCTTCTCCATTATATATGATTACAATAACCATGTTGATAGGATGATTTCATGGGAGAAGATTCAGAACCTGGAGAGCACTATTTCACATTCATGGATTATCATCGGTGATTTTAATGCCATTATCCACACGGATGAAAAAATGGGTCCATTAACAAATAACACCTATATAAGAGAGTTTAGAGATAGAATTAATAGAATCTTATTGGTAGAAATAAACCTCTTTGGTGCTAAATCCACATGGTATAGGATATATATCAATGGCGTGAGGGGGAGAAGAATTGACCAGGATTTTTTGAATCATGCAATTCTTGGTGCTTGGGATTCAATCCCATGTGTTACTCTTACTAAACTAAAATATGATCATCATCCTCTTCTGATAAGTCTTCTTGGTAATGAAATAGGGAAACCTATTACTTTTAGGTTCCACAATGGTTGGGTTTCTCTTCCAGAATTATCAAAGAATGTTAAAGAGATTTTGGATTCTGCAAGTTGTAAGGGAAGTCAATTGTCATGAATTTGCATGTTCAGAATGATTAATATTAAATTGAGGGAATGGAGAAAAGTTAAGTTCATATCATTTAATTATGAAATTGAGACACTTGAATGCCATCATCATGAAATTCAGGAAATGACCACCAAATCCAATTTTTTGGGTAACTTACAACAGAGGTAGAATTTTCTCTTAATTTGAAAAATATGGTCAGGATTAGTGACAACATAAAAAAGGACATCTTCAAAGTTATGTGTCTTAATGAAGGGCACAGAAATTCCACATTCCTAAATTCCTTGAAAAGGGTCAGAAGAGAGAATAGATCTCTTTCTCTAATTAAGTATGGTGATATAATTCTGAATAATATGCAGGATCTTTCAAACCATATTGTTACTTTATATAGAAATATTTTCAATGGAATAGCACGAAATCAAAAGGTTAGATAAAACATCATTCCTAAATTAATTATTTATAAGGATAATAAACTCCTTACTTCAATTCCAATGGATTTTTAAATCAAGGAAGCAGTGTTTGGCCTCAAAAAAGATATCTCTCCTAGACCTGATAGCTTCAAAAAAAAATTCTTTCAACCCTGTTTGGAAATTATTCATATTGAGGTGTGTATGCTTGTTAAGAATTTTTTTAGAGGTGGGAAACTCCCTCTGGGGTTTAATGATAATTTCATTTCCTTAATTCCTAAGGTGGTGATTACAAGTTAAATTGGCCAATTCAGGCCAGTTTCTCTGGTGAACACAATTCACAAAGTCATCACAAAGGTTATAGTGAACAGACTTTCTCGGTTTAGTGAGAAAATTATATCCTGGAACCAGTTTGGATTTTTCAAAGGCAGGAACATACAATATTTCCTTCTCACTACTTTGGAATGCTTCAATATTCTCAGGAAAACAACGTGGGGAGGAAATGTGGAACGTAAACATGAAATTCAAAAGGATTTTGATACGATGGATTGGGGATTCATTAGCCAATTTTCCATAGATTTATCTTTATTGCAGTGTTTCTTCAATGGATTGAAAATTGGATGGATTTATCACACGTATACATCCCGATTAATGGGTCACCTGAGGTTTACTTCACCTGTTCGAGGGGTGTGAGGCAGGGGGGACCCCTCTCTGCCATTATTTTTGCAATTGATGAAGATTATTTGAGAATAATTCTCATTGATATGGTTGATAAGGGGAATATTTCTACTTTCAGTGTAGCTAGAGGTATCTTTGCCCCTTCTCACTTGTTTTTTGCTAATGATATTGTGATTTTTACACAGGGTGATAGGAATAACATTGACAATCTCAAGTGGGATCTACTTCCTTATGAGAGTGTATCAAGATAGAAAATTAATTGGGGTAAGTCCTTCATTTACTTTGGAAAAAGGCTTCCTACTACAAGGAAGACTCAACTCATCAATATGCTTGGTATTAGGGAGGGAACTCTTATGTTTATTTATCTTAGAGTTCCAATGTTTTTGGGAAATCCTAGGGCATCAAAGATTTCATAGGTCCTTACCCTAGTCAGGAAAAGTCTTTCCTCTTGGAAGGGAAAGTTTCCTTCAATGGATATGTGTGTTTTCCTTTTCAAACATGTCATTATTTCATAGATTTTGTATCCTTTAATGGTGTATATGTTTTCAACCTCATTTGTTAAGACTCTCAACTCAATTATGAGGAACTTCATCTACAGGGTAAATTTGATGGAAAGAAAACTCATCAAAAAAAATGTATCAAATGCTGTATGCCTACCAGGTAGGGAGGGTTGGGCATCAAGAACCTTAGCTATTTCAATCAAGTGTTGCAGGACAAGTTTCCCTGGAAGTAAATTCATAAGAAATATTTCTCTCTATATTTTCTTAGAAATAGGAATCTTTCAAGAATTATTTCAGGGAAGCATGGTTATCTTGACTCTTCTATATGGCATGTATTGCGCTCTATTTTTCAAACCATAAAGAGGCACTCACGTTGGGTTGTTAATATGATTTCTTCACTTCAGTTATGGAATTCAAATTGGATAAGAACCCCTCTTACTGAGCAAACTAACACTGAGTTACACGGTATTGACAGCAACCTCTCTATCAAGGATCATTTTGATAATCTTAAGGACCTTCCGGAAGAGATTTCATCAATTATTAACGATTATGGTTTCATTAATCAGGATGACATGTTGTTATGGGAAGGTTCATTGAGTGGTGTGCTAGAGTCTAAATCTTTATACAAGAACTTGATGAAGGGTGATTACAATTGGATAGGTGATCTCAATAAAAAAGGGTTACTCCCATCCAGATATACATTACTATAGAGAATTTTTCACAACAGGATTCTAGTGGATGATAATGATCAGAGGATTTTGATCTATTTATGCTCGAGGTGTGTTTTATTTCATCAACATAATGAGGATGATGACCATTTATTCATGTCCTGCAATGCTGTTTCCTCCCTCTGGAATTCAGTTCTCAGCACATTTGAGTTGATTCCCCCCAGTGTTGTTTCAATTCTACAGTTTCTACATGCAATTTTTGGTGTACAACAGTCCAAGAAACTCAACACGCTACTTCGGGTTTCCTATACTGAAGTCATATACTCTGCTTGGAGGGTCCAAAATAATTTTTTTCATCACCAGGCACGGTTTCATGAATCCATAGCTCTATTAGACATCACTGTAGCCATTAAATTTTCTAACTCCAAGATCAGCGACCACTGTAGTAACTTGCTAAGGGAGCACATTATTTTTAGATGGTTTTAGGTTAGAGGGAACATCCCTAAGACATGGGTCACAATGGAGGTTCTATGGTCTCCCCCTTAAATAGTTGTTTGAAATGTAATATGGATGGGGCCTCCAAGGGAAATCCAGGACCATCAAGTTTCTTGGTGATTTTTAGGGACTCATAGGGTGATGTGTTGGAATGTTGTTATGGTCCATGTGGGCATGATACTGCCTTGGAAACTGAAATGATGAAATTTATCAGAGAAGTTAATATGGTCTGTCAAAATCATGGGAATAATATCTTTTTTCAGTGTGATTCAACTGCGCTCATGCAGGTGGTAAGGGTGAATCAATTTAAACTCTCATGGAAACTGTCCATTAAATGGATCAACTGCCTTGAAAGGATCACAAACATGAATTACATTGTCTTTCACTCTTTTTAGGAAGGGAATTATATTAAGGATGGTATTTACAACAAAGTTATATTGGAATAAAGATTCATGAGACTGAACATTGTGCCTAATGACTTCATGCATTTTCTTTATTGGGATAAATGTAAATTACCCTCCTTAAGTATAATGTAACTCCTTTCTTATTCAATATTATAGCCCATGTTATCATATTTCTCAAAAAGAATGCATGTTATAGTGTCGTTAACATGTTACTAAATAAACCTAGTTGAAAAAATGTTGGAATTAAGGCTAGTTTGGAAAATATTGACATTGGAATACATGAAGGGTTGGCGTAAGTGAAGGGTGAAAGACATAATTTTCTTCCTCCAACTACTTACACTCTTTCTAAGTAGGAGAGATATCTATTTGTGAACTTATTTCATTATGTAATGGTTATAGTGGGGGTATTCATCAAATATAAATAATATCATTTCAATAAATTATTTAAAAATAAAGGGTCTAAAATCACATGACTATCATGTTTTGTTGAAATATATAATTCTTGTAGATTTATGTTTCTTTTTCCCCAAGAATTTCCATCAAGAATTAACCAAACCCTATTTATTTTTCAAAGCTATATGATGAAAACTTATAGAACTAGATAAATTTCAAACTATGGGAAATGATATTTTTCTCATATTATGTGAATTGGAATTGTTATTCCTTCAATAATTTTTTGCGAAGATGGTTCACTTTGTGATAGAGATTCGACTAAGTGGTCATGTACATTATAGATGGATGTACCCAACTGAATGATATATGAATATTTTGAAAGGGTATCTAAACAATAAATGTTGGCTAGAGGGTTGTATTTCTAAGAGATATATTGTTATGGAAGCAATTTAATTGTATAAAGACTACATTTCTAGAATGGAAAGCATTTGAATTCAGAAATCTCATCACATTGGGCATCATATGGTTGAAGGAATTTCTGAAATAGATGCTTTCATGATCAGTATTATAGACTGTGAGTGGGTCCACCTTTACATTTTTCATAACAGTTTAGTGGTTTCCCCATATATTTAAACCCATAAAGAAAATGTTATGTATTTTAATTCATCAAGGGATAAAATATGGGTATCAAATACACATAATAAACACTTTATAGGATGGTTTCAAGGGAATATTTTTAAGGAGTTATATGAAAATTCAGATTTTATTTCAAAAAGAATTTGATGGATACTCATAGGACCAGGTTTGGTTGTATTATCTTAGAATGGTTATGTAATTAATTGTTATACATTCTATAAATATTCATGTGATGAAGGAAATACCATGTAAAATAGTGGAGTCACATTTGTGGCTAAATAGATGCACTTATCTGGTACCAAGGATAAAAATCTAATTTCTATGAATAGGTCATAATTTAGAAAAAAAAATATGGGAGTTGGATTATATAACAATTCAATTTCCAATTTTTCAATTTAATTTGGCTGACAATAGTAGTTATTTTAAAATAGATGAATTTGGATTTTTAAATGTGGATTTTAGTAAGGAAAGGTACAAATATGAACCATTTATAATGTAATTATAGATAGTAAAATTATTTTATATTCTAGATCCCACAAATTGAAAGTGGTCAATTATTTTGTTGTCAACCAAAACCAATAATGTGTTAGATAAAAATTAAACTAAAGATAACCCTTTCATTGGGACATCACAATCATTTTGCAGTAGTCTCAATGTATATGGGGTCTTGTATGTTATAGGAGAACAAAATGAAGGAATCTGGATACTCAATAGAGTGGTCAAATCCCTTCAACCATTATAAAATTCATTTCAATAATCATATTATAATTTTTTGTGATATACATTTTCTAACTCATGTTTTTATCTATTCACTACTACATTTCCATAATTGAAATTAAATTTTAAACCAATTCTCCAGATAATGACTTATGTACATACTGATGCTCCTAGTCCTAAGGAGGTATAGGTTTCTTAACATTTTGTTGCTCCCAGTGGAGAGGAATGAAGACCTTCTACACATGTCATTACTACCAATCCAGAGGAACAACATATTGATTATTTTTAACTCAATGAAATGGTAGATAGTTAAGAACTGATGTCCTAGAAAAAATAATCGGTGAGTAATATGATAGTGTAAAAACATTATTAATGCGAAAAGAAAAGGATTCAAATTAAAGGATGGATGGAATGAACGTGACCATCCTGTTATTCCCAACAAGTCTATATTCAACAGTTTCATTAGGCTCACCACTCAGTAGCATGTGTCGATTGATGTATATTTGTGAAACAATGTTGTTTCCATGATTAAGACACAAATTTGGGATGATATTAGGTTAATATTATGATATCCATTATTTAATTTTATAAAAAACAAAACAATGTATCATTTAATTACTCTTCATTATCCCATGTCGAGTGCATTTATATTTGATGAATACTATAACAAATTTTTATTTATTATTACCAAAAAGGATCATAGCATATTTAACAAAATTATAATTATGTTTTATCTCAAAGATGTTATAGTGAAAATATACCCACACCCACTAATATGTATGCACACCTGATAATTTAAGAAGCCTGGGATACGTTTATTGGTCATCGTGATGAGACGTATTTTCAGGAACATTGTGTCTTGTAATAAATTGTTCTACAATATGTGTATTAATAACTTTGATTAAGAATTGTTAATTTTTAAAATAGAATCTGAGTACTGAAAATAAGCAATGGTTTGAAAAACCAATGTACCTATACCATAGAGTAATTATGGGGTATGGTTCACTTGAAAAAAATGGTATGTATTTTAAATATACAATAGTAATTTTTTGTGACATAAGAGAACAATATAATTATGTTCCTCTATTTATAAAAAAATTAATGAATCGAAATCCAAATTCACTTCCATCTCTTGTCCTGTGTGATGAAAATATTCACGTGTAAATTAATATGTGCTAATAATATTTGAAAATAGAAAAAATAAAGAGTCGGATGCATGTGTATGTATGACATAATAGAAATTTATTTTTATTTAAATTGTTATTACATAACAATTATTACTTATTTTTTTATATTTTCTTTCTGAAAAAGACACAAGAATCATTAGCACCTTTAATGGATGAACACATACTATCAGTGGCCTTTAAGTGACCAGAACAGTATTGTCGCATTAGAGGGTATGGTTTTGGGGTGACGCCCCAAAAATATTTTGAGAAAATAAAAGAATAAAGGGATAAAGATGAAAAAATGGAATAGATATCAACATTATTAGATTCCCATGAAGAAAAATATCATTGGAAGTCTGAGTTGATAAAAAAATTTATGGGGGTTAAGTAAAGAGAAGAAAAAAAATCAAATAAAAAACAATATGTGATGATACCCCCCACCACCACCACCACCTCTGAGGCGTTCCATTCCCCTTAAAGAGATTTCTTCAATGAGGTAATAAATATTTTCATAATTGTTTCTGTGAAATGTGAATGAGGAAAACACTGATACCTTTCCTATACAGATATTCTATAGGATGAAAATGATTGTGATTTATATCTATCAGATCCCACACATCACCTTTTTGTTGGTGATATTGTGTGCAATATTCATGAATGCACTCTAAATAACATTAAACTTCTAAGAAGTCATGTGAGAGTGGGTATTAGTGTAGCTCATAAGCCAAACACTAAGCTACCTATTATACCTGATGACAATGATATTCATTTGGTCGAGCAATATACTAGAAGATTCATAGAATGGATATTATATCTAATAAAAAACATTTATACATGGAAGTACTTATTTTAAATTTACTTTTCATGTTAAACCTTTAATAATTAATGAAAAAGTTTTGAATGAAGAATGTTTTTATATAAAGACAAAGGGAATGTATTGAAATGAAAGGTCAAATAAAAATGATCAAAAGGATAAAACGACCAATATAAAATATATTCACAAATCAATTTTACCCTTCCCATTGAATATCCACATTTACTAACATTTATGGTTCATATGGATACATGTTTAGAAAGTAGTAGTAATAACCTAGTTTAATTTGAAGAACAAATGTACGAAGAGGCCATTTCAAAATTCATTTCTCTTGAGAATGTAAATGAAATCATCAAGTACGAATGGTTAGGAGTCTCAGTTATTAATGTATAAATGATGTGTGTTTTCATGATTTGTTTTTTCAATGGCTGATCTACTATGTTTATTATGACTAAATACTATTTATATGTTTTGAAGGCGTCTATATAAATACTATTTCAATGGAAAAATATATGAACATAAATATATACTCATTAGTACTCAAATCACTTATACAGACAAAACCAAATGGAATTAGTTAAAATGGATTAAATAGGGAAAAATTGGTTGCAGAGTTTGAAAGAAAACATATAGAAGACATACTCTTCTTATTATCTATGATGTAGGGGTAAATCTCTACAATTTAATCATCTAAAATATATTTTCATTCCTTTCATTAATTATTCCTTTTAGTTTTTTAATAATCATTAGGTAATCATTAAAGTTAATTTGGATTATATAATGATTTATTTCATGGATTCTTTTCCAAGATACCCAACAAACCTACCAAATTTGATGATGTTTGTCAATTTTTAACACACTAAATCTATGTTTTAGAATTAAAATTCAATTTATATATTTTATGTTATGTTTTAATGAGAATTATATTATGGTAGGGTGGTGTTTAAAGATCATGAAAATAATGGAATGAGTATATTCCATGCGTTCAAAGAGCATGTCAACATCTAAAAGTAGATAGGTATTAGGGTATATATAATAGGATTTCACTATCAAAACACTTATCAAAAAAAATTAATTATTTCTCTCAATGTTTTTGTAGTATCCAAATCATAACAATGGAAAATATTATGGTTATTATGTTTGAAAATTTATGAGGGATATCATATACCATCTAAACACTAGCATCCTCATAGAGGTATTTTGGAAGATAATTACTATTTCATTTAAAATGTTTATTAATTATTTTTTTACTTATATTTTTACTATACTACCATGACTTTAGAAAGTTCTCATATTCACAATATGAATATATATTCTTTTAGAAATGACTGGGACACTTACCTGATGTTATAATTTACAGATATATCCTGAAGATGTGACTTCTTACTACTTATTTAGTTGATTTTATCAACATTTTATCAAAAAAATATCTAATTTCCTAATAATTTCTATCTAATATATATTTTATTTATTTTCAAAAATATCATGAAGAATTAACTTCATCAACAAGGATGATTCACTCATGTACAATGACCTTCCACTTAATAAGGATGATGCACTCATGATGATGCAATTTTCTTTTTTATTATCAAATTTATTCAATATTCTCGTATGACTCAAAATATAGGGATTTATTTTACAAATAAATGTTTTTAATATAGTGTTTCACATTTATGTTTAATTTATTTCTTTATAGTATTACTAACATATCATTTGTTTTCTTATATAGGTGCATTAATTTTCTTGGGTTGGTATGGTTTATTTGAATATTCTCGTGGTCATGATAGATTGGACTTTGAGGCTACAACTAAGATAGTGAAAATAAGAAAAAGTTTCAAGAATATATACAACCATCATGAAAAGGTGAATTTCTACTACTTATTTAATTAATGTTGTTAAAATTTAATCTTTTATTTGTAAGTTAATTTCCTTATTAATTTTATATAATAATTATTTTGTTTTTTCAAAGATATTTCATGAATTCATATATTTCATTAAACTATATGGAAAAATCCATAAATAAATAACATAATCCTTTATGATGGAATATGAAACACTATGATGCTTGAAACGTGATTTGTTTTAGGTAGCATGGGGTTTCCTCTTCCATCATAATGGAATATGTTCTATCTTTTCAAAAATTTAATATATAGTTGAAAGAAAAACTCATATCACATACTCTATAATCCACACCTTAATCTAATATACTATGTGCTCAGTATGACCCAGACTGTATGTTTTTAGTTTATAATTTAAATTTTAGTTCAAAACACACAGCACATACTCACAAATGAGAAAACATATTAATATTATTTTGATACTTTAGAAAGATAATCCATAAGTCATTTTTGATGGGTAGGAATCATCCAAACCTCAATATAATACTCTATGTAGATGTTATGAATCCAAGTGTGTATTGTTATTTAAAATTGACATTTTAGTAAAAACAACACGTGACATACTCATAAATGATAAAATTCATTTTATTGTTTTGATAATTTTGTATAATGATATATAAGTCATTTTTGATGTATATGAAGTAGTTACAGCTCAAACCGATATAGGATGTGATTGGTAGGACTCAAAGTGTGTGTTTCCAGTTAAAATGATATTTTAGTAAAAAATACAAGTGACTTACTCAAAAAATCAAAAATAATAATGTTTTTATACTTTAGGAAATGATAAAAACCCATTTTCGATATATAGGAATCAGCCTCACCTCAATCAGACATATGTTGTGACCGGTATGACTCAAAGAGTTTTTTTATTTGAATTTGGCATTTTAGTAAACAAAAGAAAAGCAACATACTCAAAACTAGGAAAATATATTTGAATTATCGTGATGCTTTAGTACGAAAAACCATAAGTCAACTTATGTGTAAGAATTAGCCTCACTTTAGTCTGATACACGGTGTGCCTGGTATGACTCAAAACATCCGTTATCAGTATAAAATTGACATTTTAGTTCAAAATGTGTTTCTCCCATTAAAAAATAAGAAAATTAACTTGGATTGTATTTATAATTTATTAAAATGATTCAAAGTCATTTTTGATGTGCAGAAATCAGTCTCACGTCAAACCGACACACGATGTGACCGGTATAACTCAAAGTGAGTGTTTCTAATGTAAAATGAAATTTTAGTATGAAACAAAAGTGACACACTCATAACCAAGAAAAAGCATTTGGATTGTTTGTATATGTTAGTAAAAATATCCAAATATCATTTGTGACATTCTGGAATTATCATCACCTCAATCCGATACTTGGTGTGAATGGTATTAATCCAAGTGTGTCTTTTTATTTAAATTTTTTTTTTGTAAAAACGACTATTAACATACTCAAACCAAAGAAAAAACTTTCATATATTTTTGATACTTTAGGAATAAGATGTATTTTTCATTAATGACATGTAGGAATAAGCCACACATCAATCTGATACACGGTGTTCCCAGTATAACTCAACGTGTCTATTATCATTGTAAAATTGAAATTTCAGTTCAAAACATGTGTCACTCACTAAAACCTATAAAAATGTACTCATATTCTCTTAATAATTTGTGTAAGAATTAGTCTCACATAAAACCGACACACGATGTGGCTGATATGACTCAAAGTGTGTGTTTCTAGTTTGAAATGATATTTTAGTAAACAACACATGTTATATACTCAAAATAATGAAAACACATTTTTATTTCTTCGATAATTTAGGAAAATAGTTCATATGCCATTTTTTGAGTCGTAGGAATCTGTCACACCTCAATATGATGCACAATGTGAATGGTATGAATCCAAGTCTGTATTTTTATTTAAAATTAAACTTTAGTAAAAATGATTATTGAAATATCTACAACCATTAAGATACATTCAGATTGTTTTGATAATTTAGTACAAAGATCCCTAAGTTATTTTTATGTTTAGGAATTAGGTGCACCTCAATCTAACACATGGTGGGGCTAGTATTACTCAAAGTATCCAGTATTAGTTTAATATTGACATTTTAGTGCAAAAGGTGTGTCACTCACAAAAAATATAGAAAATTATCTCATATTTACTTGATAATTTTGGAAAGTATTTCATAATTCATTTTTTATGTGCAGGAATCTATCTCGCATCAAACTGACACACGATGTGACCGGTATGACTCAAAGTTCATGTTTCTAGTTTAAAATTACATTCCAGTAAGAAACAAAAGTGACATATTCAAAACTAAGAAAAATTATTTTTATTGTTTTTATTCTTTAGTACAATGATCAAAAATTCATTATTGAACTAAAGGACTCAGTCACACCTCAATCTAATGCATGATGTTACCATTGTGACTCAAAGTGTGTCTTTTTATTTAAAATTGACACTAATTTTAGTAAAAGGCACAAGTCACTTTCTCAAAAACAATCAAAAGAATTAATATTGTTTTGATGCATTACGAAAATTATCCATAACTAATTTGTGAAATGTATGAGTCAAATGCGCCTCAATCTGATAAATTAGGTGCCCAGTATGACTCAAAGTGTCTATTATCATTCTAAAATTGAAAATTTAGTTTAAAATGTGTGTCGCTTGCTAAAAACCATGAAACAAATGCTCGAGATATCCTAATACTTTAGGAAAATTATTAATAATTCATTTTTGATGTGTAGGAATTGACGTCACATCAAACTGACACATGATGTGACCAATATCACTCAAAGTGTGTGTTTTCAGTTTCTAATGTCATTTTTGTAAAAACGACAAGTGACATACTCAAAATAGATCTAACACATTCAGATTGTTTCAATACTTTAGAAAAAGGATCCATAAGTCATTTTTGATGTGTATGAATTATCCCCACATAAATCTGATGCATGGTGTGACAAGTATGACTCTATTAGTGTCCTTTTATTTAAAATTAACATTTTAGTCATATATTATATCATATTATGTTTAATTTATTTCATTATAATATTACAAACATAAGAAGTGTTTTCTTATGAAGATGTTTTTTCCTAGTTGGGATGGTATGTTCCGTAATTCATTCCGTGGTTGGACTTTTCTGAGTGGGGGTCGGGTGCCAAAGATAATGAAATATTGATAATTTGGAATTTTTGTGACAGTAATTGCAAATTTAATTATACATAACATTGTTTAAAATGTTTATAATATAACTCTTTTTTCTATTTCTATTTTATTTTATTTTATATTATATTTATTCAGGTTTTTAATGCAGTGTGATATAATTCCAATAACATAATGCAGTAGTGTAGAATTTATCAACACTATGACTAGTACTGATAAAGGCATCACTTATCAATGCTAATGAAAATGTTGATAAAGGGACACACCCCTTTAATGGTGTTGAGGACAACTGTACATTTTTAGCGTTGTTAAACCCATTTTGTGTATTGTTAATGTGTTGAAATCTGGTAGTTACATGAATATGATAAATAGTATATGATCCCTTAAGGAAGATTATTTTTGGACACATGGATTAGCTACAGCTTACCTTTTTCATTTTTCTAATTTTGTGTGTTCTTTAATAATGTTCCAGCCCTATAAATCCTCCTTTTATGTAGGGGTAACCACCAACTTTGATTAATGAGGGTTAATTGGCCATGTACTTCCCAAGATAAATAAATACATTTCTATTATTTTTTCGTATAAATTCTATCTATTTATCATGGGATGATTGAGTGAAAGAGGCATTGGTTGGATCTCTATTACTATTTTTAACCCATCTTTTTTACATCCTAAAATTGTTCCACAAGGATTCTCCTTTAGTGTTTATCTAAAACATGGTGGATATTGGTGGCTATTGAGGGAATAGGATAGGCGATTGTTACCTTTGTATAGGGGGATTAACAAAATCATTCAACAAGATAGTTGTGTGAGTAAAGGATCGGTCTAATCAATTGAAAAATGCTTCCATCGGTTCTAAAAATATACCAGCATCAATGCACATGTGAATGTAATGCATTGAAAAATAGTGAGGGAAAATCACTTAAATGATATTATGTTTGATAATTGAATAAAGATTAAAATTTAATGATTATTAATAAAACAGTCATAGAATTCATCCAGGGATTCACTGAAAGAATAAACCCACCTCTTGTTAACATTAATTTTACAAATTTTTTTTTAATATCATACCATACTATAATCCACCCTCGTGATTCCATATTTTCACTAAAAACATCAAAATACCAAAACCATCATATGTGAACAAGAACAAAGTGTGATTAGAATATCTCATTGAGAGATGACCTGAAGGTTGTCATATACAATACTCTTAGATGTTTTAAATATGTTATCTTGGGAGGATAACGATAAACCTATATCAGTGTTTTCTTGTCAATCGATCTAACATGTCTGTTTTTTTATCTATCTTTCTACCCTATAGTTTTATATTTCTGTTGATATTAGCCTGTGATTTCTATCTTTATTAACTAGATACAAAGAAAGAGTTTTTTTATGTTTTTAAAGAAAAATTCCAGCAAATGGTTAGGGAAAAAATATTTTTAAAAATGCACCTGAAAGGCGGCATCCCGGATGCCGCCGTTGCACTGCGGGTGAAAGGCAGCATCTGTGATGCCGCCTTCCCCCTAAAAAAAATTTTGAATTTTTTTTATTTTTGTTTTGTTTATATATATATATATATATAAATATATATATATATATAAACAAAACAAAAAATTTCAGCAGAATTTATCTACTATTAAAGATTCAGTGCTACAGCCATTACAGCAGTCTCGATTTTGATAGAAACTCTTACCTAGGCCTCCCTTTTGTAAGAGGGCTTGCCCTGAAAATCATTCTGTATTTTCGATGTGGGATTCAGGTTCTCCCTTTCCTGCATAGTACATTCTGCATTTCCGATGTGGGATTCTGTTTCAAGTATGTGGCTTTGAAATATAATAAAATATAAACTATAAGGCCAATATAAATGAAATTTTAAACATTGATTAAACATATAATAAATAGTTGAAAAAAAAGAATTTCCTCAAAAATATTGATGAAAAATAATCTATAACCTTTCAAAACCACCTACTTGAAACTTAAAAATGTTTCAAGTACGTGAATTTGAAAGATTATAAAATATAAACTATAAAATGAATATAATTGAAACATTAAACATTGATTAAACATATAATAAATAGTTGAAAACAAATAGAATATCCAAAAAATGTTGATGAAAAGTAATTTATAAGCTTTCAAAACCGCCTACTTGAAAATTAAAATATTTAAAGTACGTGAATTGGAAAGACCATAAAACATAAAATAGAAGACCAATATAAATAAAACATTAAACATTGATTAAACATATAAGAAATAGTTGAATACAAAAGTAATTACCAAAAAAATGTTAATGAAAAAAAATTTATAAGCTTCCAAACCGCCTACTTGAAACTTAAAAATGTTTCAAGTACATGCCTTTGAAACATTATAATTATATTAATAATTAACTAATTAATTATTATATAATTAAAATTTATATTAATAATTAACTAAATAATTATTATATAAGTAATAATTAATGAGTAATAATTAATAATTAATAATTAATAATTAACAATTTAATGAATAATTATAATTAATATTTATATTATTAATTGACTAATTAATAATTAATAATTACTTATTAATAATTATTAATTACTAATTACTAATTATAATGAATAATTATAATTAATATTTATATTACTAATTAACTAATTAAGAATTAAGAATTACTAATTACTAATTAATTAGTTATAATCATTAATTATATTTCTAATTAACTAAATAATTATTATATATGTAATAATTATATTACTAATTAATTATTATATAATTAATGATAATATTACTAATTAATTAATTAATTATGACATATTTAATTATTAATAATTAATAAATAAAAATTATAAAAATTATATTTAATAACAATATTACTAATTAACTAATAAACTATTATATAATTAATAGTTCTATTACCAATTAACTAATTAATTATTATATAATTAATAGTTATATTAATAATTAACTAAATAATTACTGTATAAGTAATAATTGATAAGTAATAATTAATAATTAATAAGTAATAATTAATATTTATAATTATTATTTATAATTTATATTTATATTACTAATTAATAATTACTAATTACTAATTACTAATTAATAATTAATAATTATAATGAATAAATGTAATTAAAAATTATATTACTAATTTACTAATTAATTGTTATATAATTAATAATTATATAACTAATGAACTAACTAACTATTATATAATTAATTATTAATAATTACTAATTAATAATTGTAATGAATAATTATAATTAATATTTATGTTACTAATTAACTAATTAATAATTACTAATTATTAATTACTAATTTCTAATTAATAATTATAATGAATAAATGTAATTATAAATTATATTACTATTTTAGTATTTTATTATTATATAATTAATAATAATATTACAAATTAACTAACTAATTTTTATATAATTAATTTTTAAAAATTACTAATTAATAATTATAATCAATAATTATAATTAATAATTATATTACTAATTACAAATTAATAATTATAATGAATATTTATAATTAAAAATCATATTACAAATTTACTAATTAATTATTATATAATTAATAAAAATATTACTGATTAATTAATTAATTTTTACATAATTAATTATTAATAATTAATAATTAATAATTATAATTACTTATTATAATTAATTATCATATTTATAATTAACTAATTCATTATTATATAATTAATAATGATATTACCAATTAAATAATTATTTATTATATATTTAATAATTATATAATTAATCATTATATTACTAATTAGGTATTATATAATTAATAATTAAAAATTAATAATTAACAATAAATAGTTATAATGAATAATTGTAATGAATAATTATATTACTAATTAACTAATTAATTATTATATAATAATTTTTAATAATTACTAATTAATAATTATAATGAATAATTATATTACTAATTAACTAATTAACTATTATATAATTAATAATTAAATTACCAATTAACTAAATAATTATTATATAATAATTTTTAATAAATACTAATTAATAATTATAATGAATAATTTTAATTTATAATTATATTACTAATTAACTAATTATAAAAAGGGCCTCGACTCTATCTTTATCATAATATTAACTAATTAACTATTATATAATTAATAATTATATTACTAATTAACTAATTAGTTATTATATAATTAATTATTAATAAACACTAATTAACAAATTACAAATTATATAGTTAATAATTATAATACTAATCAACTAATTAATTATTATATAATTAATAATTATATTTCTAAGTAACTAATTAATTATTAAATAATTAATAATTATACTAATAATTTACTAATTATATTGGTAATTAACTAATTATTCATTATATAGTTTATTATTAATAATTACTAATTAACTAATTATTCCATTAGGGCATGAATTGGGAAACGATTTCATGTCTCTCCCTTCTTCAAAAACTAAGTAGCTAACTAATTATTATACAATTAATTGTTTTATAATTAATAATTATATTATTAATTAACAAATTAATATTTAATTATTAATAATTAATAATTATAATTAGTAATTATAATTAGTAATTATAATGAATAATTAAAATTAATAAATATAATGAATAATTTTAATTTATAATTATATTACTAATTAACTAATTAAATATTATAAAATTAATAATTATATTACCAATTAACTAATTAATTATTATATAATAATATTGAATAATTACTAATTATTAATTATAATGGATAAATATAATTTATAATTATATTACTAATTAACTAATTAACTATTATATACTGAATAATTATATTACTAATTAATTGGTTAATTATTATATAATTAATTATTAATAATTTATAATTAACTAATTAATTATTATATAATTATTTATTAATAATATAAATTTAATAATTAAATAAATTATTATATGTTTAATCCATGTTTTAACTTTAAATTATATCAGTCTTATAGTTTATATTTTATAGTCCTTCAAAACCATATACTTTAATCATTTTTAAGGTTCAAGTAGGTGGTTTTGAAAGCTTATAAATTATTTTTCATGAACATTTTTTATGAAAAACTTTTTATTTTCAACTAATTGTTATATTTTTAATCCGTGTTATATGTTTTATTTATATCGGTCTTATAGTTTCTATTTTATTGGCTTTCAAATTCATGTGCTTGAAACATTTTTATGTTTTAAGTTGGTCGTTTTGAAATCTTATAAATTATTTTTCATCAATATTTTTTACAAAATTATTTTTATTTTCAACTATTTGTTTTAAGTTTAATCCATGTATTAAGTTTCATTTATATGGGACTTATAATTTATAATTTATAAGCTTTCAAAATCACGTACTTGAAACTTCTTAAGTTTCAAGTAAGTGGTTTTGAAAAGTTATAAATTATTTTTTATCATCATTTTTTATGAAATTGTTTTTGTTTTCAACTATTTTTTATATGTTTAATCCATGTTTTAAGTTTCATTTATATTGGACTTATAGTTTATATTTTATAGTCTTTCAAAGTCACGTACTTGAAACAGAATCTCACATCAGAAATGCAGAATGTTCTGTGTAGGAAATGGAGAACCAAGATCCCATATCGGAAATGTAGAATGATTTCCAGGGTAAGATCTCTTATAAAAAGGAACCCTGGGTGAGAGCTTCTGTCAGAATCCAGACTGTTGTAATGGCAGTACTGCTGGATTTTAAATAGCGGATAAATTATGCTGAAAATTTTATTTTATTTTTTTATTATATATATATATATATAAACAGAACAAAATAAATAAAAATAAAAATAAAATTATTCTAGAAAAAATATTTTTTCTATTTTAGGGGAAAGACGACATCTAGGATGCCGCCTTTGTGGCGTATTTTCGAAAAAAAAATTATCCTGGACTGTTTTAAAAAAAATATTTAAAAAAAAAACTTTTTTTAAAAAAACTTTGCCAAGAAATATAGTAGAAAAAGATTATCCAACGCATCAAGAACTTTTTCGGGTGGGTGTTTTGTCATATTAATATGATATTTCATTTTTATATACATATTAATATACATACATATGTAAAAACAGATATATATGTTTTCTAGAGAGGAAAAATAAAAAGTGTTCATGTTTTTTTGGTAAACAGCAGGTAATCCGTGTTGGACGGTGCATGAGGCAAGTTCGGTGTACATGAAAACACATAGCAGATGGATTTTATTGAAGACAAGGAAACGGTTTGGAAAGGCATTTTTCATGCCCCTGCTTCCTTCCTCGCTTAAGCATCATTGACCTCATGATTGCAGCGGTCGAAGCATGCTGTCTTATAATGCAATGCTTCCACATCACCATCTGGACATTAACACATGTAAATACAAGAATTATAAATACATGTGATAATATATATATATATATATATATATATATATATATATATTAATACGTATCGGAGTTTGTGGGAGTGGTTATGGAAGCGCACTGGGAGGATTCGCAACCCAAGGTGCAGTATAACTTTTCATAACTGGCAGGACATGTTGAGCCGAAGATGATTTTTCACCCGTTCAATGAGGAGGGGGTTTTGAGAGAAGGCATCATGAGTGGATTGTTAAAAATCCCTCAATAAACGAGGAGGGTATTAGTAAAAAAGTGTCCTAATCTATCCAAATGGTTGTTATGTCCATTTTTAAGCTACCACACTATCTAGTTGACATCCCGCATTCTTTTTTTTTTGTAAATTTTTGGAGGGGCAGGCAGAAGGTTATAATAAAATGCATTTTTTTTATTCAGATAATCTATGTTTAACTAAATATACCACTGGCCTTGGATTTAGACATATAGGGAAATTAAATAATGTTCTTCTTGATATATAGGGCTAGCAGCAGATTTTTTATTTTTATACACTTTAAAAAAAATTATTTTTTAAAAACCGCTTGAGTTTAAATTTTTTTTAAAACTACGCCTCAAAGGCGGCATTATAGATATCGGCTTTGGCGTCGGGTGAAAGGCATCATCCGTGATGCTGCATTTCCCCTAAAACAAAAAAAATTAATTCTTTCTTTTGTTTATATTTATATATATATATAAACAAAACAAAAAAAAAATAAATTCAGCAGCATTTATCTGAATTTAAAATCCAGAAGTACTACCATTACAGCATTCTGGATTCTGACAGAAGCCCTCAACCAGGGCTCCTTTTTATAAGAAATTTTACCCTGAAAATCATTCTGCATTTCCGATGTGGGATTCTGGTTCTCCATTTCCTACGCAGAACATTCTGTATTTCCGATGTGGGATTCTGTTTCAAGTATGTGACTTTGAATGACTATAAAATATACACTATGGGATCAATATAAATGAAACTTAAAACATGAATTAAACATATAAATAATAGTTGAAAACAAAAAAATCATAAAAACTGATGATAAAAACGAATTTATACACTTTCAAAACCGCATACTTGAAACATAAAAAGTCTCAAGTACGTGACTTTAGAAGCCTATAAATATAAACTACAATACCAATATAACTGAAACATAATACATGGATTAAACATATAAAAAATAGTTTAAAATAAAAAAAAAATTGTAAAAAATGTTGATGGAAAATAATTTATAATTTTTCAAAAACAACTACATGAAACTTAAAAATGTTTCAAGCACGTGACTTTGAAAGCCTATAAAATATAAACTATAAGACCAATATAAATGAAACTTAAAACATTGATTAAACATATAACAAATAGTTAAAAATAAAAAAGAATTTACTAAAAAATGTTCATGAAAAATAATGTATAATCTTTCAAAACCACGTACTTGAAACATAAAAATGATTCAAGTATGTGGCTTCAAAATACTATAAAATATAAACTATAATACCAATATAATTTAAAGGTAAAACAAGGATTAAACATATAATAAATTATTAGATTATTAAATTAATATTATTAAAAATTAATTATATAATAATTAATTAGTTAATTGGTAATTATTAATAATTAATTATATAATAATTACCTAATTAATTAGTAATATAATGAATTTTAATAATTAAATTTTAATAACTATAATGAAAAATTATAATTTATAACTATATTTCTAATTAACTAATTTACTATTATATAATTAATAATTATATTACCAATTAACTAATTAATTATTATATAGTAATTTTTAATAAATACTTATAAATAATTATAACGAATAATTATAATTTATAGTTATATTACTAATTAACTAATTATAAAAAGAGCCTCGACTCTATCTTTCTCAAAAAATTAACTAATTAACTATTATATATTTAATAATTATATTACTAATTAACTAATTAATTATTATCTAATTAATGATTAATAATTAATAAATAACTGACCACAAATTATATAATTAATAATTATATTACTAATTAAAAAATTAATTTTTATATAATTAATAATTATATTACTAAGTAACTAATTAATTATTAAATAATTAATAATTATATTACTAATTAACTAATTATATTACTAATTAACTAATTAATTATAATATAATTAATCATTAATAATTACTTATTAACTACCTAATTATTATAAAACTAATAGTTATATAATTGATAATTATATTTTTAATTAACTAATTAATAAATAATAAATAATAAATAATAGTTATAATGAATAATTATATTACTAATTAACAAATTAATTACTATATAATAATTTTTAGTAATTACTAATTAATAATTATAATGTACAATTATATTACTAATTACCTTTTTAACTATTATATAATTAATAATTATATTACCAATTAACTAATTAATTATTATAAAATAATTTTTCATAAATACTCATTAACAATTATATTTAATAATTATAATTTATAATTATATTACCAATTAACTAATTATAAAAAGGACCCCAGCTCTATCTTTCTCAAACAATTAACTAATTAACTATTATATATTTAATAATTATATTACTAATTAACTAATTAGTTATTATATAATTAATGATTAATAATTACTAATTAACTAATTACTAATTATATAATTAATAATTATATTACCAATTAACTAATTAATTATTATATAATTAATAATTATATTACTAAGCAACTAATTGATTATTAAATAATTAATAACTATATTACTAGTTAACTAATTATATTACTATTTAACTAGTTATATTACTAATTAACTAATTGATTATTATATAATTAATTATTTATAATTACTAATTAACTAACTAATTGTTATATAACTAATAGTTATATAACTAATTATTATATAATTAATAGTTATATAACTAATAATTATATTAGTAATTAATAATTAATAATTATAATGAACATTATAATGAATAATTATAAAGAATAATTATATTAATAATTAACTAATTGATTATTATATGATAATTTTTAATAATTACTAATTAATAATTATACTGAATAATTATATTGCTAATTATCTAATTAACAATTATATAATTAATAATTGTATTACCAATTGACTAATTAATTTTTAAATAATAATTTCTAATAAATACTGATTCATAATTATAACAAATAATTATAATTTATAACAGGAAAGTTCAGGACTCGAGTGAACTCGGTCCTAAAAATTTATTTATGAAAATAAAAGTACATAGAACACACCAAACGCGCAGCACAAAAGCACTGCCAAACCAGCACACAGGCACATAATGCAACCCCAACACACCAAAAGTCAAAAGACTCATTCACAACCAGACCCAAAAACCCTCAAACAATGGCCAAGCCCAGTATCCATTAGAAACACAAATCTCGCCCGAAAAAACTGCTAGGACCGCTTAGAGACACTCATGTGCCGCCGCCTGGCAGTACCAAAATTCCACATACAGCCTGTCTGAAAATTGGTTATCCCGCATCCCAAGGAAAACCTACAAGTTGACCCAAAACCATGCCAGCTCACACCTTCCTCCATCGTCTCTATCCCATCCACATAACGCCATCGGTAATCACCACCGATCAATCTCCCACGACCAAACCAGCTCTGTCACCTCCCCTAGGTCGTCGCCTCTTAGATTCATCATCACTAGACCACAACTTCATTAACACAAAGAAACATCCATCCCTAACCCCAAGTCGAGGTCTCACCATAGGACTCCCCGTCGGGATCCCCACATTCGTCGTCCCAACACCGAAGCACCTGGAACTCTGTCGAGATCCCTTCTTCTGACACCGTATCCCATCTAGATCCCAGATCCGTTTATGTCCTGCCGACCCAAGATTCTTCACTTAGCCAGCCTACCTCCCATTCACCATCGGCGTTCGTGCATGCCAGCATATCATCACCCAGACATTCTGGTCCAACAATCCAGCTTGTCGACAGGCTGCGACACCCCAAAGACCAGCATCACGAGGTCTTCAACGCATCGCCATCAGTACCGACGCCTTATCCCACTTGGATCCTAGATTCACTGGTTTCGCCTCACATCTGACGTTGTATCCCTCCTAAATCCCAGATCCGCTGAGGTCCCTTCATCTGACGACACAATCCTCCCTGCCATCGAGATCAGTTGGGCTCACAGAACCGTTGCACCCCAAATAGTCCTCTGTCGTCGCCTCCACGAGAAAGCCATACCCCAAATCCCAAGCGCCGCCACTGCGTCCGCTCACCATTGATCATCCGAGCACTGAACACCCCACATCCCAATCTGTCTCAGGCACACATTCCATGTCCCGAGACCATCTTTTCTATAAACCAAATACCGTCCCCGTTGGGCATCCGTCATCGGCTCCAAAAAGTACCCATCATCAAAGCTCTACCGCTCACCCCTATCAACCACCACCGTCAATATTGGACCTGAGTCACCAGTCGAACAGGGTTCAGACCCGCTTCCCTCAAGAAAATTCCTCCAGCTCGCATGCCCTGAACCGCGCCCCATGCTGCAAGTAGCAAAAAGGTCAAAATGACCAACGATCTCATCGGGATGATTTCCGCTTGGAGATCTAGAATTGCGGAAGCAATCCCCTTGAAACTCTAGAGAGATATGCTCTCCTTTTTTGAGAGATATACCATCCATCTACATATTCCTCTTCTAATAATAATTTATAATTATATTAATAATTAACTAATTATAAAAGGCGTCTTTGCTCTATCTTTCTCAAAAAATTAACTAATTAACGATTATATAATTAATAATTATACTACTAATTAACTAATTAGTTACTATATAATTAATTATTAATAATAACTAATTACCTAATTACAATTTATATAATTAATAATTCTATTTCTAATTAACTAGTTAATTATTATATAATTCATAATTATATTACTAAGTAACTAATTAATTATAAAATAATTTATAATTATATTACTAATTAATTAATTATATTACTATTTAACTAATTAATTATTATATTATTAATTACTAATAATTACTAATTAAGTAACTAATTATTATACAAATCATAATTATATTATTTGTAATTATATTGTTAATTAATAATTAATAATTAATAATTAATAATTAGTAATTAGTAATTATAATTAATAATTATAATTAGTAATTATAATTAATAATTAGAATTAATAATTATAATGAATAATGATAATTTATAAATATATTACAAATTAACTAATTGACTGTTATATAATTAATAATTATATTTCCAATTAACTAATTATTTACCATATAATAATTTTTAATAATTACTAATTATAAATTATATTGATTAAATATAATTTATAATTATATTACTAATTAACTAATTAACTATTACATACCGAATAATTATATTACTAATTAATTGGTTTATTATTATATAATTAATTATTAATAATATTAATTTAATAATTTAATAATTTATTATATTTTTAATCCATGTTTTAATTTTAATTTATATTTGTCTTATAGTTTATATATTATAGTATTTCAAAGCCACATACTTGAATAATTTTTAAGTTTCAAGTATGTGGTTTTGAAAGCTTATAAATTATTTTTCATGATCATTTTTTAGTAAATTATTTTTATTTTCAACTATTTGTTATATGTTTAATCCATGTTTTAAGTTTCATTTATATTGGTCTTATAGTTTATATTTTATAGACTTTCAATGTCACGTGCTTGAAACATTTTTAAGTTTCATGTAGGTGTCTTGGAAAACTTATAAATTATTTTCCATCAACATTTTTATTAAATTATTTTTAATTTAAACTATTTTTTATATGTTTAATCCATGTATTAAGTTTCATTTATATTGGTTTTTTAATTTATATTTTATAGGCTTCTAAAGTCACATACTTGAAACTTTTTAAGTTTCAAACTATGGTTTTGAAAGCGTATAAATTATTTTTTATCATCATTTTTTATGAAATTATTTTTTTTCAACTATTTTCTATATGTTTAATTCATGTTTTATGTTTCATTTATATTGGTTTTATATTTTATATTTTATAGTTATCCAAAGTCACATACTTGAAACAGAATCTCACATCAGAAATGCAGAATGTTCTGCGTAGGAAATGGAGGACCAGAATCCCACATCGAAAATGTAGAATGATTTACAAGGTAAGCTCTCTTATAAAATGTAGCCATGAGTGAGAGATTCTGTTAGAATCCAGACTGCCGTAATGGAAGTACTGCTGGATTTTAAATAACGGATAAAATCTGCTGAAAATTTTATTTTTATTTTTATTTTGTTTTGTTTTGTTTATATATATATATAAACAAAACAAAACAAAACAAAATAAAAATAAAAAATTTTAAAACAAAAAAAAATTAGTAGAAAGGCGACAATGGGGTTGCCGCCTTTTGACTTAACCCGAAAGGCGGTAGCGTCGATGCCCCCTTTCACTCGAATCCTAAAGGCGGCAACTACCCTTCCACCTTTAGGGCTTATTTTTAAGAAAATTTTTAACCTAGACGTTTTTTATAAAATAATTTTCTTTTTAAACGTATTTAAAAAAAATCCTCTAGCAGCTCGTTGAACATCATTATTTATAGTGATTTTGTTTTATCATGCTGAAGTACTTCCCAATATCATATTTCCTAAATGATAAAGTGAGTTTCAGCCCTAGATATTTTTAAGGAGATTTTTTGGAGCAAGATCAAAACATATTGAAGGACATTACTGGAGAATTGGAAATGAGATTTCTGTTATGGGTTGGACGGAATCTTAGTTGTGCAATCATGATAGAAATTTTGCAAGTTATATATGCACATCAAGGTTGAAGTATATGTGGGATCATTATTTAATGAACAAGGAAATGACAGGTTGGTGTAATGAAAAAGTTTCAACCAGGTTTAACAATAGAGATTGAAACATAATTCTTTCTATTCTAATTTCATAAGGATGTTTTGAGGATTTTTTGATCTTATTGATGGAGAGATTCCCTAATGATGTTTAGGATAAACTGCCTTATATGATATATATATATATATATATATATATATATATATCATATGGTTCATGTTGAATATAGGATGGTAATTGATTTGAAAAATGGAACTAAGTCCTTGTTGGTTTTCTGTTTCGAAATTATCACTTTTAGCCCTCATCGTATTTCTCTGCCTATGTTTTCCTGACTTTTGTTCATTTTCCGCTCTCGAGTTTCGATTGGTCAGTTAATTAGCCTTTTTGCAGCTGTCTGATCTTTGTTGACACATTCAATTGTCACTTATCTTAGATCATTGTCTTGCAGTCGATCATTCCCCATGGTAAATCAATCACTCATGTGGCCGCATCACTCTTTTTTGAGCAGTCGATTAACAAATGATCAAGGAGGAAAATTTTCGTTGGTAATATAAACCAAAACCATCAGTTGGTTTTTCAAAGCAGGAGTAAGCATGCAAAAGCGTCCCTATGTCTTCCCCATGCGACTATCCTCATTTTTTGAGTCTGTTCCATTTAGATGCAAGCTATTTAATTTATCCAGCCTTTTTTTCTTCATTTAATGATATACTCATCTGTGTGTCTTCTCACTTTGTGGGAAAAGTCTATAAATATGTATAAAGCCATGTCTGGTTATAATATGTGAAATACAAGCTTGAAAGATGTTTCTTTTGTGGCGTTCCATTTTTCTATTTCACGTTTCCTAGTTTGTGTAGCCAACAAACTCGTATCGAATATAAGTACCAAGACATACTCCAATTTCTGAATATGGTCTCTATAATTCAACCATAAGTTCCTAAATTGTTTAAGGATGACTATGCAAGGTGGTGCATCAAAATAAATGTGTTGTTAATATCACACAAACTATGTTAGATCATCACTGATGGGTATATAGTACCCACTATGGAGGAAGAAACTGTCTTCACAAATGATAAAAAGACTGCTCTCAGAAATCAAAAGATGAATGTCACGACCTATCCCAGAGGGGCTCATGTTGTGACTACCACAAACTCGCCTCCAATAGGTTATGGGTTAGTGACTAGCACTGAGTAGACATTCCCACAAATGGGAATCATTTTTCTATGTACTTGTACGTGCACACACATCTCCAAGACACAAATGTTGAAATGTAAAAGCACTAAGTAAATAATGCATGCAAACCACTATATCCCACAACCATAGTACAATAGTGAAATTACTAGAGATTAAACAGGGCCAAAGTAATCCCACCAAAAGAAAAGAGTCTACATCCACAAGTCCAACCTGTAAAGTAAGAGGTACTAGGACTGTCATTAGAAACGTTGTCGGAACACACCTCGGCTTGTCCGGTCTCACAAGGCACCACCGAGTCCTCATTTTCCTAGAAATTCGTCGAAGAGATGATCGTCTGCACAAGACACAATACGTGTGACAAAAGACTATGCGTGCGTGAGTAAAAGAATACTCAGTAGGACACCCCAAAACCACAAAGAAATAACACAAAGGAAATACCAAAAATAAAATAGCACAAATGAAATACCACGAAGAAATACCACAAAGGAAATACCAATAAGGAATACCACCAAGGAATACCACCAAATAATACCAAAAATAAAAACAGAAATGGAAATATCGTGAAGGAATACCACCAAGGAATACCAAAAAAATAATACCATAAAGGAATGCATAGTCATCTCCACAGATATATAAGAATAAAATAAATATATCAAGAACATCCTGATAAACTCAATCCAATAAAACACAGAGTCTCAACACAAAACATATTCTCCATAAGACACATAGTATCCATAAGACACATAGTTTCCATAAGACACATAGTCTCCATAAGACACATATTCTTCATATGACATACACCCTCTATAAGACACACAATCTCTAGGCCAGAGTCAGCCATAGAAATGTTTTCTTGAAGAGAACCCGTTTCGGGAGAACTCAATCCTCAAGACATTATTTTGTATGAACACCCTCAAAAAACCCACTTAGGATTCCTCAAAATTATTCTCTCACCGTAAGGGTCCCAACTTTGCAGACGGCTCGTCAAACAAACGTCCAGTTTGAAAGTTATGGCTGTTTAAAATTTTCAGAAGGGGGTTCACTGGTCGTGGACTGGCCATGTTGGTCGACCACCTCATGGTAGCTCGAGCTTCCACGATGGATGACCCCAACCCAACTACCATGTTTTTATGGCAGTTTGGTTGACCATGTCTCACGTTTGAGCACCATGGTTGATTGTGTCACAGTCTGGCTGCTCGGGTCTGACCCAGGTCCGACTTGGTCCGCCGGGTTGACCCGGACCCCTGGTCCCGGTCCGCTCACCCAACCTGGACCGTTTTCCTATCAGTACACTCACGAAGTATCCTGTGGTGACTGAAACTAGTCTATAATTCCACCACACTATGGCATGTGGTCGCTAGCTGCATCCACAACCTTGTTGTATCTCGTGACGTCGGATGCTCCACACCGCCATCCGCCCACACCCTTCCTTCTACAGTCTATCGTTCTTCCTCTAGTGCTCCAATCTCTAACAAAAAACGTATGTGGTCCTGAGGTCCCTATCTAAACAGATCCAACCTCAGTTTCTTTGTACCTCCAATCCAGGGGTCCGATCACATTCAGAGCCTCCTGGTCAGTCGAGCCGCGATCATGATGATCCAATGGAGAAGAACGCCAAGAACGGGGAAGAAAAAGAACAAGAATGCCTGAATAATGAACTTTAGTCTTTGTTCGTGTCACCCTCAATCCGTTCTCATTATAAGGATAAATTGATAGGATTAACAAATCTCTTGATAATCTTGCAATAATAATCCATCTCGCAACAAAGATCCAACTATGAATCAATCTATTTATGGATTGACTAATGTTTGTCATGGAAATAAAGAATAGAGAAAAGATCATAAATCAGACACCATAACTGGGATATGGATTGTTCGCTATCGAGGATTGATTGTCATTGGAGACCTATCAAGAACGATCTCCAATCCCCGTGTTTGTCCTCATTGGTGTGTGAATTCTCTAAGGATTCTCTTCAGAGCCTCCATAGAATTTATTGGGTTATGAGCATAACCCTGGTCCCCTTCCTAGATCATCATTTAAAATAAATAGTGTCGATGTGTGAATGTAATGTTAAAATAAAATAAACTCATAGTTTATTTTATTCATTAGATCGTCGAAAAATTATTTTTTACAGTCGACCTGCACCGGCTGATGTTAGGTCTCGACTAGGAGAAATACCACATTATGAACTCAACAGTGGTCTCAGATTTCCAATATGAGTCAACTTTTATGAGTTATTAGGATTTTAAAATAAAATAAATATTTAATTATTTTATTTACGATTACATCATTGGTGACTTTTTCTTCAGATGACCTACACCGACCAACGTTAGGTTACACCTAGGGTAAAGCCTTCATTCTGAGCACAACAGTGCACTCGGATTTCTGATCTGGGAACCCATTTAAAATATATTCTGATTTTTTAGGAAAGATGTGTGTAGGTGGTATTAAAAAACATAACATTTTTCAATGAATTGTTCTGATCACACCATGTCTCAGAATTGCACGCTGTCTCAACACCTAGACTCGAAATCTTCCCAAAAAAATATAAAAATTAAATTAGGAAAATATAAGTCATTACAAAGAAATAAAGAAAAATGTATTGTTCCTCCTCTATCAAGGGTTGGATGAATCGACATTTGAAAATATTATGGAAGAAAAATCAAGCAAGAAAGCCTGGGATATGAGGTTCCAAAGGATCGAATAACAACTGAGAAGGGGGGGTTGAATCAGTTGTTTTATTTTTATAAGTTTCAATACTTTTCAAAACTTGACCCATACATCCTGTTACGATTTATTTCCTAATCAAATTTTAGTAAGTACTTATGTATAAAAAATAATAAAGTAGGTAAAGTACACAATATTTACAAGGTTTGTCCTTAGTGTGAGAACCTACATCCTTTCTGTAGACACTCCTAAGGGTCTATATGAATACACTATTATGAATAAGTGAATAAAAATTATACCAAATCCTATTATAAACCTTCTATCTCCCAATAGGAAGTATTATACTGACTCCCATCAATTTACAATGTTTTCTTATAAAAAATATATCCAAAAAAAGAATAAAGGTTTTGTTGAAACTACTCCACAATTGCTCATTCAAAATCCTTAATCTGATTTGGTAGGGTCTGATTTTATCAATCTGATGACTCTAGATCTGATTCTCTCAATATGATGAGTCTGGATCAGATTCTCTCAATACAATGAGTCTAGATCAGATTCTCTCAATACGATGAGTCTAGATATGATTCTCTCAATACGATGGAGTCAATAAAATGACCCCATTATCAATCATCAAAACTAAAAATTTTCTCAAGTTCTGAATATGATATTATTAAATATGATTAACCCAATCACATTGACTGAATATGATCTTCTCAATATGATATTTCTCTATCGAGTAAACAAATATTCAGTTGTCTGATCCTCCTCACAAGATCTCTAGCTGGTAATGACCTTCACTTCATTTCTTCTGCACTTTGCCTTTTCCTTTTGCGTGAAAAAAACTACTGAATGAATGATCTGAGAAAGTATTTATTTGAAACTCGTAAAGAAGAAAGGGAAACTTGAATATTTTCCCTAATTACTCAAAATTAAATATATATCAAAATATCTAACATTTAAACTTCAACTTTTACTTCTTCAAACCACCTTATATTTCTTTAAGATTTATGAAAAAATTTAATTTCAAGTTTGACCTCTTCAACTCTTCACAAAACATCTATAATTTTATTTTTGATTCTTATTTTTAATCATATCATTATGACTTGTTTCCTTCTCAATGATTACAAATTTTGTTTCTTTATTAGGTCATTATGATTTCTGTTTCCTTCTTCAACTCATTATGATTTCTATTTCCTTCTTCAGATTATTACGATTTTTGTTTCTTCTCCGGCACCTTATTATGGAATTCCCATTAATATGGAAATCCTATTATGATGAATTTCCCATTATGATGGAAATTCCCATTCTAATTGAAATATAATTTTTATGGAAATCCCATTACGATAGAAATTCCATTACGATAGAATTCCCATTCTGTAACTCTGAAAGTCTTAAAACCCCTCCACTATTTCTTAAAAATAATTTATCATGATAATTTTCATGATTTGTGAGAACTTTATGACTAGAAAAGCATCATCTGATTTTGTTTAGAAAGTATGAAAACTTTCAAACTCCTCACTTCACAATTTTATTTCAAAAATCTTTAGAAAAAAACTACTTCTTCACTCAATAACTTCTTTTTTTCTCCGTTTATGACAAAGGAAAACTTCCAGTAAACAACAATTTATGCCTCCAATTCGTTTGGATATGATGATTTGAAATTGATGTTGATGGTTCCGATTCTTTCAGCAACTTTCTACTTTCTTACAAAAGATCATTACGATGGACTAGATCTGATTCCTGGATAAAAAAATTATTATACAAAAAGATTATTATCAACAAATACTAAAAAATATATTTTAAAAAAACATAACCAGAAAGGTTCTTTAATCCCCCCCCTTGGATTTTTTGAAAACCCTTGTTAACAACATTTCTAACTCTTAGAATTTTTTTTAAACTCAAATTTTGTAAACAATTCATGTTTCTATAAATTTTATCAAAACATATCCTTTTCTCAAAGGGGAGTGTCCCAACACCACACTACGAGGTAAAGTAATGTTTTTTGAAGGAACTAAATCCCTCAGTGGTAAGAAAATTTTTCATCCATGTAAAGATAAAATCTCCCTCATTTTAATCATTTCCTCTCACTTTTATTTATCTATCCCCCAATTTATGATAACCACAACTTTATATTCATAAAATAAAGATAAGTAAAAACTAATTACAAAGTAAAAAAGTTGTTACTTACTCTCCCCATTTGTCAACATATTCCAAAGCATGATGTGGGAACTTAAATATGAGGTTTAGGAAGACATGGGAGGAGGGTGAACATGAATTTTCAGTTTCAATTCAACAAACCATTCTTTCAAAAAAAAATGTAATGATATCAGCAATATGATACATTGTTGAGATGTATTCAAAAAAAAATCTCCAGCAGAAAATTTTTATTTTATTAAGTGAAACTTTATATCAATGTGTTTTGATCATGAATGTTGAACAATATTCTTAGAAATATAAATTTAAATCTGATTATCACAAATTATATTCAATGGTTTAGAAACTCTTACTTTAAAATATTCAGATAAAATTTCATCCACAACATTTGAGTACAAGATTGAGTAGATTCAAAATATTTGGATTCAGTTGTGCTCAAAGTCAATGAACTTTGCTTCTTACTATTTAAATTCTCAAAACATTCACCCAAGAAAAATGTTCCTCCTGAGGTTGATTTTATATCATTACAATATTCATCCCAATCAGCATCAGTAAAACCATGAAACTTCAGATCACTATTTCTTTTGTATACCAACCCATGTAAATTTAATCCTTTAACACATCTCAGAATCCTATTTACTTCCAAAATATGTGATTCTTTCAGATTACTTTGATACTCAGCACACAATTTTATGACATAAACAATACCAGACCCTGAGGTTTTAAGGTAACAAAGAATTCCTATTATCTTATGAAGGTCTTTCTAATTCCCACTTATTCTGGATTCATCCTTACTCAACTTTTTACTTCTTTGGATTCTTCCATCCCAAACATGTTTAACAATTCCATGGCATAATTTTCTTGTGATAAGAAAATGTATTTTCCCTTTTGTTAAACTTGTAATCCAAGGAATAAAGTTAATTCTTATAACATAGGCATTTTAAAATTATTCTTCATTTACACATAAAATGTTTAAAAAACATCTTCTCTATCCCTACCACAAATTATATCATCCACATAAATAATTAAAATTTGATATTTGGAGTCAACATATTTCACATATAAGTTTCGGTTAACTTTTCCTTTAGAAATGTTCAACATTATCAAAAAATCCAAGTTTATAATACCAAGCACATGGATATTGTTTCGTACCATACAAAGCTTTCTTGAATTTACAAACTTTTTTTTTCATCCTCATCAAGTAGAAACCAACAAGGTTGTTCAATGTAAACTTCTTCCACTATATAACCATTTAATAAATCATAGTTTACGTCCATTTGATAAACTTTGTAATTCCAATGTGAAACTACTGAAAGAAACATTATAATAGTTTTTTATCTTATAATTGGTGAAAAGGTTTTTCAAAATCCACACCATCCACTTATCCATAGCCTTTACAAACAAGCCTAGATTTTTTTTCTTGAAACTTATCCATATTTATTTAACTTGTTTCTATAAAATCACTTGGTCTTGATATAATTTTTATTTATTAGTAATGAAACAAGTTCCCATATTTCATTCTTTTCAATCTGATCCAACTGTTCATTCATAGAATCCACACATTCTTTTTGTTGAATAGCTTTTGAAACTGATTTTGGTTCATCTTTTGAGATAAGTGATGTTTGATTATCTAAACTCAAATTTCTTCTTTTCTAGATAGGATCCTTCTGATTCCTAATAATTTTTTCGAATTTAGTATGTTTTTGTATGGTAGGAAAGTTTGACAGTTTCTTTCCCAGCTAAAATTTCTTCATCACATAATTTTTTTGAATCTTGATAAGGATGTTTTGAATTGTTTTCACTATTGTTGTAAGTCTCTAGTTTATGATCCTTAGTATTCTCAACAACTTTTTTTAATGATATTTGATTTTAAATTACCTTCATATCAAATGAGTCCACCAACTTTTGTAAACATTTGTTCTAACATTTTTAACTTCTTCCATTTTCTGAATAACCCATAGAAGTGTCTTCTTCAACATTCTCATCAAACTTTACTAAATCCATATTTTTGATTTTGAGAAAACATGGACATCCAAAAACATTAAAGTGTTTAAATGAATGTTTTTTGTTATACCACATTTTATAAGGAGTCTTGATAGTTTTCAATCTCAAAAAGCATGTATTTTAAAGATGTATAATAGTATTCATAGCTTCTCTTCAATAGATTTTTGAAAGTTTCCATTCTACTAATATAATTCTTCTCATATCAACCAAACTTATATTCTTTCATTATACTAATCCATTTTTTTTATGGAGTATAGGGAGCATTATAATGATTTTTAATACCATCCTTTCTCAGATAAGTTTCAAAAGTATTTTTTGTGAATTCAGTACAATTATCTATTCTGAATTTCATTATGGAAACCCTCATTTCTTTCTCAACATCTTTTCTAAATAATTTGAACATTTCAATATCCTATGGATTTTCCTTCATAAACATGATGTTTTTCTCCTAGTGAAATCATTAATAAAAGTGATATTGTATAAATATATTTTTTAATTGATGTCTCATCTTCCCTCGTACGGTGGAATGAATAATTTCAATAGGTATGGTATATTGAATAACAATTATCATACGGATTTTGTTTTTCATCTTTCCTTTCTATAAAGTAACAAAAACATCTTCATCTCTTCTTTTCAATTGTGAAAAATTCCTAAAAACATAAAAATTAGAAAGTTTGTTTATAATTTTCTATTCAAGGTTCCCAAGCCTTCAGTGCCATAAAATTTTTTCATCTTCCATACTCAAGTATCATGAGTTGTTAAATTCATCTATTTGGAAGATATTCCCACTGTTTCTTTCTTATTTTGTAATAACTTTTCTATCTTTCACACTTTTTATGATAAAAAAAATATTTTCTAAAACAACTTATTTTCTATCATCATAAACTTTACTTACAATAAGTATGTTATGTTTTAACCCATCAAAAAATAGAAATTCTGTAGATTTTAACTTTTCCAACTCAATCTCATTCGTTCTAGTTCCTCTGATTTTTAAGGAACTATCATTACCAAAGGTAACTGCTCTACCATTATGAATTTCAATATTTTTCAATATTTTTATATCACCTATCATATGTAAGGAAAAAACACTATCAACTATCCATGGTTTGTTCCTTTTACTTTCTTTTAAATTCTTCTCACCAAAAAAATATTTTTCCTCAACTTTTTTCTTTTCAACGTTCTTTTATATTCTATCAAAAGAGACTTGTTCTGGAAAAAAGTTTCATACATATTTCATCATGATGACCAGCCTGATCACATATTCTACAAACTTTTTCCAAAAACCCAAATTGATTTCTTGTTGGAAATTTTTTGACATCTTGAGAATTAACTTTTTCAACTTTCTATAAGTTATAAATGTTTTTCATTCTACTTTCACTATTTCTTTTAATTTTCTCAAACCTTCTTCCATGTAAGAATAAGTTGTGAAAAAAATTATAAGCCATGTTCCCATAGATTCCAAAACAAAATAAATAGCCATCAAATATTAATTTTCTATTCAAGAAAGATATTTCTCCATAGAAACTCTGTTGAGGTTGGTAATGTCTTTCAGCTCTAACATACTCTGTATGTGAACCATCTTTTCTTTTCAGCGAGTTTTCTACTTTTGTTTTTTTATTGGTTTCTTACATCCTTTATCCACCCAATCATTACCAATACTTTTTCCATAACCTAGAATGTTAAAAATAATTTGATGAAACATTATTTTTTGTAAGAGAATATTTCACCTAATTCTCATATTGATCCCTCTCAGCAACATTAGTTGTCTCGACTTTTACTTTAGAAGTGTTTTTAAAGTTTTAATTAACCTTATTCAATGTACTTTCAAAATCAAGAAGTTTTTATTAAAACTTGATAACTTATTTGTCCTTCATTTCCAGCTTTTTAATAAGATCTTTAATAATATTTCCATATTCATAAATTCTAAGTTTCTAACTTAAAATCTCCTTGATGTATTCTTCATACTGCTTGAGGAAATATTTTCATCCATCAGAAAATTCTTCAAAATATTTATTCATGACTCTAATTTCTTTCTTGAGAGATTTTTCTCACTTGAAATGAAACAAGTTCTATTCTGAGATGATACTCACTATAATATTCTTCAACACCTTCTTCACCCTCTAAAA
This sequence comes from Viscum album, assembly GCA_963277665.1. Taxonomy (NCBI): domain Eukaryota; kingdom Viridiplantae; phylum Streptophyta; class Magnoliopsida; order Santalales; family Viscaceae; genus Viscum; species Viscum album. The sequence goes on along the minus strand of OY728134.1, from coordinate 1,424,570,798 downwards.
AATCCTTTTTTTTCTTAACATTTGGAATGAGGTTCTGAATTTTTCTAAACATTCATCTTTAGAGGAATTGTTGTCGACTGATTCTAATTCAACTTTATTACTCAAAATACTTATTTTGTTTTCAGTAAAATTATTCTAGTATTTGATGGATGAGTTTTATTCTTTATCATTTTTGTTCCACTTCTTCCATCATGGTTTTTCATCTAAATTATATTGATATTCTCAAACATTTTTGTTGGGGAAATTTATAGAAAAGTGTCTGATTACACCATACTCAAAACATTTATGAGGAAGTTTAGCTCCATAATTTTTTCTTCATATTTGATATTTATTATATATAAGAGACATGGTTTTTAATTTAACTCATCATCCTATTTATCTTCATACTTATAAGGATAAGCTTATTCAACATCTTGAATTTTCATCATTCGCATAGCTTCAAAATCCATTTCATTTTTCATATTCTTTTTAAACATTGGAGCTTTCCTCATTTCATAAGAAACAACAAAGTTATTAAATTTATCAAGAGTTAAATCATCCTCATCTTCTAAAAATGAAATTTTATAATAAAAAATATCTAGAAAGTTTTTCATAGTTCTCATCACAATTGTTTAATCTTCTAATACATATCTAAATCCTCTGATGTTGAAAACTATTCCATTTACTCTGGTGAAGTATCCATAAATTTTTTCTTCATCTCTCATTTTGATGTCTTCATACTTACTATGTTGGATTTGAATATTTTCTTCCTTGAATTTTTTATTCCCTTCAAAAACACTTTCTAGCTTGTCCCACATACTTTTAATGTTTTGAGACCCATGACCTTCTGATAAGGAAATGCTAATAGAATTTCTAGCCGTTCCTTCAACTTATGTATTTTTCTTATCATAAAAGGTCATTGGGAATCATTACCAATAGGTGGAATCCCAATAGTAGTAGCAACAAGAACTTCCAGGCTAAGAGATGGAATGTTGTCTGGTCTAAAAGGGGCCTAGAGACCCTGAGAGGGGGGTGAATTAGGCTGTGTATATTCTTTTGTAAATTCTTCATTCCCAAATAGATCTTGACCTATTTATTATAAGGTTTACCTTTTTCACTTAAATGTTAATTATGATCCTTTTATATCCTTGTTTATATGATGATGCTTTTTTGAATGTAATTAATGAAAGAAAGCACACGGGCACAATGATTTTTACTTGGTTCACCCTAATTAGGCTACATCCAAGGAGTATACAACAACTATATACTGATTTTACCAAATTCAATAAGGCTTATTGCCAATAATGATGGTTTATGCTAGATCACTTCTATTCCCATGCTTAGTACCTTTACAAAGATTAGGTTTTGATCACTACATTCTCAAGGGTCACTCTTTATGTCCCTTTCTATGTCTCACTACATGTGGAAAGGATCATCATCTTCCTCTTCCTCTGCTCACTACTCTTGTAAGGGATTTAAACATAGTTTATGGACTTGTAGCTCCTTTCATTATCTCAATTGAATACATCCTCATTTTTATATAGATTCTCCATTAATGTTACACATTCATCCAATAGATGAATTCCCCTTTACCATAGATGTATTGGGTGATGCCTTCAAAACAACTTTCTCGATGCTCACTGCCTTCATGAAGCTCCTCTTTTGTGAAGATAAAATAAAATTTTCAAAGCTCTTTCCTTTTCATGAATCTCACTTAGCCTTCTCAAATTACACCTCTTTCTTGAAGTTCAACTAGCCTTTGTGAATCTCACAATTTTCAATCATATTTTTATAGCCTTCACGAATTCCTTTCTTTCCCAATGGTCAGAACATTCGGTCAGCTTATATCCTTCACAAACTTATTTACATAAAATAGATTTTTGAACCCCCTTCATGATCCACCTTCGTGAACTCAGAGACTTAGAATTCTAGTTGATTCTCAATCCTTATTCCAAAGGGTTCAGAGCCCTATTTATAGGCATTCCACTGATTCTAGAACTGTTCGGGCCACATAATCCCCATTTTGCAAAGATCCTTCATTTCCTTCACGGTGCACCCCTCTTTCGCAAAGATCTATGGAAATTTCCAATTTTCTATGATTTTCGTAATCATGGATAGTTCCATCAAAAACCAATGTGGTGTCAAAAACCATCATGGTGCTGTGATGCTCCATTCATGATGCTCCTCTTATTCACTGTTTGTGAAGCTCATAACGGTTCATGGAGAACATCGTCAATATTATTTTATCTTTAATGAAACACTCTTCATGAAGCCCATCTTCATGAAATAAATTCCTTTAAAATATTTTAATATTTCCTTAAATAAAATCCACTTTTCATGATGAAATCGAAACCCCAAATTTTATACCCCAAAATTTTGGCAAACACTAGGAAACAGCATTACCCTGTATATGCAATTTTTTGTACCACTTCTAGGGAATCAATTACTTAATCTTGGATATTAGTCAACATAATGTGTCAATAATATTTATGGACTCCAAAACATACCTTGTAAACCCTCTTTTTAAACAAACACAATCAACCCAAAATACTAAAATGTTACGTTGATGGATTTTTTTCCCAATAAAGATAAGGAATCATCCAATTTTTTAATCCATAATAATTTTTTCCATCAAATGTAGGAATTCATCTACTATTGGTTGAATTGATATTATCCATGAAAAGGATTCAACAATGGAACCTTCTCTAATCATTCAAATTTAATTTCATAAGGATTTAATAATAACTTATAGGGGGGTTGAATCAGTTGTTCTCATTTAATAAGTTTCAATACATTTCAAAACATTAACTTTACAACATTTTAAGATTTATTTTCTTATCAGCATTTAGTAAATACTCATGTTTAAAAAATTATGAAATCAAGTAAAGAAGACAATATTTACAAGATGCATCCTTAGTGTGAGAACCTATATCCTCCTATGGGTCTATGAAAATCCAATATTATGAAGAAGTGAATACAACTTGTGTAAAATCCCATTAGACACCATCTATCTTCTATTAGGAAAGATGTTACGATATCTCATTAGTTTACAATGTTTTCTCATAAATGAATTGATCCAAACAAAAGAATAAATACTTTGTTGAAACTGCTCCACAGTTGCTCAGTTTGAATCCTCAGTCTAATTTGGCTGGATCCAATTTTATCAATTCGATGACTCTGGATATGATTCTCTCAATACAAGGATTATAGATCTGATTCTCTCATTACGAGGAGTGTGGATCTTATTATCTCAATACGATGAGTCTAGATCCGATTCTCTCAATATTATGGTCTCAATAAAATAAACCCATTCTCAATCTGAAAAACTCAAATTCTACTCAAATTCTTAAAACAATCATCTTTAGTCCGATCGAATCAATCCAATTTACTGAATATAATCTTCTCAATATGATATTACTAAATCTGGAAAAAAAACATTCAGTCATTTAATCCTCCTCATGATATATCCATCTAGAAATTACTTTCACTTAATTTCTTCAGTTCTTTGTCTTTTCTACTTTCATGAAAAAAACTACTAAACAAATGTTCTGAGAAATAATTTAAAGGATACTCATAAAGAAAAATAGGGAAACATGAAAACTTTCCCCATTTCCTCAAATTTCAAAATCTCTAAATATCGCCTGAATTTAAACTTAAATGTTTAATTCTTAAAAATTCCTTAAATTTATATTGGATTTATTTAGAAATTGAATATTAAGTTTTACCTCATCAACTCTTCACAAAACATATAGAAATTTTTTATTCTTCTTTGTAATCATCTCATTATGAATCTATTTCCTTATCAGTGATAACAAATTATATTTCCTTCTCAGTTCATTATGATTTTTTTCCTTCTTCATCTAATTATGATTTAAATTTCCTTCTTCAACTCATTAAAATTTATCTATCCTCTTCATCTCATTTTGATGTAGTTCCCATTATGATGGAAATCCCATTACGATGAATTTCACATTATGATGGAAACTCCCATTATGATGGAAATATCATTATGATGGAAATCCCATTATGGTGGAATTCCCCTTATGATGGAATTCACATTCCAAAACTATTAAAATATTCAAACCTCTACACCATTTCATCAAAATAATTTATCATTATATTTTTTTTTCTTTTTAGCACATTATGACCAGCAAAGCATCGTCTGATTTTGTTTAGAAAGTATGAAAATGTTCTAAATCCTCAATTCACAATATTATTTAAAACTATTCATCAAAAAATTAATTATTTTATAAAAAACTTCTTTATTTCTCTGATTAACACAAAGTAAAACTTTTAGAAAAAAAAATTCTACCTCTAATTAATTTGGATTTGATGATCGGAATATGATCTAGATGGATCTGATCTTTCAAAAACATTCAACTATATTAAAAAAGATCAATACGATGGGTTGGATATGATTCATGGATAACAAAAACATTTTTATAAAAAAAATTAGTTGTAAAAAAATAAAAAAAAACATAGTTCAAAACAATTTAACCCAAAGGTTCTTTAGGATACCGTTAGCACCATCTTCAAGGGTTTTGATCGAGTGAAGCAGGTTCGTCTTCATATACTAAGAGAAGAGTTCAAAGCAGCATAGATAAAAGAATTTGAGAGTATCTCTAACTACTTCTCATGTTTAATTTTTATTATTAATTTTTTTGAAAGAAATGGTGAAAAATTTGAATACATTCATGTCATTGAAAAATCCCTTTGATCTCTCACAACCATGTTTGACGATGTGGTTATGGAAATCGAAGAATCAAAGGACTAGGAAAATTTTCCACTAAATAATTGATGGGATTGTTGAAGTTTCATGTGAAATGAATGCAAAAGAATGCTGGTTCAATTCTTGATCATGCCTTAGTGTCTAAGTCGACTCTAAAAGAACAAAAGAATGTCCATACAAAATGAGGTTGTCCTGGAACTAGTAATCATGCAAGAGGAAGAGGGTGTGGATATCATCCAAGACATCAATAAAACAAAAATATTTTACCATCTTTCGTGCAATAGGAAATGGTGGAGGATTATTCTTGTGTGGTCATAGAAATATAAAGAACGTTCAATTCCATAATTATAAGAAATATAGCCATTATGACTCTGAGTGTTGGAGAAAAATGGATCAAGACAAACGATGAGACTACACTAAAGCATCTCACCCTGAACAAGAAGTCACCACACTCCTCCTCGCACAAGAAAAGTCATGTGAATGGGTAGATGTGTGGTATCTCGACATGGGTGCAAGAAACCAAATGATTGGTAACAAATAACTATTCAAGGAACTCATAGAAGATGTTTTTTTTTTCAACGTGAGTTTTGGTGACTCATCAAAGGTACATGTGATTGGAAAAGGTAAAATTAAAATCTATCAGAGGATTGGGGAGTGAAATTACATCTATAATGTGTATTACGTACCAAAAATGAAAAATAATACCATTAGTATTTCCCAACTCCTTCAAAATAGGTATGTCGTACACAAGGAGAAATCTTCACGCGCTATAAGTGATACTCAGATGAGACTTGTTGCTCAATTCCTAATGGTAAAGAATCACATGTTTTCGCTACATATTAACATAAAGGATGAGGAGTGTCTCCTTATACTCCTGAAGAATGAATCATGGAGATGGAATATTCACATTGGGAATCTCCATTCTATCATCCTTAAACTGTTATCATCATATAGCATGGTGCATGGCATTCTAGAAATTGAAGTTCCAAATCATGTGTGTGAGGCATGTACACTCAGTAAGCAATAAAAAAACTCATTCCCAAGTGGAGTGTCTAGAAGATCAATGGAACCACTTCATTTGGTTCACAATTATTTTTTCATACCACTTGAAACACCCTCACATGGAGGTAATAAATACTTTATTACCCTCATTATTGATTTGAGAAGAATTCTTTGGGTGTATTTCATGAATGAAAAATCTTCCACATTTATTATATTTAAAATTTTCAAATCCCGTGTTGAAGAAAAAATTCATCACAAAATCAAAGTACTCATATCTAATAGAGGTAGATAATATAATGCAATTTCATTTCAATATTTTTGTAGGGAAAAAGGCATAAAACAACAATACATTATAGCCTATACAACACAAAATAATGGAATTTTAGAAAAAAAGAACTATTCCATCCTCAACATGAAGAGGACCATGTTAAAGGAGAAAGGCCTTCTAAAGAGCTTCCTGGTAGAGGTAGTTGCATGTACAGCCTACCTAATCAATCGGTGTCCAACTAAGAGCGCCAGAAATTTGACACCAAAATAGGCATGGAGCGGATAAAAACTAATTGTGGAGCAGCTAATAATATTTGGGTTTTTCACCTACGCTCATATTCCATAATCAAGATGAAGGAATCCTGATGATCATGGAAAAAATTACATCTTCATCAGCTACAATGAACCATTTAAAGCCTGCAATCTCAAAAATACACTAACCAATAAAGTATTGGTGTGTAGATATGTGATATTTAGTGAGGAATAATATTAGAAATGGAATAATGAAGAATAAAACAAATATATTCTATTTAAAATAGAGGATCTTGAAGAAAGTAATGATCATCAGGAATAAATGCCTGCAACACCTTCCCTAGGTGCATCATCAATAAATAAGAGTCTAGGAGTACATTTTGTCACTCTTAAAAGCACTACATGAAGTCAAAATTTGGCCATCTCATCCTCACCCTTAGAATCTATCAAAATGATGATCTTCATAAATATCTATGAGAAAATCAAAGAGGTAAATCTTTTCTGGCTGTATGTAGATCATGATCCTATGATGTTTTAGGAATCCAGAAGAGAAGAATGTTGGATAATTTCTATGAAGGAACAAATCTAGGCCATATATTGACACATGGGATCTGACTACACTTACAAATAGCTAGAAAAGAATTAACATTAAATGGTTGTACAAGATCAAGAAAAATATTGATGTAGAGATAGATCTCTATAAGGTAAGACTCATAGCAAAGGGCTATAAACAAAAGTACAGGTGGACTATGAATAATTCTTCTCTTATGTTTCTCTCCTTGACACTATGGGAATGATTATCTCCATTTTTTTCCATTGCAGTTGGATAATCTACCAACTAGATATGAAATATACATTCCTCAATGGAATTTAATAAGAATAGGTCTATTTTGACTAGCCTAAAGGCTTTGTTATGTAAGGAGAGGTACACAAGGAGTACCGATTGAAGAAAGCTCTCTATGGGTTGAAGCAAGATCCACGTTCTTGGAATGAACGCATCAACAACTATTATCAAGAGAACGACTTCTCCCAATGTCTATATGAGCATGAATTTTACATCAAGAAGAGTTATTGTAGTGATATTCTTATAGCATGCTTGTTTGTTGATGATTTTTTTGTTTACAGGGAACATTCGACTGATGTTTGATGAATTACTGAAGGCCCTATTTAAGGAGTTCAAGATCATCGATGGAGGTGTCGTGTATTTTTTTCCTGGGAATTCAAGTAAAGAAACAACATGGTGGAATCTATAAATCTCATAAGAAGTATGCTAAGGAATTTATTTAATAGTTCAAGATGACCAATTGTAATACCGTAAAAACACATGAAGAAATAGGATTAAAATTGAAAAAAGAAGTATAATGAATAAGCATTGACTCAACAATGTTCAAGATTCTAATTGGAAGCCTAAAGTACCTCACAATCATAAGGCCATTGAAGTGGCCGGAGGTCGTCACGACCCTCAAAATTACATTTATTACTCCTACATTAGCACAGTGGTGTAGGTTCGAACCATAGAGAAGGCAGATGAGTGATTTCTAAGGTTTTAAAACTAAAACCTCACTGTTGTCAGCAGTGAGGCATGCATCTTTTTACTTTTTTATAATTTTTTATTTTATTGATTATATGGAAACAGGATGATAAAACTAGATTTTCTAACAAAGAAAATAATGTTATACTAAGTACTGTTAAACTAAGAGTAATAAAATATACTAGTATAAAGCAGCAAGACAAAGAAGCGAGATCAGCTAAGCACTCAAAGGAATTATAAACTATGGGTTCGAATGGATGTTATCCCCATAGCTCACAATCGAATCACACTTCAAAAAGTCTGAAGAATTTCCCTCACCAGGAAACTCAACAGGCAGATGACTAAGTCTTGGAGTTCGCCACACCAAAACTCAACCAAACTGCAAAGTAGTTTTAAAAGGTAACTTTTGGAAATAAACTCACCATAAATCTACAAAGTTAATGAAATTAACGTTCTGAAAAATGCATTCAAAAACAACCTCTCCAGTAGCAATTGAATTATGAAATTGAAAATATTGAAGTGTGAACGATCAAAGATTAGAAATAGAATCAATCTCGCCAACTGATTCTAATTTCGTAAAAAGACAAGCATACGAAGATTTAAAAATCATAACCAGAAGGTTTTAAAATTCCTGAGTTTAGAAAGTTCAATCTATGATCATAGTGATTCAAGAAATGTAAAACATCCAAGAACATAGTACAAATATTTAGGACAGAGGGAAGAAGTACTCCCCAAGTACTGCCCTGCTCTCGGGCTCCTTGGTCTCTTGCTCGTCTCCAGTGCTGCTCCTCGGAGTCTGCTCTCGTCTGGATGTGTTCATGGAATGGAAAAAATGAGAGTCCCCCCCCCAAATTCTGCTGCTTGTCTGCTTTAAGTATCTTTTTTCATCTGCTGCATGTCACCGCCACAACTTCCACCGACTTCAAGAGTACTTCACCCACACATGGCAAAATGTGCGTTTTACCCGCGACAGGCACGTCGCGCGAGTTTTTCCCTCGTAACTAACTCCGTATGAGTTAGTTGGATGAACTTGCACGTGTTTAAGTCCCTTGAATGAACCTTCCATGTAAAATAGAATAAATAAATTAGAGCGCGAAGGAAGAAAATTTGGAAATTTTTATTTTAAGTGCTATTTTTAAAAAGTCAATAGAAATTGATTGATAATTATTATTATATTTTATAAAATTATTCACTTAATAATACTAAGGTGATACATAAATTATTAAAAAGTTATTAATTTAGTTAAGTTAATAGATATAAATACTAAGTTATTAATTAAATCAATTTCTTTTAAACTAAGTTATTAAAAATTAAGTACATAAGTAAATAAATAATGAAGATAATATTTTAGATTGTATTAATAATTTAATTATTACTATTAAAGAAATTAAACTGCTACATTAATTAATTAGTTAATTAATTTTAATTAAGTAATTAAAATTAATACTTAAGTTTTTAAGTATTTTTAAATTAATAATTATATATAATAGTTTATTTATAATTATTATTAATTATATAATTTGTACTATAATCAATAAATTAATTTATTATTACCATTAATTATTAATTTAGTTTAATATTTTAATTTATAATTTATCTATTTATTATAATTATAATTTTTTAAATCATAAATTTTATAAATTTTATTATATTAAATAGACTTATTAAAAGGTACTTTAATTTTAACTTTTGCTTAACTTTATTTTTACTTTTATTATAATATATTTTATTATTATATTTTTTATTTATATTTTTTTTGTTGTCTTCTTCCCTCCTCCCCCCAATTCCACGTGCAGCAAGGGGGAGGGTTTTGGCCTCTTTCTCCAAACAGAGCAGCGGCTCAATCGGATGTCTTCCACCTGCAGTGCGGATCTCCTCCATGTGAGTTCGGATTGCATATGTAGATAGGTTGATAGCAGCCAGCTTCTCCCTACTCATCAGCGGCGCTACAGTGGTTTCGAACAACAGTGCACATCTATCATCTTCGAAGCTCCAGGTGGTGCGATCAACTCCTTCAGGCACAGCGGCTGAGTGGTTCAGAAACTCAGAAGAGGCAGCGCTGACCTCCTCCGCAGCAGCTCGGACTCTTCCTGGTCAGATCCTCCTCCGCGGCAACACTTCACCTAGCAGCACCCAGCAGTGGCGCAAGATAAGCAAGTCCAGACCAGCAAGATGACTCAAATTCAGGTTGCAAATCTGGAAATTTTGCTGGTTCAACACTCAGTTAATTTGCATCTGAATTGTGAAATCGATTTACAAATGGATTAAGTGATTATTATTTTTCTGGTTCGGTTTTGAATGAAATTGTGGTCGAAATGGATTTGATGTGGGTGGGTGCGTGAAAGGTTGAGGTAGTCCAACGGTGACAAGAGGAAAAAAACAACGGGGGAGGCCACTGATATACAGAAGTAACGGTGAGGTTGGAAATGAGAAGTAGGGGGTCACTGTTAAGCTAACAGTGAGGTACTGAAAAAGGGTGCGCGTAGGAATAGAACCGTGGGGAAAAGAAATAATTAAAGACTAGTAGTGAGGTTTGAGGTAACGGTGAGGTGAAGAAAATAATGAAATGAGTGAAAGGGATGCAACGGTGAGATAGACCAGGAAAAGGGTCACCGATATACAGCAGCGGAGAGGATCAACGTTAGAAATAAAAATAAAGAAATGAGCAGTGAACGGGTGAAGAAAAAACATATCAGTGAGGGGTTACTGATAGAGGGAAATAAAAGGAGAATCAATGCAACAGTGAGGTGGTCACTGTTAGGTATAACAGTGGATTTTAAAATTAAAATCTACTGTTAGAATAAAAATTAAAGGTTCACCGGTACTTAAAAACATATGCACATCGTTACAAATAGAACTAAATACTCACCGTTGCGCAACAAAAATAAAAGGGTCACTGCAATAATAAAAAATAGGTTACCGGTACAGCAAAATAGAAGCTTACCATTACCCAACTGTGACCTTTTAAAAATAAACACAAATTAAACATAGAATTAAAACATAAATAAATTAAATAAAGACTCAAAAAAATTAATTATTATAATGCTAAATACCATTATTTCAAAACAAGTTTTTTATTAACCTTTAAAAGAATAATTTTATTAACTGAAAATAATTAAATTATAAACTAAATAATTGTTAAAATAAATTAATAATAAATTAAAATTAATAATAACTAAACATTCAAATAATGTAGCAGCAATTGATAATGAAAAAAAATGGTGACCCATATAAGTCACCGCCAGCGCTCGTCTACCTCAACGGTAGACTAAAATCAAAATTTGGTGAATTAATAATTAATCTGCATACATAAAATAATATAATTAATGTTTAAAAACTATTAATTAATTAATTAATTAACTAATTTAACTAATAAAACTAAAAGTGAACTAATTAATATAACTTAAAACACTAATTATTTACTTAACTTATTAGCAGGATGACAAAACACATAATTTAACAACTCTAACCTATTCTAATGTAACTTAACTAAAAGATAAAATATTAACATAAAGACTAAGTTAATTAAATATAATTACAACAATTAATAATTGTTTAAAAAAAACTATTAAATTATTAAAAATTCAAGCAGATTAAAACTAACCAAACTGAATAAGACATAATAAACTAAATTAGTTTAGTAAGATTAAAACTATTATTTTGATGACTAAAAATACATAATTAATTTTAAAAACATGATTAAATAACAAAGTTAACTATAAAAATACAAAAGTATAATTATTTAGTATAAATTGATAAAATAATTAATAAAATCATTAAAAATTAAGTAAAAAGATGTGGCAGAACAATGCAAAAATAGAGCCACATCAGCCATGTATCGTCAACAGTGTTGGTCTTCTAATAAGGTACATGGAAGAACCAAAAGATTCACACGGGTAGCTACAAAAAGAATCCTCAGGTAAGTCAAAGGAATAGTGGAATTTGGTCTTTTTTATCCACACAGTGATGAAGCTAAGCTATATAGATAATAAGATAGTGATTGGGAAGGTGACCGAGATGAAATAAAAAACACCACTAGATATATATTCTTTCTTGGAATCACTACATTCATAATTAATTCTAGGAAGTATAGTGTGGTCACTCTATCCACATGAGAAGTAGAGTACATAGCAGCAGCATCCATTGTTTCTAAAGGAATTTGGTTAAGAATCATGCTAAAGGAGCTGAAGCATCTGCATGATGGATCCATGGTCATATATGTGGATAATAAGTCAAAAATTAAACTAGCTAAATATCAGGTGCAACATATAATAATAATAAAAATTGATTCCTGTTATGATTTTATAATAGATCATGTGAAACTAAAAATTTTAAAATTGGAATATTTTCATTATATGGAACATTTGGATGATATTTTCACAAATTCATTACTGAAAGATGCATTTAAAAAATTAAGAATGATTCTCAGAATGATATTGGTTTTGGTTTATAGGGTTGTTGGAAATATAAACCAAAACCATCAATTGGTTTTTCAAAGTAGGAGGAATCATATTGAAGCATCCCTATGTCTCCCCCATGTGGTTATCCACATTTTTTTGAGTCTTATCCATTTTGATTAAAGCTATTTAATTTTTATGGTCTTGTTTTTTGTTTCTTCATTTAATGTAATGATCGTTATTGTGCCTTCTCACTTAGTGGGAAAAGTCTATAAATAGGGATAAATTCAAGTTTGGTTGTAATATGTGAAACAAAATCTTGAAAGTGGTTTCTTTTGTGGTGTTCCATTTTTATTTATCACATCTCCTGGACTGTATAGCCAATATTTTTTGGGTTTTTCAATCAGTCGAAGCCTGTGGTCAATTGTCCTGTTGTGGGGGGAAATTTTTCTGATATAACGAAAAAATAAAAGAAAATTCATTCATCGCATGTGTGGGAAAACTATTTCCTTGTATATCATTCGTATTGGGTAGGGGAACTCAAGGTTGGGCAATGTTTCAAAATATACCTCCATTAAAACTTATTTAAAGAAGGATCTTAGTAGGAAAGCACATTTTTTAAAACCCATTTTCAGAAGGCATTGTTTAAAAAAGCCCATTCCCTTGTTTTTTTTGTTACATTTTATTTATATATATATATATATATAACATAACACATTTTTAATAAATAATAATAATGATGTCTATAAATAAAAAAATATAAATAAAATAATGTTATTATTATTAAATTAAAAATATTATAGATAATAAAAATAAAAAAAAATTATTATTTTACATATATATAAAATTATTTATTAAAATAATTAATATTTTATTTTTATTATAAATTAAATTTCAATCATATAATCATTAAATATTATTATTAAATAATAATTATGTGCATATAATCATTTATACTTAATAATTATTTATAATTATCAATATTATTATTTTGTATTATTAAATAATAAAATAATTAGATTATGTTCAATATTCAAAATTATTATTATTCATTTATTTATTATTTAAATATCAAATATATTATTTTTAAGTTATAAATGATTAATAATTGTATTGAAATTTGTTAACGATGAAATTATTATGGAAAATTATATTTTCTATGTTAAAATTTTAATTAATATTTATTTAAAATTATATTATTATCTAATTTATTAGTTACATTAAAATTTTATTATTTACATCATTATTCATAATGATTGTTTTAATTTTTGTAAGTATTTTAAAATTATAATTGTTATTTATATAAAATGTAATTCATAATATTTAACAATAATAACATAATAACATAATTAATAATTATCATTTGTTATTTTTTTGATGATCCTTTTATTTTCAATTAATTTTTATTTATACAGTCAAAGTTTTAAATTTCATATGATTTTTATTTATACTATATTTTATGCCCATAATTTTTTGAATTGTAAATGTAATGTTTTTATTCAATAAATTTTGTCTCATATGAATTATTTTTTATTTGTTTTATTTATGAAAAAAATTATTTTGAGCTATTTTTTGTATGTTTAATCTATGTTTTAAGATTCATTTATATTGGTCTTTTAGTTTATATTCTATAGGCTTCTAAATCCACCTACTTGAAATGTAATAATGTATCACATATATTGCTTTTTAATCCTATAAAATATAATCTATAAGAGAAACTTGAATGAAACATAAAACATGGAATAAATATGTAAGAAATAGTTGAAAATTAAAAAAAAAAACTCAGAAAAAATGTTGATGAAAAATAATTTCAATGACACAAAATATTGTTGTTTCAAAAGATAACATTTGTACATATATGTTTTTAGATAAAACCATTTTGTGTTGAAAATTAAAAATTTTGGTTATTATTTTTTTGGTGATCCATTTATTTTCAATTAATTTTTGTTTTCTAATTCATTATTTTAAATTTAATATTGATTTTATTTATAAAAACTTTTATGTGCATAAATATTTTGAAGTGTAAATGTTATGTTTTTAATCAATAAATATTGTGTACTGTAAATTATTTTTGGTTTCTTATATTTGTGAAATAGATTTTATTTTTTAAAAATTTTATATATGTTTAATCCCTGATTTTATTTTCATTTAGATTGATCTTATATTTTATACTTTATAGGCTTTTGAAGTCTCCTACTAGTTAAGCAATAATGTTTCAAGTATATTAATTTGAAATCCTATAAAATATAAACTATACGACCAATATAAATGAAAATTGAAACATTGATTAAACATATATGAAATAGATGAAAATAAAATCAATTTTGTAAAAAATGATGATGAAAAATAATTCCACTGACACGAAATATAATTTTTTTTAAAATAAAAAAAATTACTTATAAATTATTTTTATATAAAACATTTTAGTGTAAATTAAAATATATTTTTTATTATTTTCTGACATTTATTTTATTTCCAAATAATTTTTATTTACACAGTCAATGTTTTAAATTTTTATATATTTTTTTATTATATATTTTATGGGATAAATCTTCCATATAATTCTAATTTTAAATTAGTAGGTAACTCTAAAATCTAATATAATTTAAATTATAATTGAGTTTTAATTGAAATTTATGACATACACTCAGACAGCACATCAATCCAACATGTGATGTGCTCAAACTGAGTAAATATAGAGTTTTATATAATAACGGTCTTTAAAAACATACGCAATAGAGTTCAAGCTGACCAAATCAACTTTATTTTTTTGTGAAATCACATGACAATAACTATAGATTGAGTTTTGAATTTTAGGAGTCAGCAACACATCAAACTGAGGTGTTGTTTCCTCAAAATAATTGAAAATGTAGTTTCAATAATTTAAAATGATAAATCTTTTGTTTGACTATTAAAACCACATAAACTGGTCCCCAATTGATATGAAATATTATGACAGATATATTAGAATTATTTTTGATATTCACAAGAAGACAGTGCCAAAATCCAATGTGCGATGTGCTCAAGTGGACTAAATAAAAAGTTTTTAGAAAATGAAGGTCTTTAAAAATGTGTTCTACAGAGAACGAGCCAGCCAAATGACTTTTGATTGCTATGAAAACATGGGACGATAAGTTTATTGAGTTTTGATTATTGGGATTTTTTATTGTTGTTATTTTTGATTCCTAAGAAAATATAAGATTATAATCCAATCAATTGAGTTTTGACCCCCCCCCCCTGAAATAAGTTTTTAAAGGCCCTAGTGCCTTTAAAAGTTTTTACTGAGTCATTCCAACCACACTGCATGTCAGATTGATGTTTTTTTCATATACATGTCAAAAATATATCAAGGGTATTTTTAACATGATTTCACATCAATATGAGGTCGTTTATATTTTATTGACCATTGCACATAGGTTTTAGTGTTTTAAAACACTAAAAACATGTTTATAGTCATTCCAGGAAAACCGTAACTCGAAATTACATGTTGTCAATTCCTACATTTTAAAAATCAATATACTGTCATTTTCCTATGATTTTAGGGAAATCTGACATCGGTTTCCTAGTTTTTTCACCCTAACACATGTTTTTAAAGGCTTTAGTACCATTAAAAAGTGTTTACCAAGTCAAAACCAAGAAACTAATCTCAAATTGTTTTTAAAAATAGGGATATTGTTCTATAATTCAATTTTTACATATAGAAATCAACTACACGTCAATCCAGCACAATATGTGGTCAGTATGACTCAAAATGAGTGTTTTTTATATAATAGTGTCATTTTAGTTTTATTGATGTAAGTTGTATGTGTTCTTTTCAAATGTTTGAATGATATATGGAATTTAGAATTTAACTTGGTAGGATGAGCTATATGTCTAGTGATTTCCTTGTGGATTGTTCTTGTGACATTCCAGACCAAGATGTCACTTAATTGGTGCCCTAAATTCGGTGGGCCACACGACCACAAGCGCATATCTGCAAATTCCAGAGGCTGCCGACTAGCAGCGAGAGCATAGGGTGTGTCTATGGGGAGACTATTCCCTCATTAGTAGAGTGTAGCATAGTGGATAAACATAAATAGAGGTAAATAGTAGAGGAAAATTATGTAAACAGAACACACAAATGGAAGAGACAACAATAACAATAACTAAAATAATTGGAATAATGTACAAGCATTAAAAAATTGATGATGATATGTCATGTCACTAGAAAATACGAAAACAAGGATACAAGATAGTAGGAATAACATGTTTCAAAAAAAATTAAAGGAAATCAAAGACTATCCAAAGCATCCCAATATCTGACTCGGTCATCTGCTATCAAACTCCATCCTCAAAAGAAATAAATCATTTATTCAAATCCATACGATTCCCTTTATTAACAACTACATTTATTTAATCTTTCCTAGGTACCAAAAGACACTCAGAGAGGGTGTGAGATAAATCTTAGTGGGCCACCACCAACGTGTCTATAACATACGACCTATGTAATGGAAATGTTACCATGTGCAAAAATTCATATTTAAAGTAAAGAAGTATAATGTAACTAAAAACTCAAGTACTTATTTCATCCCTTGGGTAGTGTATGAACATGTAACTAGTTTATTATTTGAATGTTAACAGTTTATAATTAAGTCACATGTTAAAAATATTGAATGTTCTAAGCAACCAGTAATCATATTTTATAATGAAGTTCTAAGGTATTAACCAAGGAAACTTACACCTCAAGGGTTGCCAAATCAATAATAACTATATCCTGGCTAGAGGTAAGATTGTAATCCAAGGAGCATAGTCCAAGGCATTCCACAATAAGATGCTTACTGAGTCCATGGAGTTCATCCAAGGTAAAACGGGGCTAAGCAATGACTGGGCCTGATGGGCTTTAACCATCGAACCAAATTTTCATTGTTGGATCCAAGGAGTTCATACAAGGAATCCTATAATAATATTGAAGGGATACTGCAGTGTCATACTGAGCATCTAATGTTAGACAAGAATCGAGTTCCAGGTGGGTTTCAACCAAAGTAAGCTAAATCTTGGAATCGAAATGGGGTTCTCGGTTGCTCAAGACATTACCTATGGAATCCAAGGTGAACTCGATTTAGACCAATCGTATTTTATGATGATGTCAAATAATTCATAAGTTTTAATACATTACCTATCATTAGTATGACAAGGCTAATTGATAATGTAACCATTTAATAAATTCTTAATTAATCAATAAGTATATTCGGTTCTGGTCTTTCCTTTCATTAGTCTGATAAGGCCAAGTAGCATACAACCATTCTTTTAATCCATTTAAGTAATTTTCAATAATCAAGGTTCACTCGGCTACCTTAAATTAACATGGTAAGGGGTTCTATGAACATGAAACCTATTATTCAATTACATTTAATAAGGCCAAGTCATATACTTAGTATACTTTCCAATTTCCATTTCACATTTAATTATCAAATTAAATCACTTACCTTAAATAGGTCAAGTGGTGACCATACATGGTACTTTCAATTATGAAATTCAAAAATTAAATCAATCCATTTAATATAGAAAAACATACCCTTATAATGGTCAAGCCAAGGCACACATGAATGATATCTCAAATGTGTCAAAACACCAAAACAACAATTAAGTCAAAACATCCTACATGGGATGGATGGATTTGTGGTCCTAACCACTAAATATTAATCACATATTTGAAAATATCATGACCATATGGTTCTAATGATTATAATCATGAAATATAAACTCAATAAATGGAACCAGATGAAATCAGAGGTCCCCACACAACAATTCCAAAATCAAAAAACTTGACGGATAAGTTATAGACCCCCCCCTACATTAGGCTTGTACAACTATCCACCTACAGTATTAGCCTCTGATTTGGATTTTAATAGATAAGATCTGGGAAAAATGGAAAAATAATCACACCTTGATAACTAGGTCGAGAGAAAAAGAGAAAAATAACGACTCAAATAGACTTGAGTACTTACTGTTGCACGTCCAACGTGACAAACAAAATCTCAAACAGATCCCAGATTGAAAAGATCTCTTTAACCCAAGAGTATACCTTAAAAATCATCAAAAAAAAGAAGAAAATGGAGGTTCAATCCACTAAAATTCGTATTAGGGAAGAAGTAAGGTTTAATTAGATCATTAAGGGTAAAGAGGTAAAATTTCCCAAAGTTTAACCTATGCATGGTTTGTCCACATGGTTTGTCAAAATGTGTGAAAACCATGCATGGATACCTAGAGAAGAGGGTAAATTCATAGTTAGGTCATAGGGTTAGGTAAATCATGCACCAATTGTGTAAGATGGATCTACCTGAAAATGAAACCATTCACATGGTTAGATCTAATTGCACTCCCTACCTGCACAGTTTATTCAAACTGTGTTATAGGGCCATTCTTCCCAAACAAGATGGGTTTTGAACTCTGAACAATCCCCAGACAAACTTGGGACCTTTTCAAACTCACTAAGCAGCCATATTACATCCAAAATAAGGAATTAGACTAAAATTTAAAGGATCCATACTTGAGTGAAAAACTAGGTTCTTACAGTCTTCCACCCTTAAAATAACTCATCCCTAGGTTCACCTTTAAAGGGTATAGAAACACTATCTCAGAACAAATATGTCCACTATTCATGTATGTTATCCTACTACTCCCAAGTCTTATTAAGAACATGGTTTTTCTTCCATATCACCCATACTAGAGGGACATACCGACCTCAGAGATCCTTCATGCTCCGGTCAACGATGTATACTATATACTCTCAAATGTAGCATCAACGTATCACATAACTTCCTTGTGATCAATGGTATGAGACAGGTTGACATGATATTAGAGAATCTATGAAATATGGAAGAAATTGTGCATGGCACAGTAAATCTATGATAATAACAACTGATAGGCTACCCGCTCGACTCACTCCAAAATCTCACATGGTCCCACATAATGAGGTGAAAAATTCCATTGCTTCTGTAACTATCTATGACCTAGCATGGGTGATACCCAAAAGAAAACAATATTCCCAACCTCAAACTCTAGAGACCATCAATGGTGATTGGCATAAGAGTTCTGTCTAGACTGAACAATAGTCGTATGCTTCCTGATCAACTAAACCTACTATGAAGTCTTCTCAACAAGACTAGTGTATCGACCCAAACATTTATGAATAAAATTACCTCTCTTTTGATTTAATTTCATGTTAATATAGAAAAATCATGAACTTATTTTATTATATCCAATTGGATTTTAAATGATCATTAAGTATCTTTACCATTGATAATATTGTCATTGAACAGTGATCACATGACTATTATAAATATAGGGTTTTAACAAATCCTTTTGGTACAGAAAAAGGAAGTGGTGACCTCATCCTGTAGGAGTGTACCCTATGAAGACCATTTATTGGATCTTCTAAGGGAGATATAATTTTTGGGCTTTTCCCCAGACAAATCCCAAGCTGAGATCCAACAACATAAGCATGAGAGAAACTATTTATGGGAGAAGTTCAAGCTTATCGAGATCAAAGCCCAAACCATGTTCACTGAATGGCCCCATGAAATCCCCACCATCGTGCACCTTAATCTAAGGGAATATGATGGTGTAATAAAGGGATATGTATCAAGACCCTAGTAATAATATTTTGTACATTATTTTTTATAAAATAATGAATATATTTTTCTTCCTATTATTGTTACTCTATAAATGATTTTTAAAGCACAAATAGTATTTTTGGTTAATATTTTTTGATGAATTAAATAATTTTTTAAAATAAATAATATTTTAATAAAATATTACTATTAAATTGAATTTTTTAAATATAAATGATCATATAAATTTTATGAATCCAAATTTAATTTTTATTAGGGTTCAAAAACTCGAATTGTCAGAAAAACCTGTCAATTTTCAATAAACGTAGAATTTTATTTTAAAGTGAAAATTAACATATTTAAAAAATTATTTAAAAAAATTAATATTATTTTTGGAATCATGATTTCAAAATTATCCATTTTTGTTTTTCAAAATGTTCTCATACAATCGAATTTTTGGGTAAAAATTAAATACCGTATAATTATACGGTGTGTTTTTTACATCATAATGACACAATAATGATGTAATAAATACTATAAAATGTTTAATAGGAAAAATATATGTTTTTAATTTAAAATAATGTGATTTTATGTTTATTTAATTTATTTTATAAATCTAGAGTGAAACCTCCTAGACTTATAATATATTTTAATATTTTTAAAATCATTTCTTCGAAAGTGTGACTCACCTCCACATAAGTAAGGGAAATATTTTATTATATTCAACCCTTTTACAAATAAAGGTATTTATACCACACCCCTTTTCCAGAATACATGGGAAAAACCATGGGATGTTTTGTGGTTTCAAATATTTTATTATGTAGTCTCGAAAACCAAAAGAATAATGATATCCCCCTCATTTCCTATATAAACCCACCCAAGGTCTCATTTCTCTTCACTAAAACATCTTGAAACTCATCCACCCTCTTCCCTATAATCCCTAGAGTCCTACAAAGGCTCCACCAAGCTCCCATGAAGTCTCTCCTAATCCTTTGGAGTCACACATCCAAGTAAGGGATTCCTCCCATCACCTTTTATTTCAAGAACCTTATTTAATATTATTTATTTTAATTTCAATTGATTGTATTTCCATTAATTTTTTATCATTACCTTACTGTCCAATTGATGTTAATTTTATGAGGTATCATTTATTCCCCCTCATTTGGACCCTTACCTAATCTGTTACTATGTCTTAATTCCGTAAGAGATTCTCTCTCTCCTCTTTTAATCAAGCACTTCATTTATGTTATGCCTTTTTAATCCACATTTTCTTATATAGGTATACATTATTACCTTTACTTAATAATTTAAATTTTTTTATAAATTATTATATCCCCTTTAACTCTCAACTAACCCTCCTAATAACCATTACATGCACCTGTTACCATGCCAAAATTTTGTAAAAGTTCTTTTTCTTTCTCCTCTTTCTTCAAGGTTATTTATTATGTTATGCCTTATATTTCCAATTAATTATGTTGGGGAATTCCCTTAAATGTACCTATTAGTTTAAATTTCATGTCTAAATGATGAGATACCCCTTTATATCAGATTAAAAAATTAAATTAATTTATATATGATGTCATTTTGTTGTAGAAATTTCACCATGATTTACTATGCAAAAATAATAATGCAGTGAATACCTTACCCATTTATCTATCAAGGGTAATCACCTTTATATACATACTCCTATTGATTCAGGAATTACATGTATGTATTCCACATTTCTAGATCATGGAATAAAGTTATGATGTTGAATGAATCCATGTTATATGATCTATATGGCACACTTAAGCATGAGATTGAAATGTTTATGAAGGGTGAGCCCGAATAGTGCTCCAATGAATTGGGAAATGTTTAGTATCATGATACTTCATGTTTGGGAAAGGTTTGACCTGATTCCTTTATCATAATTTTTCCACTATTATGTCTTGGAGGTTTATCTTAAACTTATTTTTATGATGTATTGTTTTATGTTGTTTCCACATTTCCCATGTTTTGATTATCATGCTAAATCATGCCTTATTATTCATGTTCCTTTATACCTTGTTGATATTACTTGTCTAAGTGGTATTTTTATCCTCATGTTATTCCATTTTTAATTCCTTATTGGGATTTATATATCACCCATTTCTTATGTATGTCCTCAGGTTATGCCATACAACATTAAGTATGAAGGAATATTGTGGTCATGTCAAAGAAGTTTTCAATGAAGATGTTGTTGTATTTCATGTTTTATGTTTTTATGTAATGTTCCTAATCCCCAAAGACACTAAACCTATTGATCTTCTAAGTTTTACTAAGTGAACTTTTATGTAAGAAATCAGGTTTAAATGTGAAATAAAGGGCAGGGTTGTTATAAAAAGGGCTTATTAGGGATATCTCACATACCTCTATCCCACACAGGGGTGAATGACATGGCCTACCATATAAGGCCTCAAAAGGATCCATCTGAATTTTCACATGAAAGTTGTTATTGTTGGAGGACTTAACAAGAGGGATATGATTTTCCCAAGAACTATTGAAATCAAGTACACATGATTAGATCATATCATATAGAACCTATATTGTTCATTCTGATTTTTCATCAATCTTAGGTTGAAAAGATGTTATTAGAAGCTCATGCATTCTCATAGCCTTCTGTAATACCATCCAGAACCATGATGTAAAACAAGAATCCCTATCTTAACTTATAGTATGAGGGACCCCATGTAGTCATGTGATCTCGTAGACAAATATTCTTCCCATCTCATCAACTGAGAATGTCTCCTGAATAGGAATGAAGTGAGCCACTTTCATTAGCATGTCAATGAAAAATCATACAGCATCACTACCACTAAGATACATAGGAAAACTGACTACAAATTCCATGGAAACATCTTCTCATTTCTATTCTGGGGATGTAAGAATCTATCACAATCTTTCAGGTCTCTAGTGCTCTGCGTTCACCTTCTAATAGGTGGAACACCTAGAAATAAAGCATGTTATCTTATGTTTCATCCTAGGACACTAATACTAGTGTCACATATCTTGAAACATCATGGAGATACCTAGATGAACTACCACTGAGATGTGTGGGAATCATGCATCATCTCCTCTCTCATATCTGTAGGATCCCAGAAATATCCATGAATATGCTGGATGTCGTCTATATCCACAGACCAATCTTGAGTCAGGTTATCTCCTGATATACTCTCATGGAGAACCAAACCCTCAGGATCTGAAAATTATCTACCCTTCACCTTCTCAATGAGAATAGACGTTACGGTCAAAGATGAGCAATAATACTGCTCAGGACTATCATGAAACTTCAGATGCATCTTAGAAAAGAGGTCCATTAACTTTCATTCATCATTGGCTTCCCACATAGCATGTGCCTAAGTTTTCTCACTCAGCGCATGCACAACCACATTTCCCTTCCCAGAAATATAGGCAGGTTAAAAATCAAAGGACTATATATATTCTACCCATCTCTGTTATCTGAGGTTTAAGTCACACTATATAAATATATATTTGAGGCCCTTGTGGTCTATGTACACCACAAATCTCTCACCTAATAGATAGTGTCTCCAGAAATGTAAGTCATGGAAAACTAATGCTAGCTCAAGCTCATGAGTTGAGCAGTTTTTCAAATGAGGCCTCAACTGTCATGATCCATACACAATGACTCTATCCTACTACATTAGTAATTCTTGAAGTCTGATGCATGATGAATCATAAGAAATGATATACCCTCTACCTGACTCTTGAATAATCAGAATAGGTGCTAAGATAGGACTCCCTTTCAGCTCCTGAAATTCTTTATCAAACACTTCTGACCATTGGAACTTTACACCCTTCTTTGTAAGACTGGTCAGAGGTGAATCAAGGTGTGATAAGTACTGTATGAAATTACTGTAATATTCAACTATCCCAAAGAAAATCTATATATCAAACATGTTCTTGGGATTCTCCCAAGAAACTACAGTAATAAACATTTTTGGGTCAATAGATACTTCAGATTCTGATACGATGGGACCCAAGAAGTGAACTTTGTCAATCCAGAAGTGGCACTTAGCAATATTGGAATAAATATGATGCTCTATCAGTGTACTTAGTAGGATGTAAATGTTTTTTTCATGGTCGTTATGAGTGTGGGAATACACCAAGATTTCATCCACAAATACCAAAATAACAGAATCGACATAAGGATATAAAAATCTATTCATTAGATCCATGAAAATGCTGGGTATGTTCATAATACCGAACGACATAACAAGGTAATCAAGCAGACCACACATTCTATAAAAATTTGTATGAGGTATGTCTAATGTCCTTACTCACACTTGGTGAAATCCTGAGCTTAGATCAATGTTATAGAATACCCTATCTCTTATAGTTAGTTTAAGAGGTCATTTATTCGAGGTAGTGGATACTGGTTCTTGACTGTCAGCTGGTTCAACTTTCTGTCATCCTTGCAAAAACATAAGGTTCCATCCTACTTATAGGTTAAAAGCATGGGAAAACCCCAAGAGGATGTACTGGGATGTATAAATCCTTTAGACTCTAAATCCTCTAATTGTCACTTGATCTCCTGGAGCTCAGTATGTGCCCTCTTGTACGAGGAATGGACACTAGAGATGCTCCTGGAACAAGCTCGATCATAAAATCTACATCTCTCTACGGAGGAAATCCATAATAATCATTGGGAAAGATATCCCTGAAATGATCCACTTCTAGAGGGAAATTAGATTGACATCAACCCTAATCCTCTATGATGATATTTTCAATCTAGGTGGTCACTCCAACAAGACCATGATTCTCT
This sequence comes from Viscum album, assembly GCA_963277665.1. Classification (NCBI taxonomy): domain Eukaryota; kingdom Viridiplantae; phylum Streptophyta; class Magnoliopsida; order Santalales; family Viscaceae; genus Viscum; species Viscum album. The sequence goes on along the minus strand of OY728134.1, from coordinate 1,424,546,248 downwards.
AGTCCCTCTCCACCATCCTGTACATCCTACTCACCCTTATGTAGATAAAAACTTCCCTCCAGCGATGTGAAAGATACCCTATGGTGATAGAAGTCTACAAAATCATGATACTAAACCAAAAATTCCATACCGAGAATGACATAGAAGCCTATAATCTAGAGAATGGAGAGGATACATAAGAAAGGTTAATTACCGACCTCAAGGGAAAAGTTCATACATTGGCATATTCCCTCTAACTGCACTTCTAATGGTGTATCTAGGGTCATTACACCACAGTAATATTGTATCTCCAATTTGAAATATTCCACAATAGAAATAGAGACAAAATATTTTGAAGAATTTGTATCAATCAATTCAGATACTATAGTAGATTCCACTAGAATAGTACCTTGTACTGTAGATGGTCCCACAGCCTAGCCCTCAGGTATTGGTTATAGTGCATGCAACTATCTTTATCCGTGACCCTGTGAAACAGCTGGACTACCACAGTCATAAATACTTTGTTGGTGTTGCTAGAGTTTAGGGGTCTAGCTTCTACGACCATGACCTCCTCCTTGGTTAGACCTGATGGTGCTATTCCAACTCCCCACCTAACACAACACAAAATAACCCGCTCCTAAAGGTGGAGCTAGCACAGATCCTTTCCCACTCAAAGTTGGTTGAATGGTCCGACAGAAAAACTGATGATTCCCTATATGACCACAATCTCGAGATTCTGTTGGGTCTCTATCAAAATAAGGCTTAAGGTTCCCCATCATCCACACTGATGACACACTATAGAGCTATAAAAATAGGTACTCTCATTGTCACATCCCTAAAAAGAAACCTCGAGTGAATGCTTATTTCTACCAGGAGAACTACTAGCCTACTATGGAACTGATCCTATAAAACCAATGTTATTATATTCCCTCAGGTTGTTCCTAGTGATAAGATCCAGATTTACTATTTTAGAAAATATAGGCAGGAAAAATACATTCATCTATGTATGGATGGAATACATAAGCCCATCATCAAGGCATCTAGCACACGAAAACTCATCACCCTCTAGAAGTAGTGAAAAGAGATAAAAATCTGTGAAATTCTCTGAATATTCCATAACTAACATATAACCCTACTCTTGATGCATGAACTCCTTTGCTCCATCAGCTCTTAGCATCTAATGAATGAACTAATCATAGAAGGCAGCCTAAAAATTAACTCATAACATGCCCTGATGATGACTAGCCTGAGTAATCACATACCACCAGCACTTGGCCAAATCTCACAGCATATAAGTAGAAAGTTTGACCATCCACTATAGAGGAATCTCCAGATGATCGAAGATACACAAGGTGGCCTCTATCCAAGACTCAGTAACCAATGGACCACCATCCCTTGAGAAAGTAATAGGATGTTACTGCTGGAATTCATGAGTCAGATCAGCCATCATAGGTGAAACTCATGTAGCATCATGCATGGACTGTATCATACAAAGAAAACTATCACAAAATTGGGCATCAATGCCTAGATTAGGTACAATATGTGGGGCCTCAAGTGGCACTCTTAGACGAAAGACTATAGGTTCCAGGCATAGTGGAAGTGCATGATTGGGTGTTTACCCAACTTTGAAAATTTCCATGATCAATGATTAATCTAGGATCAATACAATGATAAACGCCAGTCTCCACATAATTGAATCAATGATAAAAGAAATTTGAGAGAAACCAGAATCAAGAAGAGAGAATCGACATATTTTTTTATTAATTAACTTAATTAAATTATATAATTACCTCCAAGGTGATTATTTCTTCATTGATGTGCTCGACCATGGGTTAGAGGTATAGATTTGTTATGATGTAGAATCCAATAATAGGAATCCTCTATCAGTGATCCACACGTGCTCCGTATATCTTCAGACATCGCCGAATGAGTCTCTAGATGCTAGCATGGAAGATCCTTATGCTTTTAATGTATTCCTTTGATTGCCTTGAGAATCACTTCCAAAGCATTCTCATACATCCAGTAGAGGAGGATCTCTATCGTTCTTGAGAGCATTCTTAGAGAGGGAAGAGTTTTGTAGGCTTGAGAGCTTTTCTCCAAGGATGTTGTGCACAAAACCATTGGTTAGCCAGTGGAATGACCCCATGGCTAATTAGAGAATAATAACGTAATGGGGAATTTAATTCACTAGGTAATAATAAATAATTATAAAATGTTTCATTACTTCTTTTATTATTCCATGTGAAACCCCATGTCAAATAATAATAGCAATGCTATTATTTCCATGACATGTGATTAACATGTACGTTATATTTAAATATTATTTAACCAAATAATATTTAATATTATTTCTCACTGGACCCAGAACGAAGTCCTCCAATCCTCTTAAATATTTTTCGGGCCCTAAAAATGACTACTTATTTATTAAATAAATAAAAATGCATTATTCACCAACAAATAAATATTATGTTTGCAATCTATTCTCTTCAATTACTAGCGACAAAATAAATGGGATCAGGAATAATTGAATAATTATTAAACTAAAACTGGGAATAAAATTTATTCAATTTTTTAAATAATAAATTATTCAATTGAGATACTGGCTACACATAGCGTGTGACCCTTTTAGGACTCTTTCTCATTGGAATTAGGCGGGCTTTCCAAAATTCCAAGATTACTGTCTAGAAACGGGTCAAGGAACCCAAGGTAATGAATTTGATATCACAATGATATGTCACCTCATAAAAACACATATCGTGTAATATAATTCATTTTTTCTGATATCTCCAATCAAGCGGGTTACATGTAGGTTCCATCAACCCATGTGCTCGATTTATCATTCTTTGATTCCCAGAATTGAACTTTCCTAGAGAACACCATGGCCATGAATTTAGTTAGATTATATCATTTCCATCAAAGTAACTAAGATATTTAGATCTATATAAGTGAAAAATAATTTCTATCATTATTCATTAATGCAGTATTACTCGGGATGCACCCAATATATCCTACCACACCATGAACATTTTTCATCATAGTTTTCATCAATACATATAAGTGAACAAGTCATAATACCCATTAATAATAATTTTAAATCATAATGACCAATACACACATTTGTAGATAGGAACATCCAATGAAACTTATGAATGTGTATCCCCTACTGGTGGGTATTTTCCACATAATATCCTCTGAGATATTACCAAGGGGGAATACCATGAGAAGGTGCCTCAAAGTTTCATGAGTCCCCACCCCTGATAGCCTATATCATTTGTGTCCCTTCAAATGATATCATTTGTAACGTCCCGATTCTAGAAGCCACCCAGAGGCGCCCCGTACCCGGTTGGTCACATTGCCTCAACCACATTTCCCTAAATGCCAGAGGCTGCTGACTAGCAGCGAGGGCCTTAGGTGTGATAGTGGGGAAACTATGCCCTCATTGGCAGAGTACACAGCGGAAGTAAACAACACATGGAATAGCATAAGCAGTAATATACAACAACAATAAACAGCAGGAGACTAAACAATAAACAACTCGAGCACACACACACACACATATATATATATATGAAACTATGCATGATACATATGTCTAGGAAAGCTTCCAAACAAGTCACAATGCTGGAAATACAACAGTACTAAAACAAAGTGAAAAAAGAAAAGTAAACAGATAAACTCCTCAGCATCGCAAGCCATATCTTGGTCCCCTGCTCTCCTACTCCAATGAAATCAAGTACCTGAAGTTGAAGGGTGCTTGCCCTTGTCTATACCTACAAATATATAATCTGTTTGGGCCCAAAAGCATGGCCCAAATAGGGTGTGAGACTAAATCCCAGTAGGAAACCACTCAAAGATCTATGCCTAACAGTCATTGAGTATATGGCAGGTAATAGTATAGTAAATAGAAAACAGTAAACAGGATGATACACAAGAGTAAAAGTCCACAGATCAACTGGAAGTAGTGAAGCAAATAGCTAACTACTAACACTAACCTCTCTGGGAAGTACTCACAGCCAACCCCACTTGTCCTATCCAAGAAGTACCAACAACCCTCTGGGCAGTACACTCAGCCTAAACCCTCTGGTTTCCTCATAGGAAATTATAAGACTCTCTGGGGAAGCTCTCTTGATCAATTCCCCATATAGTCTAGGGTAGTCGGGGACTCTCTGAGGAAGATTACGTGGTCGATTCCCCTTATAGGTCCAAGTTCTAGAGACTCTCTGAGGAACCTCACTCGTTAAATTCCTATTATAGCCTCAAGTTGATCACATAATTCTTGAGGAAGCTCACTCAGTCAATTCCTCCTATAGCCTGGAGTGGTTTAAGGAAATTCAAACAAACAAAGACTCTATGAGGAAGCTCACTCGGTCTATCCTTCTATAGTCTATAAAGCTCAAGAATCTCTAAGGAATCTCACTCGGTATATCCTCCTGTAGTCTATAATATCCAAGACTCTATGGGAAGCTCGCTCAGTCTGTACCCTATAGTCTATAATGACCAAGACTCTCTGGGAAGCTCACTCGGTCTGTCCCCTATAGTATATAATGTCCAAGACTCTCTGAGGGAGCTCACTCGGTCTATCCCCTTATAGTCTATAGCACCAGGTTCTCACGGCCTCATGCCAATCAGTGAATAATGATGTTATATGGCCCAATTAAACCTACAGAGCTACTTGGATACCCATTCTATAGTATACCAAGCATGTCAGGGAACAATACTCCATCCTACGATCACAAGGCATGGAAAACAGGTACAACAACCAAAGCCAGAACAATACCAAAAGGTCGTAAATGGAATAAGGCATGAGCAAAACATCCAAGCATAGAAATTATCCACATTCATAGCCAAATTACCTCTACAAAATCATGTCAGAAAGGCAGGAAGACAACAGGGGGAAAACGGTAAACATGCAATACCTCATTCAAGGGTATTGGTGGAATTTGCTCATAAAACTCAAATACTTCGAACGGAAAGGCACAAACCACCTACCTTGATTCTAGGAGATCAATACACTTGAACCAAGATGATTGATTCTTCTTATAACGTCATAGATCTGAGAAAACATCCAAAACGCTCAACCCACGATATCTTGAGAAAGAGGGGAAATCATGGAATGGAACTCAAGAAGAAGGAACATCTCACCACTGTGGTTCCTACGCAATCGACGGCGGTTGATTCAGAGAACGGACAGAGGATCGGGGGCTTGGAGGAGTTTCACAACCGTACGGGATGCTCTCAATCAAAGAAACTAGAGAAGAAGACAGTTCTGGAAATTAGACGCGACCCCAGTTGGTTTAATGAAAAAAAGAAAGTACACGTCATATACTTTTGGAGTACACGGTGTGTACTAGTCTTTTCCATACTCTACTTTAGGTGGCCTCCAAATCACCCCTACACACCGTGTGTGTGGCCCGAGCACGGCCGTCACACGGCCTTGCGTGACATCGAAGTACATGACATGTACTTACAAAGTACATAGCGTGTACTTTGAAAATTTCCAGATTTTCCTCTTTTTCTCAAAAACAACCAGAAAAGGAAAAACATACCTGAAAAGAAGGTTTGTTTTCTTACATCATTCATCCACAGAGCATATATTCATGAATAGTGTCATGGCACTTCTGAGTTCTTATCATAGCAGGGATCTGCTTTAACCTTTTAGTGTGAGAGCTATTCTTAGGACATTATCACATACTATGTCACGTAGAAGAACAATCATGATGTGATAAGGAGTTTATTAATATTTATCTAAAGAATATAGTTTTATCATAAAGTACAAATAATTTGGTTTCTAGGTAACCAACTCTAATAGACTCCAACTTTCACTAGATCCAACTACTAACAACCTTTAGTCTGCTAGCTCTCACATGATATTCATGCATCTACTAAGATAGGACTTTAATCAATGGGTCCACCACATTATCTTCCATGGACACTCTACTCACTAAAACTTCACCCCTTTAATATAAATCCCTTAAGAGGTGATACTTTCTTAGTATGTGATTTTTCTATTGATGTGACCTTGGCTCCTTTTTAAGAGCCATCACTATAGTATTGTCATAATACAATATAATAGGATCCTTACTACTAGGTACCACTTCAAGATCTTGGAAAAAGTTCTGAATCCATATGGTTTCCTTGGCTACATCAGAAGCTTCTGTATATTTATAAATTGATTTAGAATCATGGACAATTAGCTTCTTTGAACTCTTTTATCTCACAAATCCCCTATTGAGACAGAAAACATAACCTGATTTTGACATCAGATCATTCTAATAAGTCTGAAAAATAGCATCATTATACCCTCTATTGTCAAGATCCTCGTCTCCTTCATACACTAGGAACATGTCCTTATTTCTTATCAGTTTCTTAAGGATAATCTTGAAAGCAGTACAATTTTTTTCTCCTAGACCTGCTTGATATTTTCCAACCATGATCATTGCATAAGAAACATCAAGTTTGGTACATAACATGGCATACATAATAGATCATGTCGCTGAAGGATATGGAATCTTACTCATCCTATATTTCTCATGTTGTGTCTAAGGACACATTGTCTTGGAAAGATGTATACCATGTGCCACTAGAACCAATCCCCTCTTGGATTGTTCCATACTAAATCTCTTTAGTATCGAGTTAATGTATGTACTTTGACTTAGTAAAATCATCCTCTTGGATCTATCATGAATGATCTTTATCCCTATAATGTAGGCTGCTTTTCCTAAGTTATTCATGGAGAAGCCCTTGTTCAACTAGTCCTTTACTGACTGCAAGACTGGTATGTAGTTTCCAAAAAGAAATATTTCATCAATACACACTACTAGGATAATGACCACATTCCCATTAAGACACATTTAAACACATGGTTAATATTCATTCTTTGTGAAACCAAATTCACTTATAGCTTCATCGAATAAAATTTTTCATGACCTCAATGATTAATTTAATACATAAATGGATATATGAAACTTATATACCATTTTAGGATCACCTGGTGTCACAAACCCTTCTGGTTGTGTCATATAGACATATTCTTGAATCTTCTCGTTAAGGAATATAGTTTTGACATCCATCTTCCAAATATCATAGTCATGAAAATCTATTATGGTAAGTAAGATTCTTATGGATTTAACCATGGAAACTTTGGAAAAAGTATTATTATAGAAAATTCCTTGATGTTGTTTAAAATCTTTATCTAGTAGTATTACTTTATAGGTACTAACTTGAACTTCCATGTCCAGTATCTTCTTGAATACCCATTTACACCCAATAGGCTTTACATCAACTGGCACATCGACCAGAACCTAGGATTGGTTATGATACATGGAATAAATCTCATAATTCATAGCTTCTAGCTATCCTACAGCTACTGAGCTCTCTACTACTTCCTTGTAGGAGATAGGTTCATCATTGTCCAATGATAATGTGTCACCATCCTCAGTGACAAGGAAATTGTTTTCTCTGGTTCCCTTACCCCTCTTGTACTCCTTTATAGTACTTGTGTTTTAGTAAGTACCTCTTCCAAAGGGACCTATGGAACTTTTTCCTATACCAACTCCTATGTATCTTTAGAATCAACTTCATCGAAGTCAATCTTTCTCCCACTATCCTTTTTGAGGATATGCTCCCTGTCAAGAAAGAAGGAATGTCTAAAAACATTCACATTCTTGTCCAAGGGGCAGTAAATTTAGTATCCCTTTGTTTCCTTGGGATACCCTATAAAGATGCACTTTGTACCCTGGGGTTCTAGTTTATTTCCTGATAAATCCTTAACAAACTCCTCACATCCCCATACATATGTATGTGACAAAGTGAGTTTATTTCCACTCCATAGCTCAAAGGGAATCCCATTTTTCACCTTAGTTGGTAATTGGTTTAATTTTTATGTCGTAGTTCTCAATGCATATCTCCAAAAGGATAATTAAAGATCTTAATGAATCATCATCAACCTTACCATGTCCAATAAGGTTTGGATACACCTTTCACTAACAACATTCCACTGTGGTGTATAAGGTGGAGTGAGTTGATATAGAATTCCAAATACCCATAAAAGGTCGATGAACTATTGGTTAATATATTATTCACCTCGATCTAATCAAATCTTCTTTATCTTCTTACCAAGCTATTTATCTACTTAATTACATAATTTCTTGAATTTCTCAAAGGAATTTAACTTAAACCTCGTTAATTGAATATAGTCATATCTACTCTCAAGTCATAATTAAAAGTTACAACATAAGAATATCCACCTATAGATTCTACTAGAAATGGTCCACATACATCATTGTGTACCAATCCTAGAATCTTTGTGGACCTTTCACCTTGTCCACAAAATGGTGGTTTGGCCATTTTCTGTTGTAAACAAGCATGACATCTATCAAGTGGTTTTAGCTTAGAAGAGTATAAATAACCATCTTGATAGAGCTTTGTCAAACACATCTAATATACATGACTGAGATGGTGATGCCACAACTGGGTGTTGTTTGAGTCATGTGAACTTGGTTCATTTTCAATTAAGAACAATTGGTTCTCTTAATTTAATATATACATACCATTATTTAAATTCTTCATACCATAACATATATTGTCCCTATAAAAGTAACATCATTTATTTCTGAACTTTAAAATAAATCCATATGTATCTAAAATTGATAAAGAAATTATGTTCTTGGTAGAACTAGGTACATAATAATAGCCATGTAAAACTAAAATCATTCTCGTCAGCAATGTGAGGTGGTAGTCACCAATGGCATGAACAACCATCCTCACACCATTGGCATCTCACAGATCCACCTATCCTCTAGAATTTTTTTTAATATACGTGGTTCCTACATTTGAATACAAATGTGAGCCCCACAAGAAATATCTAATACACATTATGTATAAATTTGAAGATTTCACTCGATAACGAATGCACATTTGGCTTCCCCTTGCCTTTGGGTGTAGTTCCTCTTCCAGTGGCCTAACTTCCAATATGAAAATCATACTACCTCATTTTCCTAGCTCTACATATGTATCTTATTCTTCTCAGTTGAATGGTGCTAAGAGTCTTTAGATTGTATATAAATATTAGGCCCTTTTTATTTGTCCCTCCTCTTCTTATTCACTATATGGACTGTGGAGTTTTTAAGCCCCATTTCCTTATCAACTTGGTAAATTAGGATAAGAATATTTGATAGTCTCTTCTCATTATTATTCATATTATAATTCACAATAAAACAAGGGAAGGTATTAGTAATTAGTGATAGTATGAGATCTATATGTAACTCATCTGGGAATTTAATCCCCAGGATTTACAGATGTTCAATCTAGGAAATAAGCTTGACTACATGTGGTCCAGCTAGAATAGACTCTACAAGCTTATTAGTTAACAAAGAATTGGATATCTCATACCTCTCTTGTCTTTCCTTGTCTTGATAGAGATCCTAAAGGTGAGACATCATGCTGTATACATCCATTTCGTCATGTTTATTCAATTGGTCATGTTTCATAGAAGGAGGTATTGAACACCCATAGTTTCATTCAGATATTTCTTATATATAGATATTTCCTCATCACTCACCTCATGTCTAGGCACACCTTATAAAGGCTCTTCCTGCGCATAAAGTTTCCTCTCATGGTGAAGGATAACCCAAAGGCACCTTTTCCACTCCTAGAAATTAGTACTGGTGAGAAGGTTTTCCTTCTTGATTATGAATCACACTGATATGTTTAATATCATTTTTGATGTTGTTTCTACAAATAAGATGAACAGAATTTTAGCACGTTATCTTGATAAATATATACAAATAAATTAATATCTATTAGTCTCCCACTATTTTGTTGAAACCCAAAAACCATCACCATTAGCATTGGAATATCCTATTGCTTGGACATTATAGAGGCAATGATCCATATTTCCCTTCTCATTACCACAACTGGGGTTGGTTAAGAAACCTTAAAGGTTTCAGGTAGGCATTCCAAATTCCAACTGCATTAACCCACAAATCCTTGATCTATTGAGTGGACTCACCAATCCTAAAATACTTAATTTTGGATTTCCTCCACCTTTGACTCTTAGTAGCACCAAGTCCCGATAGGGAAGTCAACCCTTGATTTAAACTATGTTATGTCAACCCAAAACCACAAATTAGAATTTTTTGATAATTGAAATCACTGCAACTACGGTTGGTCAAGCACTTTGTACTATGGTTCAGTTCTAACTGAAGTAATGGAAGGCTATAGAGAAATAATATTTAATTTAGGTATTTTATCCCTTATGTGTAAATTTCCACTTAATATCTTATCACAGGATTGTTAATATTAAGTGGGATATACATAAGTTATTAACTATGTATAGATAATATCTACTCATATGCTATTTTATTTTAGTTCCATATTTTATGCATGTTAGTTCATTAATGATGTTATCGCGTCAAACATCCATAATGAATAACCACACAACTAATAGAAATAAATAAAGGGTATGATCATGAGATTTACTATTGGTTAGTTTATCTAGAGGTTGATAAACTAACCCTAGACTAGGGGAGAAACACCTTGAACCGTTTAAGGTTCAAGTTTATAGCTTTACACCTATCCACCTCTGTATGACATTGGATTGGTTTCGCCTCATATCCTAACTTGAACCACCTCCACTATATTGGGAGCTCCAATCATTACATATACTTTTACCTCACACATAGGTGATGGGTAAAAGGGGGTTTACGTAATAGTAATCATAATCACGTAATCCCTACATATTAATGTGGAGAAGGCACACAGACCAATAATTTTAATTTAATAAATAAATTAAAAGGGAACCAATCACATAAAAAGGTTTGGTCTAGCTCATGATCATCCACATACATGAAATGAATTGCATATTTAATATAACTAGCATTCAATTTTTTAATCATTCTTATTAATAGAAATTATGCTCGATTCAATTAATCCTTATCTTTAATTAATAAATCCCTTGTATCTTAATCATTTTCTAAATTTCCTTGAGATTCACATCCATAACACTGTACATAACTTGTACCTTGGAGAAAAATCAGCGAATACCTGTCCAAAACTACCCAGCAAGTATTTATACATGTATACACTTTATTCTTTGTGACATGTAGCATGAACGTATAATTATAATTTCAATAAAACTCATACATGATGTGAAAATCTTTGAACATTACACTAATGTTAATTAAAAATTTATATATATATATATATCAAACACCTATCAAATATTTTGTTCCATCTTTACACCCACATGAAGTTACATGTCTCAAGGGTTACATAATATAATAATAAATTTTTAAATCTACTTAATCTGGAAGTAGTAAATGGTGTGTAGATCCGACTACATGGGATGTACCCTCATCACAATCCATCTGAAGTACACTCCTGGGGAAACGGAGTGTGAGGTGTACTTTGGAAATCATTTGTGTACACAGCATGTCCTTTCAGACACACGCTGTGTAGACTCCACGTCACACGGTCACCATCCAGTAAAGTCGTGTATGAGATACATGACTTCACCCTGACCCAAAGGGACTACATGTCATGTCTAATAGGCCACATGGCGTGTAGTTTGAATGACCATTCACCAGTCTCTCCTGGTCAAGATGCGGTGTAAGAATTAACTACTCCTCGTGTCATTAATGAACACGGCTTGAGTAATTTTCGAATTACTCTGGGCGCATTATACACAACTACACGGTGTGTGATTCAGATTACACAGAGTGTGTGGCATATTACATGGCATGTAATTCTGAATACATAGTGTGTACTGTCGTGTTACCTATATAGAATCATTGGAACCTCCTAATGAGATCCTTGATGTAATTTTAATCCAAAAATTATTTGATTCTATTAGATCTGTGAGAAATGAAAGAGGAATAATAGTTCTCAAAATTCAGATTACAAGAATGATTAAACATGAATTAAAAAACTAAATTATTAAAGTGTAAATCATCAACTAATTATTTCAATAATTATAAATGAAAATATGACCCCTCTGATACCACTTTTAGGTTCCCAGCATAGCAGAATCACAGGATTAGGAATGTACCCAACTTTGCAAATTTCCATGATCGATGTTTAATCCGGGATCAATACGACGATAAATGCTAGTATCCATGGAATTGAATCGAAGATAAAAGACAAAGGAGAGATCCTATAACTTAGAAGAGAGTATTGACATTTTTTTAATTAAGTTAATTAAATTAAAGAATTACCTGCAAGGTGATTATTTCTCCATTGATGTATTCGACCACGATTCTGAAGTGTGACTTCATTGCAATATAGAATCCAAGAATAGGAATCCTTTATTGTCGATCCAAACATGCTCTTTGTATCTTCAGACGTCACCAAAGGAGTCTTCAGGTGCTAGTGTGGACGATCCTAGCACTTGCGATGCCCACCTTTGATCTCCATGAGAATCACTACTAAATCATTCTCCTAGATCCAGTGGAGGAGGATCTCTCACATTCTTGAGAGTGTTCTTGTATGAGGAAGATTTCTCTAGGATCAAGAGCTTTTCTCTAAGTATTTTATACACACAACCATTGGTTAGTCGATGGAATGACCCCTTGGAAAATTAAAGAATAATAACATAATGGGGAATTTAATTCAACAGGTAATAATAAATAATCAACACAAGTGTCATTACTTATTTTATTATTCCATGTGAAACCCCATATAAAATAATAATAGAAATGTTATTATTTCAATGACATGTTCTTAACATGAATGTTATATTTAAATATTATTTAACTAAATAATATTTAATATTATTTCTCACTGAACCCATAACTTGTTTCACCAACCCTCCTCAATATTTTTCAGTCCTTGAATAATGACTAATTATTTATTAAATAAATATGACTTCATTATTCACCGATAAATAAATATTCCATCCACAATATATTCTATTGAATAACTAGCGATGAAATAAATGCGATTAGGCATACTTGAATAATTATTAAACCACAACTGGGAATAATATTTATTCAGATTGTTAAATAATAAATTATTTGACTAAGATACTTTCTACACTTAGTGTGTACCCCTCTAGCCCCCTTTTTCATTGGCATTAGGTGATATTTCCTAAAGTCCAAGATTACTTTCTAGAAACGGGTCAAGTAACACAAGAGAAATAAGTTTATGTCGCAACAACATGTCACCTCATATGAACACTTACCATGTAATGTAATCCCTTTTTCCTCATATCTCTAATCAATCGGGTTGAATGCAAGTTCCATCAACCCATATACTCTATTTCTCATTCTTTGACTTCCCATAATTTAACTTGTCTAGAGAACACCATGGCCAAAGATTTTTTTAGGTAATATCATTTCCATTAACCTGAGATATCTACTTATGTAGAAGTGACAAATCCTTTCTCACATTAATCATTAATGAATTATTACTCGTGATGCTCCCAACATATCCCATCTCACCGTGAACATCTATCATCATGGTTTTTTTCAATACATCTAAGTGTGTGAGTCATAATACCCATTAATAATAATCTTAAAATCTAATGAACAATACACACATATATAGATAGGAATATCCAATGACACTTGTGAATGTGGATTTCCTACTGACGAGTCTTGTTCTCATAATATCCTCCTGGATATTACCAAGGGAACACACCATGATAAGGTGCCTCAATGTTTTATGAGTCACCGCCCATGATAGCTTTTATTATTTGTGTCACTTCAAATGATATCATCCAGCCATACAAAATATATTCAAGAAGTGTGTCATGGATCTTATGGGTTCTCAACATAGTAGGGACCCACTATAACCTTTTAGAGAAATGGATATTCTTAGGAAATTATCACATACTCTATCATGCAGAAGAATAACCATGATATGATAAGTAGTTAATTAATATTCATCCAATTAATATATATTTATCATAATGTACAAATAAGTTGGTTTTCATGGAACCAAATCCAAAAAATACTGGTGGCTCAGGGCCCACCATGTCTAGAGCATGATCGTCACCACCTTCATGGTGTATGATATGAGGACTCCGTCATGGAATTAATTTACAAATGCTAAGTAAATGACTTAGAACAAAATTTAAATAGTTAGATAGATTCTCTAAAGGAATTTGAATGCAATAATACTTACTACCTAAGGAATACTACCCCAACTACCCCCTTAGATGATTAGGTACTGGTAAGTGCTCAAGTATAAGCTTCATTTCATTTTAGTTTTAATTACTAGGTTCACAAATTTACCTTTCATAAACATGAAAAGTAAAGATAAGGATGTGAAACCATTTCATTTTAGATGTCATATTTTATTTTATAATGTATAGGTATTCTCATTGAATTAGTTACCATACAACATATCACTAAAAAAGACACCCATTTATTCATAGCATAATGGCTTAACTTAGTAAATTACTCATCCCAACCCATGAAGGACCGTACACCTCATGAATTGAGATAGTAAATCACTCAATCACAACCAAGAATAATACAATATTAATCTAACTATCACATAATCACTCAATAATCACAAGAAAATCTAGAAATGGAAATAAGTGAAATGCATATATATGACCTGGAAATATGCATGACATGAGAATTCTTGGTTCCTATAATGATTCATGTAATAATGATCATTTCCCTTGTCTCATCGGGCTAAGGATAAAATATAATCTCAATAAAAATTATAATCAACAACACCACATAGCAAGTTCATCACCCAGTGGTGAAATAATGTCAATTGTAATAGGAAAAATATAACAAAAATTATATTTTGGGTAACATGGTTTTTACCCTGAACCTGGGTTCGCAATGCCCAAGAACAGCTTATGACCAAGTATTAATCATTCCTAATATCCAATCTATTATCTCCAAATAGTAACGAAAGAAAGGAAAAATATTCTATGACACCACTTTATGATGTCCTAGACTTAGATGACACTTAATAGGTGCCCTGAGACTAGTGGGCCACATAGCCTCAAGCACATATCCCCAAATTCCAGAGGCTACTGACTAGAAGCAAGGGCCTAGGATGTGTTTGTGAGGAGACTATTCCCTAATTACTAGAGTTTAGTGCAACGAATAAATATAGATAGAGGTAAATAACAGAATAAAATTAAGTAAAGATAATGCACATTGGAAAATATAGTCAATAGTAAAAATAACTAAAATAATTAGAATAACATAAAATCATTCAAAAAATGATGATAATTTTCCTTTTCGCTAGAAAAATGGAAAACACGGATACCATATAGTAGGAATAACATGTTTCAAAAAAGTATAAATGAAATCAAAGACTATCTAAGGATTCCTGAGCTCTATATCGGTCATCTTCTATCAATATCCATCCTAAATAGAAAGAAATAAAGTTTTCAAATATATATTCTTTCATTAATAAACACATGGATTCATGTAATCTTACTCAGGTACCAAACATCACCCAAATATGTTGTGAGATAATTCTAAGTGGTCCACCACAAACGGTGTCTATAACATCCATCCCCTTTAATTGAAATGTAATAGTGTGAAAGCATGTATATATATAAGGTAAAGCAGTAAAATGTAAATAAATACTATTGTACTTGATTTATCCATTGGATGGTGTCAAAACATGTGACCAATTCATTATTTGATTGTTTCTAGTTTATATTTAATAAACATGTTGACAATAGTGAAGGTTCCGAGATGTAACAAGGAAACCGGTAACAATATTTAATAATGAAGTTCCAAGGTAATAAAAAAGTCAACATAGACCTAAAGGGTCACCAACTCAGTAATAAATGTAACCTAGCTTGGGGTAAGAGTGTAATACAAGTATCATAGTCCAAGGAATTCAACAATAAGATGCATACTGAGTTCATGGAGTTCATCCAAGGTAAAAAGTGGAAAAGTAATGACTGGGCCCGATGAGATTTAACCATGGAACCTAATTTTAAATGTTACATATGAGGATTATATCCAAGGAATCATATAATAATATTGAAGGGATCAAACAGTGTCATACCAGGAATCCATGGTTAGATAGTAATCGGGTTCTGTGTGGATTTCAATCAAATAAAGCTGAATCCTTGAATCGGAATAGGGTTCCTGAGTGCTTAAGGAATTCCCTATAGAAATCAAGGAGATATTGAGTTAGTACACTCCTATTTAGTAATGATTTCATATAATTCATATGGTTCAATCCATTACCTATCATTAGTGTGAAAAAGCTAATTGAGTATGAAACCATTTAATAAAGTCTTAATTAATCAATAAGTATATTTGGTTCAAGCTTTTCCTTTCATCAGTGTGATAAGGCCAAGTAGCATGAAACCATTCATTTAATCCATTTAAGTCTTTTTCAATAGTCAAGGTTCACTCTTATACCTTCCATTAAAATGGTGAGGGGTGCTATGGACATGATACCTATTATTCAATTACATTTAATGAGGCGAAGTAATATACTTATTATACATTCCAATTTCCATTTCACATTTAATTATCAAATTAAAGAACTTATATTAGATGGGTCAAGTGGTGATCATAAATGATACTTTCCATTATGTAATTACAAAATTAAATCAAACCATTTAATAGGGAAGACCTTACCCTTAGAAGGGTCAATCCAAGGTACACCTGAATGGCGGCTCAAACGTGTCAAAACACTAGAACGATTTTTTTTTCAAAACATCCTACAAGGGATGGATGGAGTTATGGTCCTAAACACTAAAATCTAATCACATATTTGGAAATAGTTTAACCATGTAGTTCTAATTATTATAAAAATGACATATAAATTCAATAATTGAAACCCGATGAAATCAGTGGGCCCACATGACCATTCCAAAATCAATGAAATTGAGGGTGAGTTATAAACTACCCACCATAGGATTTTATGACTCTCCCCCTCTAGTATTAGAATTTTATTTGGATTGGAATGGATTTGATCTGAGAAGAAGAGGGAAATGCTCACACCTCGATAACTAGGTCGAGAGTAAGAGAGAAGAAGAACGGATCAAACAAACTCGAGTACTTGCTATTGCACATCCAACATGATGAACAGAAGATCGAATGGATCCCAGATGAAGGAGATATCTTGGTCCCTATCTTAAGACTTCAAAAGATTCAAAAAGGGTGAAAATGGAGGTTCTGTTCACTGGAATTCAGATTTGGGAGGAAGGAAGGTTTAATTTGACAATTAAGGGTAAAGTGGTAAAATCACCCAAAGTTTAGCCTGTGTATGGTTTTTCTGCATGGTTTGTGAAAATGTGTGCAAACAATTTATGGTAACCTAGAGAATAGTGGGAACAACATGGTTAGGCTGTATGGTTAGGTAAATCGTGTGTCAATCATGTAAGATGGATCTACCCGAAAATGAAACTAACCACACAGTTAGATCTAAAAGTAAACCCTACCCGCATGGTTTACTCAAACCATGAGACAGTGCCATTATTCCCAAAAAGATGGGTCATGGGCTATGAATAAGTCCCAGAAATCCTTGGAACCTTCTCTAACTCACTAGTCATCCATATTAGGTCCAAAATAAGAAATTAGAACTAAATTTAAAGGATCCACACCTAAGTGAAGAATCGTGATCTTACAGTTCCAGTCATCCATTGAAATATAAAAACTACATTATTTTCTATTTCTAACTACCATTGATCCTATGTTTTCCTATAATATTCTTATTCTTGCACTTTTTTCAATCTTTCAATTTCCCTTTCATATTCCCAATAAATGACACTACATGAACACACATCGGTTGTAGTAGTAAAAGATAATAATGACCAACCAAAGAAAACATATGGGGTAGTCCCATATCCCATCCCTCATACACATTTGGGATGCTCTTTCCCTAAAACAATTTTAATTACTTCGTTTTGGGAAACTGATTATGATTGTGAAGGTTTCACATCCCAAACTTATTGAATTTTAACCTATTAATACAAAAATATTAACATTGGTTTTTTAAAATATCTAAACTTCATAATATTATCTAATTAATAAATTTTTAATTATAAATTATTATTTTTTCATTACTATAAAATTTTAATTTTGAAAAATAAATTATAACAAAAAACAAGGATTAAACTTAATTAATTGGGGCATGGTAAATGTTTTAAACGATGCCAAATTGGCATCGTTTGATCCTTGTAGCTGGTCTCATTTAATTCAATTTAAGTACTGTTTATTGTTATAATATATTTTCCATTATTATGTTTTTATAATAATAAATAGTAAGAGATGGTAATGAAAGTACTTACTCCAACGTCATTGGTAGGTTCATTTACAAAACTGTCATTGGGTTGCCTGTGTAATATAAAACAAATCTCTATTTGGCCAACAAAGTTACCTAATTCGTTAGCCTTTCTAAAAAATATAAAGAAGTTATAAAAACCTTGAATTATGGTAAATTGATATAAATAATAAAGAATAAAATACAAACTAAAATATTTCTTTTTCTCTAAAAACTTTAAGACCAATCGATGTTATGAATGGATTGTTTCTCTTGATTCAAAATTATTATTTTTTATATAATTAACACAAAAAATAATGACATTAATAAAATATATAATTTTATTGTCTATTTGTTATTAAAATATTGTAAAATATACGAATTACCTCATCATATGAATCTATATTAATATTGAAAAATAACTTCTATTAATCATGGTAAATTACTTTAGGCACTTTCACATACAACTATTGTGAGCTCAGAGATGTTTCATTAAACTCATTCCATAATCTCCGTTTAAAATCTCTGCATTTCTTTCCCAAATTTCTCAATGTTCATGGAATGAAACAGATTCAAGGATATCGAAATGAAAAAACATCAACAAACAAAAAACATAACCCATTATAATTATATTAAATAAAATTACTCGTGTATTTTAAATTAGTTATCAAGGAATATTAAATTAATATTACATTTAATTAATAATCAAATATTTCATTTTTCCAAGCTATAGGAATATGCCTCCAATATTTATAATTAATGGGAATTCTCACCATCTCGTAAGCAAGATTCCTAATAATATACTGATTGATTCTGATAGTGACACTAGTAGGCACCCTGAACACATCAAATGTAATGATAATCGTGAAGTCCTTCATGTCTAGACATCTACAATGTTCATATTTTTATCCCTTCTATGTTTGTCTTTATATGATTTAAAAAGTAATAAAAAAAATTAGTAAAATATATAGTTTCCCTTATATAATAACATACATATTATTTACAGTAACTCACCAATATCCCCTAGATGAAGGGGTGACCCACTATTCCATCACTGGAGGTGAATTAGACGGTGGGATGCCAACACTGTACAGGGAAACAACTATCTTGCTAGTATTCTCCAGTATAACAGAATCACTCATATCCATTAAATCCTACGGTAGTGGTGGCATGCTACGCGATGCTGATCGGTTAGGATCCTAATTTTTTTTATTCTCAACATTCCTACAAATCAAATGGTTTAGATATATTAAATATATAAAACATTGACAACTATTTTTTTTAAATTATAACAATGTATATACATATAAAAAACATATGAATGAGAAATTGTAATATATTTTCATTACCAATTTATAAATTGAATTATCTTCATCTTCATTTTCTTCATTGTTATCGACCTCCATTATGATGAGTGCTTAATTTTCACCCTCTCTTAAATGTTCTATTATTTTGATATAGTCAGGAAAAAACTATTTAGTGTTTTTTGTTGATGAGGTTCAATGTCACGAAGTACCACTTGATCTTCATCGCCCATATATTATAAATTTTATCGGTTTTAAATGTACAAAAACACTCTAAACATCATTTATTTCACCATACACATAATAAACCATAGTCTCTTGTGAAACCAAGATAAATTGATCATTCTCTACACACTCACCGGTATGGGTCAAGTGAGAGAATTTGACAGAACTAAAATATAAATAATCTTTCATTATACCCCTGTCAATGTTGTCCCACTTGCATTTGAATAATACAAGTGAAAAATAACTGTGATAGTTTAATTAAATTATATCATTATCCTTTTCGTAGTTTCCCACCTTTTCATGTGTAAATTCACCACTATTTTTAGTTTTCAAGTCTTATTTTTGATAAATTTTATGATGTCGAAGCCATCAATATTGTTGGCATAAAATCTCGTAGTCTACCTTAGAGGACATTGATCCAAAAACTTTAAATCATTTTATATTTCAACTCGATTTTCAGTATTCATTATCAACAAAAAAAATATAAGGTTTTACTTTTAATAAGGAAAAAATAACAACATGTCAATAATATGAATATCAGTATATAATTATACAACGGGTGAAGCATTTGACAATATCCTTATTAAAATATTTTGTTAATTAAAGTTCATTTCAAGTTTGACCCCTTAGTCTCCACTTTTTTTTCAATTTCAATTCTTCAATAAATGGATTTGTAATGAAATTATAGAGTAGCACATATCTATATGCTTGTACCAACTCTATTTTAGTCAGTATAAAATCTTACCCCTTTCTAATAGGTAAAACAATAGTAGGAAATACCGATGAATGTTTTTCAAGATGAGCATATTGAAGATGTTGTTAGTACATCTAGCATGATTTCATCTAGTCTCAATACCAAATAAATACCTAGAATAGGAGGTCAAGCACTCTTTGTCTTTTTATCCCATAGACCATGATTTATATTCATTGAATCCAAATCCTTACAAGCATTAAGGTGATCCTTCTGTTTACCGTTCTCATTAGGTAATGTAAAAAATACATTATCATATATATTCTTCCCAATATCCATTATATAAAGATTGTGATGTATCAAAATAAACTCCCAATAAGGATGTTTGAAAAATATACTCTTTTTATTCTATTATTGAGTTCCATCTACTTCATATACTATACCTCTTACCCTTTTACCCTCTTCATTAAATTGATAAAATTTACCAAATTCTTGAGTGAAATTCATTAATTTTCCCAATATTTGTGAACCAAATAACACCTTCGGTGGATTTCACAATTAAATATCTCTATTTAATCATGTATTGTTAAACCTAAATTTATTATGAGCTTCAATTAATCGATGATGACACATAAAACACCATTTTCTACTATGAGGTAATCATTGAGGTTCAAAATAAAAATTACAAATTGGACAAGACAAACCAATATGAGTGTTCCAACTAGATAAATTTCCTAGTCCTGGAAAGTCACTAATTGTCCACATTAAATTAGTATTCATTTTGAATAGTTTTTATGTTGAAGCATCATATGTTCCCACGTCATCGTCTCATTATTATCATAATTCTTTGATTAGATGTTGAAGGTATACATCAATGTCATTTCTAGGTATTTTCTTTTAGGAATAATCATTAATGGAATGAAATAAATTTTCTTCATACACATCCATAGAGGTAGAATATAGGGGATCAAAACTACTGGAAAATTGATAAAATTTGAACTTAAAGTTCCAAAAGAGTTAAACCATGAGAAACAAATCCTAAATGTACATTCCTAGGATCTAAATAAAAATATAGATATAATTAATTAAACATATTCCAGGGTGTTGATTCTTTTGGATGTCTCATCAAGCCATCGTTTCTATCCAAAGCATTTCACTTCATGTCGTATGTAGTCTTAGATGACATGAATAATCTTTACAAGCATGTTTTTATAGGAAAGTAACAAAATACCATTGTAGAATTTTTCCTCTTTTGTTTCTTCCTGGGGTTGCATTGATTTATATTCTCATTGTTCTCCATTGACTTTTATCTTCTTATATGGAATCTTATTCATTATTCTTTATCAGACTCTTCTTCCTAGTAAATCATGCAATCATTAGGGAATGCATGTATCTTTATATAATTATGTCCAAGTTTGTTGATGACATTATTAATCTCATAGAATGATGTAGGGATCATAGCTTCACAAAATGAATCATGATGAAACACGAAAATCACGGACATTTCAGTGTTAATAATCCCATTGAGATAATTTATATGATATAACTAAACAAGAAAAGAGAACTTTGAATAGTTTTCACACCCCTCATACAATTCATGTTCTTTGTCTTCAATAAATTCATAAAAGTCATTTTCTTTGCTAGAAATCTGAACAAGATTAAACTACTCATGATCAAATGAAGTTTCTATTTATCTATTAAAATATTGGACATTATATCATGTGGAGATCAATGCATCATTTATCAAATTTCAAGCTAAATTCTCCTCTGGCGGGTCACAATGTATTTCACTGACAGGATTGTCATTGTTTTGACTTTCAATAACATTCCATTAACCTTTCCAAATCTAACATACATATTTAGAAATAAACTATTTCAATATAAAATTTTCATATAATTCATTTGTATTCAATCATCACTTAAAATTTTAATAAGGACACATAAATTTTATTCTACCATTCACTGATCGGTTTTTAATTTCATAATCTAAAAATTTATCCAAATCCTTGGCATACTGAGGAGTATTTTGAGGTAAATTAATTCATCTTTTATCTATAGGTATTGGATTTTCACTCTTCTCCATATACATTCATATATAAAAATATAAATTGTTAATCAAACAAGTAAAATAAAAATTAAATATCACTCAACTTCTTTGTTGACTAGGGTAGGGTCTTCATTCGACTTTACACAAAATCAATATAAATATGATTCAATCCAACATTAAAAGATATCTAACTTTTCTTATTTTCGTATTATCAATTTTTATTTTATTTTACAAAAAACATGATTGTCTCTATAGCTATCTCTTTCTTATATAATTATGAAAATCAAGATTTGTTGTATCTCAAAATAAGAAATTTACTCTGTGATATCTAGTGACATATTATCTTTTAGTCTAGCTTACAAATTCTTGCATTCATTATATATAAAATATATTCCTGGTAAATGTAAATTTACTTAAAAAACAAGGATAAAATCCAAATAATCACCTATATGATCAACTTTCTATTGATAAAAAGTCAAGGATAAAACCCAAAGCATCACACCAATCATGAGCCACCAAAGAAATTTCATCTACTCTAGGATCAGGAAGAATAAGACCCAAAACCGTTAACCATAACTATTTTAAAATGGCACTATACCTAGATAGAAAAATGAATCACCCTATAAAATATCCTAATGTAATTACTTTCACCCTTTTCCTCAATAACTTTATCGGGAGAAAAATCAAAATAACATGATACATAGTCTCAATGAAGCAATACTCCAAGACTCAAATCAAATGAATCAAAATTAAACCAAGAATCATTCCAAAAAATAGAACCCACCACATTTAAAACACCATTAAAAATTTAACCTTTCCCCTTAAAAGAAAAAAAACATCAAATAAAGTTCTCAAAACATACTTCCTAAATGTATATATACAATAAAATGTTTTCCCCTTTTAAAAAATAAAATCTTTTTTCTCATTTAGAAAACCAGAAAAAATTCACTTCTAGAACTCCACTTCCTCTTTAAAATAAATCCATAATTTCATTATTTAATCATCTAAGTTTATTTAAAAATATTTTAAAAACTAATTCACATGAAAAACCTTTTTCTAATCCTTTTTCAACACAAGAAGAAACCACCCTTGATACTTAAAACACAAACCATTAAAACTGTTAAGTTTTTAAAATAGTGTAGGGAAACCGAAAATAATTCAACATAAAAATGCCCAAAATTGTTTTAAAAATTTTAACATAACACCCAATAAATGTTTTAAAATGGTTAGAGTCCTAACCCTCATTTTTCTCAAGACTAAATTTCATTTTGGATATAAAACACTGGAAAACATTCCTTGATTTCATAAAATTCTGCTTCATTTGGAAACACATATTGGAATCTCATCACAATTATCAAACCAATTAAATTCCAATAACATCAAAAAATCATATAATACATCATAACACAACCTAAATCAATCACAATAAACAATAAAAAAACTCAAAACCCTTTCGGAACCAAAATCTAAAAAATATGGAAAAATTACACAATGCATAATTTAGCTAGCGGCGATGGATTAGGTAGCGGTCATTATGACTCAATTGGGAGTAGTTTAAAGGGGTAAAGGGAGTGGCGGAGAGTGTTGCAAGGTTGAAAGGGAGAATTTATGCATAGGGATCAGGGAGCAACAGATATGGGGAAAGGGGTGTGGTGGTGAGGGTACGGGGGAGAGTATGGGTTCTCATGGGAAAAGGGGGAGTGGCCAGTGGAGAGTGGGGGGAACAACTCGGTGTAGAAGGGGGGAGCAACCAACAACAAGTGGGGATGGATCAGGGGTGAAGATAGGAGTGGCCAGAGGTGAGGGGGAACTACTCGGGGATGGTGAGGGGTGAAGGGGAGGAAAGCGGCGAAGGGGTGGTGAGCGGTGAGGGGGGAAGGGCAAAGGGGAGTGTTGTCGGTGGTGAGGGATTGGGGACAAGGTGTCTTGGGGGAGGGTGGTGGGATGGTGGAGAAGGGGGGTGGGGGAGGTGGTCGAAATTAGGTTTAAAAAAATAGTGTCAGTTTTAAAAAACACCACAAAATGGTAAAAAAATTTGCTTAGGTTACAGGAAATCAACAGTATATTCAATTTTTTTAAATGTGATTTATTTAGTGGTGATTATTAAAACCACCACTAAAACCAGTTTTATTGTAGTTTATATATTGTGTGAAGGATTGAATTGAAACCATGATTAGATATTACTTTAGTGTCCAACTTGAGGTTGGAT
Source organism: Viscum album (assembly GCA_963277665.1). Taxonomy (NCBI): domain Eukaryota; kingdom Viridiplantae; phylum Streptophyta; class Magnoliopsida; order Santalales; family Viscaceae; genus Viscum; species Viscum album. The sequence goes on along the minus strand of OY728134.1, from coordinate 1,424,521,595 downwards.
TATTAATATTAAATATTATCTATTTATAAATGATATGAGTTGATAGTCATGTTATAAAAAAATATAGACTAAAAAGTAAACTATTTTGTTGTTTTGGATGTTCATGAATTCAAGTATACATAAAATGTTTCGACCATTTCAAATATTTTTTTTCTTAAATTCAAAAAAATGCTTGCGATTGATATTATTAAAATTCATTTGACATGGATTTATTTTTCTAAAAATAAAATTTTCATAGTCAAATATGAAAATAAGAATTTGTTTATAAAATTTGGTTGAGTATTTCAGGGATTGATGGTTAGTGGAAATTTGAGAGTTTTTTTGTTGAATTTATGTGCTCATATTTTTCGAAGGTTTTATTCTTGCTCAGGTTAAGTACAGGATATGAAAATATAATATTTAACTTCCTTAAATCATGGTTTAGGTGAGATTATGATGGTGAAAGGAGTCTCACATAAGATTAAATGAGATGTTTGGCATGATGAATATGATGTTTTGGGTCTTTGGTGATATTTAAATAAAAATCCTACCATCCTCATGAGATTAAATTTATCATGCCCCATATAATCCTAAATCACTCAAGAATCTTGTTGTTTATGATTAAATATTCCTTATAAAAATCTATTTTCTTACATTATACTTCAAATAACCATAAATGAATTTATATTATATAAGATAAATCTTATTTTTTAGGATATATTAGTCAACTTAAAAATCTATATAAAATTAGTGTAAATTCATGAAATCTTAAATTAAAAATATTTTAAAAATTCAGTTACTCATAATTTTCACAGTGCTCTATTTTTAGTCAATTTATCCTTATGTTAATATCCGTAAACCATTTTATTGGTGACATCAATGGGATAAGAATTAATAATAATCGGTATTTATTAATCAATTGTTTATGTTGAAACTAGAACGATTATTGTAGAAAAAGACTGTCTAAGCTAGGGAACTGGTTCGGATGGATGTTTTATTTCATCAATATGATATATGATTTTTATATACAAATTATTATATATATAAATGTAAATAAATATATAATTTATATATATATATATATCCTGATAATTTCCAGTTATATTGAGGTCACAATTGACCAAAATATCTTATACCCAAAAATTTGAATGTAGGAGAACTTCAGTGCACTTTGGTGCACCGCTTGTTCCCACGTCCCGGAAATGAGCTTAAGATGGTTATGGGGAATTATTTTATCTTTTTATTTTTTTTATATATTGATTGTCGTTATATTGACTTAATGTTTCTTATTTTTTATCTTTTAAAAGTAAAAAAACAATTATGAATGTGTGATAGAGATAGGAAAAATAAAGAGATGGCATGTTTTTATTTAGGTAGTGAGTAGGTACTCCATACTGGATAGTGCATGAGGGGTCAACATGAAAACACATAGAAAGGAACTTGAGTTGTGGTTATGGAAGTGAATTGGGTGGATTCGCAGCCCAAGGTGTAGTATAATTTTCCATAATCATCAGGACCTATTGATCCATATATGATTTTTCACCCTCTCAATTAGGCACAGGTGGGGGGTAGCATGGAAAACGTTGTAGATATTTAATCCCGTGGTGTTGGGGTAGCAACTCTTTGACTCTACCTTGGACTAAAGAAGGGCACCGAGGAGGAGCATGACGAGCAGCAAGGAGGAGCCTCTCGCAACTTCCATCACTTCTTCTACTTTGTATATCAATGCAAGGATCCCACATTACCCATTGAGTTCCTGACCTCTGTATATATAGCAGTGTGTGGGCTTATCATTTTGTACAATTCAATCGATTTCCTTATCCACAGCCACACCCTATGTGACTCTGAGTGGTGGATCAAATATATATAGAAGTGTGCAGATATGTATTTAGTGTTTTTATTTTCTTTTATATTTGTAATAATTATTATTTATTGACACTAATTAAATTTATTTATAATTAGTTAGTTTTATTTTGCATTAATTTTCTTTAGAAATTTTTAATTTTAATTTTCACTAATGTTTTAAATTAAAATTAAATAGTTTTAATATGTAATAATTTGTTTTAATTATCAGTAATTACTAATAATTATCAATAATTAATAATTATGTGGTAATTAGTAAAAATTAGTAACAATCAGTAAAAATTTGACATAATTAGTAGAAATTTGTGATAACTAGTAAAAATATGTAATAATTAGTAAAAATCTGTAATAATTAGTAAAATTTAGTAAAAAATAGTACAAATTAGTACAAATTAGTAATGATTAGTAATGATTATTAATAATTAGTAAGAATTATTAATAATTAATAAATGTTAGTAATAAATAGTAATAATTTGTTATAATTAGTAATAACTAGTAAACATTTGTTATAATTAGCTGCAATTTGTAATAATTGGCTGTAACTACAAATAATTAGCAATAAATAGTAAAAATTATTAAAAATTATTAAAAATTAGTGATAATTTGTAATTTTTTTAATTTTTTTAAATAATTAGTAACTATTAGAAAAAATCTCCAATAATTAATAATAATTTGTAATAATTATTAATTTTTTTTAATAATTAGTAAAAAAATTGTAATAATTAGTAAAAAATTGTAATATTAGTAAAAATTAGTAATAGTTTGTAATAATTAATAATAGTTAGTTATAATTAGAAAAAAAAGTTGATATAATTAGTTTTAATTATTAATAATTGGTTGTAATTAGTAATAGTTGGTAATAATTGGTAATATTTAGTAAAAATTAGTAAAAATTAGTTATAATTACTTAAAATTATTTATAATTAGTAAAACAATTGTTAGCATGTGAGCCTTAGCCATGTTGGTGCGGACTCTTCAATTGCATCCCTGAGACACAAGATCAAATCCAGGAGAAGGCACATTTCTGAGTACTGTAGCAGTACAGTAGCAGACATTGTAGTAGTTATTGTAATAGGTAATGTTCAGTACTGTTGAAGCCGGATCAATTCACCTTCGGGCCAACAGTTTGGTCCTGGAGTCCTTAAGGCCTTTGGGCCACCTAGGTCATCGGGTCAGTAAGGCCTTCTTGCCATGTCCAGGCCTTCAGGCCACATGATGTGCAGATACAAAAACTAGGCAGATTCTACATGGAACAATCTCCAGAGGAGGTTCATAGCAAAGTGCATTCACCAGTGCATAGCTACCAGATTTGGAAGAATGAGAGGGTATGACATTGCCATTGGTACCAGGCATTTGCATCTCTGCACAAGACAGTTAGCCAAACACTCATGCGAGGGTGGAGAGAAAATCGGGATGCAAATGCTGGGGAGGGGCAGTTCCAAATAGTGATAGTCTCGGATGAATTCCTCTAGACCTTCACGTCATGTAATGTCACGAAAGCCTACGAACCATGTAAGGGATCCCCTTCAACCCTTAAAAGGGGGATTATCAAAAATGAATAGTAAAAAATTGTTATAACTAGCTGTAATTAGAAATAATTGGCTATAAATATCAATAATTAGTAATAATTAGTAATAATTAGTAAAAATTAGCAATAATTAGTAACAAAAAAATAGTTAAAATTAGTAATAATTAGTAATAATTAGTAAAAATTAGTTATAATTAGTAAAAATTAGTAAAAATTAGTAAAAATTTATAATAACTAGTAATAATTTTTATAATTAATAAAAATTTGTCATAATTAGTAAAAAATTGTAATAATTAGTAATTATTAGTAATTATTAGTAAATATTAGTGAACATTTGTAATAATTAGTAATAATTAGTAATAATTTGTAATAATTAATAATAATTAGTAATAATTAGTAATAAATAGTTATAATTAGTGAAAAATGTTATAATTAGTTGTAATTACAAATAATTGACTCTAATTACTAATAATTAGTAAAAAATAGTAATAATTAGTAATAATTAGTAATAATTAGTAGAAATTTGTAAAAATTAGTTATACTTAGTGATAATTTGTTATAATTAGTAATAATTTGTAATAATTTGTAAGAATTTGTAATAATTAGTAAAAGTTTGTAATAGTTATTAAATGTTTTTAATAATTAATAAAAATTTGTAATAATTAGTTATAATTAGTAAAACAGAGTAATAATTAGTAATAAATAGAAATAGTTAGTAATAATTAGTAATAATTAGTAATAATTAGTAATAATTTGCTGTAATTAGCTATAATTAGTTGTAATTAGTAATAATTGGCTGTAATTGGTAACAATTGGCTATAATTTGTAAAAATCATAACATTAGTAATAATTAAGATTAATTAGTAATAATTAGTTAACATTTGTAATAATTACAAAAAAAGTAATAATTAGTAATAATTAGTAATAATTAGTAATAATTAGTAATAATTAGTTATAATTAATTAAAATTAGTTATAATTAGTAAAGAATTGTTAAAATTAGCAGTAATTACTAAGAATTGGTTGTAATTACTAATAATTAGTAATAATTAGTAAAAATTAGTAAAAATTAGTAATAATTAGTAGTTATTACTAAAAATTAGTTATAATTAGTAATAATTAGTTATAATTAGTAATAATTAAAAAAATTTGATATAATTAGTAATTTTTTTAATAATTAATAAAACTTTGTAATAATTATTTAAGATTGGTAATAATTAGTAATAACTTGTAATAATTAGTAAAAATTAGTAAACATTAGTAGTAATTTGTAATAATTAGTAATAATTAAAAATAATTAGTTATAATTTGATATAATTAGTTATAATTAGCTGTAATTAGTAATAATTGATAGTAATTACTAAAAATTCGTAATAATTTGTAATAATTAGTCATAATTAGTAAAAATTTGTAATAATCAGTAAAAAATTGTAACAAACAGTAAAAAATTGTAATAATTTGTTAGAATTTGTAATGATTATTAACAATTAGAAAAAGTGTGTAATAATTAAAAATAATTAGTAATAATTAGTAATAATTAATAAAAAATTATTATAATTAGCTGTAATTACTAATAATTTGTTGTAATTAGTAATAGTTAGTAAAAAATAGTACTAATTACTAAAAATTAGTAATAATTTGTAATAATAAGTAAAAATTATTAAAAAATAGTTATAATTAGTAATAATTATTTATAATTAGTAATAATTAGTAATAATTAGTAAAATATTGTAATAATTAATTCAAATTTATAATAATTTGTAATAATTATAATTAATTTGTAATAATTAGTAAATATTAGTAAAAATTGGTAATAATTAGTAAAAATTAGAAATAATTTGTTATAATTAGTTATAATTACCTATAATTAGTTATAATTAGATGTAATTTGTAATAATTGGTTATAGTTAGTAATAATTGGCTAGAATTAAATCCTTGATTACTTTATAAAAATGTATACTTATTTTTGAAAATATCACGATTTGGGGGATGAAATTTCACTAAGGGGTTATGTCTCACCATTTCATAAAACATCACCACCCATTTTATATGACTTACATTTCATCAGTCATGGGATATCTTATAAAACCATGAAGGTTTATGAAATGACTCATGATGTTCTATGAAATCATGGAAATAATACAAAACAATTCCTGAAGTCTTATGAAAATGATAAGTCATACAAAATGACTCTTAAAGCCATATGAAATCAGAGGAAGTAATATAAAATGACTCCCGAAGTCTTATTATAAAATCAGGAAGTCATATGAAATGTGTCTTGATGTCATACAAAATTAAGGAAGTTATATGAAATGACTCCAAATGGGAATAATCATAGAAAAACATAAGCATCACACCTTCTTATAGCATCATGAGAATGGGAGAACTAATTAACTATTTCTACATGTAGTTAAATGTTTCTATACACTGATCAGTCCATATAAAATCTTGGTAGTTTTGGGTTAGATCTGTCAATGGGTCTGTAATATGAGGAATTCAAATAAAAACCCCTATAATATCCCATAAGATTGAGGAAGCTACGAACCTCTGCAACATTCTTCGGTTCTTCCCAAGAAATAACTACATCATTATTTAATGTATCCACATATACACCTTAATAAGACACCACATATCTAAAAAATTACACATCCCAAATCCAAAACATACACTTGGACGACATCCCATAGTTTTGGGGGCATCATAGATTCTATATGGAAACTCTCAAGTTCTCCATGTTCCCCTATTATAACATCAAATACATGAGAATATCATTGATAGAAATAATAAAAAAACTAGTCTATGAATTCATGGAACATAGAGTTTATGATTCCCATGAACATAGTTTGTGCATTGGTGACACCGAATAACATGACCATAAACTCAACGTGACAATATGAACATTGGAAAGTGTTATTCGGGATGTCTGGATCCTTAACCCTCATCTAATGTTAACCAAACTAAAAATATATATCTTAAAATACTATAAATATCTTTAAAATAGATTAGAAAAGTCATCAATCCTCTAAGCTGTATTTTTATTATTAATAGTCAACTAGTTTAATCATTGGTAATCCACACATAGCCTCATACCATTATATTCTTTCATGGTAAACAGTATTGGATAACTACCGGGAGACACGATAGTATGGATGAATCCATAGTTTATAAAATAATTAATCCAGATCCTCAACTATCAATATTCTAAGGGTTCCATCTAATATGGTTCCATGGAAATCTTCAGAGACTCTTAGTTGTAACTCTACCCTAATATTGATGTAATTTTGAGGGGGTAATGTCAAAAATTCCTCAGGGAAAATATCTATATACTCCTCAATGACATTAGGAAACTCCACTACCTAATCTCATATCAGGTCCAAAGTCAAGGATTCTAGCTGAGATAATAGCATCTCCAAATACCTATAACCCATTCTATAATATCACTCACTAATGAATACTACATATTGGACTACATCATAATAGATCTCAATTCACCATTTAAAGTAAATTATATTCGCACATACATTGTACAACCAATCAATTCAAATAATGAAATTGTATGGTTGCATATGTAGTCAGTAGAAATCTCCATATAAATGATGGTAACCCAACATCGAATCACTACCCCATCACACAACAAAAAAACTCAACTGATATCTAAATACCATAGTCAACACCAAGATCATTGAATTCCTCTCCACCCTTAGTCCCACAACACAAACTGAGGTGGGAAAAATAAAGGGTTCTAATTCTCTTAAATCATCCATTGCATGAACCAATGTAGTTGATAAAAAATCATAACTCAAATGATGTCTATCCCATTTATTGATACAATTTTTATGGAATCTAACATCAAACATATAACTCCCCATCCTTTCTATACCTACTAATATTTACCTCTATGGTCATGCTCTGCTATAGGCCCCTAAATGTGAGGTACATAATGATGTTAAACCCTACAGAATATTTCTTCCATTAGAGGAATATAATCCTATTACACTTGTAATAGAAATTTAGTTTGGTAAATATGTTTTAGGGAAAGATATGTAAACTAATCATCCAAAAAAAATTTACTCCCTTGAACTGATGGACACTACTTATGTTGGAAACCATGACCACTAAAACTAAAATCTGATAGTGGGGAGCTCTCCGTAGATTCTCGAGAACTTATAAACCATGAAAATTTGTAGTTATATTGTTAATAATTACTCCCTAATGGATGAAACCTCATATTACCTATCATTTGATATCCTCCATCTAATTATTTACCTCTCAAAAAAAAATATGGCCTCACTATGAATTCATATTCCCTGTCATCTTAGAAATATTTTACACCTATAAATATATGTGAAATGTAAATGGAGTGACCACATACCTCATAATTAGATGTAATTACTCCTCATTTCATTATAATATATACTACTCATTGGGGAATATGTTAGGGGGAAAAGTGAATAATGTACTTAAACCAGATACTAAGATCCTATACACTCAGGCTCCCCTGTTAAAGGGATAGAAACTCATAATACTTTTCTACCCTCATAATTAAAATATAAAATCTACATTGAATTCATTCTACAAGTTATTCCAAGATAATTCTTCCTCTTTCTACTCCATGATATATATTATTCACCATTGATGTGAAGTTACTCTTATTAAACTATCTCCCAGAAGAAACCAATACTCTACCAGGTCACATATCGAACTGAACACACTCTCTAACTACTCTAACCAATTCTCAATATCTAAATTTGAAATGATACCCTAATACATCACTAACCTCAAACATTGTAAATAAATAATTATCCTATACCATAACTCATCCTCCAATGTGGGGTTTTACTTCCAACGGCCAACCATATCAGTCTGTTGAACCTCGCCAACTTGAACCTCCCATGGATAATGACTAGATGAAATATTTACATGGAAAATAATCTCCCAATCCTGGTGGTATAGAATTTGATAAGGCTAATTTCATTAAACTCATTTAATTTCTCAAAAAACCCCATATTTAAATATAATATCAAGAAAGTATAGTGAACATAACTCTTATAGGCCTCTACCTTACAAGTAGAATCACATTTCACTGAACATTACAAAACATTTTGTTCCTTACATTAGATCACATGGGGCACTAAAATCTTATTTCCAAGTTAATATCCCTTTATTTGTGTGTTTAGTTCAAATGATATTGTTTACTTACCAACCCTTTTAATCCCTCACCAGTTACTAACTCTAGTCTTTATTCTTACTCTCAACTAACAACGGTTATACCAACTTTTCATGAACCACACAGACTATGAATACCTCTATGGCTGATAGTGGATATGGAAGTGACCCATGAGGTCAACCTATAATAGACCTCAGGTTTTTGTATAACACTGAGGGTATAAAACATGGAAATAGGATGCATTTCCCACATAAATTGAAAGGATAGATAAATAAACCATCAACAAACACAATGTAAAATAAAATATACCAATATCACATAATAGTAATACCCCAAATGATTGATGGAAAACAAATAAAAGTCTCCAAAAATACTAAGGAAACTACTAAACAGTATGTCTAACACCACCTCCCTACTTCAAGCTAGTATGTTCTAGCTTAGTTACTAAAACCCTCTTAATCACATGAAAAATAATTCATATATATATTAGAGATAATAACATGTATACTCATTATTATCCCCCCTATTTCATCACTTCCAAAAATGAGTAATGGAAACTAATGCTCTATTGAATGAGTAACAGAACTAAGAAGAACCTTTTATATCAACTACCCATTCCTAGCCTCACCGGGTTTACTCACCAAATATTACACAAAATGTAATAAAACATCATCAATAGAATATAATTTATGGTTCCCCACAACCACATCCCATATATTTTGTATCTCTAAATCCCTAATGGAAAACCTCATCATGCCTCAATCCCTTCAATATCATCTTATCCAGATCTATATATCTAAGAATCACATCATTATCAAATAAAACATCATATTCCAATCCACATCACAATATTGGGGAAGTTGGATATTGTGATGTGAAGGAAATCAACATCATTACCTCCTCTTACAATGACCAAACCCCACTAAGAATTACTACATCGTCATACCAGCATCTTAACTAATAATCCCAACTCTCAACTAATACTAATCATCCCATCTTCTGCACAACACACCATAGTTTTCACTTTTTAATTATGGCCATCACAACCCATACATAATCCTCCATCCATTACCATTGTTCCTATTCCAAAATTGAGAGTAGGTAATAGGTAGTATCCATCCATATGTTCCCTCACCAACCTAGATGTTAGGGAAAACACCCCCCAAAAAAGATAGGGTGTCGATATAAAATACTAAACTTAGGTGGGGTGCATATAGAAATCACAAGAAAATATAATTTCTAGATATTCTCACATAATAACTAACCTAAAGGTTCACAATAAAGTTCTTATTATATCTTATTTACTCTTCTATCAAACCAAAACTACCAATTAATAACCAAAACTACCTATAGGAGACAACCACTCATAAAAAAATAAAAAATACAAATAAACCAACCCCCCATTTACATTTATCATTTCCAAATTTTCAATTTAATTTACCATAATATACCCATCATCGCATTCATAGTACATATTTAATGAAAAACCGTTAATAGGTTATCAAATAATCACCGAATTTACATTTATCATTTCTATTACGGTACACTTCAACCCATTTAAATCATTTCCATCTTTAATTAACATTCCACAATGTTTAATTCCATCCACACTATAGTTTTAATATTAATTAATTCCATTTCATCCCATACAATCAAGAATCACTAATCGAATCCAGACATTATCCCCCTTTTAAAAACAAATATCCCTAAAACATTTTCATTACCTCATAACCAGACCACATCATCAAATAGTCATATTGCATTCCAGATCCCAAGCATTGTGTAAAAAAGTGCACCCAAAACTAAACTATCCTTCACAAACCAGCCACATCACAACCACTCAAATATCTATCAATAGATTCACCCATTATCAGAGCCACATCCACACGACAACAATGAACAATATATTTCAAGGAATATATAGTATATGGATCAACATAAACTTATTTCCTTTATTGATTATTAAAAAACCTTTTTAATTGTGGTCTTTTCTTATTAATTAATTATGAAAAGAGATTACAGCACCCAAAAACTATAACAATTCATGAAAAAATTTCATAGTATTTATGGGGATCATGAAAAGAAAAAGAATACAAAATAATATTTCTTTAATTTTAGAAGTATTGAATATATCAAGAATATTATTATACAAATTTCGCTCTCCTCCAATAATTTTTTATTTCTATTTAACAACTATGTCCCTCTTTAGTTATTCATACAATTTAATTTTAGATAACACTATAGTAAAATTAATACATAAATAAAAAATAAATGTATATGTAAAAGTAATAACATCAAATCCATTTTTATTCTTCACTGTGTTGGTATATGTTATCTTCTTAATGTTAATTCATTATAATTACATAGTGGAAAAAATCACGATTACCTCATAATGTGTGAAATATAAGAGATAGAAGTATTGAATTACCTACCTCATTGGTAGCTTTATGTCACAATTCACAAATTAAAGGAATAGAAGAAATGATCCAAGCCTTGGAAAACATAGGAGAGGACTCTAGTCGATTCCAAGAACTAACATTACTAAAATGGTGAAGCTTGGATCAACCAGGCTTGAGGAAAAATAAAGAATACAAAATGATTATTATTAAGTAATGTATAGAATTTATATTGTATTTTCCCATAATACTCTATCAAACCATTATTTTAGTTCATATCAATTCTAATGTGGATTAATTCTCTCTCACATTACCCATTTAAATATCCCAAAAATCTCACAACTTAAAGATATATTCATTCTTTATTATCATATATTAAATTATTTATTTCTTTATAAAAATTTCTACTTAATTTTGAAAAACAAAATCATGATCCGGGGGGATGAAATTTTACTAAGGGATTATGTATCATCATTTCATAATACATCACCACACATTTTTTATTACTTAAATTTCATAAGACATGGGATGTCTTATGAAATCATGAAGTCATATGAAATGACTCGGGATATTGTATGAAATCAAGGAAGTAATCCAAAATGACTCCTGATGTCTTATGTGATTGATAAGTCATACAAAATGACTCCTAAAGTCATATGAAATTAGAGGAAGTGATATAAAATGACTCCCAAAGTCTTATTTTCACTATTAGAGAAATAGGCTTTGAATCCCCCTGATATGGGCGACCGCCAAAGGTGGGCGCTGGGCTCTGAAAAAAACCCTTCGGCGCCCCTCCCCCCGCGATTCCCCTACCCTCGCGATTCCCCTACCCCTCCCCATGTCACTTACCGTCCCCTCGCCACCCTCCACCCCCTCGCTCGTCTTGCATCCCCCGTCCCCTCACCACCCTACGCCCGTCCCTTGTCCCTCATTCCCTCGCCACCATCCACCCCCTCACCGACCGTCCCCCGTCCCCTCGCCATCCTCCGCTCTGGCTCCCTGCCATCCCTCATCCCCTCCCTCTTCTTCCCCTCCCTCTTCACACCATCGACGTCCGTCCCCTCCCTCACCGTCCCCTCCCTTGCTGCATCGCCGCCACCTGGTCCCCTACCTCCCCGCATGGTCGTTACCCGTCCCCTCACTGTTGCCACCCATCCGCTCCAGCTCCCCTCTGTCCTCTGTCCCCTCCCTTGTAGTCCCACCCTCGTTGCACCATCTCCACCTCACTGCATCCTCCTTCGGCTCGTCGCCACTGCCGTTGCTCGTCCCCTCCCTCGCCACACCACATCCAGCTCCGGATCCCCTCCACTGGCTATCCTCTCCCTCGCAGCACCGCCTTCGGCTCCCCTACCTTCCATATTTATATCGTAATTAGGTATGCCCTAATTTCCATTTATGAGTTTTTATTTTGGACAATTTATAGCACAAATTTTTCATGCATGAAGATTATATGAATATTGTGTGTGAATAAAAAGTTGGGAAATGAAAGTTCGTGTGTATACTGGCTTATGTGCATATGAAACAATGTGTCTCGACAGTGTGTATGAGAGACTTCACACTTTACTTGAGGTTTGGAAGTTACAGAAAATTTTTGAGTCCATGTATATGTTGACTGAATTAATATTAAGTTGTGTTGTTATTTGATTTATACCATTCTTTAGTTTTATCACATGTCTCTATGTGTGTGTATCCCATGGTAAAATGAATAAGGTTTGACCACATGTGTGTGCTTACATAGCCCATGAGACACATGTTTGAGTTTGATCACATATGTGTGTTTCGATACTATATGTTATTATTAATATTATATGTTCTTCCTCTATGTGATATTCCATGTTTCAATGTGACGTACTTTGTATGTATTTTATATTGTGTTGTTCTATGCACGGTACCAATGTTATTGGTGTACTTATTGTGGCTCAGTATCCCTTAAAGGGATCATAATAAGATGATGTATATTCCATGAAGATTGGAATGAGATAACACAAGTCATGATAGATTGGTATTTTTTTGTTCTGGAATTGTATATATTTGATGTCATCCTGGATATAGATTAGCTAGTTTTCTATAAATTAGAGATTGATTGATATCATTGATGGTTACTCTGTACTGCCTCTTATGGCACAAAGGTAGTGTGAATCCAAGAGGTAGTGGGACATTATTTTTACAAAGATACAGTTTCTATGAGTTTGAAAAGACTATACATATTCTTGTGTGAAGTATTCACTATTTTATCAAAATATGATTCGGGACTCTTGAATATAGAATCATCATTATATTTACCATACCAAATTATGATGATGATATGGGATTTCACTTACATTCCATTATCTATTCTCTTGTTTATTATTTAGAGATATAATTTGATTATTTTATCAATGGTCCAGAAGAAATTGGTTAGTATTTATTTTAAATATATTTGATATGAAAAATTCATGTAATAAGTCTTGTGTAAATGTTTTTTATACAGATATTATTATGGATAAGAGTTGGATTGATCTTCCAAATCGAATTTCTAGAGAATATTTCAATGGAAATATACAGTTTATTGATTTCACTGGAGGATTTTAAAATGACTATATTAGTTTTCCATGTAGAAAATGTGCTAAGAGATATCAATTCACATGAGATACTATGAGGGAGCACCTATTCTTTAACGGATTTATGAAAAATTATAAGATTTGGACTCATCATGGAGAATAATATGTTCTTTGTCAAAATATGGATGCAGTTCAGATGGATGTTGATGCAAGGATGAATGATCCAATGCATTAAATGCTTACTGAAATGGTACATGGGTTGGATCCTGAAGGCATTGAAATCCGGAATCTTGAGACTCGTGAGATAAATCTTCTCTCTGGTGCAGATCGTGATTTGAGGATATTTTATGAAGCACTTGATGATTCAAAAACAGAATTATATCCTGGATGTACATCTTACAACAAATTTTCATTTATCATGGATTTGTTGCATTTGAAGACTTTGAATCAGTGGTCATACACATTATTCAACATGTTGTTGGTGTTATTGAAAAAGGTTCTTCCTGCTGACGCTAAGATTCCCAAGTCGTATTACCATGCTCATAAGTTGATAGAAAAATTATGGCTTAAATATGAGAACATGGATGCATGTGAAAACAACTGTATGTAGTTTATAAACTAAACTACCCATTTGGATATTTTTACAGTTTGTGATGCTTCCAAGTGGAAAGAGAACATGGGAAATCAGACTCATCAAAGTCAGATTACGAAACAGGGGAAACCGATTTCCGTAAAGCAAATGCGTTACTTTCCCCTTAAACCGAGGTAGAAAATATTTTTTATGTCATCTACAGTTTCTAATTTAATGAGATGGCATGCAGAAAGAATTTATGAAAGTGATATGTTAACCCACCTAGTAGACTCTCATGCGTGGAAGGATTTTGATAAGAGACACCCCAACTTTGATAAAGATGTTCGTAATGTACGATTTGGGTTGGAAGCAGATGGTTTCAATCCATTCAAGTCTATGGTTGGTGCAACTCATAGCACATGGCCCGTGGTGTTGGTTCTGTATAATCATCCTTCGTGGCTTTGTATGAAGAAAAAATTTATATTACTTTCCACTCTTATTGATGGACCTAGACGTCCAGAGGATAAGATTGATGTTTACCTTCATCCATTGATTGATGAGCTGATCAAAATTTGGGGTGATGGTGTGATGAATTATAACTCTGAAACGAATTAAATGTTCAAACTGTAGGATGCTTTATTGTGTAAAATCAATGACTTCCAAGATTATGAAAATTTATCACGTTGGAGTACGAAAGGGGAATTTTATTTCCCTTGTTTCAATAAAAGTAAAAAATATGTATGGATTAAATATTCTAAAAAAATGGGCATACATGGGTCACAGACATTTTCTCCCCCCCTCAGCACAGGTTCAGAAAAGACAAAGTGGCATTTTATGGTTCTAGAGATTTCTGCCCAGCACCAAATATCATGACAGGAGTTGAAATTTTATCACAGAGTGAGGATGAAAACATTTGCATGGTATATGAAATTCAGGATTTGGTGGCGCATCCATTACGTAATATTCATGCTACAGGTAGGCAGCGCAGTCACAATTGGAAAAAGAAAAGTATTTATTATAGTCTTTTCTATTGGAAAACTAACATGCTAAGGCATAATTTAGATTTCATTCACATTGAAAAAAAAATTGTGATAATATATTGTGGATGATTTTAGGTGTCAATTGAAAATAAAAGGACCATGTTAATACACGTCGTGATTTGGAAGAAATGGGTTTAAGTAAATAGTTTCATTTATAGTTAGCTGAGGGAAACAAGGCATATATGCATGCTTCATAGTATAAAATGACTACAAAAGAGAAAGAGACATTTCTTTCCATTTTGAAGATGCTCAAGGTGTCTGATGGTTACTCTTCTAATATTTCTAAGTGTGTGAATCTGAAAAGCAGTACATTACAAGGGTTGAAAAGTCATGAAAATCACATAATACTTCATTAGTTGATTCCAATCACAATTTTTGATTGTTTATCTCCTAATTTTTTTCATCCTTTAATTGATATGAGTAATTTTTTTGTACATATTTTTTTAATAAATCAACAAATGATTGATTTAAAAATTTTGTAGGACCGAATTGTACTTACTCTTTATCACTTTGAGAAACTATTTCCCCCCTCATTTTTCGATGTTATGGTTCACTTGATAGTGCACCTAAATGATGAAGTAATGGATGTTGGTCCAGTGTAATTCAGGTGGATGTATCATATTCAACGGTATTTGAGTAAATTGAAACGATTTGTATGTAACAGATCCCATCTGGAGGCATCAATAGCCAATGGTTATTTTATGGATGAGTGTACTAATTTTTGTGCATAATATCTTATGGATGTTGAAACAAAATTAGGTAAGACCTCTCGGATTCATGATGGTCCAATTGGAGAAGGAACCATATTTGATATGGACAACATCGAGTGGATATAAATGTATTTATATATCTTGTTCAATACTCCATCAGTTGCACCATTAATGCATTAAGTGTCTTATCACTTTTATTGTTTAACATTTACATGTTTTTTGCATAAGTTGATCATTTAAACATCGCGTTATCATTTTTAGGAAACACATTAATGAGATAAATAAAGATATGTATCATGCGACTAAGTATCAAATTCAACAATTTCATTATGCGTCATTTCATGATTGGTTCAAGGATTTTGTACGTATAAATTGATTTTCATTATGAGTGAAGTATTATACTAATTTCTTTCTTCATAAATAATTATTGAATTCTATGAATTATGTAGGTTCATAAGCTGAGGGAGTTAGGGGACCCCATGCTAACTGAAGAATTTATCCAACTGGATGAGGGTCCATCTATAACGGATCGTCGTTATAAAGATATAGATGATAATGGTTTTTTATTTCACATTAAAGATGATGATGAAAAACGATCAACACAAAACAGTGGCATTGGTTTTCCATTCGTTTATTCTGGTTATTACTATGGCCAATTGATAGACATCATTGAATTTGTATATGCACACGGGTTGAAGTACATATTGTTAAAGTGTAATTAGGTTGATCTAGTGCGTGGATGTAAAGTCGATCAATATCAATTTTCATTAGTGAATTTTTAACTATTTGTTATACAGAAATGAACGAGTTGATAATGAACCTTTCATTTTGACATCACAAGAGAAACAAGTATTCTTCGTTACTTTGCCTTCAAATCCAAGTTGTCAAGTTGTTGTGAAAATGTCCTAGTGAGGAGTGTTTTTATTTGAACAATATGAACCCAAGACTGTTCCCTTTGATTCCCAACAGCTTGATCAACATACCATAGTTCAACGTGAAGAAGATATTTATTGGTCCAGAGAGGTTTTTGATGGAGAAACGATCAATTTTTATGTTTAATGAAAGGTATAATTTTTTCCCGCTATTCAGTATTGAATGTACTAGTATATCATAAATTATCTAACCATTTTATAAATCCATGTAAGTTTTAATCCTCACTTTTGGAAGTTTATTCATTTATAAATATTTAGGTTGATTTCTATTTTGGTATCTTCATGTTATTGTCTGTGTATCTTCCCATTGAGGTATTCTTCATTTGGTTCATGTGTTGCTTGAATTTTTATTAATTCAATCTGAAATTTTGATATGCATTTATTGGTTTTGAACATAATTTTATATATGTTTTGTTGACTTTTTGATTTTTTAAAATCTGTTTACAACTAATTATTCAATCACTTTTTTATTAACAATTGTACAAGTTTTATTTTCTTACAAAAAATCCAATTTATCTTTTGGACACTTTGGATAGTCCCGTTACTAATGTTTTCTATGATTGCAGGTATGTCAGGGGAATAGGCAGCAGATCCACATCATTCATCTGAGCCATCTACATCTCAGGGTCGAGGTATGTTTGAATGTAATTGTGTTTATTTTTTATGTAATTGATAAACAGATATATATATATATAACATCTATCAAATTATATATAATTTTTTTTTCAACAGGATCAGACTCGACCGCTTCTTCCTCTCGCAATAGAGGCCCTGGTCGTGGAATTTTATCATGGAATTCCAACACGATGTTTGATGTTTCCATTGATAATATATTTCATCCCGTGGGACCGAATTCCCCTTCATTTATTCTTCATCTGGTTCATATCATATGTGACCCACATCGATTTCCATTGACCAAACGTGATTGGGATTTTATCCCTCATGACACATTAGATCATATTTGGATGGGGGTTTAGGTAAGAAGACCAGTTTAATTTCTTCCCTATGTATAAACAATACTAATATATTTGATTTTTGTTCTCAAATAGAATAATCTGAAAGCATGCCTTGATGGGTTTCGGCCCATGTGTATGAGAAAATTCCCTAAGATGTGGAAAGATTATAAAGTCAAAGTCGAGAGGGACCATTGGGTACCAAATGTGTGTGCCCCAGACATTCTGGAAAAAGTCTCGAGAGGTGTTCTCCTAGCACAGCGGCATAACATAGTTGCATATTGTTCTACTAAGGGTGTTTCAGTTTTAATATTTATTTTGGTATAAATATTTTCAAGAATGTTTGATTTGTTTGAAATTTGAATTAATTGAATTTATAAGGTGTCAGCACGCCATTCTGATAATTAAGCATTGCAGGGACCACCTCACAGGCTCAGGACTCGTCACATGTCTTAGATCTGACATGAGGTATTTATTATTCATTTTTAATTTATTAATTAATATGGTTTTGTGTTTAAATTCTATTTGTATACTGTTATGGGAGAAAATTGTACCGACTGATAAAATGTCGATGTGGATGAGGACTCGTGATCGAAATGATCCAGAGGCTACAACATTGATAGTAAGTGCTTGTACTCATTACCAATGCTTACATAAATATGTATATTAACATATATATTTATATATATTTATATATTGAATAGGCTCAATTTGAAGCTTTGTTATAATAGCTTCCACAGGACCAGCGACAGCTTCCCAAGCGAAGGGATGATATCTTCCATCGCATTATTGGTCGGGACGGGCATGGATATAGTTTGACCTATGTAATAGGGATTCCTTGTTCTGTAGTATCACTTGCTGTAGTTGTTGGTCCTGCTATTTCTCAGATGACACAGCAGTTGTCAAATTTCAAGGCACGGCTGTGCGCATCCGAGGAGGTAAATGCGCAATTGATCGCTGAGTTTAGAACACTGTGGGAATAGGTGCATCCAGGTGATTGTGTAGGGGATCATATGATTCGGGTTTATACTGAACTTATTTATTTACTTTCTATTTTTTTGTTATGAAAATCTTCAAAAATTTTACTTGTTGTAGACCCCTGCCCCACTGGATGGAGGTAGCAGTCATGACCACACATGACACATCATATTCACGAGGTGTGTTTATTTTTTTATTTTTGGGGTTGTTATTGATGTTTCAAAAGGTAAATTTATTTTTCATTGTGATGATCAAGAATAATTTAATGTTTTTAGGAAGTCCATAATTTTGGTGAGTTTCAAGTTAATTGATGTGGTTGAATATGTCTTTAGAGCTGGGATAAGAAAGGATACTCATGGACATTCTGTCTGGGGGTGTTGGAAGCTGTCTGGGGGGTATTGAGTGGGCTATTCTGGTGGGTGGGGGTTGGGAGCTGTCTAAGGGGTATGGAGTGGGTTGTTCGGTGGGTGGGGGGTTGGGGGTTGGGAGCTTTCTGGTGGGTTGGGAGGGGGGCTGTTCAGGGTAGGGGCTGTCCGGGAGGGTTGGGAGTGGGCTGTCCGGGAGGCGGAGGGGGGGGGATGTTTAGGGGGGGTTGAGAGTGGTGGGGTGGGGGTGGGGGTGTAGATTGGTGTTTTCTAGTGATAGTGGGTTGTGGAGGGGGTTGTCTGGTGGGAGTTTTTTGGGACAATTATCCATTAGTCCATTAGGCTAATTTTACATTAGTTTATTGGCCATTATTCCATTAGTCCTATGGGAAAATTAGTCATTATTCCATTATTCCATTATGCCAATTCTCTAATCGGAACAATAGAAAAATTGTCGATTAGGCCATTAGGTCATTTGATGTTTGTCCATTAGGCTATTTATCAATTAGTACAATTGTCTAAGAGACTTTTAGATCGATTGGAAATTATATCCTTAGGCCATTTTTATAGGAGTTCATTAGGACAATTGACCATTAGTTCATTAGGGAAATTGTTCATTAGGGTGTTAGGCCATTAGGGAAATTGGCCAGTTTTCCAATTTTCCAATTAATGTTAGGTGATGCACTGTTGTGCATTTGGAATTTCCACTTGGTTTAATATCTATAAAATGGTTTTTGTGGGTGGTTTTGCACGAATTTCAAAATGTTTATGTACCTTGTTCTTTGTTTTTCGGTCACCAAATGATAAAGCATGGAGTCTATGAATTTTGGAGATTCAGAAGGGAATTGGAGTCTTATGGACCTTTTTCCCCTAAAAATGCCAAAATGGAGTCACCCAGATCAAGAACTAGACATGAAGGATGGGAGAATTCTAGAATTTCATTGATAGAGGCAACCCGCATGGTCGCCAGACGGTTATCCAAACCATGTGCAAACCATGCACGAGAAGATACCATTGACAGTACCCTCTGCACGGATGGTGAACGACCTAACTAAATAGTGCGGCTCATCCAAGAAAACCATGCGGCTCAAGGATTTGAGATAGTAGCATCTGCAGAGTTAGCGCACGTTCTACCAAACTGTGCGCCCAAAACCGTACAGACCACTACAACCTTCCTTTTTGCCTTTTCACTTTTCACCAACTCCTTGAACCAGGGTTCCCTTTTCTACCTACTTTTGGAAAACTGGAAAAAGGCCCTTTTTGACCAAGAATAATTTGGGGATTGAGCCTGAACAAGGGGGATTGGGGAAAGAAGAAGAAGCGGGTTGAGAACTAAGCTTAGAGGGGGGAAGGAAGGTTTTTAGGCACCGATTATTGTAGTTTTGTTGTACTTCAGATTCTTTTATTTTCTGTTGTAATGAACTCTCTGATGAATCTTAATAAGTTTCTTATCCTTTTCATTATGAGTAGCTAACCCCCCCTGTGTTGGGGCTGGGGAAAATGTGGGTTTGTTAGAACCAATTTCTCTATAATTCTGTTTGTTCATTGTCTCTCACCTAATTCTCCAAACTTCCACTTCTTATTTCACTAGAAACCCCATATCAGGCCAAGAATGGAGTTTCTAGGGATCTTTTGGAAAATTACAACAAGGATATCCATGACCATTGGATATACTTGTCATTTCTAGAGGGCAGTTCCTAAATTAAGAGTCAGTAGAAATCAATTTTCAGACTAAGAGATTGATTCCTACCGACTTGATCAGAACTCACTGGACCAAGGGAGTTCCGACACAAATGAAACCTAGAAATTTGGGTTATTATGAGCAACACAACAGAATAGGGAATAAGGTTTAATGTCCCACATGAATGTCCAGCCCCGACACATTTTCATTAAAATCCAAAATCCAGTTTTAATTAATTTTCAGTTTTCAAGTTTAATTAGTAGTGAATTAGAAATGTCCAATTAATTAGTTATATTTTATGATATTTACCATGAACCAACCAATCGTATTTAAATTCAGCATCTTCACTTAAGTGATTTCAAATCAAGAGAGTGGCAGGGTGGGGGTGGGGGGGCTACGGATTGGTGTTGTCTGGTGAGAGGGGGTTGTGGATAGGTCTATCTGGTGGGAGTTTTTTGGAATAATTATCCATTATTCTATTAGGATAATTTTATATTAGGTCATTGTCCATTATTCCATTAGGCCTATTGGCCAATTAGCCATTATTCCATTATTCCATTGGGCAAATTGGCTAATCGGACCATTAGAAAAATTGTCCATTAGGCCATTAGGTCATTAGATGTTTTTTCCATTAGGATTTTTATCAATTAGGAAAAAAATTTAAGAGACTATTACATCGATTAAAAATTATATCCTTAGGCCATTTTTACAGGATTTCATTAGGACAATTGACCATTAGTTCATTAGGGAAATTGTTCATTGGGTTGTTAGGCCATTAGAGAAATTGGACAGTTGGCCAATTTTCCATTTGGATGTTATTCCAAATGGACATTAGGAAATTATGCCATTATTCCAATTATACAACTAGACAATAGGCCATTATTCCAATTGTACAACATATGCGTTGTGCGCGGTACGACTGAATATGTTGTTTTTAATAGTTTGGCGTGCTCTAAAAGGGTGTTTTGGGTGGTAAAAACTCACTTAACGACCTTGGAATGTCATGAAGTCATAATGCAACAACCGTGGTGCGAAATTTGAAATTTTCGGGAAGACGGTACGTCAATCGAAGATTTCGTTTGACCATGGTGACCAGAAACACATTTCTGGAGTCATAAAACACCAAAACGACGTGTCATGGTCAAATTCAGTGATGAAATTCTCATAATGACTTGAAGTCGCACTAAAACAATATAAATATTATTCATGACATATAGGAGGTGACATCACGTCAATTGGACGTGCGGTGTGCGTGGTACGAACAAATATGTTGTTTTTAGTAGTTTGGCGTGCTCTAAAAGGGTGTATTGAGTGGTCAAAACCATCTGAACGACCTCATAATGTCATAAAATCATATGAAAACAAACTTGGTGTGAATTGTGAAATGTTCGGGTAGACGATATGTCAATCGGAGGTGTTGTTTGACCACGGTGATCGGAAACGCATTTTCAGAGTCATAAAACACCAAAATGACGTGTAACAGTCAAATTCAGAGAAAAAGCCCTCATAATAACTTGAAATCACACAAAAACAATAGAAATATTATTCTTGACATGTAGGAGTAGACGGCACATAAATCAGACATGCGGTGTGCACGGTACGACTGAATATATTGTTTTTAACATTTTGGCGCCCTCTAAAAGGGTGTGTTGGGTGGTCAAAACCAGCCAAAAAACTCATAATGCCGTGAAATCATATGAAAACAACCATGGTGTGAATTGTGAAATGGTCTTGTAGAAGGTATGCCAATCGGAGGTGTCATTTGACCGCGGTGACCGGAAACGCATTTCTGGAGTCATAAAACACCAAAACAACGTGTAACGGTGAAATTCAGAGAAAACATACTCAGAATGACTTTAAATCACATAAAAACAATATAAATATTATTCATGACATGTTGGAGAAGACGTAACATCAATCGGATGTGCGGTGTGCACAATACGACCGAATATGTTGTTTTTAACAGTTTGGCGCGCTCTAAAAGGGTGTGTTGGGTGGTAAAAACGAGTCGGACAAACTTGGAGTTCCATGAAGTCATACGACAACAATCGTGGTGTGAATTTTGAAATGTTCAGGTAGACGGTATTTCAATCAGAGGTTTCGTTTGACTGCGGTGACCGGAAACACATTTCTGGAGTCATAAAACACCAAAACGATGTGTAATGGTCAAATTCGTATTGAACGTTCTTAGAATGACTTGAAATAACATGAAAACAATAGAAATATTATTCGTGACATATAGGAGGAAAAGACAGTTCAATCGGACATGTAGTGTGTGTGGTACGACCAAATATGTTGTTTTTAACAGTTTGGCGCACTCTAAAAGGGTGCGTTGGGTGGTCAAAACCAGTCGAACGACCTTGGAATTCTATGAAATCATACGACAACAACCATGGTGTTAATTTTGAAATTTTCAGGAAAATGGTACATCAATCGGAGGTGTCCTTTAACCATGGTGACCGGAAATGCATTTCTGGAGTCATAAAACACTAAAACGACGTGTAACGGTCAAATTCACAGCAAACATTCTCAGAATGACATGAAATCACATGAAAACAATAGAAATATTATTTTTTATAGTTAAGATGATACGACACATCAATTATACATGTGGTGTGTGTGGTACGGCCTAATATGTTGTTTTAAACAGTTTGGCGCGCTCTAAAAGGGTGCGTTGGGTGGTCAAAACCAGCCAAATGACCTCAGAATGTCATGAAATCATTCAAAAAAACTTTGGTATGAATTGTGAAATTTTTGGGTAGGCGGTGTGTCAATCGGAATTTTTTTTTGACAGTAGTGATCGGAAATGCATTTCCAGAGTCGTAAAACACCAAAACGACGTGTAACGGTCAAATTCAGAGAAAACGTCCATAGAATGACTTGAAATCAGACGAAAATAATAGAAATATTATTCATGACATGTAGGAGGAGACATCATGTCAATTGGATGTGCAGTGTGCGTGGTACGACCGAATATGTTGTTTTTAATAGTTTTTCATGCTCTAAAATGATAACATTTCTTAAAATGATAGCATTTCTTAAATTGGGGGTTTTAAATTATTATAGCACCCATGATTTGATGTCAGACTTAATTTTATTATATATATATATATACTAACTAAATAAATATGTCTAATTTATGTTTGTTTTGTTTAGTTGTTTTTTTTGTATCTTATTGTTGGTTTATTGATGTAGAATATTGAAATGGATTGGACTTGTTTGGATCTTTGAATATGAAGCACTTTTGTCACTTATTGTTTATGAGGATCTTGATGTTTATGCTATTTGGAATTGTTTTCTTTTTTTTTATGATTTTTACCCTGTTTCTACTGTTTAGAAACCATCAGTGAAATTTTTTTTAAAAAAATTCTCCAGGATAGCGAGACGGTCGCTATAGGTTGGCCAGGCAGCAGGACAGTGACCGCCATTGGTGTTTGCTATAGCTCGGCCAAGCAGAAGTTCAGCGACCGCCATTGGTGGTCAATATTGCTCGGCCGAGCAGGAGGTTAGTGACCGCCTGGCGGTCACTGCAAGAAAAATTTTCAGCCCCCTTGAGCGACTGCCATTGTCGGTCGTTGTAGGACTACAATTTCGGGCCTAAAGCGACCGCCATTAGCGGTCGCTGAACGGTCTCTAAAGACCATTAGCGACCTCCAATGTCAGTCACTATTGCTCAAATTTTTAGTAGTGTTTTAAATCAATAAGTCTTATGAAATGACTTCTGATGTCATAAAAAATTAGGGAAGTTATATAAAATGACTCCATAAGTCATATGAAATGGAGGAGTCACACAAAATGGGTTTGAAAAATGATTTTTAAGTCTTATAAATATCCCTTTAATTTCATACGAAAATGAAAAAGTCATATGAAATCCTATAATAAGTTATATGAAATCATTGAATCTTATAAAAAAAATAAGAGACATGGCCAGAATTTTACTAAACTCAAAACCATAGATTTTCATTTAAATGTTACAAAAAATATGATTTAAATTAAAAATAAGTGAATTAATTTAAAATCTTATATTAATTCAAAATTATCCAAAAAACCATTTAATATTCAAAATATAATTTTAATATAATATTTTTTAAGAAATACCCATGGAACACAAAAATCTTTATGAAACACCATAACACTTCCCAACACCCAAGAATGAGAATGTAACAAAATCGGGGAAGATTCAGTCCTTTAGACAAGCCATATTACCCACTATTAATTTATCTTTTTATTTTTTTTCCTTTATTTTTATTCTAACTAGTACTCCGCCCATGTATTTGCATGAAACTATAAAATAATTCTTATATTCAATAAAAGAATACCATTTTTCAAACATAATAATTCATATTAATATGGGTAATATTTAAAATACAAATTAGTGGTATATTATAATGAAATTATAATGAAATAGAAGTTACAGAATTGATGGGAGTGGGCAATAAATCCATAAAGAATCGTGATATCATTATGGTATCTTAATGAAATAGCCATCAAGTGTTTGAAAAATTAAAACAATTAGAAATATCAATTCAAATCCTTATAATAAATTCCCTATAGAGGTGGGAAAAATTAGAAGTCTCAGCTGTAATAGGTTGTGGTAAAACCCAAAACTGAATCTCTTTTATCTTTTAAAAAATACTGGCTTCTAGGGATCATTTTCACACATCTCTTCCTAAAAAAGAATCCTCAATTTCTCCATCAATTAAACCTTGAAATAATTATCATTCATTTGAATAGTTTAGGCTCAATTTAAAATTACAACACATCTCCCTCATCACTGGCATAGCGATTGTGCTGAAATATTATGATCAATGATTCAAGTACGTACCTTTGTAGGGGACCTTGTTTCTTGGATTCATGGTAGTATTTAATGAGTATAGAACATCTCCCTCATGGTGCATGTTGTTGATCCGGCCATAGTTATGATCAAGAATTGTGAGTCCCATCCCAGATATAACTCCAATGTTGTCCAAACAATAATGGAACCAACAAAGGAGTTGTTCTTGAAAAAAATCAATCCCATGATCTTATTCCCAAGGACAGTCAATTGGAAAAAATTAATTCAATCAAAACCTATTATGTAACCCTTTTAGAAAAAACAACTTCATCCCTTAATGATTGATCATATTTGAATGGAAAAGAAAATTGTGTCTAATTGAGGTTTCAAATCTTTTAATAATTTGGAATCAGTCCTATTAAAATAAATACAAATGTAAAATGTATAATAAAATATTACCATATGAATACATATGTAAAATTAACCTACAAGGCACTCATTCTGAGGAAGTAATGATAACTAGATGTATAAAACACATAGCCACCAATAACTAGATCAACTATTTCATCGGCCACAATAACATGAAACAATAACTTGAATCCCCTGTAAATAACATATTCATTTAAATCATTATGACAGTAGAAGAAAATATCAAACATACCAATTATGAGGGGTGAACCAATGATCCAAAAATACCTAAAAATACAATAAACTATATGTTATACAATGAAAATTGTAAAATAATGGAAAGAATAAAAAACATGAATAAAAGTATTAAATTTTTTGGTGATATTGCCTTCAAAAACATCCTGATTTACATATCTTTGTGACATAAAAGTTGAGGAGAAGAAAATTTCTACCAATTACCATATGTTCATTATGTTTTATTAACATGATTTTTCTATATGAATCACATTCATTTAGCATATTTTCAAAACAAAATAAAATATAATACGTTACTTTATTATTAGTGGTGTCTATGATAGAATGTGTTGCAGTGATTTGAATTTCATACCATGTCGTTGTACCAAGGAAGTCCTTCTTCATGACCATGGTGGTGCAAGTAAGTCAATAAATCAAGCCACATAACAAAAATATTTCAGGACAAAAACATAAGTGAGACCATTTATACTAATATAACATCAACACGTAATACATGATCTATATCTCTAAATAAAACTAAGTGAAATATAATATAATAAAATAATCCACTGCTCAAAAAATGTCAATTCATATTTAGTTGATGTAATATAATTATCCACTGCTCGAATACATGATCTCCTGCTCTAAAATACATGATCCACTACTCTAAAATACCTAATACACTGCTCTAAAAAATGATCCATTGATAAAATAAAACGCATGATCTAGTTCTCAAACAAAATACATTATCCACTAACCAAACAAAATGCATGATCCACTACCAAAAAAAAAAGAATGATCCACTGCTCAAATAAGAAACTTGTTCAAATGCTATAAAAATGATCAGGTACTGAAATAAAATACATGATCAAATCCACTTATCATATAAAATACAAGATCCACCACTGTAAAAATTGATCCACTTCTCTAAAACATGTGAAAGTTATATTTTGTAGAATTAAAATTATCTAATAACTGATATAAAATAAAGTTGATCCACTACTCTAATATATGTTAAGTGATATTTTACAGAATCAATGAACTAAGATGAAATAATAATGGAAGGATGTATTCATTTTTTTGTAAAAATTGATGGAAGTGAAAAACTTTTAAGCAAATAGAAATATTAAAAATTTAATATAAGAGATAAAATAACTAAATCTCTGATGAAAATGTTTGTTGCAGTGTATATAATGAATAATGATGATAATAATATATAGATCATAATAAAATATTTCTTCATAAATCAATGAAGTTATTGTGAAAATTAAATGAACCCTTTTATCCACTGAAAATTAAGTGAACCCATAAATTATTGTACATTTAACCAAAAAGTGACATCAATCCATTAAAAACCATTCAAGACAGAGACTTGAAGGTGTTGCTAATAGGCCACAAGACTTTAATGGATCCAGGAGGCTAAATAAAGTGAAACATGATATTGTTTTTGACCAATAATGAAAATAATACATTAAAGGGATAATATTCACAACCATGAGTTCATAGATAATGCCAGCCAAGACAAATAATCAAATATGGCAGAAACATGAAATGCATGAAAAGCTCAAACAAAACATGAAAATCATGAAATATGAAAATCATAAAACATGAAAAGTGTGATTAAATACAAAAATATATTAAATAAATAATCAGTTAGATTAGATGAGATTACATACAAAATAGTCTAGGATTGCTAGGTACTGACTTTAACTGAACCATCACTTTCCCATTCATAAATTTGTTCTCTGATGGATACCCATCTCCTGAAGAACAAAATACTCAAAATATAATTTATAGATAGTCTCACATAAGAACCAACCTAACAGTTCACAATAATGTTCTTATTACATCTTATTTACTCTTCTATCAAACTAAAACTACCAATTAACAACCAAAACTACCTATAGGAGACAACCACTCATAAACCAATAAAAAATAAAAATAAACCAACCCCCATCTACATTTATCATTTCCAAATTTTCAATTTAATTTCCCATAACATACCCATCATAGCATTCATAGTTCATATTTAATGACAAACCATTAATATTTCATCAACCAATCACTGAATTTAAATTTATTATTTCTATTATAGTCCCCTCCAACCCATTTTAATCATTACCATCTTTAATTAACATTCCACAATTTTTTTATTCCATCCACACAATAGTTTTAATATTTATTAATTCCATTTCATCCCATACAATCAAGAATCATGAATCGAATCTCGACACTATCCACCATTTATAACCAAATAGCCCTAAATAATTTTCATCACCTCATAACCAGCCCACATCATCTACCAATCATCTTGCATTCCAGATCCCATGCATTATGTAAAATAGTGAACCCAAAATTAAACTACCCTTTACAACCCAACCACATCACAACCACTAAAATATCTATCAACAACTTCACCCTTTATCAGATCCACATCTACACAACAACAAGGATAAATATATTTCAAGGAATATATAGTAAATGGATCATCATAAACTTACTTCCTATATCAATTATTAAAACAACATTTTTAATTATGATCTTCGCTTATTAATTAATTATGAAAAGTGAATTCAGCAATCAAACACTACAATAATTCATGAAAAACTTTCATAGTATTTATGGGGATCATGAAAAGAAACACAACAAAAAATAATAGTTCTTTAATTTTAAAAGTAATGAATATATCAGGAATATTATAATACAAATTTCAGTCTCCTCGCATAATTTTTTATTTCTATTTAATAACTATTTCCCTATTTAGTTATTCATACTATTTAATTTTAGATAACACTATAGTAATACTAATACATAAATAAAAAAGAAATGTATATGTAAAAGTAATAACATCACGTCAATTTTTATTATTCACCATGTCGTTATATGTTATCTTCTTAATGTTAATTCATTATAATTACCTAGTGGAAAAAAATCATGATGACCTCATAATGTTTGCAACATAAGAGAGAGAAGTCTTGAATTCCCTGCCTCATTGGTAGCTTTAAGTCACAATTCACAAATTAAAGGAAGAGAAGTGATGATCACGTCCTTGGAAAACATAATAGAGGACTCTAGTCAATTGTAGGAACTAACTTGACTAAAATGGTGAATCTTGGATCATCTAGGATTGAGGAAAATTAAAGAATCTGACATGATTATTTTTAAGTAATATACAAAAATTCTATTGGATTTCCCCAAAATAATATATCAAACCATTCTTTTAGTTCATATCAATTCGAATGTGGATTAATTCTCCCTCACATTACCCATTTAAATATCCCAAAAATCTCACATGTCAAATATATATTCATTATTCATTAACATATATTAATTCCTTGATTTCTTTATAAATATTTCCACTTATTTTTTAAAAAACAAATTCATGATCTAGGGGGGATGAAATTTCACTAAGGGATTATGTATCATCATTTCATAATACATCACCACTAATTTTATAATACAAAAATTTCATAATACATGGGATGTCTTATGAAATCATGAAGTCGTATAAAATGACTCGAGATATTGTATGAAATTAGGTAAGTAATCTAAAATGACTCATGATGTCATATGAAAATGACAAGTCATGCAAAATGGATTCTAAAGTTATATGAAATTAGAGTAAGTGATATAAAATGACTCCCAAAGTATTATTATGAAATCAAAAAGTCATATAAAATGACTCCTAATGTCATAGAAAATTTGGGTTGTTATATGAAATGACTTTAGAAGTCATATGAAATGGAGGATTCAAGCAAAATTTCTTCAAAAATTGACTTTGAACTCTGATAAATATCCCATAAATTTCATACCAAAATAAAAAAATCATATGAAATACTATAATAAGTTATATGAAATAATTTAATCTTACAAAAAACAAGGGAAATGGCCAAAATTCAACTAAACTCAAAAACATAGATTTTCCGTTAAATGTTATAAAAAAATATGATTTACTTTAAAAATAGATTAATTAAGTTAAAATTTTATATTATTATAAATTTTTACAAAAACCCATTTAATATTCAAATTATAATTTTAAAATAGTATTTTCTAATAAATATTGTAACGACCCGATTCCGGAAGCCACCCAGAGGTGCCTCGTGCCCAGTTCGCCACATGACCTCAAGCGCATTTCCCTAAATACCAGAGGCTATCGACTAGTAGAGAGGGCCTTGGTAAGTTATTGGGGAAACTATTCCCTCATTTGGTAAGGTATACAAGAAAATAACTAACAGTAAATAGCGGAAGGAGTAAACAATACACAACAACTGAAATCAAACAGCGGAAGAAATAAATATATAACAATGATGATAATGATGCAGCAAGTACAAGGATCTAAGGAAAAAACCAAACATAACAATGTGCTGAAATACAACTGAACACAAGTACTAAAGCAACATCAAAGGAAAAACAGATGAGCAACTCCTCAGGATCGCAAGTCTTGGCTCGGTCCCATACTCTCCATCTCCGGTGCAATCAAATACTTGAAGTAGAAGGGTGCTTGCCCTTATCTATTCCTGCAACAAAAAAGTCTGCTTGGGCCCAAAAGAACGGCCCAAATAGGGTGTGAGATGCAATTCCAGTATGCAATCACCCAAATATTTGTGCCTAACAGTCAATGAATACAAGGCAAGTAAGAGTGCAGGAAGCAGTAAATAGAAAAGCACATAACAGCTACAGTCCTCAGTTTTATCATATAAGGTACACAAGTAAACAAACAAAAACAAGAAGAAAAATAGGTAACCCTCTGGTTAGCTCTCACAGCCTTACCCCTATGGTTCAACCTACAAGTACTAGAAACCCTCTAGGAGTCACACACAGTCTCACCCCTCTGGTTCAGCTAAGAGTAGACTTTCTGAGGAAGCACTCATTGTCAATTCCCCCTATATTCTCATATCATGCTAAAGGATCTCTGGGGAAGCACTCAACATCTCATTCCCCCTGTGGCCCACGTCGAGGAACTACATACTCTCTAAGGAAGAACTCATCGTCAATTCCCCCCTTTGGTCTCGCATCGTATTAAAAGACACTCTGGAGAATCCCTTAAATCCATTCTCCCTATGTTCCACTACACTAGGTTCTCACAGTCCTGTGTGAAAAATAAAACATGCCCAGTGCGTGTGCATCGCCCAAGTAAACCTCAAGAACTACTTGGCTATCAATCTAAGGCTCAACAACATAACAAAGCAACTGTTCATCTATCCTACAACTAGGCATGGAAACTGGAAAACACCAAACAGGTAGAACTAGCATAGAAAACATCCAGAGTACAGTAAAAACTACCATAAACATAGGCAAAACATCTGCTCTAGCAATCAAGCACAGCAGGCAATACAACAAGGGAAAAATAGGAACATGCAATACCCCGTTCAAGGGTATTTGTGGAATTTGAATAAAATACTCATCGACTTTCTATAGAAAGGCACAAACCACCTACCTGGATGCTAGGAGATCAATATACTTAAGCCACACAGATTGATTCTCCTTATAAAGACGAAGATCTATGAAAATGCAGAAAAATTTCAACCAATGATAACTTGAGAAAGAAGAGTAATTGGAAAACAAGACTCAAGAAGAAGGTAGAACTCACCTCTACGCTTCCAACGCAATCGATAGAGCTCGAATCGGAGAATGGACGGAGAGGTGGGGGCTCGTCGAAGATTCGTGGATCCTCGGTGCTCTCGGATGAACGGAACCTAGAATAAGCAAGTTCTGTCCATCAGGCGTGACCCCGGTGCGTTTAGTGAAAAAAAAAGTACACGGCATGTACTTGTAGTGTACATGGCGTGTACTAGGTTTTTTCCGTACTCTGCCAAAATCGGCCTCCACGTCACCCCTACACACCGTGTGTGTGGCCCGGACATGGCCAGCACACAGCTTCGAGCCGGAAAAGAGTACACAACGTGTACTCAGAAAGTACACGGTGTGTACGTCAAAAATTTCCAGAAACTTTAGTTTTCCCAAAAACTCTAGAAAAAGGGGAAACATACCAGAGATGAGGATCCGGGTTCTTACAAACTTTCCCCCTTAAATAAATTTGACCCATAATTTCCCTAGAGAGGCATAGAAGAAGAAACCCCGAACAACTCCAGCCACTGCGATCATACATCAGCCTCCCTCTCCCAGGTCTCATCCTATACTTTCCCGTGTTTCCATAGTACATGTACTAGAGGAACAGACTGCCCATGGAGAACCTTCATACTACGATCGAAAATCCGGATAAGATGCTCCTCGAACGACGCATCCGCTTCAAGATCAACCTCCTCAGGCTGAAAGACATGAGATGGGTCTGAAGAGTTACATTTGAGCTGAGAGATGTGGAACACGTCGTGCATGGCTCGGTACCTCTGTGGTAGCTACAACCGATATTCGACTGGCCCCACTCTCTCCAAAACCTCAAACGTCCCGACGTACCATGGTGAAAGCTTACCCTGACTCTGAATCCTCTTCTGTCCCAACCTCGGTGCGACACGCAGGAAAACCTGATCCCCGACCTCAAACTCTAGAGGTCGTCTCCGCTGATCAGCATAAGACTTCTGTCGAGACTGTGTTGTATCCATCCTCTTCCGAATCAACTATATCTTCTCTGAAGTCTCCTGAACAAGACGAGGTCCCAGGAAAGCTACCTCTCCTACCTCCAACCAGCATAAGGGTGATCGGCATGGCCTACCATACAAAGCCTCGTATGGTGCCATCTAAATGGTCGCCTGGAAACTGATGTTGTAGGAAAACTCCACCAGAGTAATATGATTCTCCCAAGAAGCACCAATTTCTAGGATGCAAGCTCGGAGCATATCCTCAAGAACTTGGATCGTGCACTCAGACTGGCCATCAGTCTGGGGATGGTATGCTATACTCAGAAGTACCTGGGTACCCAAGGCCTTCTGAAGTCCCTTCCAGAACCAAGAAGTAAAGTGTGCATCCCTGTCTGAAACAATGGAGAGGTGGACTCCATGTAGACGTACGATCTCTCTGATGTAAATTTTCCCCATATCATCGACACTGAAGGTCTCCTTGATCAGAAAGAAGTGAGAAACCTTCGTGATCATGTTGACGACAACCCAAACATCATCGTTCCCCTGAGGCGACCTCGGAAATCCGGTCATGAAGTCCATCACACCATCGTTCCACTTCCACTCCGGAATGGGTAACTGCTAAAAAAGCCCCGCTGGTCGCTGATGCTCTGCTTTCACCTGCTGACAAGTAGAACATCTCATGACAAAACCAGCAACATCCTTCTTTATACCTGGCCACCAGTATTGGCGATAAAGATCCCAATACATCTTGGTGATGCCAGGATGAACTGCCCAAACTGAGGAATGAAAATCCCACATCAGCTCCTTGCGTATGTCTGCTGGAACCCACACGCATCCCTAGAAACACAAGATCTCATCCTCACCCACTGTCCATCCAGGAAGTGGGTCCTCTCCTGATACACTTGTCTGCAGGACTAAGCCTTCTGAGTCTGATAGTTGCCTCATCTATACCCGCTCAAATAGTGTAGAGGTAACAGCTACAGAAGATAGGAAGTTCCGTCCCTGCCTGTCGTGCGCCTCCAGATGCATCTCAGAGAACAGAGCCATAAGCTTCCACTCACTGATGGCCTCCTGAACTGCCTAAATCTGAGTTCTCCTGCTCAACGCATCAGCCACTGAATTTCCCTTTCCCAGCGTATAGGAAAGCTCGAAATCAAAATACTGAAGATACTCAACCCACCTGTGCTGCCTCATATTCAGATCAAGCTGAGTGAAGATATACTTGAGACTCTTCTAGTCGGTGAATACCACAAAGTGATCTCCCAGAAGATAATGTCTCCAACAACATAAGGGATGAACAACAACTGCCAACTCTAGATCGTGCGTAGGGTAGTTCCTCTCATGTGGCCTCAACTGCTGAGACCCGTACGCAATGACCCCATATCCCCGCATAAGCACAGTTCCCAGCCCGATACCTGAAGTATCACAATAAATAGTGTAGCTCTTGCCTGGCTCTGGAAAGACTAGTATCTGTGCTGAAGTCAATCTTCCCTTCAGCTCCTGAAAGGATGACTCATAAGAATCTGACCTTAAGATCTTTTCCCCCTTCTTAGTCAGACCTGTCAAAGGTGCTGCTAGGCGTGAAAAGTCCTGAATGAAGCGTCTTTATTATCCAGCCAGCCCTAGAAAACTCCGTACCTCAAAAATGTTCTTCGGCTGCTCCCAGGAGACTACAGCTCTCACTTTCTCTAGGTCTACAGATACTCCTACCTCTGAGATGACGTGACCCATGAAGTGAATCTGGTCCATCCAAAAGTGGCACTTAGAGAGTTTAGCATAAATCTGATGCTCTCTCAGTGTACACAGAACGATCTCAAGATGTGTGGAATGGTAGTGTAGAGTGTGATAGTACACTAAGATATCGTCCACAAAGACCACAATGAAGGAGTCCAAGTAAGGATGGTACACTCGGTTCATCAGTGCCATGAAAACTGCAGGCGCATTTGTGAGACCGAACAGTATGACTGTATACTCGTATAAACCATACCTACTCCTGAAGGCTGTCAGAGGTATATCTGATGGTCTAACGCACAACTGATGATAACCGGACCTCAAATTGATCTTTGAGAACACCTAGGTTCCTCGAAGCTGATCAAAGAGGTCATCGATCCTTGGAAAGGGATACCGGTTCTTGACCGTCAACTAGTTCAACTTCCAATAATCCACACAAAGCTGAAGGGTACCGTCTGCCTTCTTTGCAAATAGGACAGGATAACCCCAGGGAGAAGTGCTGGGTTGGATGAAACCCTTTGCTTGTAACTCCTCCAACTACTTCTTGAGCTCTCACAACTCAGGTGTAGCCATCCTATAAGGAGGAATGGACACTGCTGCTGCTCTTGGAACGAGCTCAATAGAAAAGTCTACCTCATGCTCTAGAGGCAAGCCCGAAGAGTCCTCTGGAAAGACGTACCTAAAACGATCCACCAATGGAGGAAAGTCCAACTACGAAGTCCACTGATCATCCATATAAAGACTAGAAATCTAGTCTATAACCCTTCCTAGACCATGATGCTTGTGTCCTACTCGACTCACCTGAACATCCCATTCACCTCTATGAAGAAAAGATTCACCCTCTAGTGAAACGAAACTCACTCTACGGTGATAACAGTTGACGACTGCCTGGAAGGGAACAAACCAGTCCATCCCAGGGATGACATTATTGTCAGTCATCTCTAAGAAGTAGAGATCCTATAAGAAACGATACCCTGTAACCTCAAGAGGGCACTCTCTACACTAACATACACTAGATGTCCTCATCCCCAAAGGTGTGTCTAGTGTAAAAGAGTCGGCAGAAGAAAAGATGCAGAGCCCAAGGCTCTACATGATAGCAACAGAGATAAATCTATGTGTAGCACCAGTATCGAAAAGAGATGATGATAAAACTGAGGCTACTAAAATCGTACCTTAAAATATAGAACGATCGGGATCCCGCTCGTGATAGGTATGCTCCACGGTGAAAGACTGGCCTAAACCACGGCCCTGCGCCCCTGGATGACCACTCTGAGCTGATCCACCTTGCTGGTGCTGAGGGACTGGTGGCTGACCGCAACGGCCTCGACCTCCCCCTCAGCTCGAATGGCCGGAAGAACTCCAGTTCCCCGACTGGTGAGAAACCGGTGGTGATGCTCCTGAATGAGGAGTCATGGAAGAACCCCTGTCACTAGTTGCTGGTGAGAAAACCTGGAAAAAACATTGAAGGTGACCCATATTGCCGCAAGATCGGCACTCCACGGGGTCTCTCTGGCATTGCAGCCTCGTGTGCCCTGATTGGCCACACTGGTATCATACCACCTGGCTGCCGGACGATGCATCTTGCTTCCTCGGATCACCGTGCGTAGACTCCCTACAACTCTTCTTGCTGTCATCTGGAGGGAAACTAGCTCTACAAGTAGAACCGCCCTGGCTCGCAGCTCCGGAGTCTCTCTGATTGCGCTCCGCAATCAGTGCTTGATTAACGATGGAAGTGATGGAATTCAAGTGGAAGATATTCACCTACGAGCGGATCTCCCACCTGAGACCATCCTCAAACATCCTTGATAAGAACACCTCACTCCCATACCAGAGGGGTGTGAAACAATGAAGCTCGGTGAAACGAGAGGAATACTCTATCACAGAAAGAGTACCCCTCTCTAAGCTCATGAACTCCCAGGCTCGATTGGCCCTCAGGGTCTCTGGGTAGATGTAGTCATAGAACACGCACTGGAACTCCTCCCAAGCCATAACCTGCTGATGACCTGCCTGTGAGATCACGTCCCACCACCTATTGGCGGAGTCACGGAGCATGTAGGTAGCGAACTTGACCCGCCTCTCTGTAGGTGTCTCCAGATGCTCGAAGATAGTCAGCATGGCTTCCAGCCATGACTCTACAGCTTGTGTTCCTCCTTCCCCCGAGAAAGTAGGAGGATGCTGCTGCTGAAAAACCCGCGTCAAGTCTTCCATAGTCGAGGAAAGAGGCGATGCTCCTTAAAAGGTCTAAATCATCCTCATAAACCCTTCCCTGAACTGTGCATCAGTGCCTACAACTTGTATGACAACCGGTTCCAAGGCTAGCCCGACTAGAGGATCGACAAGGAGTCCCTGATCAGCCATATCTGGCATCTGATCACTGCCTGATGACAGACGTACAACTGAAGGACGTCTCGGAGGCATAACTCTTAAAGATCAAAAGCACACCTTAGATTAGGATTGACAAAGGCAGAGAACATAAGGTACAAAACAGAAACAGAAGAGGAAAATGGTTAAGTTTTACAAAACATGACTACACGACGTGTATAAAAACTACACGGTGTGTCTTCATAAGACACTGACATGGGCGTGTACCCCTTCCCTACAGGTTGTGTAAAACTACACGCTGTGTTGACCCCACACATGGCATGTACTTGAAAACTATTCCCCTGCCCGAGTCTCTTAACACGGCTAACCCACATGGTCCGACTTAACTCGAGACTACACGGCGTGTTCTGAACAAACATGGTGTATACTAGAAAAGGCCTCGGCGGCCCGTGTTGTTAAATACATGGCCGTCTACATGGCGTGTTCTGAACAAACATGGCGTGTATAGGTGAAGGTGACACCATCCCATGTTTTTCGTGACACGGCCGAGTACTTGAACAAGACTACATGGCATGTTCCGAAAACAACACGGCGTGTCTAAGAGAAGGTGATGCCGACCCATGTTGTTCGTGACACGACCGGGTACCGGGATGAGACTACACGGCATGTTCCTTTACAACATGGTGGGTTCTACTCGAGCTTCCCCGACCCGTGTTTTTAGTGACATGGCCGGGTACACGACTCCAAACTACACATTGTGCACCAAACGTACACGGCGTGTTCCTGAAGTTATTTCTACAACGGCATGTCTCTTCTCACACAGTCAGTGAGACACCCTAAAAACTACATGGCATGTAGTCAAAAAGTACACGCCATGTATTCTGGGTTTTTTTCTGGGTAGTAGCTCAGAAACTGCACAGAATCCCAGAAACACTGAAAACAAGTCAAAGAGGTGCCAAATTCCGATCTGTGAGGGCCTATACTCCCCGCAAATCAAAGCTTGGCATCCCCTAAAGTCATAGACAAGAGAAAATAGGATTATGATCCACCAATTTCCGATTCAAGAGGACCCATAACACCTCAAGAATCAAAATTTGGCATTCATTTAATCAAAGTGGAATACAAACAATCCTCTAACAAGGCAGCAGAGATTCTATCAAGCATCTATCACAAAAGCATTCATAATCAACACAAAGTCTATCACAACAGCATGCAATTGCTAATTCACCCAAGATGGCATGGAAAGAATGCATGGCATGTCATTTCTAAAAGTGCCTATATGATGTATGAGATAGAATACCCTCATCTCATCGGGTTGCGACAGAACCATAATCGTCAAGAAAAATAACAACATAAAGCATGTGAATCACTCTAGGTGAAATCATATCAACCGTAAAATCTCAAAACCAGAAAACTGCAATTAAGGAGGTAGTATGGATTTTCCTTGTGCACGGGTTAGCTAATCCCAAGCACAGCTTAATACCAAGTACCGAATCCGTCCTATCCCTGGCTAAAGTCTCAAAACAGTAAAGCAAGAGAAAATAACTCCTCTAATACAATTCTCTAATGACCCGATTCCAGATTCCACCCAGAGGTGCCCCATGCCTGGTTCGCCACATGACCTCAAGTGCATTTCCCCAAATGTCAGAGGATTCCGACTAGCAGTGAGGGCCTTGGTAAGTTATTGGGGAAACTATGCCCTCATTTGGTAAGGTATACAAGAAAAGAACTAACAGTAAATAGAGGAAGCAATAAACAATATACAACAACTAAAATCAAACAGCGGAAGAAATAAATATATAGCAATGATGATAATGATGCAGCAAGTACAAGTATCTAAGGAAAACAGCAAACACAACAACGTGCTGAAATACAACTGAACAAAAGTAATAAAGCAACGGCAAAGGAAAAACAGATGAGTAACTCCTCAGCATCGCAAGCCTCGGCTCGGTCCCATGCTCTCCAGCTCTGGTTCAATCAAACACCTGAAGTAGAAGGGCGCTTGCCCTTACCTATTCCTACAACAACAAAGTCTGATTGGGCCCAAAATCATGGCCCAAACAGGGTGTGAGATGCAATCCCAGTAGGTAATCACCCAAATATTTGTGCCTAACAGTGAATGAATACAAGGCAAGTAAGAGTGCAGGAAGTAGTAAATAGAAAATCACATAACAGCTACAGTCCATAGTTCAAGCATATAAGGTACACAAGTAAACAACCAACAAGAAGAAGAAAAACAGGTAACCCTCTGGGTAGCTCTCACAGCCTAACCCTTATGTTTCAACCTACAAGTACTAGCAACCCTCTAGGAGGCACACATAGTCTCACCCCTCTGGTTCAGCTAAGAGTAGACTTTCTAAGGAATGACTCACCGTTAATTCCCCCTATAGTCTCGTAACATGCTAAAGGGTCTCTGGGGAAGCACTCAACGTCTCATTCCCCCTATGGCCCACGTCGAGGAACTACAATCTCTCTGAGGAAGCACTCATCGTCAATTCCCCCTGTGGTCTCACATCGTATTAAAATACACTCTGGAGAATCCCTTACGTCGATTCTCCCTATAGTCCACTACACTAGGTTCTCATAGTCCTATATGAAAAATAAAACATGCTCAGTGCGCGTGCATCGCCCAAATAAACCTCAAGAACTACTTGGTTATCAATCTAAGGCTCAACAGCATAACAAAGAAATAGTTCCTCTATCCTACAACTAGGCATGGTAACTGGAAAACGCCAAACAGGTAGAACAAGCATAGAAAATATCCATAGTACAGTAAAAACTACCATAAACACAGGCAAAACATCTACTCTAGCAATCAATCAAAGGATGCAATACAACAAGGGCAAACATGAACACACAATACCCCGTTCATGGGTACTGGTGGAATTTGCACAAAATACTCATCAAATTTCTACAGAAAGGAAAAAACCACCTACCTGAATGCTAGGAGATCAATATACTTGAGCCACGCAGATTGATTCTCCTTAGAACGACGAAGATCTACGAAAACGCACAAAATGTTCAACCGATGATAACTTGATAAAGAAGAGGAATTGGAAAACAAGACTCAAGCAGAAGGGAGAACTCACTGCTGCGCTTCCAACGCAATCGATAGAGCTCGAATCAGATAATGGACAGAGAGGAGGGGGTTCGTCAAAGATTTGTAGATCCTTGGCGTTCTCGGATGAACGGAACCTAGAAGAAGCAAGTTATGTCCTTCAGTCGCGACCCCGGTGCGTTTAGTAAAAAAAATAAAAGTACATGGCCTGTACTTTTAGAGTACACGGCGTGTTCTAGGTTTTTTTGTACTCTTCCAAAATCAGCCTCCACATCACCCCTACACACTGTGTGTGTGGCCCGGACATGGCCATCACACAGGTTCGAGCGAGAAAAGAGTACACGGTGTGTACTCAGAAAGTACACGGCGTGTACTTCAAAAATTTCCAGAAACTTTATTTTTTCCAAAAACTCCAGAAAAAGGGGAAATATACCTGAGATGAGGATCTGAGTTCTTACAAATACCCCTAGAACACAAAAATCCTTATAAAACACCATAATACTTCCCAATACCCAAGAATAAAAAGGTAACAAAATCAGGGATGATTTATTCCTTTAGACATTCCATAGTACCCACTATTAATTTATATTTTTCTTTATTTTTATTATAATATTGTAAGTATATATTTTGAAAAGGAATTTTGAAATAAAAAAATGTTAAATTTTAAAAAATAAATCAAAAGATGTGCCATCCCCCTTAATGCCTTTTAGATAAATCTGAAATGCCTAAATGCGTGTAACTTATTTTCACTGGATTGATGATATGTAAAATGCATTACCACCCAAAATGAATTTTACGTTTTATTAGGTGAAATATATTTGAAGATAAACCGAATTACTTCTAATAAAAAGAAAAATTAATTTGGGACGGTAATGCCTCTTTTCCCATTCACTATAAAAGCCACCACCCCCACACCATTTACTCAATTTTTTCTTTCTCTATCTAAACATCACCACTCTCTCTCTATGTTTTTATTGGGTTTTTTATCCCTTGTGTGATACTTTACTGCTAGGATTAAAAGAGTGAAATATTTTTGAATCATCATTTAAAGGTAATTTTTCTAATTTATTTTAATGTTTATTAGTTATATAGTTGTTTCGTGGTTAGTTAGTTTTAGTCATTTAATTTAATTTTTTTAGTAAGATAGATATATTTTTTAAATAACAGTCAGTATTAGTAAGTAAATTATTACTATTTAATTATGATTATTTAGTAATTAATTTATAATTTGTCTTAGTAATGGTACTGATATTATAAAATGATTATTATTTAGTATGACTTGCTCATTTTTAAATACTAGTGAAAAAATTATCAACCAATGATAATTAATAAAGTAATCATTATGAACATAAAATTAACTAATAAATAACTAATAACTAATTTCTTAGTAATTAGTCATTAATATTAATTAAAAGATGAATAAATATTAGTTAAATAATGAATAACTACTAATTAACTAATAATTAGCTATTAAATAAATAATAATTACCAAAAGATTAATGAATGATTATTGAATGACTAACTTATAGTTAAATAATTATTAAATAATGATTAGAAAATGGTCAAATAATGATTTATTATTAATTTACTAATAATAATATAATTATTAAGTAATGATTAATCAATAATTAAATAATGGTTAATTGTTAATTAAATTTTAATTAAGTTTAAATTAAATACATAATAACTATTAAATACTAAAGAAATGATTAAGTATTGATTAACCTTTGATTTACTATGGATTAACTTAGGAGTAAATAATTATTGTATAATTATTAACATAATATTAACTTTGGATTAACATATGATCAAATAATTATTAGCTAATGATGATATAATGATTATCTAATGATTAACTAAAAATTAATTAATGGTTAACTACTAATTTACTAATAATTAAATATAAACTCACTAAAAATAATTTTTAATTAACTAATGATTATTTATTGATTGATGATTGATTAATTAATGATTAAGGCATGATTATGTTAGGGTTAACTAATAATTAAGCAATTATTAATTAATGATAAGCTAATGATTTACTAATAATTGAATAATGATTAAATAATGATTAAGTAATGATTAAAAAATAATTAC
Source organism: Viscum album (assembly GCA_963277665.1). Classification (NCBI taxonomy): domain Eukaryota; kingdom Viridiplantae; phylum Streptophyta; class Magnoliopsida; order Santalales; family Viscaceae; genus Viscum; species Viscum album. The sequence continues at coordinate 1,424,479,733 of OY728134.1, read as the reverse complement.
TTAATAATTAAATGTTAATTAAATATAAACTATATTAATAATAACTATTAAATAAATAATGATAAACTAATCATTAATGAGTGATTAAATAATTATTGTTCATTGATTAAGGAATGGCTGAATTTGGATTAACTAATGATTAAGTAATGTTGAACTATTGATTAACTAATGATTAAGAAGTATTTAATTAATGATTGAATATTAATTAATTGTAAATTAACTAATTAAAAACTATTAATTAACAAATTATTAACAAATGATTAATGAGTGATTAATGAATTATTAATGAATGATTAAGGTGTGATTAAATTTCGGTTATGTAATGACTAACTTAGTATTAAGTAAGTCTAAACTAATAATTCAGTAATGATAAATTAATGATTAATTATAGATTAGATAATGATTAACTAATGATAAACTAATGATTAAACAAAAAATAATTAATGATTATCTATTAAATAAATATTAATTAACTATTAATTAACTATAAATACAGTACATAATAACTATTAAAAAATAAATGGTTAATGAATGCTTAACAAATGATTAACGAGTGATTATAAAATGATTAATAAATGATTAAAGAATGTTTAACTTATGATTAACTGGTTATTAACTAATTAATAATTAATTATTATATTAATTATTAAGGATTAAATAATTACTAGCTACTGATTAACATTTCATTAACATATGATTAACTTAGGATCAAAGAGGCATAACTACATGTCAAAGAGGCCAACTATACACCTAATTTTTTAGTCTCAAGGGATCTAAATTATATAATTCACGTTCACTTTTATAAATATCTTTAAATACCATTAGGAAAATTAAAATATCAAATTTAAAACATTAGTGACAACATTGAGGATATAAGAATTTTTTTTGAAAATTCATTAAAGTAAATATTGTGTGGTTATACAAGCTATTAAATCCATTTCTAGATACTACAAGTTGATGTGGATTTAGAAAATTTATACATAGGTGAAATAACCGTGAAAAGGTATAATTAGAAATTGAATCTATTATCACCTAGTTCACAAAAAAAAAGAGTCCTTGCAGAAACCTAGTTTTCCACTCTTGAGTGATATTTTTTAGATAAATCAAATTCTCTTTATAAACTACTGAACATACCTTTTGTAATATTCAAAATGTGACTATAAAAAATTAGTGACATTATCGAGGATATAAGAAAAAATCTAAAAAATTGGAAAAGTAAAGATTATGTGGTTACCTAAGTAATCAAATCCTTATCTAGATACTAAAAGTGGATTTGGTTCTAGAATAGTTGTACCTAGGGTAATAACCTTAAAAAGGGTTCATTGGGAATTGACATAATCGTCAACTAGTGCATGCTAAAGAGGCCTTGTTGCACACCCTGTTTGATACACCTAGAAAATATACTTTAAATTATTCACATTCTCTTTATAAACTATTGAATATACCTTCAGGAATATGAACATTTTAACTACAATAATTTAGTGATGTCATTGATGCTATAATAAAACATTCTAAAGATTAGGTATAGTAATGATTATGTGGTTATTTGAGAAATTAAATCTCTTTTTGGATACTACATATGAATGTGTCTCTTGAATAGTTGTACCTAGGGGTAATAACCCTGATAATGTTGCATTGGGATTTGGCTCAAAATCAAATGGTGCATGAGAAAGAGGTTTTTATGCACACCTAGTTTGACAATTCCAAAGGATATTATTTAGATGGTTCACATTATATTTATAAACTAATGAATATAACTTTATTAATATTAAAATTTTGACTATGAAATAATAGTTACATCATTGGGGATATAAGAAAAAATTCTAAAAAATCAGTAACATAAAGATTATATAGTTATCCAAGAAATGAAATCATGGTCTAGAGACTACAAGTCAATGTGGCTATAGCATATTTATATATAGGGATAATAAAACTGAATAGGGTACATTGGGAATTGACATGATCATAAAATAGTGCATGAAAAAGGGTCCTTCCTATATATCTGGTTTCTCACTCTCATGGTATATTATTTAGTTGATTCACATTCTCTTTATGAACTACTAAAAATATAATTTTATCATCATAACATGAAATAACTTTACAAAATTACTACATGTTCAATGCTACATGATTATTCCTCATTTTCTATATTAGTTACACTATCATAATCTTGGTGAAAATCATTTTTCACAAAGAAAATAATGTTTGTATGTGTCTACTTCTACAAGGAAGTTATTCAAATTGATCAAGGAGATTCATATAGTATGAAACTATAAAAAATAGTTAAGATATCTGATTGTGTTTCCTAAAGAGAACTTTGGGAAATAATTCATAGTTTGTTAAATATTATATATGGTCAGGATATCCAGACTATTATCTATAGAAATTTTTAATTATAGGATAAAAAATGGAATCTATATTATCTATTGGTTGATTATGGGGACTAGTTAAAAGCAAAAGAATTATTTAACCAACAATATAATAATTCTTTAATAGATTTATATGTGGAAGTTTCTACTCTCCAACATAAATGTGTTATTGTATGGAGATATTGGAATACAGTAGTCATTGAAGAAGGTCCATCCCAATAATATTAGCCTATTCCTAATAATATAGTATAATATTACCAATATGATCACCCAGATATGATGCAAAATCATTTTGACAATGAAGAAGTGACTAATAATGGAATAGATGGATAAAATAGTGATGATTAGGAGGAAGATATAGAAGTTGTGGAGGAATTTATTAGAATTGTAGTATAAGTACAACAACCTTGACATAAAATAAATCATCCACCACTCTACACATCTTGGTTAGAATCAAAAGAATGTTTGAGTGAATTTTTTTATAATATTATGACACCTAAAATAGAGTTTACTATATTTGTATAAGATTAATTTAGTGAAATGGAAATAACAATATACATTAGAAGATATCTTCCCAGTAAAGATTACTTGAAAAATATACTTAAAAGATTTCATATTGAGAGACATTTTAGATATTTATTTCAAGAGTAAAACCCAAAAAAAGTAAAAAATATGGTGTGAGAAATATATTAATAATTGTATATTTTTATTAAGGTTGATTCTTGAAATGTATCTTAAAGGTTAGAGTATCTCTACGATTGAGGGATCTCATAATTTCAAGTTACCTAACCTAATACAATATCATACTTCATTGGATACAAAATGTGTGCCATATATTATTACTGAGATGATTAGGACCTTCCAAGATGTTCATATAATCCTTGTGTAGAAGAGGATAAAATAATTTGGTTGCAAGATTTCTTATGTAAAGGAATGGATGGTGAAAATAAGGTAATTGTAAAGGTGTATGGTGATTGGGATGACTCATGTCAGGTGTTTCTATAATTGATATCCATAATTAGATAAAACATTTAACTTTCTCTCACCTTGATATGAATGAATGTGTGCCCCAATATAATTTTCATGATCTATATCATGTAAAATTTCATCAGTTGTTATGGTAATTCATTCCATGTGTTGTCATGTTTTGTTTCTACAAATAGTTTACAAATATTAAAGGAAAATTTCTATATTGAAATTATATAGGAAATTGTTTTATTCTTTACACCCAAAATGGCTATTATTCACCTATACTACTTTCATTTTCCATTGCATATATGGAAAATTATCAATTGTGGAGTTGGTTTTTGGCATGTTTTAGAAACTGTTTCAACCATATTTAGTGTGTGTGTTTGAAATCTTATCATCATCATGAAATATATGAAGCAATCAATATAGGTCCTATTATGTAGAGATCCTAAAATTCACATCATCGACACTAAATCAAACACATTTCCAAAAATGTGGAAATAATTTTCATTGATGAAGATATGGAGAAGGATATCATTGAGATTTGTATATAATCCATTTCTTTCTACCATTTAATCATAATGATAAAATTAATTTGTGTATAATATGATCACTTTCATATAGCGTATAAGCAGTATTAATGAATGTTTGAGAAAAAATATGAAGGAATTCATAGGGTTAATAAAAGTTTGTATGATTACATGATGCATATTCCAAAAGAGAAATTTACATTGGTATATGATGGGGGAGAGGTATGAACACTTTACCAAAATCTTTGTGGAGTACACCAATGGCCTCTTCAAGGGGCATCAGAAGTAACCTATAACTAGCCTTGTTTAGGATATATTTCATTATTGTGTAAATTACATCGCAGAATAAGAAAGATAAACTGATAATGGGATTCAACAAGGTATGTGGTTTGGATAACACTTTCAAGAGATTGAAAATAACATTGTTGAATATTATGATTATAAATTGTGACTTTTCAATTAATAATATAGTCGATTGTAAGTGATTGAGTTTTGGTACCCCATCATAGGTAGTAGAGGTATAATGTTAGTGGTATTAATAGATGTGATGCATTTTCATTATTGAGTCTTCTAGGAATTTTAGTTTCCATGTGTACACTCCATTAAGTCTTGCTCTCCTGTAAAAATCTCATGGGAACCATATGTTGATCCAATGTACTAGATTGACACCATTTCTAACTATTGTAGTGCACCATGGATGCTTGTTTTGGAATTTTTTTATTTCTCAATGCTTGAAGAGTATATGAAATTGATACTTGACATCAGCAGGTTGTGACCATGAGGGAGACCAAAGTCCATCAAGTTTTAGAATGATATGGACTATCCTCAACAACAAGGAAAACAATTTAGATGCAATATAGTTCATATGGAAGGTCATAATAATAAACGATGCCTTAAAATTATTGGAACATGTTCTCACTCTAATCCATGATGATTTATTTCCTGCAAATGATGTAATTTCCCAAGTATTTAAAATTCATGATCTAATTTTTAATTAATGAAAATTAACCATTTCAAAAAATTGATGATATAAGTAAACATGTAAAGTGTTTAAAAGGACTCATGAATAATATCATTGGAAGAATTTCAATTCATCTATCGCACAATCACTTGATTATTCTTGTGTTTACTTGGATATCAATGTGAAGTCACTTCCACATTGTCACTTGGACTTCATGGTTAGTTGAAGTTCTTAATGGGGTAGGTTTTTAGGGACACTTCAAAGCATTTACATTTTTATGAGTTTGGACAAAAAATAATTTATTATCATAAAATCATAAATTTATTTGTAAAATGATAAACATGATATGGGATCATTAAAATATGGTGTTGTTGGACTAATACACAAAAATTATCAAACATTTTTTTCAAGAATAATGTAGATTTAATTATGTAAACTACATTATATGATGAAAAAAATCAATCAATATTATCTACTATAGAAAGATCAATGTGTGTTAACATAACTATTATGTTCTACATTCCTTTAGTTATAAATTTCTTACCAAAAATTTATATTTACATTTTACACTTAATATTTATATTATTCTTATAAATATATATGAAGGATACAAATATTCTCATATAGCAATATAGGCATGATTCATGTGAGGTACTAGTAGTTCATGAGTTTCAATGGATTTGGGTGTGTTGAGTACTTCATTATCATCACATTCCACCTCCAGTTGATAATCTAAAATACCTATATCATTTTGGATTCTATGTCATAGGTGTTTCTAATTATACATTCAAGGATTATAACATCCTTTCTTCCCATAAAAATAGATGGAGACCTGAGTCTCACACATTCCACATTTCTAATCGATTGATCACAATCACCCTTGAGGATGTGGAAATTATACTTGGTCTTCGTATCTAGGGTGTTGTAGTTATAGGACCCACCCACAGAGACTGGATTGAGCTTTTACATGTATTTCATGGCCTCAACATTGTGGGGTACGATAATTCTATATATGTAGGTTATCTTTCTATAAGATGGCTATATATGCACCTTTCACAATTATCCATTGATGTTGATGAGTATATTGACATGTGTCATGCCCATGAAAATATATTGCGGCTTATTGGAAGAAATTTTTTTAATGATCACTCCAGTATTAATGTCCACATGATGTATTTGGGGAATATGTGTTCTTATTATACACATACATAGAATTATTCAGGACATGTCGATCATATTTCAGTGATATAGGGAGATGTGGAATCCTCATTCACATGTGGGCATGGGAACACATCCCCCTATCCCCTATTGTTTCTGGTTCGAAGCTTCATATGGATGTGTTGTGTGACACGCCATGTGGGTGATGGTATAGTCACTCATATTTTTTGTTTTTTTATTATTATATGAGTTATTATACTTAATTTCTTATTCTTTATCAAATTAAATGTTTCACATTATAGGTGAAGTCTTGCTCACCAGTTCTTCAAGAACCTGAGATAGAATTCAGGTGCATACCATCTCATGATGGACAGTCTACTAACCACTGATGTACATATATAAATACTTCTATTTAATAATAAATTCCATAATATTATCATTTTAGGATATTAGTAAAAAATATTTTATAAAATGTCACATGTCCTTTCATATTTCATGGTTGTCATACTAGGCTCTATTTGACCACCTTCACTCATAATTCATTGATGGGATTAACAATTCCATGGTAGCAGTGTATCTCATTCACATTCTTATTTTTGAGTTTTACAGGGTTGATAGAGTTATGAAAAAATTTGGATTTGTTCACTATATTCCATTTCCACCAAGATATTAATAAGTTATTCATTCCCTAAAGCTGACAGGGAGGCAAGATGTTGATTGGTGAAGACAACATGAAGATTATCTCGACCATTGGGATAGACATGAATCTTTTCATATTGAGGGAATTTGTAATTTTCTATTTCATCTATGAGATGATCTAGAGTATGAGTGTTATAGAGTGAAGTCTAAAGGTTCCAGTTACAGCGAAATCATTGGATGGGGCATTACTTACTCAGTCTTTTTGTCATAATCGGTGATTAATCCAATATTTACACAATGATAAACACCTTAATCAACAGAATTATATTAATGAAATTGAAAATTTTTGGAACTAAAGCACACGATCATCACATATTATTTATAATTATTTTAAATAATTTATAATTTTCCTTGGAATTAATTATTTCTTTGTTGATGAATCAGACAATGTCTCTACATCGTATCATCATTTCATTATAGGAATCATGAGTACACTACTGTATTTTCATATATTTATGAGGATCTATTTGTGACGGGATCCCTTCGCAAAAAATCTTTTGCAATGTGGTCCCCTCGCAAATAGCTCTTTGTAGAAAACGGCATTGTAATTAGTATTTTTTTGACGAACCTATTGAAAAAAATACTAGTTTCCACGGGAAGAGGTCCCATCACAAATAGATCTCCAATGAAATACATTATATATACAAGAACTTGTTGCAATGGGCCCATCGCAAAAAGTATTTGCGACGAGACGATGACCCGTTGCAAATAGCTTTATGTTCTAAACTTCTTGCGATGGACCCGTCGCAAATAAGATTTAAAAATATATATATAATCTATTTACGACAGGGCCCCTTCGCAAAAGTCCCCATCACAAATACTTATTAAAATAAAAATATATATAATTATGATTTATGAAAAAATAATTATATTATTATTAAAATAATAAAAAAATAAAAAATACTGAAATTCTCAATATTTAAAAATAAGTAATAAAATAAAAAATAATAATAAAATTATGATTAATGAAAAAATGATATTAATATTATTAAAATAATAAAAAAATAAAAAATATTAAAATTCTCAATATTCACAAAAAATATAAAAAAATCATAAAATTTTATTATTATTATTAATAAAATAAACAAACATTAAAAAATATAATACTAATAATAAATAAAAAATAAAAAAATATTAAAAATAAAAAATAAAAAAATATATATGCAATATTCGCACCAATATAAAAGAAAAAAACCGTAAATAGTTCACATTATAAAAAATATTCAATTCCAACGTTTTTAAAAGAAAAAAAACACTGGGGGATAGTCTTCTAGAGGAGGTGGAGGAGCTGGAGGAGATGGTGGAGGAAACATCATCCCTAAACTACGAGTCAGATAGTGCATGTACTCCATCTGCTCCTGCTGCTGCTGCAGCCATCGATGCATGTCCTCCTCGTGATGCTGCTGCTGCTACTGATGCATCTCTTGTTTCTGCTTCTACAAACTCTCTATAATCTCAGTTTGAGCTCGCAACTGCTCCTAATACTATGAGTCAGAAGATGATGCGTCTCTATGAGATCCTCTTGAGCTGGACGTTGACATCGCAGTAGTACCATAATAAGTCTCAGGAGTCAAATGAGAGTCAATACCAACTATTATGCCCTTCTCGAAAGGCATACTGAGTCACCTAAATCCATGTCGCCTCATCAAAATGGTGGGCACTAGTCTGATCATCCTTCTCGACCTGACTCTCATCCCGTGTCTGAGAGGTCGCGACCTCATATGACTCCTTCAGTTTCAATTTGAAATTAAAATAGTGAAAATATTATATGCAGTTAATTTTCAAACTGAAAAAGAAATAATACTGACCACAATCTGACGCTGTCAATCACCTCTAATCTCTCCAGTGGATGGATCACTGTACATCCTCTCATAAACGTCGTACTTCGTAATATCGGGATGCTCGACTACCTATATGAATATAATATAAACTATTTATATGTAATGTTATATAAAATATTTAAAAAATATACTTACCAGATTCTCTCTATGTGTACTGAATGTACGACTACCAACTCAATGTGTTACCTCCTGTCTCCCCTAGTTCTACCGGCCCAATGATGACCTCCTATGAAATCCATCACTCAACTAGTGTGAACATAATCCATCCCAAACGTGAGATTAAATGTACTCTGGTCGGTGGGATCTACATGACTCATCAAATAATGTCACTCATGCTTTCTTAATGGTTGTCCTTCTCAAATTGTGAAAAAATTGATGGAAATGCTGACACCTAGACACCTATCATGCCTCATGGATAGCGTCACACATTCCATCATCGATAGGATACTATAAACCCTACAAATAATTTATAATATCAATTTATTAATGAAATAAATTTCTAAATAAATATTATTTATTTATGTACCATCTAATGATTAAAAATTCCAAACTTCTCATCAATGGAAATATGTTCCCATGTGAACCATGGATGAGAAAAATAATTATGCAAGATAACACACCCCTTTCCAATAGCTATATGCGCAAAACTGTGAAAAAAAGAACAAATAATCAAACAATTATTATATAAATAAATTAATGAAATCTAACTAAAATACACAGGTTACCATACTTACACATGCGTGGATCAAAACCAAGACGTGGACGTCGCTTGGGGATAGGGTCAGGAATCATCAATCTCCCAAGATCGCACCCCCTCTATGTACCCCTTGAACCGCTAGTAGCCTAAGGGTCAGATAATCCCAAATCCTCCTCATCCAAAGGTAGCACAACCTCCTCAAACTCACGAAATAAATCAGGTTCCATCTGAAACACAAAATTATCGTTGTTAGTAGATAGTTGAAAATAACTATAACATATATATATATATATATTAGTTATGATTTTAACCAGCATTTAACTATCTCAATGTTGACCTTCATCATCATCTTCATATCTGAAGATGTCAATGTCATTATACTCATCATTGGCATCATTCGTATCCACATGAGTTTCAATTTCATCATCTCTTTCCATTTCAAATTCATTTGTAACATCATTAACATCATCGTCACCATCGACCCTTAATTGTAGGGTTTCATCATCGATATTCACATCTCTTTGTGAAAAAAGATGGATTTTGAGTAGTCTCTTGAAAAAATTCAATTCACTGTACTTCATCAGAACCACATTCAATTTGAGTAAACTGATTTTCCTGAGATTTCATTTTTATTATACTCCACTAATCACTCAAGTCTCTTGAAGTAGCACAGTACTTTGCGTAATATATTTGATGTTCCTATTGATCCAGTAGAAATGATTCATTTACTAATTATTCTTATTTATTACTATTTATTACTATTTATTATTATTTATTACTATTTATTACTATTTATTTCTAATTATTCTTAATTATTACTATTTATTCCTAATTATTATTATTTATTCCTAATTATTACTATTTATTACAAATTATTACTAATTATTACAAATTGTTACCAATTATTACTATTTATTACTATTTATTACTATTTATTAATATTTACTACTATTTACTATTTATTAATATTTACTACTATTTACTACTATTTACTACTTATTACTATTTATTACTACTTATTACTACTTATTACTATTTATTACTATTTATTACTATTTATTAATACTTATTACTATTTATTACTATTTATTACTATTTATTACTATTTATTACTATTTATAGAAGCATACTTTTCATAATGTTTTGAGTCGGTGAGAGTTGAAAGGAGAAGAGTCATCGAACAAAAGGAATGCCGCCAATCCACTCGAAATTGTGCCAAGTTATTACAAGTTATTATAAGTTATTACAATTTATTACAATTTATAAAAATTTATTATAATTTATTATATTCCTAATTATTCTTAATTATTCCTAATTATTCCTAATTATTCCTAATTATTCCTAATTATTCCTATTTATTCCTATTTATTCATATTTATTCCTATTTATTCCTATTTATTCCTATTTATTCCTATTTATCCCTATTTATTCCTACTTATTCCTATTTATTCCTATTTATTCATATTTATTCATATTTATTCCTAATTATTCCTAATTATTCCTAATTATTCCTAATTGTTCCTCTTTATTCTTATTTATTCCTATTTATTCCTATTTATTCCTATTTATTCCTATTTATTTCTATTTATTCCTGTTTATTCCTGATTATTCCTATTTATTCCTATTTATTCCTATTTATTAATATTTACTACTCTTTACTATGTATTACTAAGTATTACTAATTATTATTATTTATTTCTATTTATTACTATTTATTAATATTTATTACCATATATTACTATATATTACTTATTGTTAGTTATTCCTATTTATTGTTATTTATTGTTAATTATAGTTATTTGTTGTTAGTTATTGCTAATTATTGATAATTATTGTTGCACAAGTTCCTTAGCCCAGTTGGTGAGGACTCGCTAGGTGCATCCAAGAGACCCGAGATCAAATCCGGGTGGAGGCATATTTCCGGGTACTATAGCAGTATTATAGCAGGCAGTGTAGTAGTACTATAGCAGGAACTATTCGGTACTGTAGCAGCCGGAACTATTCATCCACCTGGGCCTTCGGGCCACCGGTTTGGTCCTCGGGTCCTGCAAGGCTTTCAGGCCACCCAAGGCCTTTGGGCCAATTGATTTTCAAGGCCTTCGGGCCACCTTATGGCCTTAGGGCCACCCCAAGGCCTTCGGGCCACATGAATGCAGGCCCCATACACACTACAAAAAAAGGAGTAGCCCCAGAAGAGGATTCGGAGCAGGTACACTCACCAGAGCAGAGCCAAATGGATTGACAGATTGAGAGGGTATGGCTATGCCATCAGTACCAGCCTGTGCTTGCATGGGAAATCCTAGCCAGATGGTCATGCAAAGGTGGAGAGCTACTATCAAGATGCAGATGCTGGGGAGGGGCAGTTCCTTGTAGATATTCTGGTTGAATTCCCTAAGACCTTCGGGTCATGTAATCTCTTAACCCGACAGGCCATGTATTCTATGAGCCTACGGGCCTTGTAAGGGTTCCCCCTCATCCCTTGAAAGGGGGGTTATCAAAAATCAATAAAAATGAAGGCCTTCGGTCCATTCAGGCTAATTATTGCTTATTATTTCTATTTATTGCTAATTATTTCTATTTACTGCTAATTATTGTTATTTATTGCTAATTATTGCTATTTATTCATATTTATTCCTAATGATTGCTATTTATTCATAATTACTGCTATTTATTCCTATTTATTTCTATTTATTTCTATTTATTTCTATTTATTTCTATTTATTGCTATTTATTTGTATTTATTGCTATTTATTGGTATTTAATGGTATTTATTGCTATTTATTATTATTTATTAGTATTTATTTGTATTTATTGCTAATTATTAATATTTATTTCTATTTATTAATATTTATTACTAATTATTACTAATTTTTGCTATTTATTACTATTTATTGCTAATTATTACTAATTATTACGGATGACAAAACAATTTAAATCTTACTTAATTACAACTAGTCAACAATAATTAAAATTAATATAAAGAAATGAAATAAATACTAACTTAAATAAAATATAAATACCTTTAAACTCAATCTCTTATAATTGTAGACGACTTCACAACTTCTTCGTAAAAAAAATAACTCTCAAAAAATTTCACTCTAAATTTAGTGTTTAGAGAAGGATAGGAAGAAAGAATTCAGGAGGAGTGGAAAAAATGGACGGGGTGTATATATAGGTTTGATTAGTTGTGATGAGACTATTTGTGATGGGATTCCCATCGCAAATACCTTCGTCCGCATTAATTATGGTAGGCTGTTAAAACGTTATTTCTGACGGGACCCATTGCAAAAAGTAACATGTCGACACACTATTTACGATGGGACAACATCCCATCGCAAATAATTTTTTACCGCCGCCGGATATTTGTGACGGGACCCGTCGCAAATACCCTCTTAGGGTCGAATTAGTTATGACAGGGGATCCCCCGTCGCAATTAGGTCTTACCGCCTCCCGGTATTTGCGACGGGCAATGCCTACCCGTTGAAAATATCCTTTTGCACGGTTTGGTGCGTAAACCGTGCCAATCCGCGTGTAAGTTTTTTCAATGGGTCACCTATTCCCTTTGTAAATAATTTTTTATTTGCGATGGGTTGACTGCCCTGTCGTAAATAACCTCTATGACGAACTATTTTTTATGGGATTTATTCTCATCACAAATAACCCATCACAAAAAACAGTTTTCCCCATAGTGGTAGATTACCTCTAGTGGTGATTCATAGATGCTCTACAAACCTTTGACCATATCTGTAGGAATCTCGGTGTTCTAGCATAATAGATCCTAACTCTTTCATCATTCATCTTTGATCACCCTGAGAATATCTTTCGAGAAGGGTTCTATTTGATCTATAAAAAGTTATGAGTGTCAATGGAGGAGGATAGCTCTCCAATATTGAGAGCATTCTTAGTGAGGGAGACCATTAGGGAATTGAGAGGATTCTCTCTAGATGTCATTATGCACAAAAAAGTATTGGATCTATTAAGAAAATAATATTATCAATTTTATATACCACTAGGGTTAGAAAATAATAATTTTTCATGTACCCTTATTATTTTTATTAAACCCTATGGAACCCCATGTTTATAATAATAATAATAATAATATTATTATTATTATTATTTATTATTATCATGAGTGAAACTTGTGAATTAAATTAAATATTATTGATTCAAATAATATTTATTATATATTGTTTATCACTGGACCATCAAACTTGGTATGTCATTCCCCCATAATATTTATCTAGCCTTGAATACTGACTCTTTATTTATAAAATAAATTTTAATTCATTATTTCCCAATAAATAAATTAATATTATATTTACTAAATAGGAAGTAAATATTTATTAAATATTCTTCTAACTAAATATTCTCTCAAATGACTGTTGGTAGAATATTTTCAGTCAACCATACATGAATAATAATTAAACCACATGTGATAATAATATTTATTCAAATTGTTAAATGATAAATAATGTTATTATTTAACTGAAATTTCAGATGCACTTAATGTGTGACCCTCTAGGCCTCTTCCTCAGTGGAATTAGGTGAAGAATCCCAATATCCTAGGTCAGAATCTTGAAACACGCCATGAAATCCATAGAGAAATAAGATAATGTTGCAATGAAAAATAACCTCATACGAATTCTTACTGTGTAATATAATCATTTTATCATGATATATCTAATCAAGCAGGCTGCATTCTGATTCCATCAACCTATATTCTCGATGTCTCCTTCTTTGAATTTAAGGAAATTAAAATTTCATATAGAACACAATGTTCAATGATTTTGTTTGGAAATATCATTTCAATCAAATGTTCTGAGATATAAAATTATTTTAAAGATCATAAGGGAAAAATTATTTCTCACATTATTCATCAACAAAATATTACTCATGACGTACCCTACAAATCTTACCTCACAAAAAACATATGTCATCATAGTTTTCATCAATACATCAAATTACACAACTCATAATATCCATTGAAATTTAAAAACATAAATTTTATGGATCAATACACACATCCATAGATAGGAATATCCAATGACACATATAAATTTATATTTCCTACTATTGGGCATCATTCTCCAAAATATCCTACATTGGAAATTACCAATATCATACTCCATGATAAGGTGCCTCAAATTCCTATGAGTGTCCTCCCCTAATAGTCGTGTGTCCCTCAAATAATTTAATTCTTCTATGGAACATATAGTTAATAATATTGTTGTTAAACTTTTGGGATCCCATCATAGCGGGGAACTATTATGACCATTTAATGTGAAACTTATCTTAGGAAATTATCACAAGATATGTTATCTAGAATAAAAATAATGACATGATAAGTATTTTAATAATATTTAGAAAATATAATATAGGTTATCATAAAGTACATAGAAGTTGAATCTGAGGAACCAACTCCAATAGAATTCCGCTTTCACTATAGATAACTGCTAAAAACCTTCAGTCTGCTAGCTCTTAGATGATACTCATGCTTTTAATGAGGTAGGCCTTTAGTCAAGGAATCTACCATGTTTTATTCTATAGAAACTCTTCTGACTACAACTTCACCCCTCAGAGAAAAATAACTCAATAGGTGATACTTTATGACTATATGCTTCATCAATTGGTGTGGCCTTGGCTCTTTTACAAGATCCGCTACTGAATTATTATCACAATATAGTGTAATAGTTTATTTACTACAAGTTTCCATGTCAATAACCTAGAAAATGTTTCAAATAAAAATGGATTCATTGGCTACATAATAGGGCACTATATAATCAGACTCTGCTATAGAATCGATGATATCTTGATGCATTGAACTATTCTAGATTGCATCCCTTCCATTGATACTTAAAACATATCTTTGTTACACATTAAAATCATTATTATCTCTTTGAAAACTAACATTAATATGATACCTAATGACTAGCTTCTCTTATCCTCCATATTCCAAGAACATATCCTTAGTTCTTTATAGATACTTAAGCATGCCATTAATAACAATCCAATTTTGTTTACCTAGATCATCTTGGTATCTCCCTACCATGCTCAACATGTAGGTAACATCAAGTCTATTACATAACATGTCATACATTATTGATCCTATCGTAGAATCATATGATATATTACTCATTCTCTATTTCTATTTTTATGTCTAAGGAAACATTTTCTTGGAAATATGTCTACTATGTGATATTATAACCAATCCCCTCTTAGAGTTTTCCATAATAAATCTCTTTATTTTTGGTCAATTTATGTACATTTAATTAGTCCATGAATTCTATTGAATATATCATGAATAATCATGAACCCCAGGATATAGGCTTTTTCGCCTAAGTCTTTCATGGAGAAACACTTTTTTAATTGATCCTTAACAAACTACAAGATTGGTATATCATTTAAAATAATTAGTATTTCATCAACATATACTACTAGGATAATTACTACATTCCCACTAAAATTCTTATAAACACATTTCTCTGATTTATTTTTATTTAATCCAAATTATTTTATAGTTTTATAATATTAGATTATTCATGTCCTAGATGCTTTCTATAATCCATTGATGGATCTCTCAAACCTGTAAATATTTTTGGCATCACCTAGAGTCAAAAACCCATATGGTTTTTCCCTATATACATTTTCATAAAGATTCCCTTTAATGAAACCTATTCTAACATGAATCGTTAAACTTTTATACACATGTTAATCAGTTATAACAAGAATAATTCTGATTTATTTAGAAATAGAAACTGGAGAAAAGGTTTCATCGTAGTCAACACATTGTAACTATTTAAACACTTTATCCACTAGCCTTGATTTATAGGTACTTACTTTACCTTTCTTGTTTAGTTTTCTTTGGAATTCCCATATACACTCAATATGCCTTACATCAACTAGAATATAGACTATAATCTATACTTGGTTCTAATACATAGAATCTATTTTAGAATTTGTAGCTTCTTTCCATCTTACATCATTTGATCTATCTACTACCTCTTTATAGGAGAGGGTTTCATCGTTTTCAACCAATAATGATTCAATATCTTCAATGACTAGAAAAACATATCTCACTAGTTCTATTACCTATCTAGTATTCCTATAAAGTATTTTTGTTTTAGAAACTAATTCTTCTATGGGAACCTATGGAATCTATTCCTATACCAACTCATGTGTATCTTGAGGATCAACTTCATTGAATTAAATCTTTCTCCAACTATCCTTCCTACAGATGTGATCCCTCTCAATAAAGACATATTTTCTAGATATAATCACTTTCCTTTCTGATATTTTTTATATCTATTATCCCTTTGTTTCCTTAGGATAGCCTATAATGATACACTTTGTGCCCCGGGGTGCTAGTTTGTTTCCTACAATGGGCTCAACAGACACCTAACAACCACATACTCATGTATGTGAAAAAATGGGTTTCCTTCCAATACATAACTTGAAAGGTATTCCATTTTCCACTTTGGTTGGTACTTGATTTAGTGTGTATTTCCTAGTTTGTAATTTATATCCTCAAAATGATAAAGAAATACTTACATGAATCATCATCGACCTTACCATTTATAGTAAGGTACAACTCATCATTTCACCAATACAATTCCACTATGGTGTGTAAGGTTGAGTGAGTTTAGAATGAATCCCAAAATCCCATAAAAAATTCAATAAACTCTTGGTTTATATATTAACCACCTCGATTCGATGAAAGATTTTATATATTCTTCCCAAGTTGATTCTCTACATTACTCTTGAATTATTTGATTTAATTAAAATATTTGAACTTATTCCTCATCAATTAGACATTACCATATATACTCAAGTCATTAGTAAAAGTTATGAAGTAAGAATAACCACCTCTACATTATATTAGAAATGGTCCATAGACAACAGTGTGTACCAATCCAGGAAGCTCAATGGCCCTTTTACACTATCCACCAAATGGTGGTTTGGTTATTTTTCCTTGTAAATAAACATGACATCATTCAAGTGGTTTTAGCTAAAAAGAGTCAAAATAACTATATTGATAGAGCTTTTTCAAATGCTTCTCATTTACATGACCAGGATAGCGAATCCATAGTTGGGTGTTATATGATTCATGTGAATATGATTCATTAAATATTTCCAATAGTTTATTTTATTAATTTAATACACAAAGACCATTATTTAAATGTTGCATACCATATAATGTGTTTTCTTTATAAAAGAAAAAAAATTTATTTCCAAATTTTAAAATAAAACCATTTATATATAGGTATGATATTGTTAGTCCCACTTAGTCAAATATAACACCCCAAGCTTCCACGGTGTGCTTCTCTTTGAATAATACAATAGCGTGTGCTGCATGCAACATCGAGTTCTAACACACCACAACCAATCAAACTAGCCGTTATGAATAGTAATACCCACTTTTTGAAATTTTATAAATTTTATCTTTCAAAATGGACTTCCTTTTCAGATTCAGAATATTGAAATTAGCTTAGGGTGAATTTGTGGTATTTTTCTGAAAACATTCAATTTTTTATGAATAGTGAAAAAACACTGAGTATTAGTTTAAAACAAAATTTTTATAATTATTTATTTTATTTAAATTTATTTTAGGTCAAAATATATACATAATACTTATATAAGTTCAATTTAATTCATTGGAGTCAGTTTATAATAATTTTAGATATATAAAATTTTTATTGAACTTTTCACCGTCTTTTACCCATCTCCTAGGAGAATTTTCAAATTCACATAAAACTTAATTTTACCACTTCTGTGATGGGAATTTAAAAAATCTGAGAGACACGGTTAATGTCAAGGAGTAAAATGTGGTTCAATAAGATTAAAAATTTTTTTGAATAGTAACTTTTTACTTTAATTTACCACGGTTAAAAGTAAATAGGGTAATTAATGGTAAAAATGATATTATTATTACCCTAACACATGTCCTAATTTTATTTTCTAAGTATAATTCGAACAAAAACAACCTTAGTAATAAAATATTAACATATTTGGTCCACTTGGATTAGATTAGGACATTTATTATTATTTAATTCAAAGAAGTGTTAAAAGAGTTAAAATCAAAGTTTAATAACTAAAACATTTTTAATATAGCGTTATACAGAAGATAAATTCGATTATAAATATTCATTATAAATCTAAAAAGATTTCAGACATAATGGTATTTTATTTATAATTTTTAGACATTAAATAATTTAATTTATTTGTGACACAATGGTGATGCTGTAATTACCTAATTAATGAAATATTAAAATAATTGATATTATAAATATCCAAATAAATGTAATTTGAGACTTTTTCTGAATTCAAAAAATTTTCTAGGTTAATATTACATGTTATTATTGATTAAATGAATTTATTTAGATTTAATAAAGTTGTTATAACTTTAACAAAAATAAATTATTAAATAGTGGCAAAATTGACATAAAGGAGTATTTAAAACAAATATTATATTATTAATTAATATTCTATTCCTAAAAATCTAAGGTTTGGCAAAATTACTTATATAAGATTATATATATTAATAATTAACCACTTTGGGTTCTCTTGTCTTGTTATAGTATGTTTATTAACCATATAATATAAAAATAAAAAGAGACATGGTAAATGTTAAACTATTTAACTAAGAGTTAAATATAAATGATAAGGTTAATATAGAGATCCAAACCTATCTAAAATCTATTGATTGAAAGTGTTTTGACACATCCCCACATTAAACTCTAAATAAGTCACTTTGTATCCATTATAAACTGAATATTAATTTATTATAAAATAATATTTTAAGTTTTTCCTAAGGTGCCCCTCACCCCTCTTATAAAAGGGCACACCCCCTTCTCTCAAATTCATACCTTAAAAGCCTTTTGGTTCGGCCAAAACCTACCCAAATATCCTATCAACTTTCCTAAATTCATCCTAGAGTCCCTCCTTTGGTCAGAAATCCAACTTAAGGATCCCTTCTGATCAAATCAAAAGGATGAAACCGAAGAAGAGGTAATGATTTCACCACCCTCTTTCAAGTTCCTTTCTTCTTCCACTTCTTCTTTCTTTGTTATTTCCATTATAAATTAATAACTCCAGTATCTTCTATATATTGTGATGTTATTATAAATATGGTACAACTATATTCATTATTCTATCCATCCTTTGAATGACATGTCACCATACGTGCGTACGTACGGCCTACCGTCTCCACGTCGTGGTGTAATTGTTATTCAATATATTATTATTTTGATGGGTATAATAATGATGTGTAATTCATGTAAATAATAAATATAACATGATAATTATTCTATATATATGATATACCATCCAATTATATATTATTTTAATATCAAAATAATGATATTGTCGCTCGTGCGTACGTATGGATTACCATCTCCACTAACGTGATGAGATTCATTCCCCATCATATCCATTCAAAACTAAATTTCATTTGATGATTAAAAATAATTTTTAGAGAGATGATATCATTATGGATATTAATAATATACATACCATCCATAACAAATATGGCTCACATAACAAATAATATAAAGGAAAATGAATTTGTTAACACCCGAAATGACGATAATACTAAGATGTTGTCAACAAATCAATGTTAAAAGATCATATATGATATCATATTAATGCATATGATTCTTTTATAATTCAATAAAAATTATTTCACCATTATAAAAGAGGTTAAACTACCCTCAACCAAGTAAAAAGTACAAAGTTAGGGGTTTCTTATCTCACTTTTAATTCCATGAGATTTTCATTGTTCACCACTTATTTATTGCATGTGGTGTGTGTACTGCATATGATTGTATTCATTGTGTAATATACTTTAATTTATGGATATTTAAATCATCATTGTATGATCCTTCTTTCATGGGTGTATGTTTCGTAAGTTACCAAATCAATAATGGAATTTGAAATTTCAATTTCTACTCATTCGGATTTACGCATACTTCATTGATTATTTTACTCCAAGATTATGTGTAGAATCACTATTTCTTTTCTTATGTCATAATTTTCACTCCCCATTTTGTGGATATACTTTGTATACACATAATCACTCCATTTATAAATTCTCAAGTCATCGATATGAACTTGATATGAGTAATTTTAACTCAATCTCCATTTATTAAGTTAAACATCCAATTCATTGGTGTTGTTTTTACAAGAATATGTGTCAATGTTCTTTGATTGTTTACACTAAATATCCAATAATATTGAGCGTATTTATATTTTTCACACATAATTATGTCTTTGATTTATCCCTAACCTAAGGATACGATCTTTATGAGAGATTTCATCTCAATTTACATTCCATTGAGACTCCTTTGTTGTTATACACCAAATCACTTTTATATGGTGTATATAATGTACTTTGACATAGTATATCATGAATACCTTTATTCTCATGATATTAAAAAGTTTTTATTACCTCAATTATTTGTTTTCAAGTTTCTCTCTTTTGATTAGGAACTCTAACTAAAATATCATTTTAAAATGTTTTAAAGATTTATTATTCTAAATCTTTCTCATCAATGTCCATGTTTTAAAAATGGTTTTAAGGATTTATTTATATGGGCATTAAAGTTTTAAAATTAAAATTCCTTTTAAAAGTTTCAAAGTGGTATGGGACACTTTTATTCAAAAATATATTTTTAAAATGTCTTCTTGACAAGTAGTGTGACTTTTAAATGTTTTCAAGAAAAAGGGGGGTATTTCTCTCAAATAGTTTTGATGATTATTTTCATTTGTGTCAATATCCTTCATTATTCTCAATTGAGGTTAATCTGTTACAATAAAATCTTCCATATTGTATTGAATGAGTTATGTTTGACTGTGGATGTGCTATTTTTATACCATTCATGGTTTATGGAGAAAGTATTGACATTTTGTATGCTAGTTTGAATACAAATGTTTATGTTATGTTTAAATCTATTCATATGGGGAATGAATTGGACTTTTTAAGTGACGGGTGGAGCCTGATATAGATCCTAGATGCATCGGTAGGTATCATGAGACAAACTAGTGTCTTGGCACAAGGCCTTAACAAAATCTTATTTG
Organism: Viscum album; assembly: GCA_963277665.1. Classification (NCBI taxonomy): domain Eukaryota; kingdom Viridiplantae; phylum Streptophyta; class Magnoliopsida; order Santalales; family Viscaceae; genus Viscum; species Viscum album. The sequence goes on along the minus strand of OY728134.1, from coordinate 1,424,458,437 downwards.
TAGTCTTGGCACAAGGCCTTGACTATGTGGTTATGATAGTCTGGCATTATGCATTCCATTATTATGAAAGTGGTTATTGATATTTCATGTGATTATTATACTAGTAGAATATCCATGTGAATAAGTAAATGGAAATATTTTATTTTATCTTTACCATATTATGCTGAAGTTCAAGTTTAAAAGGCTTATTTTAGTTATACATTGCCTTAAATGTTTATGCTTATTTATGAAAGTTTCCGCTATATTGTTATCCTTGCTGAGTATCTTAGCTCACCCCTTTCTATGTTTTATTTTTTCCAGGATATGAAGAAGTATTTTATGAATGAACTTCAGGGATATTATGAGGATATGAGTGTGGTCTATGGATACAAAATGTTGTTGTAGTTTTTCACTTTATGATGTAATGTAAAATTTATGAATGTATCTCGTGATTCCAAGGATACTAAACTAATCGATATTTTGAGACTTGATCTTTTGTGATCATGAAAATGATACGTAATAATGCACCTACTCTGGGTAACTGGGGTCGGGGCGTTATAGTTGGTATCAGAGGAAGTTTAGTACAAACCTTAGAAGCTAGATTTAGATAAACTCTGATTTGAGCACATAGACCTAAGATGGACTTTGAGGATTAGTATAGAAGAACTTCCTAGAATTTTGGTATTGTATAGATTTCGTGATTTTTTTGAGAAATACATCTCTATCTGGATACGAGTAGGTAGAGGCAGCTCTGGCACAGATGTACCTAGGGGTAAAACCTGAAAACACCGCTTTGAGCTAGACTCAAATGGGAACTGGTGCATGACAACGGGCCTTGCTGCACTCTTGGTTACAAAACTCCCGGGGGATATGCTTATGATAATTTACATTTTCTTTACAAACTGATTTGAAGTATTTTAATATAAGATGAGAATAAATGACCTTGGTTAATCCTAAGGTGTTTCAAATAAAGAATATGGTGTCATGATATTCTCTAAATGATTTTATAACTACTATTACTCACACAATGCTTTCTGTTATTAGTCAATGGTTGGATTCCAAGGAAGTTATAGTAACTTTGAGAATGATGTACAAGTAGGGAACGGTGGTGGCAGTGAGCAACAAAATGGAATGTTTATAGGCGTAAAATATATCGTGTTCATGCCAAATCAGTTTTCCAAAAACATGATCAACAACATATATATTAACGAACTCCTAGACTCAACAAAGAAGAGAAAGGTGATGAATGATAAGAGCTCCAGCAGTGTAGACCATGGAGAAAAGGATCCTCAATTTCCATCATGCAGGAAATATGAAAGGAGACACCCAGGAAAGTGTCTCAATGGAACAAAGAAATGCTTTACGTGTGGGAAACAAGGACATAAATTGAAGAATTGCAGAGGAAAAATGAAGAGTACTTTGGAAGAAAATAAAAATGTTCCCAAGAATCCATTTATAGTCATTTGTTGTAAATGTAGGGGACCTATCCATTACCTGAGTGAATTCCCTATTCTATAGGATATTTTCTTAGTCAAAAGAGAAGCTATGTGCAAATAAATGGTTGGAGAAATGTTTAAAATTATTAGTTCTCTTTGTTGATGGTATTACTTTGGAATAATTTTCTTATGTATTTTTAACCCTGTTGTTTTCCATGTGAGAATGATATTTGAGGAAGACTTATCTTTTCTCTTATGGATATAGTTATAAATAACAATTTGGTTTTATATGATCCTTGGGTTTGAGGCAATTACAAGTTACTATATTTTGGGATGAAAATGCAAGGTATGAGATAACATTTGTGGTTAAATTATATTATGGTTATTTTGAGGAATTTATATCATTTTGGTAATATTATAAAATATAGTTTTTGAAAAAGTACAACATGCAGACCGTGTGACAACTCGTCGCGTCAAAAAAAGCCGTGGGAATCGAACCCACAACCAACGTGCGATCGGGATTTATCGCCTACCGCTGGACTACATGAAGTCCCTGGTTAGAGTGACTAGTTATTTTTAGTTAAATGATTTTATTGATCAATAATAATTTGATTTGGGATCTTATGTCTTATCAAATTAATACCCTTAGTATAGTAAAATGATTTGGTGATTAAGTGATAAATGTTATTTTGGAAGATGTTCACTTTGCTGGGAACACTATATTCCCACAGAAAATAGAATACTATGGAATTTCATTTGAGGAGTAATGGTGGATTTTTATCTATGTTTTTATTGTGGATTTATAGTGATTTGGGTTATTTATGGAAATGATTAACCTATAATAGAGAATATGTGATTAGGTTAATTACTTTTAAGTATGTGACTTTAATAGTAGTTGATGTCATTGGGAGATACAATTTAACTTGGAAGACTACATAACCAAATTATTCTAAGTTTTGGGTTTCAATATTTGTTTGGATTATATTAAAGGATTTAAAGGATAATTATTTATTGAATGCTATTTATTTATCTTTGGGTTATTGTTGGTTTAATTTTAGAAATTAAGATTAGTGTTTCTTTATCTAATGGAATATCCTTTTGGGGGATCATCAGATCTTATAATAACCATTTTGGTTTTGATTAATCTCTAAAGACAAGGTAAATATATAGTTTATCCTTCGTGGATCATGTGATTTTATAAGAAGTTTATTCTAGCTCTTCCAGTGTGACCAAGTCTTCTTTAATACTCATCGATTAAAAATGAGTTAGTAGTAGAAATTTATTAAAGAATGAAACTTTACTTAAAAAGTATGTATATATCTTTATTTTCTTAGTCAATCTCATAAATTAATTCCTTATCTTTATGTAATGTAAATTAAAACAAAAAAAATTGTCTGTTTATTTTTCCTACTGGGAAACTAATGACCGTTTTTCCCATCACAAGTTTGTGGTTTTCTTGTCGTTAACTTTCCCCTGATCATGTTGTCTATCCCTCTCCATCAGAACCTGACACTTAATTTATCATCCATATCCATATTTTTCTACATGGAATCCTAGTATATGTTATCCCAGGTGACCTTTGTACTTCTCTTTATTTCTTTTAAAGTGATAGTTTTATTGACTCTTTTTCCGATGTGGGACTTTCCATTATATTCCCAAGCCCAATTTTAAAAATTCTGAGGACGTAATTTATTGAAGTAGAGGATAATGTAACACCCCCAGCTTCCACGGTACGCTTCTCTTTGAATAATACAGTAGTGTGTGTTGTACGCAACTTCAAGTTCTAACACACCATAACCAATCAAACTAGCCATTATGAATAGTAATACCCACTTTTTGAAATTTTATAAATTTTATCTTTCAAAATGGACTTCATTTTTGGATACGGAATATCGAAATTATCTTAGGGTGAATTTGTGGTATTTTTCTGAAAACATTTAATTTTTTATGAATAGTGAAAAAACACTGAGTTATAGTTTAAACCGAATTTTTATAATTATTTATTTTATTGAAATTTATTTTAGGTCAAAATAGATACATAATACCTATATAATTTCAATGTAATTCATTGGAGTCAGTTTATAATAATTTTATATATATAAAAATTTTATTGAACTTTTCACCATCTTTTACCCATCTTCTAGAAGAATTTTCAAATTCACATAAAACTTAATTTTACCGCTTCTGTGAGTGGAATTTCAAAAATCTGAGAGACATTGTTAATATCAAGGAGTAAAATGTGGTTCAATAAATAATTTTTTTTGGTGAATAATATCTTTTTAATTTAATTTACCACGGTTAAAAGTAAATAGGGTAATTAAATGTAAAAATGATATTATTATTACCCTAACACATGTCCTAATGTTATTGGATAAGTATAATTCGAACAAAAACAACCTTATGAATAAAATATGAACCTTTTCGGTCCACTTGGATTAGATTAGGACATTTATTATTATTTAATTCAAAGAAGAGTTAGAAGAGTAAAATTCAAAGTTTAATAACTAAAACATTTTTAATATAGAGTTATAAAAAAGATAAATTCTATTATAAATATTCATTAGAAATATAAAATTATTTCCTACATAATGGTATTTTATTTATAATTTTTAGACATTAAATAATTTAATTTATTACTGACACAATGGTGATGGAGTAATTACCTAATTAATGAAATATTAAAATAATTGATATTATAAATATTCAAATAAATTTGATTTTAGACTTTTTATGAATTCCACCAATTTTGTAGTTTAATATGACATGTTATTATTTATTAAATGAATTTATTTCGAATTAATAAAGTTTTTATAACTTTAACAAAAATCAATTATTAAATAGTGTCAAAATTGACATAAAGGAGTATTTAAAATAAATATTATATTATTAATTGATATTATATTCCTAAAAATCTAAGTATCAGCCAAATGACTTAGATAAGGTTATATATATTAATAATTAACCACTTGAAGTTATATTCTCTTGTTATAGTACGTTTATTAACCATATAATTTAAAAATACAAAGAGACCTGGTAAATGTTAAACTATTTAACTTAGAGTTAAATATAAATGATAAGGTTAATATAGTGACTCAAACCTATCTAAAATCTATTGGTTGAAAGTATTTCGACCCATACCCACATTATCCTTGAAATAATTCACTTTGGAGTCATTATAAAACGAATATAAATTTATTATAAAATAATATCTTAAGTTTTTCCTAAGGTTCCCCTCACCCCTCTTATAAAAGGGAACTCCCCCTTCTCTCAAATTCATACCTTAAAAGCCTTTTGGTTCGGCCAACCCCTGACCAAATATCCTCTAAACTTCCCTCAATTCATCCTAGAGGCCCTCCATTGGTCAGAAAGCCAACTTAATGATCCATTTTAATCAAATCAAAAAGAAGAAACCGAAGAAGAGGTAAGGATTTCACCACCCTCTTTCAAGTTCCTTTTTTATTCCACTTATTCTTTCTTTGTTATTTACATTATAAAATAATAAATCTAGTATATTCTATATACTGTGATGTTATTATAAATATGTTACAACCATATTTAGTATTCTATCCATCCTTTGAATGACATGTCACCATACGTGCGTACGTACGACCTACCGTCTCCACGTTGTGGTGTAATTGTTATTCAATATATTATTATTTGGATGGGTATAATAATGATGTGTAATTCATGTAAATAATAAATTTTACATGATAATTATTCTTTATATATGATATGCTATCCAATTAGATATTATTTTAATATCAAAAGAATGATATTGTTGCTCATGCGTGCGTACGGATTACTGTCTCCACGAACGTGATGAGATTCATTCCCCGTCATATCAATTCAAGACTAAATTTCATTTGATGATTAAAAATAATTTTTAAATACATGATATAATTCTGTATATGAATAATATATATCCCATCCTTAACAAATATAGCTCACATAACAAATAATATAAAGGAAAATGAATCTGTTAACACCCAAAACGACGATAATACTAAGATATTATCAACAAATCAATGTTAAAATATCATATATGATATCATATTAATTCATATGATTATTTTATAATTGAAAAAAAATTATTTAAACATTATTGAGTAGGTTAACCTACCCTCGACTAAGGAAAAAGTAAATAGTAATGGGTTTCTTATCTCACTTTTAATTCCGTGAGATTTCCATTGTTCGCCACTTATTTATTACATGTGGTGTGTGTAATGCACGTGATTTTATTCATTGTGTAATATAATTTAATTTATGGATATTTACATCATCATTGTATGATCCTTCTTTCATGGGTGTATGTTTCTTAAGTTACCAAATCAGTAATGGAATTTCAAATTTCAATTTCCACTCATTCGGATTTACGCATACTTGATTGATTATTTTACTCCAAGATTATGTGTGGAATAACCATTTATTTTATTATGTCATAATTTCCACTCCCCTTTCTGTGGATATACTTTTGATACACATAATCACTACATTGATAAATTCTCAATTCATTGATATGAACTTGATAAGAGTAATTTTAACTCAATCTCCATTTATTGAGTTAAACATCTAATTCATTGGTGTTGTTTTTACAAGAATATGTGTGAACGTAATTTGATTGTTTTAAACTGAATATCCAATCATATTGAGTGTATTTATATTTTCACACATAATTATGTCATTGATTTATCCTTAAACTAAGTATATGGTCTTTATGAGAGATTTCATCTCAATTTACATTCCATTGAGACTCCTTTGTTGTTATACACAAAATCACTTTTATATGGTGTATATAATGTACTTTGACATAGTATATAATGAATCCCTTTATCCTCAGGATATTACAAAGTTTTTATTACCTAAATTATTTGTATTCAAGTGTCTCTCTTTTGGTTAGGAACTCTAACTAAAATATCATTTTAAAATGTTTTAAATATTTATTATTCCAAATCTTTCACATCAATATCCATGTTTTAAAAATGTTTTTAAGGATTTATTAATATGTACATTAAAGACTAAAAATTAAAATTTCTTTTAATAGTTTCAAAGTGGTATGGGACACTTTGATTCAAAAATATATTTTTAAAACGTCTTCTTGACAAGTAGTATGGCTTTTAAATGTTTTCAAGAAAAAGGGGGGTATTTCTCTCAAATAGTTTTGATGATTATTTCATCTACGTCAATATCCTTCCTTATTATCAATTGAGGTTAATCTATTACAATAAAATATTGCATATTGTATTTAATGAGTTTTTTTTGACTGTGAATGTGCTATTTTTATACCATTCATGGTTTATGGAGAAATTATTGACATTCCGTATGCTAGTTTTAATACGAATGTTTATGTTATGTTTAAACATATTCATATGGGGAATGCATTGGACTTAGTAAGTGAAGGGTGGAGCCTTCTATAGCTCCTCGATGCATCGGTAGGTCTCATGAGGCAAACTAGTGTCATGGCATAAGTCCTTGACAAAATCTTATTTGTAGTCTTGGCAGAAGGCCTTGACTATGTGGTTATGATAGTCTGGCATTATGAATTCCATTATTTTGAAATTGTTTTTGATATTGCATGTGATTATTTGACTATTAGAATATCCATGTGAATAATTAAATGGAATTATTTCATTTTATCTTTTCCATATTATTCTGTAGTTCAAGTTTAAAAGTCTTTTGTTTTAGTTATACATTGCCTTAAATGTTTTTGCTTATTTATGAAAGTTTCCGCTATATTGTTATCCTTACTGAGCATCTGAGCTCACCCCTTTCTATGTTTTATTTTTCCCAGGATGTGAAGAAGTATTTTATGAATGACCTATAGGGATAGTATGAGGATATTAGTGTGGTTTATGGAGACAAGATGTTGTTGTAGTTTTTTACATTATGATGTAATGTAAACTTTATGAATGTATCTAGTGATTTCAAGGCTACTAAACTAATCGGTCTTTAGAGACTTGATCTTTTGTCATCAAGCCAATGATACGTAATAATGCACTGACTCTGGGTAACTGGGGTCGGGGTGTTACATCAAATACCCTGAGAGGGGATGAATTCAGGTATGATAGATTAAAACTACTACCCTTTAGATATTGTTTCATTATTAAACAAAACTCACTTATATCTTTATCCCATAGTAATGTATGAAAAAATATTAAATCATGCACATGACACAAAAACTTTACTTGGTTTACCCTCACTGGGCTACATCCAAGGAGCATACAACAGTAATGTGTCGATGCACCAAATCCACTAAAGCTCACTACTAATTACAAGGTTCAGGATAGATCACTTATATGACCATGATCACTATATTTACAATGTTTAGGGTCATCAAACTACTTCCACAAGGGTCACTCCCTATGTCTCTTTCTCTATCTCACTGCTGGTGGAAAGTATCATCGTCTTCATCTTCCTTTTCTCACTGCTTTTGGAAGGGATCCACTCACAGTTTATAGAATTTTAGGTCTCTTAATTTTCATGAATGAAGGAATCCTAAATTGTAGGTTGGTTCTCTATTAAAGTTCCACTTTAAACCAATTATGAATACCACTTTACCACATATGTACTAGGAAACCTCAAACTTTCTTGAAACCTTAGGGTGACTTGTGTGCAACATTAATTCCTTACACGCAACATTTTCCTTTGTCACAAAAAATCAACATTTGTGCAACATTATACTTTCACACAACTCTTTACTTGAATGAAAATACCTTATGATTCACAACTCCATTATTACACACATATTCCCTCTAAAATTCAATAATTATGCACAACTCACAACTTGTGCACAACTTACTTTTTACGCGCAACTCACTACTTGTGCGCAACTCACTTCTTGCACATAACTTACTCCTTTTGTGTTTCAGAGCTTCAATTTTCTCCAAGTGTTGATAATATTAAAATGAGGTGGTTATCCACCTATTTATAGGTATTTTCAACCCTTCTCACAACATCGAACAACTTTTCCCAGAGTACCAAGTATCATTCGCGCAAGTATCTTTAGTGCAAACTCACCTATCGAAAAAAACCATATCTTATGTGCACTTATTTACATTTCCATATTTTGATGTAATTAACTTGAAAAAAACCTTGTAAACAACTTTCCAAATATCCTTTACACTTACACATAACTTTTTTTTCCAAATTTTTTTTCTCTATTCTACAATTTTTGGACCCAAGAATTTGGCAAACACTGGGAAATGACACCACCTTTTATATGACTTTCTGTACCACCTCCAGATCATCCATTCCTTTTTACGGATCCTTTTCAATATATTTTTTCAAAAATATCACTAGAACTCCACAACTAACCATGGAAACCATCTTTTTCAATAAACACAATCAACCCAAAAATGCATCAATGATACCTTGATGTATTTTTGCCCAAAAATCTCCCCCTTTGGGTTTGTTAGAAAATCTTCACATTTTGACACCTCATGAATGATTCTTCTATATTATACCACCATTGGCCTCTTATGATTCCAATAGTGATAAAAGAATTACTCAAAATGCACTATAATCCAATAAGAACAATTCTTGGTGTGAGAAACAAGAGTAATATGCAATGTTCATCAATAAAACAGTTCATTATGAAACCATTTAACTACTTTCCTCACAAAATCCAACTTTTGTAATATATATCATTTGATTGATGACTTCTAGTATCATTATATTTAAAAACTCCCCCTATTTATTTTCTCCCCTATATCACTACTCCACTTTTTAGCTTCCCCTTGTGTCTCGAATAAGACATTTTCTCCCTTTTGTAGCCACAATTACTCCCCCTTTGTCAATAAACCCAAAAGTCACTTCATCAGTGAGCTTGAAGGTCACTTTATTGTGATCTACAATAGGGTAAAGAAAACAGATCGTCACATTAAGTTAAAACACAACATACCTTAGGGAGTGGGAATCCCACATTCACACTTTTTCAAGTGTGGGGAGTCAAATGAACTCCCAGAGCCAGTTGATGCCTTTGAAATTATTCTTTGGATAAGTCCTTGATTAGAATGTCCACAACCTCTTGTTCTGTGGGAATACACTCCAACTTCACAAGACCTTTCTCTAACTTCTCCTTGATAAAATGATATTTAATTTCAATGTTCTCTATCCTTCAGTGATGGAATATATTTTTTCTATGATTTATAACACTTGAATTATCACAATGAATTATGATTGGGGAATTCACTTCAACTCTCATGTAATCAAGCTACTCATTCATCCATAATAACTAAGTGCATGCTTTAGTAGAAAAAATATATTCAACTTATGCATTTCTCAAAAAAATTCATTATTTTTTCTTACTAAGCCAATAAATACACAATCTAGAAAGATATAATGCACCACCTAATGTTGATTTTCTATCATCAGCTGAACTAGATAAATCCACATCTGTATATCCCAATAAATCTTCCTGAAATTTATCATAGTACAACAAACCAAAATCCAATATGCCCTTGATATAACAAAGTATTATTTTCACTACAAGAAAGTGGCATTCCTTGGTATTACTTTGATACCTCACTGCTTGACATGTTGTAAAAACAATATTTGTTTGTGTCACTATTAAGGAAAATAGAATTATAGTGATCTACCTATATTTTGTCACATTAACCACTTTTACTTCATCATCTCATGAAATTTTCATCTAGGTATCCACTGGATTCTTCATATCCCTAGAATTATCCATTTTAAATCTTCTCAAAACCTCCTTGGCATGTTTAGATTGATAAATGAAAGATTTATTCCTTCCTTGTGAAACCTATAAACCAAGAAAAATTTTCATCTCACCAATCATTGACATTTCAAACTCACTTTTCATGAATTCTGAAAACTGTTTTTCCTGAGATTAATTTTATCCACCAAATATTATGTCATCAACATAAACCATAACCATAATCCATTGATTACTTTCATTTTGACAAATATATTCTAATCATCTCCACCACTTTGAAAACCGAGCTTCTTAAAAAACTAATCTAGTCTTAAATACCATGATCTTAGTGATTTATTAAACCCATATAGTGCCTTCTTCATCCAAAAAGATTTTTTATCATCTTTATGAATGATAAAAACATCTAGCTTCTCAATGTAAACTTATTCATCTTAAACCCCATTCAGAAATGATGACTTTACATTCATCTAGAAAATATTTAACTTTCTTTGCACTACTATTTCATAAAATAATATGATCATATATAGCCTTCAAATTAGTGAAAACGGATCATCAACATCAATACCCTCTATCTAAGAGTACCATTTTCACACTAGTCCTTATTTGTTTCGAATCAATGTGCTATATTCATTCAACCTGTTGTGAAAAACCTATTTAGTCCTACTGAAATTCTTATTAATTGTCCACAAAAAATATCCCATGTCTAATTCTTCTCAATTTGTTCAATCTCTTTATTCATATCCTGAACTCAATTATCATCTCCATCTACTTCATCAAAACATTTAGGCTCTATCTGTGATAAGTACGATTCTTGTTGTAGAGTATTCATCCTCTTTGTCTGCACATGCACTTTTTGATCACCAATTATGTTATATCTATCAATTTCAACTCTTCTAATTGTATTTTTTGCATATAATTATTATATTCTCATCCTTATCATTATCTGAGTATTCTTCTAAATTATCCTCTGTAACTCAAACATCCCTTGATCTTCTTATCTATTCATCTTTATCCTCATGAGTCTGATCATTTATTTTTTGAAAATTATGCCCATCCTCTATAAGATCCACATAATTTCATTCAACTATCTTTACCATACTCTTATTAAAGAATTTATATTCTTTTATTTTATCTAATTATCTAATAAATATCCCTTCATCTACATGGGATTCAAACTTCATGTGTTTCTCCTTATTAATAATGAAACCCTTACTTCTAAAGACTCAAAAGTAATTCAAAATTGAATTATTTTCATACCAAATATCATATAGAGTCTTTTCCTCTTTTGAACACAATAATGATATATATTATATGTATACCGATTTCATGATTTTTTTTTCAAAACTTCTATGGAAGGTCTTTCTCAATGAGAATTTTTCTATCTATGTTGATGATAATCTGATTTCTTCTCTCAACTAGTCAATTCTGTTATAGAGTTTTTATAGCTAAAACTTGGTGCCTTATCCCATGTTTCTCAAGATAATCCTACACATGAAAATTTTTGGACTCTATTCCATTATATGTTTGGATCTTCCGGATTGTTTGACCCAACACCTTCTCAAATTTTCTTTGATAATTTTTTATGAAACTAAATACCTCGGATTTGTGGGTGATGATTGAAACACATTTCATTCTGCTAAAATAATCAGTGAATATAACATAATATCACATTCCATCAATAGATTTTGTTTAAATAGGTCTTCACACATCAATATGCACCATCTCAAGCACATTTCTTGACCTTTTCTATTTTTCCTTATATGTATTTCGAATGATCTTCCCTAGTTGACAAGCATCACACATATGAGTAAAATCACATGATAATCTTGGGTGGTCTTGAGCAGCATCATATTTTACCAGATCTTCCAAGGAATTTTGGATCATGTGTCTAATACGTTTATTGCATAAATTATTTTCTTCTTCCTTGGATAGGAAGCACATATCTTATTCTCAATTTATAATGTAAATATTTCCCTTTGTATGCTTTCCCTGTAAAAAAAATGCATCATATTTTTCTGTAATGATACATGACTTCTTTGAAAAACTTATGGAATGTTCTGAGTCACATAGTGGAATGAAAATTAGTAATTTGTGACTAATACCTTCAACAACCAAGACATATACACATCTCATGTATTTCCCTAAACATGGATTTCCCTGAGCCAAAACATCTTCGATCCTACATAATTACCAAATCTTATGATACATGTTGTTCAGAGTAGAGTACTCAAGAGGGGGGGGGGTGAATTGAGTATCTATAAAAATTTCTGTTTAAAAGGATTTATTAAAATAATCCCCAATAAAATTAAATACAACTTGGTTAATCAAATTAATAAGGTTATGAAAGTTTTAATTTTTAAATAACTTCTTATAAGATTGATTAATTCTTAGTAATTTTAATATCAGTCGTTAATATTACTTTTGAAGTTATTCTAGTAAGGCAAAAAAATTATAACTTCTTTCCAAGATTATCTATCAAATCAAGTTCAGTGATTTTTAAATTATATAGTAAAATAGAGAAAACTAAATCAAACAACATAGAAGATAAAAAAAGTGGTTCAGTCTCAAGCTGAGACCTAATCCACTCCACTTGGTGATCACCTACCACCAATCAATTTATATAAATAAACTTTATCCACACACTGTATCGGGGTAAACAATAGTACACAGGACTGTCCAGGTCACACGACCTCTTCCACAGTTCTTTGTGGGTATGAACTATCATGTCACACATAGACTACTTCCATACTTATTTGTGGGAATAAATAGGTGTAAAATATGTAAAATTAAGGATATCTTGTATCCTTCGGTTTAGTGCAAGAGGTTGTTTGTGTTTTTATATACACACACACACACACTTTTCGAAATACAAAAACAATAAAAAATAGAGAAAAGATGATGAGAAAAGGTTATAAGTGCTTTGAGTGTTAGTCTATATATCTCTGGGATTTTATGATGATGTAGATATAGGAATAGAGTCCTCTTGTGGTAAACAGAGTGTCACAAGTCAGTTGGATCTGGCTTGTGTTCTTCATGGAGTTTATGGTGTGAATATTTTCTTGACATTGATTTATGGTATCCCAGCCTTTTTTATTCGAGAATGCATCGTGCATTCTTATAAGGTTTTGAGTTGCATGTGTCAGTTTTTTTCTCAAGAATTCTCATGCTTCTTCGTTATCACACTCTGTTGTATCTGGGCCACACTTATCTTTTATTCTTGGAGTGCATGTGTTGGAGCCGATAGGATGAATGTATTTTACACCTCGTACCTCATACTTTCAGGTGACATGTATACAAAGAAACATTAATTATTTTAGTGTATTTAAAAGCTTCAAATTTTACCATTAAAAATCAAGTTGAAAAAATACAAAACAAATTAAGAAACGATGTCACAGTCTCTCTGGAAATGTTGTCTCCATGAAACGGTGTATCCTTGAAATGGTGTCTCCTTATTTTACTTTGAGCGATGAAACAGTCCTGATGACATAGTTGTATAGAGATCAGGAACCGGTAACACAGATGTAGTGTTAGGATCATAATGTCTGGTCTTTCCCAAACATCAAACGGTGTCGGGTCATGATGTCTGGTCATAGTGTCTGGGTCACGGTGTCTCATCATGGTGTCTGGGTCATGGTGTCTGGGTCATGGTGTCTGGGTCATGGTGTCTCGTTCACGATGTCTAGTCACGGTGTCTGGGTCACGGTGCCTGGGTCACAGTGTCTAGGTCATAGTGTCTGGTCACATTGTCTGGGTCACGATGTCTAGTTCACAGTGTCTGGTCATGGTGTTTGGGTCACAGTTTCTAAGACTTAGACAAATATCTATATACATAAATAAATAGTAATATTCATAAAATGGATTAAACTCAATCATTTATCAAGTAAATTAATTATAACACAAACTAAAAATATTTTACAATAATTATTTAAAGCATAAAGAGACTAATCATTTGTACACATGATTTGAGATAGATTAAACAGGATTAACAAGTTATATAGAATGTATAGGATTTGTGATCATTAAAACATTATTAACACATGAGGAGTTCAACAATCTCCCCCTTTTTGATGATCACAAATCATTTGAGTGAGATATTTGTTCTTAGTGAATGTGTCTCTTTTTAGTGTGCATTTAGGGTACATATCTCTTCCCCTTTTGGTATTATCAAAAAGAATAAATAAGAAATAGACAAGAAGAGTTCACAATGAATTAGATGGATAAATAAGTGTCATTAAAAATAGTAGACAAAAAAATAAAACAATATACCTATCAAAAGAGAGTGTTCATTATTATTCAGCACTGGATGTCTTCTCTTTGCCCTTGGCAGCAACATCACTTGAATCCACAGGAGCATATGTGGAAGTGGAAGAAGGAAGTGAACCAGATGACAGAGAAGGTAGAGGGAGACCTTCAAAAACATAAGGGTACAAGGTAGGTGTAGTAGAAGACCGAGGCCATTTCTAGTCAAGGATAACTGGTCTGATCTGACTCAGAGCCTGAGATACAGACATAGAAGTAGAGGCAGGGAAGAGGATGAGAAGGTAGGAAAACCATGTCTCAAGGGTGCAGCTATAGGAGACACAATAGCAGTGCTCTATACATGAAGATAAGGCCTCAAAATCTTGATGAAGTCGGAAATAATCTCACCACTATATTGCATTTCTTTCTCAAAGTCATCCTTGTTCTCCATGAACTTTTCCAACAAAAAATTGAAATACTTCAGCTTATAAACTTGAGTTTTGAAAGCTTGAGTGACATAATTAATTCTCATATTCTTCACAAGGTACTTGAAATGGTTGGTCATGTCATGCTTAGAGAAGATCCTATTCAAGTAGAATTCCACCTTCTTAGTAATCTCTTACTGAGAATCATTTTAAATTTTGGAATGAGTTCTCACCAAATCAAGAACTTTGTCACTGTTCTTGACAACCTTAGATAGAGACTCTTTGTCAAAGCCACTAAGTACATAATGGATTTCTTCATTGACAACTATTCTGAGAAGATCACAATCCAAGGAGGGTTGAGATGATTTTCCAGAGGCACTAGAATCTGTAACAGCTGAATTGAGAGACTTCAATTGATTAATAACTTTTGGTATACATCCCTTACACTCATTAGTCAACTCGTTAAGACTAATATCAATCTCACGCATCTCTTGAACTATTTTCTTGTTTCTTTTAGCTACCTTTTCAGCCAAGGAGGTTAGATTAGGCTGAATCAGGGAGGCTACTTCCTATGGAATCTAACTACCAACATCCTCAACAGGATGAGCAATAGGTTCTGGTCTTGATTTCAAAATTCTATGCATATCTTCAACCATACCTCTAAGAGACTTCACTTCATCACTAAACTATTTTTTCTCTACTCTGACTTCCTAAATTTCATGAAGCATCTTAGGATGAATCTTCCAAATGCTCTTTTCCAACAAAAGGGAAGCATCTTTTTCACTCAACTTGGTTATAGGAGAAGGTCGACTATTCATGAGATTTTCAACCCCATCCAATATGGTAGCTCCCAAGGTTTTAAAATAATTCATACTCACTAAGGTAGAAAGTTCTTGTGAAGGTTCAGGGATAGAAGCTGAGACAGACTCAGGTTCCTTTGTAGCTATAACATCAAGAGAAAATACCGGTTTCAAACTGAAACATAGTAGATAGATCTATACTTTGAACTGAGGCTTCTTGGGAAACATTCACATCAAAATTTCTAGGGAATTTATACCATGTATCCACCGAACTTGGATCAATTGGATTAGGAACTTCAACACTTTCCAGATTGGGGTGCTTCTCGCCCTCAATAGGTGCATCTCTCACAGGACTAAGAGATTTATATCCTTAATATATTTCCAAGATTTCATCCCCAATATCCTCACCCATCTAATTTCTATCCAAATAAAAGGCTTCATCCATTCTCTCTTCAGCAGATGGGATAATTTCAGGAACAGCTTGTTCTTCCACATGTTCCTCATAAGCAGCTTCTTGCACAAGAGAAAGATATTCTTTTATATTCTCTTCTACAACATCCTGATCACTTACCTTAGCAACAGATTCTTCTTTACAAGCAGGTTTTTCTTCTAGATCAATGACTTCTT
Organism: Viscum album; assembly: GCA_963277665.1. NCBI lineage: Eukaryota > Viridiplantae > Streptophyta > Magnoliopsida > Santalales > Viscaceae > Viscum > Viscum album. Next base: position 1,424,442,257 of record OY728134.1, on the reverse strand, counting down.
TAAGAATAGTTACTTCCTTCTCAATTAAGACTTGAGGTTCAGGTTCACTGCCTTCTTTATCCAGGATAGATTTCCTTGTAGGTGCAACAGCCTTCTCTTCTTCTTCCTCATCAGAATAGTCAACTATTTCATCTAGCTCCAAACCAAGATCAGGGATTTTCTTATTTATTGATGAATGCTCAACCAGATTTAACTTTTCATAAACCCTATCATTATCCTCCACCCATGTTTTTCTCCACAGATTACAACTGATTTTCATTCTTTTCACTATAACTTTTGAAATACAAAACTCATAGTCCTTAATGAATTATTCATCTAGTCCAAACAACCCTTCAGCATTAAGCATAGCTAATATTAATCGTGAGTAGAATAGGGATGTTTCCTTGCAGGTGGTCTTTATCAACTCACACATATGGAGTATGACATACTTACGTAGATTGAACTTGTGTCTATTCTTCATAAGATGTATCAAAAATACATCCTGATACTTGAGTGTAGAAAAATAAAATTTTCTTCAACTGATCATATTCTGAACAAACATAAACAAAAGTCTAGTTTCACCATCTAGCTCAGCAGCTATAGATCCTCTCTTTGTTTCATTTCCATTTAATCTTCCCAATTATTTTTCCAAAACAAAGAACTCACTTGGAGAAGGAGGACCTCTCTGGTAGTCCTCAAAAATACCCTCATGAGGTATCCTTAGGCATTCAGCCCATAACCTCAAAGAAAAGGTAAATCTCTAGATATTTATCCATCTTTTCACAACAAAATCATCTTCATTATCAAAAGAAAATTGAATAAACTAATAAAACTATGCAACTCGATTTGGGTAAATTGGTCTATCATCCTTTGTGAACCAATCCAGCCACCCTTTCTCTTTCAGAACATTCAGTACTAAGGACTTACTTGAGAGAAGACACTTAGGGAAAATTTCCTTTTTTGGGTACCACTATTATGTCCACTAGATTTGGATTCAAAGGACCTTCGGGCGCTATCTTCGGTGCTATTTTTATCTTTTTTGTAGATCTGCGCTTATCAGGAGTTGATGAAGATGGGAATTTCATTATGGGAATTCAATGAAGGTTCAAGAGAGAGAGAGAGAGAGAGGGAAAACCTAAGGGTTGAGATAGGGCTTACGGTTTGAGAGAAGAGATCTCGGTTGAATAAAGGAGTGAAACCTCTTTAGTTTTTATCATTTAGGGATATAAATCATCGTAAAAACAAAAGTGAAGGAAAGTAAAATAATAAAGTAAATAATTCTCATGATATGGGTAATAAAACAATAAATATTTTTTACGGTGAGACCATAACAGGATTTTACAGTGAGACTGAAACTGGCTTTCACGGTGAGACCATAACAGGATTTCATGATGAGACCGTAATAGGATTTCATAGTGAGACCGTAACAGTGTGATTTCTAAACTATGTGACTGTATTGTTTCAGATAGTAAGTTCGAGACAGTAACTGAGAGACAATAACTATGAGACCTTAAATATGAAACAACAACTTTTAAGGTAGTAAAATTACAGAACTGTTAGAGTTAGACAGTAATCTTAAGACAGTGACTTGTGAAACTGTAAACTGTGAAACATTAAGCTGGGAAACAGTACACTTGTTACTTAATATTTATAATTCCCAATTCATGTATGATGTAGTCTATTCTTTCGTAATTTAACGGTTTGGTGAATATATTAGTGAGATGATATTCAGTTCCAATGAATTTCAAAGTGATATCACCTTTTTAATAATGATCTCTCAAAATGTGATGTCTTACATCAATATGTTTTGTCCTAGAGTGTGAAATATGATTTTTTGAGATGTTAATAGCACTTGTATTGTCACAATTTATAGTTACATGCTTGAATTGATATCCATAATCTAGTAATGTGTGTTTCAACCACAATATTTGTAAACAATAACTACCAGCAGTTATGTATTCAGCTTCTGCAGTAGATAATGCAACATAGTTTTTTTTCTTACTACACCATGATACTAATGAATTTCCAAAAAAGTGACATGTTCCAAAGGTTATTTTTCTATCTAACTTACAACCACCGAAGTCAGCATCAGAATAACTAGCTAACTCAAATGATTATCCTTTGGGATAGAACAGCCCTAGATTAGGTGTATGTTTGAGGTATTTAAAAATTCTCTTAATAGCATTTAAATGAGATTCCTTAGGTTTTGCTTGAAAATGAGCACACATACACACACTAAACATAATTTCAGGTCAGATAGCAGTTAATTAGAGTAAGATTCCATAAATCCCTCTGTAAGTGGTTTGATCAACAGATTTTCCATCTTCATCAAGATCCAACTTGCAAGTAGTACTCATTTAAGTGTCTCTTTTCTTAGTGTTATCCAAACCAAAACGTTTTAGAATATATCTAGTATATTTTCTTTGATTTAAAATAATACCATCATTATTTTGAAAGATTTGAAATCCAAGAAACAATTTTAGTTCACCCATTAAACTCATTTCAATTTTTTTTGTATTATTTAAGAAAATTCAATACATAAATAATTTATTGAAGATCCAAGGATAATATCATCTACATAAATTTGAATTACTAAAACATCATTGGAAAATAATTTTATAAAAAGGTTAGGATCATCTATTCATTTTCTAAAACCTTTGGAAATAGGAATAGTAATTAATCTATCATACCTAGCTCTTGGATCTTGTTTTAAACCATATAAAGATTTTGATAATTTAAAAATAAGATTTGGAAAATGAGGATTTTTAAAACTAGGGGGTTTCTCAACAAAGACATCCTCAGATATATACCAATTTAGGAATGCACTTTTAACATTTGATATCATTTGACATACAAATGTTCAGCATAAGAAAGAAGAATTCTGATGGCTTCAAGTCTAGCTACTAGTGCAATGTTTTCTTCATAGTCAATTCCTTCTTATTGACTATAGCCTTGTGAAACCAATCTATCCTTGTTTCTAACTATATTACCAGCTTCATCTACCTTATTTTTAAACACCCACTTAGTGCCTATGGTAAATGTATCTTTAGGTCTGTCAACAAGTTTCCAAACTTTGTTCCTTTAAAACTGATTAAGTTCTTCTTGCATAGCCATTACCAAAAATTCATCACTGATATAATCATTAATGTTTTTAGGTTCAAGTTGTGACAATAAGACTTGATGTTCAACCTGATTTCTAAGATAAGCTCTAGTTTGAGTTCTTTTATCTAAATCTCCTACAACATCATCTAAAGGATGGTTCTTAAGAGTTCTAACAGCTCTAGAAAAATAAGAAGTAGTAATTTTAGGTTTATCAACAGGTTCAGGTTCATTGTTACTTGAATGTAAGAAATTTCCAAAACTAGAAGTTTTCACAGATTCCTTTACAGAATGGTTAGAGGATTTTTCTTTAATGTCTAGATTTGACAAATCATCTTCCAAGTTCTCTGTAGTGGTCTTAGTCTTGTGTGGATCCTTTTCATCAAATTTGACATGGACATATTCTTCCACACACTTAGTACTTTTATTTAAAACTCTATGGGATTTAGTAGATGTTGAATATCCTATAAAATTCCATCATCACTCTTGGATGCAAATTTTTCAAGATTTTCCTTAGTATTAAGGATATACACTTTGCAACCAAAAACTTCGAAGTAGCTTACTTTGGGTTTTCTATTATTCCAAAACTCATATAGAGTTCTTTTAAAAATGGTTCTAATCAACACTTTATTGATAATATAGCATGTTTCATTTACAGCTTCAGCTCAAAAGTAAATAGGTAATTCATATTCACTAAGCATGGTTTTAGAAAACTCTTGCAAGGTTCTATTTCTTATTTCTACAACTCCATTTTGATGAGGTGTTCTAGGGGTAGAGAAATTATGACTACAGCCATTTTGTGAGCAAAAGGATTCAAACTCTTGATTTTCAAACTCACGTCCATGATCACATCTTAAGGATTTAATTCTAAGTCCACTAAGATTTTCTACAATTTTGGCATATTTGGTAAAATGTGAGCATGCTTCACTTTTGTGAGCCAAAAATAAAGTCCAAGTATATCTAGAAAATTCATCTACAAGAATATAAACATAATTCTTCCGATTTAAACTAGAAACTTTATATGGTCCAAAAAAATCCATGGGAACTAGTTTGAGAGGTTCAGAAGTTAACACTTCTTTATTTGGTTTGAATGAAATTTTGTGTTGCTTTCCTTTTTGACAAGGATTGAACACTTTATCATTTCGAAACTCAAGTTTGGGTAGGTCTTTAACTAATATTTTACTAGTTAACTTTCTAAGAGAGTGAATATTATAGTGAACTAGTCTCCTATTCCAAATCCAAGACTCTTTGTGAAATACACTTATACATGAAGCATCTTGAGAAGCTGAAAATCTAAGTTAACAGAGTATACATTTTCATTTCTTAATGTAGAAAACACTAATTCATTTTTAGAATTAAAAAAAATTACAAGCATCATTTTCAAATTTAACATGAAATCTATTATCACAAAGTTGTGAAATACTAAAAAGATTATATTTTAATCCATCAAAAAAAAGTTTAGTGGAAATTAAAACTGAGTTACAGTTACCGATTTGACCAATTCTAGTGATATTTCCTTTAGAATTGTCACCAAAGGTGACTTGTCCACCATCAATTTTTATTAAATTATTGATGAATGAATTTTCCCTTGTCTTGTGTCTTGAACACCCACTGTCTAAGTACCATAAGCTTTTACAAGATCTCTTTAAGAAACATTCCTACAAAATAGTCAAATAAAAACAAATTTTGGTACCCATACTTTTTTGGGTCTAGTAATATTAATGACTAGTGCTTTAGGAACCCATATCATCCTCATAGGTTTCCTATAATCATTATGTAAAGTACTTGAAAAATTAACTCTATTTGGTCCAGGAAATATTGAAACAATAGAGAGTGTATCATAATTTGAACTAGCTGAATGTTTTCTAGAATTAGGACAAAATCTGTATGTCCTAGATTTAGAAACAAAATTGGTTCTTCCAAAATTTCTTTTACCATGTTTATATCCAATACCAGTAGTATGTTTAGGAGCAATATGTTTACCTAGAATTTGTACCCAAGTATCATTACCATTTTTAAACCTTTCAATATCCTTTTTCAATTGATCATTAGATAACTTTAGTTCATTGTTTTCTTTGAGTAATTGAATATTTTTCTCCCTTTCTATAGTAAGTTCATATTTAAAAGTTGAGGTAAGAGCATGTTGTTTCTTTAAAGACTTGTATTTATCTTTTAGTTCATTACATGTCTCTTCAAGCATATTACAGTACTCAAACATTTCTTTATTAGAAATATTCTCAGAATCACTTTCATCACCAGAATAATAGGAATTTTCTATAGGATATTCCACTGTTACCACAGATGTGTTTTTCATAAAACACATATTAGCTTTGTTTTCCAGTTCATCAGGCGAAGAATCTGAGTCACTTGAACTGTCCATAGAAGCACTCCAAGTTGCTTTCATTTCATTTTTATACTTTCTATCTTTGTCCTCATATTTCTTTTTGTACTTGAACTTTGTATAGTCAGACTTTATATGTCCCTTTTGATTACATTCATAGAAGACTATCTCATCAAACTTGTCACTTATTTTCCAATCTTTCTTCCAGATTCCTTTTTTATCATATCTTCCCTTAAAGTTAGGCTTTCTAAAAAATTTCTTCTTCTTGAAAAATCTCTTAAACCTTCTGGATAATTGAACCATCTTCTCATCACTGTCAGGTGATGATTGTTTACTATTGGAACTTTCTACAGAGACTTACAATTTCCCTTTCTCTTTGTATTTAGAGGTGGTGGCCGTAAATGAAATAGATTTTCTTTTGGGTTCATCCTCCTCTTATTTGTTGAATTTCAGATCCTCTTCATACATCATTAGTTTCCTAATGAGTTATTTTATAGGTAACTTTATGATTTCACATGAATCTATAATAGAGACATAGGTTCCTCTCCATCTGTCAGGTAGGAATCTGAGAATCCTCAGGATTTTTTCTTTGGTAGTAACTTCCCTTCCAAGAGAAACCATTGTGTTGAAAATTTCATTGAAACTAAGATACATGTCAGAAATAGGCTCATTAGGTTTCATTTTAAATTTATCATATTTAAAAATATAATTATTCACTTTCATTTATTTCATACTAGAAGTTTCTTTATGTGAAATAGGCAAAGTATCCCAAATTTCATGGGCAGTTTTACATGTAGAAATTCTGTTAAATTCCTCATCACTAAAGGAGCAATATAAAGCATTCATGGGTTCTCAATTGTTATTGTAGGCTGTATTCATAGGGTCATCCCAAGTGATTCTATTATTAGTATGAATCTTCTATTTATCTATAATTGAAGACCACATTTCAAAACCCATACTTTCTAAATGCATTTTTATTTTTATTTTCCATTGGGCATAATTGTTTCCATTAAAGAATAGTGGTATGTTTGTTGCATCACCTTCCAACCTATTATCCATAATAAAGAAATAATTTTAAAGATCTAGAAATTTAGAATTGATATAAATTTACAGATCTTTAAAGTACAACTAAAATCACAGTTGAATAGGGTCAAAAACATAGTCTTAACTGGAATAAAAAACTCCTATAATACCAAATGTTGGTCGGAGTACAGTACTCAAGAGGGGGGTGAATTGAGTATCTATAAAATTTTCTATTTAAAATGTTTTCCTAATAGATTACCCAATAAAATTAAATACAAACTAGTTAATCAAAGTAATACGGTTATGAAATTTTGACTGTTTAAATAACTTCTCAAAAGATTGATTAAGTCTCAGTAATTTTAATATCAGTTGTTAATATTACTTTTAAATCTATTATAATAAGGAAAATCAATTATAAATTCTTTATAAGATTAACTATTAAATCAAGTTTAGTGATTTATGAATTATATAGTAAAATAGAGAAAACTAAATCAAACAACACAACGGATAAAAAAAGTGGTTCAGTCTCAAGACGAGACCTAATCCACTCCACTTTATGATTACCTTACACCAAAAATTTTATATAAATAAACATGATCCACACCCTGGATTGAGGTAAAAAATAGTACAAAAGACTTTCAAGGTCATACGACCTCTTCAATAGTTCTTCGTGGGTATGAACTTTCCGGTCACACAAGGACCTCTTCCACACTTATTCTTGAGAATAAATAGGTGTAAAATATGTGAGAGTAAGGATATCTTGTATCATTCAGTTTAGTACAGGAGATAGTGTGTGTTTTTATACATACAGGGACATACTTCTTGAAAGAAAAAAACAATACACAACAGAGAAAAGATAATGAGATAAGGTTAGAAGTGCTCTGAGTGTTAGTCGATGCATCTCTGGACTTCAATGATGAAGCAGATATAGGAATCATGTCCTCTTGTGGAAAATAGAGTGTCCCAAGTTAGTTAGATCTGGCTCATGTTATTCATGGAGTTTATGATACAAAGATGTTCTTGACTCTTATCTATGATATCCAATCCTTTTTTATTTGAGAATGCATCGTGTGTTCTTTAGAGGTGTCGAGTTTCATTTGTCAGTTATTTTCTCAATAATTCTCATGCTTCTTCGTTATCACGCTCTCTTGTCTTTAGGCCACACTTCTCTTTTATTGTTGGGGTGCATGTGTTGGAGCCGACATGATGCATGTATTTTTCACCTTGTTCCTCGTACTATTAGGTGACATTTATAAAAAGAAAAATTAATTATGTCAGTGTATTTAAAAGCTTAAAATATGACCATTAGATATTAAATTGAAAATTGAAAAACAAATTAAGAAATGGTGTCACAATCTATTTGGAAATGGTGTCTCCATGAAACAGTGTCTCCTTGAAACGATCTCTCCTTAAAACAGTGTCTCTTTATTTTCCTTTGAGTGATGAGACAGTCATGATGGCATAGTTTTATAGAGATCAGGAACCAGTATCACAAATGTAGTGTTGGGATCATGGTGTTTGGTCCTTTTCCAAACTTCAAACGGTGTTGGGTCACGATGTCTGGTCACGGTGTCTGGTCATGGTGTCTAGGTCACAGTGTCTGGTCATGGTGTCTAGGTCACGGTGTCTGGGTCACAATGTCTGGTTCACAGTGTCTGGTCATGGTGTCTGGTCACAGTGTTTGGGTCACGGTGTTTGGGTCACGATGTCTAGGTCACGGTGCCTGGTCACGATGTCTGGGTCACGGTTTCTGGTTCACAGTGTCCGTTCAAGGGGTCTGGTTATGGTGTATGGGTCGTGGTTTCTCATACTTAGCCAAATATCTATATACATATTTAAATAGTTATATTCATAAAATGGATTAAACACAATCATTTATCAAGGAAGTTCATTATAACACAAACTAAAAATTTTTACAATAATTATTTAAAGCATAAAGAAACTAATCATTTGTACACATGATTTGAGATAGATTAAACAGGATTAACAAGTTATATAGAATGTATAGGAGTTTTGATCATTAAAACATAAATAACACATATGGATTCCAATAATACCTTCCTTATTATACCTAATTCCGATCACCAGATCCTTATTTCCTATCATTTGAGAAGTGCATCCAATGTCAATAATCCATATTTCAGTGCACTCTGATGCTTTAAAATCAATCTCTATAACCACATCCTTCTTATCTCTTTTATTCTTGATTCATGTTTTTTATTTCATACCTATTAAGGATTTCTAATATTTATCTTCCTCAGTGTATGATGGAATAGATTCATCTTGCAACACTGAAAACTAATTTTTCATTTTCATCTTGTTGGATGGTTCACTGAATTGCTTCTTGCGACCAATTTTTTTCTACTTCAGCACATTCCTCTACATGGTTTATGTATAATATTTAGCTATGTGTCGAAATCCTCCACACTAAAAACAATGACCCTCAAAAGATATTCTAGAGTATTAAACTCTATTTGGATTACATTGTTGTTCTTTTTCCCTACGGTATCTCTTGGATATAGGACGCACTTTTTGTGAGTGTTCCATCTTTCTAAAAAAATAACACCTTATTTGAGGTGAATTACTATGTTTCACTTTGGGACTATTGGATGTACCTTGATTTTATAAACATTCTAACTCTACTTAATACTAAAATCAATCTTCACTTTTTGAGCGGGTGCTTGTGTTCTCACATTAATCATCACACCTCTTTGTTTTTTATCAACCCTCATATCAGCCTTATCATTTAGATTTACTATTTATTTTGTTCTGTTGGACCCCTATGCTCCACCTACACCTTCTTGGTTGCCTGAATGATCTTCTTTCTCGATGTTTTAGCGATATTCACTAGTTTTTATTGATCCTTAACATTTCATCAAAGTCCGACGACCTCCTCTTTAAGTTTATCAAAATGTTTGATTTTATATTTCTCAGTTTGAGTCAAACTATCTATTTATCTTTTATATTCATCAATTTTGATCTTGTACTCAATAACCTTATATAAGATCTTTGTCATTGAATACTTTAGTTTTTCAATTTATTCATTCAACTCAGACTTCTCTTCTTTCTGGTTCTCCATATAGAGTTTGGCATCACGAACCACTTTTTTTTATTTCTTCATTTTGGCTCTACAAACATCTATTTCCTCAATAGAGGATTTTAATTTGACTTGAAGATAAACTCTTCATTCTAATTATCATTCTTTATTGTCACATTCTTCCCTAATTTGGGAATTTTTGACAATAGTAATCATTTATTTCACTTCATGATCCTTGCAGTCTTCCAACTCTTCTGCCTCAGATTTTTCTGAAATACCCATCTTCTTTTGAAAGTAAACTCTTCTTTCTAAATAATTTTTTCTTAAAATGTTCCTTATCTTTCACATAAGAAGAAGACTTCTTCACGATAATTTTAACTTCATCATGTTCGTCTTATATAAACTTCTTCGGGAACGATGCTGCAAGATGTCCAACCTTTCCACATCGAAATCATGTAAGAGGTAGTTTCCCTTTGAACTTTCCTTTTCCTATTTAGAGATTTGAGTAAGTAAATGACATCACCTCATATTTATCTTCAACTTCCAAGCCATATTAAATGGTTAGCTTCTTCATGTCCTTGAAATCCACTTCTTTAGACTTTCCTTTTTCCACAGACACATTATCATCATTTCTCATTTCGTATGCAACAAGATTATTATGCAAGATATCCATTGTCAGATCCTTTGTATTTTTATCCTCAAAAACAGAAACTTTTTTATTAAATGGATGTGGTAGTTTTCTTAGGTTGTGCTTAACAATATTTATGTCTAAAATAATTTCTCCAAAACCAAAAATGTCTTCCACAACAATATTTACTCGATAAAAGAATGTATCAATAGACTCATTACGGTGCATTCTGTGATCCTCATATTTATTCCATAAAACCTTCAAATTTTCTTCTATAGCTTTTGATTCACCATCATAAATATTCAAAATATTTTACCACATATAATTTGATGACATATATGACATCACCTTTTTATATATTTCATTTGATAGTCCTCCCCCTAAATCATTTATTCCCTTAGCATCAACATCCAATTATCTTCATTTAGAATCTGATTAAGAACCACTATCAATATTAGCTGAAATTCAATGCATAGCTATTTTAAAGGCTTCCATTATTAATGATCAGAAGTGGTGTTGCATCGTATTCTTACATAGTTGAAAATTAATTCCATCAAAGATCAGAATCTATCTGTGATTGAGCACCTCCATTTATTTTATTGAGATAGATCTAGTGACTTTCAAACTTTCACTTGGATACCAATTATTAGTCCCACTAGGTCAAATACCTTGATGGAGTGAATCAGGGTATGATAGATTAAAAATACTACCCCTTTGGATCTTGTTTTGTTGTTAAAAAAACACACTTATCTCCTTCTCCCATAGAAATGTATAAACAAAAATTAAATCATGCACAGGGCACAAAAATTTTACTTCACTACTAGAAAAGGGGGCATTGAAGCCCCCCAGACTCGGGCGACCGCCATTGGCGGTCGCTATAGCTAACCAATAGTGACCACCAATGGCGGTTGCTAACCTACATAAAAAAAACGGGGGGCTTCTGCGCCCCCCCCCCCCCCCCCCCCGCGCCCCCTAGACCCCGATCCCCCGATCGCCGCCCTAACCCCCTCCCTCCCTCGTCGCCCTCCCTCGCCGCCCTCCCCTCCCCCGCCGCCCGGCCTCCCCCGCCGACCGGCCTCCCCCGCCGCCCGGCCTCCCCCGCCGCCCGGCCTCCCCCGCCGCCCGGCCTCCCCTGCCGCCCGCCCTCCCCCGCCGCCCGACCTCCCTCGCCGGCTGCCCTCCAGCCGCCGCCCTCTGCCCTCGGGCCTCCGGCCGCCGCCCTCCGGCCTCTCGGCCCTCCCCCCCCCACCCCGGACGGCACCCGCACCCTGGACAGCCCCCGCCGCGCACTACGGACCGCCCCCCACACCTCAGACGCCTCCCCGCACCCCGGACATCCCCCCCCCCCCCCCCCCCCGCGCACTCCGGACCACCCCCCGCACCCCGGACGCCTCCCCGCACCCCGGACAGCCCCCCCCCCCCCCCCCCCGCGCGCACTCCGGACCGCCCCCCGCACCCCGGACGCCTCCCCGCACCCCGGACACCCCCCCTGCAGTCGGACACCCCCCTTCGAACCCGGACAGCCCCCCCCCCCCCCCCCCCGCACCCCGGACAGCCCCCCCCCCCCCCCCCGCACTCGGACACCCCCCCCTCCGAACCCGGACAGCCCCCCCCCCCCCCCCGCACCCTGGACAGGCCCCCCGCACCCCGGACACCCCACCCCGCACCCCCGACAGCCCCCCTGCACCCCAGACAGCCCCCCCCCCCCCCCCCCCCCCCGCACCCCGGACACCCCCGCACCCCGAACACCCCTGCCCGCACCCCTGACAGGCCCCCGACACCCCGGACACCCCTCCCCGCACCTCGGACAGCCCCCCCCCCCCCCCCCCCCCCCCCCCCGACCCCGGACACCCCCACCCCTCGCTGCCCGTCCCCCGTCCCCTCACCGCCTCCTCTCCTCCAGCTCCCCGCCGCCGCCGCCGCCCGTCCCCTCCCTTGCCGCACCGCCTTTGGCTCCGGCTCCCCTTCGCTGCCTCCTCTCCCTCGCAGCACCGCCTTCGGCTCCCCTCCCTTTCAGGTTTGTAGCTCAATCAGGTAACATGAGCTTTCAGTTACATTATTATTTTATCAATGGTTCATAAACAAATGGTTAATATTTATTTTGAATATAGTTGATTTGAAAAATGTAAATGTAATAAGTATTGTGTAAATGTTTGTTATACAGATATTATTATGGATAAGAGTTGGATTGATCTTCCAAATCGAACGTCTAGAGAATATTTCAATGGAATTATGCAGTTTATTGACTTCACGAGAGGATTTGAAAGTGACTATATTAGTTGTCCATGTAGAAAATGTGCTAACAGATATCAATTCACACGAGATACTGTGAGGGAGCACCTTTTCTTTAATGGATTTCTGAAAAATTATAAGAGTTGGACTCGTCAAGGAGAAGAATATGTTCGTTGTCAAAATACAGATGTAGCTCAGATGGATGTTGATGCAAGGATGACTGATCCAATGCATGAAATGCTTACTGAAATGGTATGTGGGTTTTATCCTGAAGGCATTGACATCCAGAATCTTGATACTGGTGAGATAAATCTTCGCTCTGGTGCAGATCGTGATTCGAGGAGGTTTTATAAAGTACTTGATGATGCGAAAACAGAATTATATCCTGAAATGGCACGTTGGGGGGGTCAAAACCACCTGAACGACCTCTGAATGCCACGAAACCGTACGACAACATCCGGGGCGTGAATTGTGAAATGGTCGGCCAGACGGCACCTCATTCGGAGGTGCCGTGTGACCGCGGCGGCCGGAAACGCGTTTCCGGTGCCATAAAACACCAAAACGGCGTGCGGCGGTCCCATTCGGAGCAAACGTGCTCCGAACGACCTGAAACCGCACGAGAACGATAGAAATATTATTCTTGAGATGCAGGAGGAGGCCGCACGTCCATCGGACGTGCGGTGCGCGCGGCACGTCCGATTGTGTCCTTTTCAGCAGTGCGGCGCGCGCTGAAATGGCGCATTGGGGGGTCAAAACCACCCGAACGACCTCCGAATGCCACGAAACCATACGACAACATCCGGGGCGTGAATTGTGAAATGTTCGGCTAGACGGCACCTCATTCAGAGGTGCCGTGTGACCGCGGAGGCCGGAAACGCGTTTCCGGCGCCCTAAAACACCAAAACGGCGTGCGGCGGTCCAATTCGGAGCAAATGTGCTCCGAACGACCTAAAACTGCATGGAAACGATAGAAATATTATTCCTGAGATGAAGGAGGAGGCCGCACGTCCATCGGACGTGCAGTGCACGCGGCACGTCCAATTGTGTCCTTTTCAGCAGCGCGGCGCGCGCTGAAATGGCGCGTTGGGGGGTCAAAACCACCCGAACGACCTCAAAATTCCACGAAACCGTACGACAACATCCGGGGAGTGAATTGTGAAATGGTCGGCTAGACGGCACCTCATTAGGAGGTTCCGTTTGACCGCGGCGGCCGTAAACGCGTTTCCGGCGCCCTAAAACACCAAAACGGCGTGCGGCGGTCCAATTCGGAGCAAACGTGCTACGAACGACCTGGAACCGCACGGGAACGATAGAAATATTATTCCTGAGATGCAGAAGGAGGCCGCACGTCCATCGGACGTGCGGTGCGCGCTGCACGTCCGATTGTGTCCTTTTAAGCAGCGCGGCGCGCGCTGAAATGGCGCGTTGGGGGGTCAAAACCACCCGAACGACCTCCGAATGCCACAAAACCGTACGACAACATCCGGGGCGTGAATTGTGAAATGGTCGGCTAGACGGCACCTCATTCGGAGGTTCCGTGTGACCGCGGCGGCTGGAAACGCGTTTCCGGCGCCATTAAACACCAAAACGGCATGCGGCGGTCCGATTCGGAGCAAACGTGATCCGAACGACCTGAAACCGCACGGGAACGATAGAAATATTATTCCTGAGATGTAGGAGGAGGCCGCACGTCCATCGGACGTGCGGTGCGCGCGGCACGTCCGATTGTGTCCTTTTTAGCAGCGCGGCGCGCGCTGAAATGGCGCGTTGGGGGGTCAAAACCACCCGAACGACCTCCGAATACCACGAAACCCTATGACAACATCCGGGGCGTGAATTATGAAATGGTCGGCTAGACGGCACCTCATCCGGAGGTGCCGTGTGACAGCGGCGGCCGGAAACGCGTTTCCGGCGCCCTAAAACACCAAAACGGCGTGCGGCGGTCCAATTCGGAGCAAACGTGCTCCGAACGACCTGAAACCGCACGGGAACGATAGAAATATTATTCCTGAGATGCAGGAGGAGTCTGCACGTCCATCGGACGTGCGGTGCGCGCGGCACGTCCGATTGTGTCCTTTACAGCAGTGCGGCGCGCGCTGAAATGGCGCGTTGGGGGGTCAAAACCACCTGAACGACCTCCGAATTCCACGAAACCGTACGACAACATCCGGGGCGTGAATTGTGAAATGGTAGGCCAGACGACACCTCATTCGGAGGTGCCGTGTGACCGCGGCGGCCGGAAACGCGTTTCCGGCGCCATTAAACACCAAAACGGCGTGCGACGGTCCGATTCGGAGCAAACGTGCTCCGAACGACCTGAAACCGCACGGGAACGATAAAAATATTATTCCTGAGATTCAGGAGGAGGCCGCACGTCGACATGCGGTGCGCGCGGCACGTCCGATTGTGTCCTTTTCAGCAGCGCGGCGCGCGCTGAAATGGCGCGTTGGGGGGTCAAAACCACCCGAACGACCTCCGAATGCCACGAAACCGTACGACAACATCCGAGGAGTGAATTGTGAAATGGTCGGCCAGACGGCACCTCATTCGGAGGTGCCGTTTGACCGCGGCGGCCGTAAACGCGTTTCCGGCGCCCTAAAACACCAAAACGGCGTGCGACGGTCCAATTCGGAGCAAACGTGTTCCGAACGACCTGAAACCGCACGGGAATGATAGAAATATTATTCCTGAGATGCAGGAGGAGGCCGCACGTCCATCGGACGTGCGGTGCGCGCGACACGTCTGATTGTGTCCTTTTCAGCAGCGCGGCGCGCGCTGAAATGGCGCGTTGGGGGGTCAAAACCACCCGAACGACCTCCGAATGCCACGAAACCGTACGACAACATCCGGGGTCTGAATTGTGAAATGGTCGGCTAGACGGAACCTCATTCTGAGGTGTCGTGTGACCGCGGCGGCCAGAAATTCATTTCCGGCGCCATAAAACACCAAAACGGCGTGTGGCGGTCCCATTCGGAGCAAACGTGCTCCGAACGACCTGAAACCGCACGAGAACGATAGAAATATTATTCCTGAGATGCAGGAGGAGGCCGCACGTCCATCGGAAGTGCGGTGCGCGCGGCACGTCCGATTGTGTCCTTTTCAGCAGCGCGGCGCGCGCTGAAATGGCGCGTTGGGGGGTCAAACCCACCCGAACGACCTCCGAATGCCACGAAACCGTACGACAACATCCGGGGCGTGAATTGTGAAATGGTCGGCCAGACGAAACCTCATTCGGAGGTGCCGTGTGACCGTGGCGGCCGGAAACGCGTTTCCGGCGCCATAAAACACCAAAACGGCGTGCGGCAGTCCAATTCGGAGCAAACGTGCTCCGAACGACCTGAAACCGCACGGGAACGATAGAAATATTATTCCTGTGATGCAGGAGGAGGCCGCACGTCCATCGGACGTGCGGTGCGCACGGAACGTCCGATTGTGTCCTTTTCAGCAGCGCGGCGCGCGCTGAAATGACGCGTTGGGGGGTCAAAACCACCCGAACGACCTCTGAATTCCACGAAACCGTATGACAACATCCTGGCCGTGAATTGTAAAATGGTCCGCCAGAAGGAACCTTATTCGGAGGTGCCGTGTGACCGCGGCGGCCGGAAACACGTTTCCGGCGCCATAAAACACCAAAACGGCGTGCGGCGGTCCAATTCGGAGCAAACGTGCTCCGAACGATCTGAAACTGCACAGGAACGATAGAAATATTAATCCTGAGATGCAGGATGAGGCCGAATGTCCATTGGACGTGCGGTGCGTGCGGCACGTCCGATTGTGTCCTTTTCAGCAGCGCGGCGCGCGCTAAAATGGCGCATTGGGGGCTCAAAACAACCCGAACGATCTCCGAATGCCACGAAACCGTACGACAACATCCGGGGCGTGAATTGTGAAATGGTCGGCCAGACGGCACCTCATTCGGAGGTGCCGTGTGACAGCGGCGGCCGGAAACGCGTTTCGGGCGCCATTAAACACCAAAACGGCGTGCGGCGGTCCCATTTGGAGAAAACGTGCTCCGAAAGACCTGAAACTGCACGAGAATGATAGAAATATTATTCCTGAGATGCAGGAGGAGGCAGCACGTCCAGCGGACGTGCGGTGCGCGTGGCACGTCCGATTGTGTCCTTTTCAGCAGCGCGACGCGCGCTGAAATGGCGCGTTGGGGGGTCAAAACCACCCAAACGACCTCCGAATGCCACGAAACCGTACGAAAACATCCGGGGCGTGAATTGTGAAATGTTCGGCCAGAAGGAACCTCATTCGGAGGTGCCGTTTGACCGCGGCGGCCGTAAACGCGTTTCTGGCGCCCTAAAACACCAAAACGGCGTGCGGCGGTCCAATTCGGAGCAAACGTGCTCCGAACGACCTGAAACCGCACGGGAATGATAGAAATATTATTCCTGAGATGCAGTAGGAGGCCGCACGTCCATCGGACGTGCGGTGCGTGCGGCACGTCCGATTGTGTCCTTTTTAGCAGCGCAACGCGCGCTGAAATGGCGCGTTGGGGGGTCAAAACCACCCGAACGACCTCCGAATGCCACGAAACCGTACGACAACATCCGGGGCGTGAATTTTGAAATGTTCAGCCAGACGGAACCTCATTCGGAGGTTCCGTTTGACCGCGGCGGCCAGAAACTCGTTTCCGGCGCCATAAAACATCAAAACGGCGTGCGGCGGTCCCATTCGGAGCAAACGTG
This sequence comes from Viscum album, assembly GCA_963277665.1. Taxonomy (NCBI): domain Eukaryota; kingdom Viridiplantae; phylum Streptophyta; class Magnoliopsida; order Santalales; family Viscaceae; genus Viscum; species Viscum album. The sequence continues at coordinate 1,424,425,224 of OY728134.1, read as the reverse complement.
CTCCGAAAGACCTGAAATGAGATTATTTCTTGAATCTAAGTTTTTAAATTATTATAGCACAATGATTTGATATTATATATATATTATATATAGATTAAAACATTTAAAATATATTATATATATATATATATATTTAAAATATTGTATTTAATAGTATATATATGAATATATATATATATATATATATATATATTTATATATTCAATTGAATAAAAAAAATTTAAAAAAAAAAATTAGACTAGCGACCGCCATAGGCGGTCGCTATTTGGTGCCCGGCAGAGGGGCTGCAGCGACCGCTTAGCGGTCGCTGAAGGCCGATCTGCCGGCCGTCTATAGCGACCGCCATTGGCGGTCGCTGAAAGCCTCTAGCGACGAGGCAACAGTGACCGCCAATGGCGGTCGCTGAGCGGCCGCTAAAGGCCGGATTTTCAGTAGTGCTTGGTTCACCCTCATTGGGCTACGTCCAAGGAGCATACAACGACAATGTGTTGATTTACCAAATCCACTAAACCTCACTGCCAATTACAAGTTTTGGGCAAGATCACTTATATTCCCAGTATCACTACCTTTACAATATTTATGGTCTGATCATTACTTTTTCAAGGGTTACTCCCTATGTCTCTTTCTCTAGCTCACTTTTAGTGGAAAGAATCACCGTCTTCCTCTTACTTTGCTTTCTACTCTTGGAAGGGATCCACTCACATTTTATAGACTTTTAGGTCTCTTCATTTGCATGAATTAGTACATCCTACACTATAGGTATATTATCTATTGAAGTTCCACTTTCATGAATAATAAATACTGATTACCATAGATGTACTGGGAAACTTAAAAATTTCATGCAACCTTAGGGTGACTTGTGTGCAACCTTAATGCCTTGCGGGTAAATTTGGAATTTTTCACGGAAAATCAAATTGCATGATACTTTCTACTCATACCAAAAATTGTACCTATGTTCCACTCCCTTATTAAGCACAACTCCCTTATTACAAGAAACTCCCCTCTAACATGCAATTCTTATGCACAACTCACTACTTTCACACAAATCACATCTTGTGCACAACTCACTACATGTGTGAAACTCACTTATTACATGCAACTCACTTATTTCATGAAACACACTAATTTTATTCTTAAGAGCTCTAATTTTCTCTAAGTTTTGAGAATATTAAAATGAGGGGGTATACACCTATTTATAGAAATTGTTGACCATGTGCACAATTTTGCACAACTTTTCCTCGAGCGCCAGTATCATTCACGCAAGTATCTTTCGGGAAAATTCACTTGTCACACAAAACCATATCTAGAATGCATTCATTTCATTTGAAATATTTTTATATAATTACATTTAAAAAATCCTTCCACACAACTTTTCAAACCTCTTTAACACTTGCGTGCAAGTTTATTTTCCAAAAACATTTTTCTCTATTCCCTAATTTTTGGACCCAAAATTTTTTCAAACAATGGGAAATGTTCCACCATATATATTATCTTTTTGTACCACCTCCAGACCATCCATTGATTTTTCATGGATCCTTTCTAACATAGTTTGTCAAAAATATCACTGGAACTCCACAACTGACCATGGAAACCCGCTTTGTCAACAAACATAATCAACCCATAAATGAACCAATAATACCATGAGGTATTTTTTCCAACAGATACAGGAATTATGTTATTGGTAACAACTGGTACATAATAAAAATCTCTTAAAACCAATATCATTCTAGTTTTAAATTAAATTTAGTAGCCTCCAATGGCTATAATATCTAGACACATATCATTGGGAGATCACAAATCCACCTATCCTCCGGAAATATTTAGGAATATGCTTAGATCCTAGATTTGGATATAGATGTGACCACCATAAGATATATCGGATACCCAATGTGTTGATATTGAAAGATTACATTCCATAAATATTGCACCTTTTATTCATTGCTTTTTGCTGCATTTTATCTTCCTACGTCATCGCTTGATACATGAAAAAATACTATTTACTTTTCATTTCCCTGTTACTGGATCTTCCACCTCATGGAAGGGTGGTGCTTGAGTGGTTTATACTTTTTATAACTCTTGGGACCCTTTTACTTGTTCTTACTTTTCTTATTCATCATAAGGATTGTGGGTTTGTCACAATCATGTCCCTGTACACTTGAAAAAATCAGAGTAATATGTTTTGAAATACTCGTCTAATTATTGATTATGTTATAATTAAAATAAAACTAGAGAAATAATTGGGTAATGAGGAACGTATGAGATCTATGTGCAACTCATCAAAGAATTTAATGCCTAAGATGTTTGTACTTTTTTTGGCTTTGTGAGGGGACACTTTCATCAATATATCAAAAATTTAATTTCTAATGAAGCTAAAGTATGGGAAATGATATGTGACATTAGGCATGTTGTCCATCAAAATTGGAATTCCATATGGATTGAACTTGACTCTAAACTTTATTTTAATTCCATCAATATAAGAAGTAGTAATGGTCCTTGGGTAATCACACCTTATTAGTTTGAGTTTATTTATCATGTAAATAATATCAACCTTATTGTTACACATATATATAAATAAGAAGAAGAAAATGGTGGATGCCTTGTAGATGAGGATGATCATGGAAATGGGTATGAAGTGGTCTTTCATAGTTCCTTATTATTATACATCAATGATTAATGTAGATTTGAAGGGAGATATACAATACCATTTCTGTAAAACCCCTTGTAATGCTTGAACTTGTTTTTACTTTTTTATTAAAAAAAATTAGGACAGGGTTTTTTAGGATCCTAGGTTTTTTGGGTAATAGGTTCTCCCATCACATAATGTTTCCTTTCATGGCATAGGATAACACATAAGTACCTTTGAAACTCTTGGAAATTTTTTCTAATGAGAATGTTTTCCTTTTCAATTATGGATCCCAATGATATGTTTGAAGACATTTCTATTTCCATTTCTATAAATAAGATGATAATAATTTTTTCTACTTTATCAAATAAAAGGTGGGGAAATAAATAAAAATTATATTTATTAATCTCTCACTATTTTATCTAAAACCAATACACTCACCATTAGCTTCTAAATATCCCATTTCTTCAATATTTTAGTTTCAAGTATCCATATTCACCTTCTCACCACCCCAAATTTAGTTGGTCATGAAATTTAAATGGATTTAGGTAGGAATTCACAATACAAATTTCATTAACTCACAATTCATTGATATATTGTATGGACTCCCCAATATAGAAATCCATAAAATGGATTTCATCAAACGTTTCCTCTTAGTTACACCATTTTATTCTTTGGTATTCAAACCTTGATGTGAATTAAGTTAAATTAACCTAAAACATTATGTTAGAATTATTTGATAATTGAAAGAACCCAAACATTGGTTATTACATTAATTTAAACTACGGTTCAATTTTTAATTTAAGTAGTGGAATCCAATACTGACTTAACATTTGAAATTAATATATTTTTAACATTATGTTTAAATTTCCAATTATTATCTTTATTACATGATTATTAATATTAAATGGATTAACTTAAGTGATTTACCATGTCATAGATAATATTTAAGCATAATAAAGTTTATTTTAGTTTCTTATTTCAAGCTTGTTAATTCATTAATTAATGTGATTGAAAAAAAACATCAATAATGAAATAAACATGCTACTTGAATGAAATAAAATAATAAAGTGGTATGATTATGATATTTTACTACTGGTTAGTTTATCTTGAGTTTGATAAACTAAGCATTGACCAAGGGAAAATTACCTTGAACCATTTATGGTTTGTGCCACAACGTTCCAACTATCCACCTATGTATCTCTCTTGGATTGGTTTTTCCTTGACTCCAAACTTGAGCCACCTCCACTAGCTTGGGAGCTCCATCCACTACATATGCTTTTGCACACTCACGGGCTAGGAGAACCAAAGCATTTGTTAAGGGGTTTACATAAATGAAACCATGGGGATGCAGTCCCTTACATAATGAGAGTAGAGATGGTGTGCATACCATTAGTTTAATTTAATAATAAATTAAAATAAACTAATCACATACAGGGTTTATTCTATGATCATGGTCATCAACATACAAGAAATGAATTGTGGTTTTAATAAAAACAAATTCAATTCTAATCATTTTTATTTAAGATAAATCATGATTAAATCAATTAATTATCTTATCTAATTAATCAATTATATTATATTAATTTTTATTTGAATTATTCTTATGATTCTTATCCATCATAATTTTAAACAAATTAAATAAATTTATTTAAAATTAACTACTTAAAAAATTGTACCTTGGAGGTAACACGGTGAGTACCCACCCAAACTACCAAATTTTTATTATATTCCTATACTTTTTACTATTGGAACATGTGGAATAGATGAATTATCACCTAATTTCATGGTTTTTACTATCAACTAAGGGACCACATATAACACATGGTATTTATAAGGCCTCTACCTTAAACATTATTTAATATTAATATAAGTCATTAATTTGACTTTAATTTACATCAAGGATCTTTTTAGGTTTAGAGATTTTTATAATTAGGTCATAAATCATACAAAACACCTTAAATATTAAAAGTAGACACTTCTACTCACTATCCATTATTTTACATAAAACAAAAGCTATTTAAAAAGAAACATGGTATCGTTTCATGTTTTAATGGCATAACTTTTCCTTAATCCCAACCTTGACTCTATTCTTATTTAAGTCTCATGAAAAAAATTTCAAAACATGGTATGATCATAAAAAGCTCCGTAAGGGATATAAAAAAAAGGAAAAATTTTAGTCTTGGGAAAACATGAAAACCATGAATACATTATCATAAAGTAATAATTTTCACCTTTAAAAAGTAGTAAATATACTTCACTGAGTATAATCTCATTCCATTTTTGTAACCAAAATATTACCATAAATCCCAAAGAAAGCATCATATAACATATAAAGGTAACTTGGGACATAAACATACATAAATGTAATAACCATACAGTCTAATTCCACACATATCACTAAATGTAATAGCCATGTGTTTGACTTTCATACCCAATGCATTAGAGGTTATAACATAACCACCCATTCTTCGTTTATCACGAAACCACCCGTCATTGGTTTATCATGTAACCTCCCATATTTGGTTTATCATGTAACCACTCATCAAATTTCCAAGTACCATTATATAATCATAACACATAAAATATTTCAATTATCAACATTTCACTAATAAAGTTTCATTTGAAATCAAATGAAATCATTTTAGGAATTTTAAATATTCAATCCATTTCCAAAACCATTTAAAACATTTAATAAAGAGACTTTTGAATAAAATTATCCCATACCACATTGAAAATTTTGAATGAAATTAACATTTACAAAATTCATGTTCATTTAAATAAATTCATGAAACACATTTTGAAAACATGGAAATGAATTAGAATTTTTTAGTTGAATAAATCTTTAAAACATTTAAAACAATATTTTATATAAAGAGTACTTTAGAATTTTGAACATTTAAATTATATGACACATGAAAGTAGAACAATTTAAAAGACATTAAATATCATGAGTATAGATATAATATGGAAAAGTAATGTGAAATTGGATTTATATACACCTTATAAATAAATAAAGGTTCATATCATCATGAAATGTGTCAATGAAAGGAGATTGAGATGAAGTCCCTTACAAAGACTGTATCCTTAGATTAAGAATAAATAAATGACATAATTGTGTGTGAAAAATATAAATACACCCAGTATAAGTGGATATTTAGCGTAAATAAATCGTATGTAATTCACACATATTCATGGAAAAATAAAACCAATGACATGGATATTTAACTCAATGAAATGAGATTAAGTTAAGATTTCCCTTACAATGTTCGTATAAATGATGTAAGAATTTGTAAATGGGGTGATTATGTGTAACAAAAGTATATCCACACAAAGGGAAGTTTAAATTGAATCATAAATAAATAAACTTTGATTATACACATAATCATGGCATAATATAATCAACTAAGTATACGTAAAACCCAATGAGTGGAAATTGAGTTTAGAAATTCCCTTACAAAGATCATTTTGTCAATAAAATAGATAAATTATGTTTATTCACTATAAATAAAAATAAATCAAGTATAAATACAAGATATTATATCAAAATTAATTTCTCACATAATCATAGCACGACATAATCAATAAGTTGAAGATTAACCCAAATAATGGAAATTGGGTGAAGAAGTTCCCTTACCTTGAGTTTGACTTGTCTCATTCGTTCTTTAATTTCAGGAATAAAAAACTTAGGTTAATTTATACTTTCCTAAAAAAATTAATGTTTATTATTAATTTTATATCACTAATTACCATTTTATATCATGTGTTACCATTTTGTCATATCATTTCATTTCTTTAGAACCTTTTTAGAACATTTTGAGTTCATATGAGACATTTTGTTGATATTCGGTACTTGAGTCAAAATTGAACTTGTTTTGATGTAAATTATCCATGTAATTAAAATTAAATCATATCCAGAATGATATTAATGATTTAAATATCATATATATACATTATATAATTATTTATAATATTCTATAACATTTAGGGATAATAAATGCAATGCACTGTTCATGGAGATGGTTGGTTGTACATACGCATGAACTCTAAATTCATTTCTTTTTCATATTAAAGGAATGAAAACTAAATGATACATAGGTATGTTATAATTCCATTATAATATATATGTTATATATTTTAAATATGTTCATTAACACCATCCTTTATACATTCAATGTATGGAATGAACGGGTCATATCACTTTGAGGGGCGGTAGTTCGCACTTTCTCAAATGAAATTATTGTATTTACACATTATGGAAAGCATAAAGGTATGTTGGGAATGAAAATTATAGAAGAATAGAGAAAATATAAATATAATATATATCATATATAAATAAAGTTCCATCATAATGGACACCATGAGAGGTGGTAGGATAAAATTGAACAATCATCATTTTGTGAGGCAGTAGTTCACTATACACAGAAACAGTATGTTCGTATCCATTAGAAGAAGGTGTATGTAAGTGTAGTTTGAATCATTATCATAAAAAAATCATAGTATATTTTGGATAATGGTTTTTTAATGTAAAAATATAATATGATGAGCATAAGGATGGGATAAGGAAAATAATGTAAAGGAACTTGAGAGAAGACGTTACCTCTAAATCGGGTAACTTCTTATGATTTGAGGCAAGATGATTTCTTTAATTTCTTTATTCCAAATGTAAGGATTCTATAAGTAATTGATGGATGTTGGGAGATTATTTTTGAATACTTTTTATGATCCAAATGGCTTTATAGGTGTGATTAAGTGGGTAGAGGTGGTGGCCTTTTATAAGAGGGGGGAGGGGTACTTTAGGAAAGTCTTGAAATATTATTTTATTATAAAATTATTTTAAAATTATAATAGTTAAAAAGTGATATATTTCTAGGATAATATGATAATGGGTCTAAATACTCTAAACCAATAGGTTCTAGATAAGTTTAGTTCATAAAACTAACCTTATTTTTTAGCTTTAACCCTTAGTTAAAAACATTAACTCTTACCATGTCTTCTTGTAATTTCATAATATATGGTTACTATAGTCACTATAAAATGCCAAGAGAACCGAAAGTGCATAATGAATGAAATTTTTAACATTATCTATTTCAGTTGGATAAATATTTTATTTTTAGGACTATTATATATTTTAAAAAAATCATATTTGTTTTACAAACTCATTTATGTTAATTTTGACACTATTTAGTAAATGATTTTTTTTAAAGTCATAACAACTTGATTAATTAGAAAAAAAGGGCATTAAATAATCCCTCACATTTCAATTTCATAAAAACAATTAGTGTATGGAATTAAAATGATCAAATTACATTTATTTTTATATTTATAATATCAATTATTTGAATCTTTTATTAATAAGGTAATCAGTGCATCATCATTCTGTCATAAATAAATTTATTTATATAATGTATAAAAATTATAAATAAAATACCATGATATAAGAAATATTTTTATATCTCTAATTACTATTTATATTCTAAGATATTATTTATATAAACCAAATTAAAATTTTTTAGTTTGGAGATATATATTTATGTTATATTTCCCTTTTCATTAAAATAAATATTATAAAAGGTCATTATCACACCCAAGTGGCTCCATGGGGTCCTAAAATCGACCCAAGGAAGATCATGGTCAGAAAAATCTCATCCAATAGAATTATGACATGTTTTAGGGTATTTTTATATTTTTATAATATTGTTTTTTATGCTTATTTACCTGATTTACCCTTTAACCACGGTAAATAAAAATAATTACTGATGTTACTATTCATAATGTCCAAAAATAAAAGGTACCTATTTAAAACATTTGTACCTTAAGATTATAAATATGTAATCCATTTTTAAAATTCAAAACATATAAGTTTCAGTAACTAATTTAAAATTTATTCTTGTTTTCAAAACCAGAAAGCAGGTTTTTAAGAAGTAAAAACTATCAAAAGATTCACATGTGTTTATATCCAGTTTAAATGTGAAAATACTTACAATGACCGAAATTGGATTAAATGATAAAAATTTAATCCAATTAAACTTTAAAACTAATTAAAAAGAAAATCTAACTATATAAATAAATTTGAAGAAAGGGCATTTTTGAATTAAAATCCAGTATTTTTCACTATTCATTAAAATATGAATTTTATCATAAAAATACCAAAATTTCATCCATGGTAATTTTTTTTGTCACTATTCTAAATAAGAAGTTTATTTTTTCAAATATAACATATAAAAGTGACAAAAACTAGATTTAAAAATCATTCTCCATCAAAAGGCGGTAAAACGACATTTTAAAAACATTAGAGTATTTTTTTCTTAAAATTGGATTGATTATCATTTTAATGCTCTAAATTTTATTGAATAAATGTAAAAACATTTAAAAAACATGTGTAATAATATTTTATTTAGTTCTTTTCATTCCCACTAATACAATTTCTATCCATTAAATACCATTTAAAATAATAATATTATTATTGTATTATTTTTTGGTATAACTCAACATTGTGTGTGACGTAAGATTTCAGAGAAACCTGTTGTTGTGTGTTGAGTATGCTATCATACAAAGTATCACCTTTAACATAAAATTAATATCTTATTCATAAATATTATTTGATATGAAAAATTATTATTCTATAAATACCTAGGATGTTAGATCATTCCTCCCTTTTGGAAATTACATCCTCAGAATTTTAAAATTGGGCTTGGTAACTTCATTGAAAATACCACATCAAAAAAAGGACAACAAAACTTCTACTTAAAAAAATATAAATTGAAGAACAGAGTTCACCCAAGATAACAAAAACTAGGGTTCCACGTAGGAAAACATGGATATGGAAGAGAAAACTAACCATCAAGTTCTGATGGAGACTGATAGAAAACATGATCAAGAGAAAGTTAACTACCAGAAAACCACAAAATTGTGATGGGTTAAATGGTATTTTATTTCCCAGAATGAAAATTAAGCAGAAATTTTTTTTCTTTGATATCCTTTTTATAAAGTTGAGGAATTAATTTATGAGCTTGACTAAGAACATAAGGAAACATGCTTACTTGTCAAGTAGAGTTTCAACCTTTAATAAATATCTACCAAAAACTCATCTTTTCTCCAAATGATGAGTATTCTAGATGAATTGGTCACACATAAAGTGCTAGAGTCAACTTATATAGAATCACATTATCTATAAAAGAGTAACTATATATCTCTCCTATTTTTATACAATAACCAAAACCAAAATGGTTAGTACAAGATCATATAATCTCGATAAAGAATAAAACCTTATAAAAAGAAATATTACTTTTAATCTCCAAAATTCAACAAACAATACCCAAAGTTCAAAAAAGACCATTCAATAAACAATTGTCTGGAAAATTACTCAAAATATTCCAAACTAAGAATGAAACCCAAAATTCAGAACAATTTGATCACATAGTCTTCCATGATATTTCTTAAAATTTATCTCCAAATAACACTGAATACTCTTAAAGTCTCAAACTTAAATTTAATTAAGCTAATCACATATTCTCAATGATAGGTTAATAATTTCAACAAATAAAAAGAATAAGTTATACTAACCAGGTACTTTATGTAGTCCAGTGGTAGGTGATAAATCTCATTCGTACTTCAATTGTTGGTTTGATTCCCGAAATTTTGTCCGACGCGACGGGTTGTCACACGATCTACGTGTTGTCCTTTTTTAAAAATTATATAATTTTATAACATTCCAAAAAATGATATAAAACCATCAAAAATAACCATAACATATTTTAACCTCAAAGGTTATCTCATACCTCGCATTTTTCATCCCAAAAATTAATAACCCATAATTTCCTCAAAGGTGAATGTCTTCAAAAATACCATTTGTAACCTTAATATACCAGATCATAAATCCTTAAAAGGGGTTTATAGAACATTGAACTTATGATATACCTTAAAATTATAAACCCATTATGATATACCTAACCCTTAATAGAATATCTTAATCTCAAAATTTGTCTAAACAATCCTCTGATAACAACTATAAGGTCTCGACCTTAAACATTACTTAATCTTGAGATAAGTCATTAATTTGACTTTAATTCACATCGAGGCACTTTTTAGGTTTAGATATTTAGATAATTAGGTCCTAAATCATACATAACAACTTAAATATTACAATAAGACACTTCTACTCACTATCAATTTTTTTCCATAAAACAAAAAATCTTTAAAAATAAACATGGTATTTTTTCATTTTTTAACGATATAACTTTTCCTTGACTCTATTCTTATTTAAATACTGTGAAAAACATTACAAAACTAGGGATGACCATAAAAATATTAGTAAGGGATACACAAATAATGAAAATTTTTAGTCTTGGTAAAACATGAATACAATCCTAGCGTAATGCTTCTTACCTTTAAAAAGTAGTAAATATACTTCACTGAATATTAGATCATTTCTTAACCTTTTATAACCAAAATACTACCATAAATCCCATAGAAAGAAACATATAACATATAAAGGAAACTTGGGACATAAACATACTTAAATTGAATAACTATATGGTCTAATTACACACATATCAATAAATGGAATAGTCATATGGCCGACTTTCATACCCAATTCATTGAAGGTTGTAACGTAACCACCCATCCTTGGTTTATCACAGAACCACCTGTCATTGGTTTATCATGTAAGCACCCATCTTTGTTTTATCATGTAACCACCCATAAAATTTCCAAGTACCATTATATAATCATAACACAAAAAATATTTCAATTATCAACATTCCAATAAAAAAATTTCATTTGAAATTAGAAGAAATCATTTCAAGATTTTGAAATATTCAATCCATTTCCAAAACCATTTAAAACATTTAATAAAGAGACTTTTAAATCAAACTGTCACATATCACTTTGAAATTTTTTAATTAAATTAGAATTTAAAACATTAATGTACATATAAATAAATTCTTAAAATCTATTTATTAAACATGGACATTAATTAGAAGTTTTTAGTAGAATAAATCTTTAATACATTTAAAATGGTGTTTTAGATAAAGATTAATTTACAATTTTGAACATTTAAATTATTCACCACATAAAATTAGAACACCTTAAAAGACATTATATATCATGATTTTCATGAGTATGGATATAATATGGATAATTAATGTAAAAGGGATTGTATATAAACCTTATAAAGAAATAATGGTGAATATCATCAAGAAATATCTCAATGAAAGGAGATTGAGACGAAGTCCCTTTCAAAGACTATACCCTTAGATTAAGGATAAATCAATGAAATAATTGTGTGTGACAAATATAAATTCACCCAATATAAGTGGATATTTAGTGTAAAGAAATCATATTTCATTCACAAATATTCTTGGAAAAGCAAAACCAATGACATGGATATTTAACTCAATGAAATGAGATTGAGTTAAGATTTCCTGTATGAAGTTCATATAAATGACGTAAGAATTTTTCAATGGGGTGATTATGTAAAGAAAAAGTACATACACACAAATTTAAGTGAAAATTTAAACATAAATAAATAAATATTTATTCTACACATAATTGTTTCATAATATAATCAACGAAGTATGCATAAAACCCAATGAGTGAAAATTGGGTTTAGAAATTCCTTTACAAAGATCATTTTTCTAATAAAATAGATATATTATATTTATTCACTATAAATACACCTAAATCAATTATAAATACAATATATGATATAAAAATTAATTTCTCACATAATCATAGAATTATATAATCAATAAGTATAAGATTAACCCAAAGAATGGAAATTGGGTTAAGAAGTTCCCTTACCTTGAGTCTGACTTGTCTCGTTCATTATTTACTTTACAAAATAATAAACTTATGTTAAATTATAATTTATTTAGAACCTTATTAAAGTTTATTATTCATTTTATGTCACATATTACCATTTCATAGCAATTAGTTAATTATTTTTTTCATATCGTACGTTCTGTTGATATTCGGTACTTGATTCGAAAATGAACTTGTTTTGATGTAAATTTTCCATGTATTCAAAATTAAATCATCTATTTAATGATATTATTAATTTAAATATCATATATATCTTGTATATATTTATTTATAATATTCCATAATATTTGGAGATAATAAATGAAATTCACCATTCATGGAGACGGTAGGTCGTATGTACGCATGAACACTAATTCCATTTCTTTATCATATTAAAGGAATGAAAACTAAATGATTAATAGGTATGTAATAATTAAATTATAATATCTTTGTTTTGTATTTTACATAATTTTATTTAAACCATCCTTTATACTTTCCATGTATGGCATGAACAAGTCATATCACTTTGAGGGGGCGGTAGTCCGCACTTCCTCAAATGAAATTATCATATTTACACATTATAGAAAGCATAAAGGTATGTTGTAAATAAAAATTATAGAAGAATAGGGACAATATAAATATAATATATATCATATATAAATACATTTCTAACATAATTTCCACCATGATAGGTGGTAGGAGAAAATTGAACAATCATTGTTTTGTGAGGCAGTAGTTCGTCGAACACAAAAACAGTATGTTCGTATCAATTAAATGGAGGTGTGTGTATGTGCAGTTATAATCCTTATTATAAAAACATAATAGTATATTTAGTATACCAGTGTTTTTATGTAATCATATAATAAGAATATCATAGGGATTGGAGAATGAAAATAAAGGAAATGAACTTCAGAGAAGATGTTACCTCTAAATTGGGTAATATCTTTAGATTTTAACCAAAAGGATTCATTGAATTTTTTTATTCCCAAGGTAAGGATTATAGGAGGAAATTATAGATTTTTTGAGCTTATTATAGCTTAATTTGGATGATCCAAGGGGCTTTATAGGTGTGGTTAAGTGGGTAGAGGTGGTAGCCTTTTATAAGAGGGAGGAGGGTAACTTTAGAAAAGTATTGAAATATTATTTTATTATAAAATGATTTTATAATTATAATAGTTTCGAAGTGATATATTTATAAGATAATATGATAAAGTTTATAAATATTCTCAACCAATAGGTTTTATAAAATTTTAGTTCCCAAAATTAACCATATATTTTATCTTTAACCCTTAGTTAAAAACATTAACTCTTACCATGTCTTCTTGTATTTTTATAATATATGGTTACTATAGAGAATATAAAATAAAAAGAGAACCAAAAGTGATTAATTAATGAAATTTTAGCATTATATATTTCAGTTGTCAGAAACTTGTGTTTTTAGGACTATTATATAATTTAATGAAATAGTATTTGTTTTAAAAACTCGTTTATGTCACTTTTGACACTATTTAGTAATTGATTTTTTTTTAAGTGATAAAAACTTGATTCCTTCAAACCAAAGGTATTAAATAATCCCTAAAATGTAAATTTCACCCAAAAAAATAGATCATGGCATCAAAATTATCAAATTACATTTATTTTAATATTTATAATATCATTTATTTGAATCATTCATTAATAAGGTAATCATTGCATCATCATTGTGTCATAAATAAATTTATTTATTTAATGAATAAAATTTATAAATAAAATACCATTATGTAGGAAATATTTTGATGTTTATAATTAATATTTACAATTGAATATATCATTTATATAAATCAAATTAAATTTTATTTAGTTAGGCGATACATGTTTATGTTGTATTTTCCTTTTCTTTAAAATAAATATTATAGAAGGTCATTATCACACCCAAGTGGCTCCATGGGGTCCTAAAATCGACACAAGGATGTTAATGGTCTTAAATATCCCATAAAATAGGATTAAGATACGTGTTAGGGTAGTTTTAGGTTATTATAATATTATTTTTTACCCTTATTTACCTGATTTACCCTTTAACCATGGTAAATAAAAATAATTACTGAAGTTACTATTCATAATGTCTAAAAATAAAAGGAACACATTTACACAATTTAAAAATTTTGATTCCAAATATGGAATCCATTTTTCCAAATTCAAAACATATAAGTCTCAATAATTAATTTAAAATTAATTCTCGTTGTCAAAACCAGAAAGCGGGTTTTTAAGAAGTTAAAACTACCAAAAGATTGTCATGTGTTTGTGTCAAATTTAAATGTGAAATTACTTCCAATAAACAAAATTGGATTATGTCCTAAAAAATAATCCAATTACACTTTAAAACCAATTAAAATTACAATATAACTATATAAATAAATTAGATGAAAATCCAATTTTGAATTATAATGCATTATTTTTCACTATTCATTAAAATGTGGATTTTATCAAAAAAAACCAAAATTTTAACTGAGGTAAATTTTGGTGTCCCACTTCTAAATAATAATTTTATTTTTTCAAATATAACATATAATAGTGACAAAATTATATTTAAAAAAAGGTTCACCATCAAAAGGCGGTAAAATGGCCTTTTAAAAATATTGTAGTATTTTATACTTAAAATTTGATTCATTCTCATTTTAAGTCTCTAAAATTTATTGGATAAATCCAATAACCTTTAAAAACATGTTTAATCATATTTTAGTAAGTTATTTTCATTCCCTCCGATACAATGGCTAGCTGTTAACTACCATTTAAAATAATAATATTATTATTGTATTATTTTTTAGTATAACTCAACATTGTGTGCAATGTACGATTTCAAAAAAACATGTTGTTGTGTGTTAAGTACACTATCGGAAAAAGTATCCCCTTTAACTTAAAATTAATATATTATTCATAAATATTAATAGATATGAAAATGTATTATTCTATAAATACCTAGGATGTTACAGTAATTACATAGCGTGTTATGTTTCAATGCGTGTAGAGTAAGGACGGAATCAGGATTTATACATGGTATGAAAATAAAAAAATTACATAGAAATAATTTATACACACACAGATATATATATATATATATATATATATATATATATATAACCCATTACATGGTGTGTGCATTCAACTTAATTACCACATGAAACACATATTGACAAGGTTTAATTAGTATAATAAATTAATTTTTTATTATGTGCAATTTGGTAAAATACACATTGTGTAGATGCATGCTACATGGTGTGTACTTTTATCACCTTTATTATTAAACATACACCTATGGACTCAATGTGTAATTTTGCATCATAAAATATTAGAGTACATGGTGTGTACATGGGCTGCATGGTGTGTGGTCTCCGAGTCACACACTAGTCATGTAGGACATTTAAGAAAATACATGGCATGTCTGTGACTAAAGGACTACACATCATCTACAGATGTTACATGCCATGTATTATGGATGACCATACACCATCCTAGTCTATTCAACATAAGGTATGTATTTAAAGACATCTGGTGTAATAAATAAACATGGAATGAATTAATTTTGAATTAATTCCTTTATTCATTAAAAAAAGTACGTGGCATGTACCAATGGTCTACATGGAGGGACTCTTGTGTTATTCAGACAAAATACTCTACACATCTAGATGACTTATTTAAATTTTATACCTTAATAAAATTAATAAATTTAATTATATTTGTGATAAATAAGAGGAAGAATATGATATATCATAATTAATATTAAGGAACGATCGAACTAGAATGAAAACTAATGATAAATGCATAAATAAATTAGTGGTCTTTTAATAATTATAAATAATTATGTAACCACTCTGATACCACTTGTAGGTTCTAGATATAGTGGAAGCATTGTATGGGGTAAGCCCAACTCATATTTTTTTATCATAATTCATGATTATTCCTAGATTTACATAGCATTAAATTTCATGATCAATGGAATTAAATCAAAGAATATTGAAACAAGAAAAATATTGGAACCAAAAGATGTTAAACAATTAATAATTTACCTTATAATGAATTAATTCTTAATTGATGAATCAGACAACATATTTATGTTGTACCATTGTTGTGTTGTAGGAATCAAGAGTTTTTTCCCTCCAGTGGAGATCCACACATTCTCCACGAACCTCTAAAAATATCTATAGAAATCTTTGGGTGAAATCACGACAGATCCTAATCATTTTATTGATCACCTTGAGAATCTCTTCAAGGAAAAGTTATCTTTGATCTATCTAAACTTGATAGTGGTAGTGGAGGAGGATTTCACATTGTTATTAGTATCATTCTTGGAGAGGTATCTCTTTAGTGCTTTGAGAGGATAATCTCTAGATGTTGTTTTTCACAACAAATGAATTGGATCTATTAATAAAATAATATAATTGAGTTTATATAGTTCTAGGGTAAGAAAATTATAATTTTTAATTCACCCTTATTTTTTTCTTAATCCCTATAGAACCCCATGTCTATAATAATATTATTATTATTTCTTGAAATACAATAAACAAAAAAAATTAAAAAATATTTATTTAAATAATATTTAATATATATGATTTCTCAATAGAATGTCAAACTCAATCTTTCATTCCTCCCAAATATTTATCAAGACTTGAATAATGATTATTTATTTATTAAATAAATATCACTAAATTATTCATCAATAAATAAATAAATATTTTATTCAATATATAGAAAATAAATATTTATTAAATATTCTTCTCACTAAACATTCTCTCGAATAACTAATGGTGGAATATATGAGATCAATAAAACAAGAATAATTATTAAACCAAATGTTGGAATAATATTTATTCAACTTGTTAAATAGTAAATAATATTATTATTCAACTTATATTATCGATATACTTAATGTGATACCCTCAAGTCCTCTTTCTTAGTGCCATTATACAAAGTAATCCAAAGTCCATGGTTACTGTATATAAACATTCCAAGGAACCCATTGGGAAATTATTTAATGTCGTAATGAAATAAAACCCAATACAAATGCTTAATGTGTAATATAATCCCTTTATTGTGATATCTCTAATCAAATAGGTTTCATGATGTTTCCATCAACCTATAAGCTCAATGTCACTTTCTTTGACTTTTTATAAATATAACTTGACAATAAAACACCATATACATGGATTTATTTGGGCTATATAATTTACATTAAATGGCTTGAGATATAAACATCTATTAAAGAACAGAAGGGATGAATTATTTCTCACGTTACTCATCAATGAAATATTACTCATGACACACCCAATGTATCTTACCTTACCATGAAAATATTTCATTATAGTTTTCATTAATGAATAAATATACATGACTCATAACATCCATTAATAATAATATTATAGTCTATAGATCAATACACACATCCAAAGGTAGGAACATCCAATGACACACACACACATGTATATATATATCCTATTAGCATGTATCATTCTCATAATCTCTTAAACTATAAATTACCAAGGGTGTACACTGTGATAAGGTGAATCAATGTCCTATGAGTCTCCACCCTTGATAGAATATATCATTTGTGTCCCTCAAATGATTTCATTCGGTTATATAAAAGATATTTAAGAATACTTTTGTGGCACTTATGGGCTCTTATCATAGAGGGGAACTACAATAACCTTTCAGTGTGACAACTAATTTTAAGACATTATCACATTATATGTTATGTAAAAGAATGGTCATGATGTGATAGGTAATTTATTAATAATAAAAATAATTAATAGAGGTTATCATAGAGTACATAGAAGTTGGTTCTAGGGAACAAAATCCCACAATTCTATATTGTAATTGACACCACATGGTATAGAGATTCAGTATATGGTAAGTCAATAACTTTACATTAGTTTATTGTGAATTTATTTAATTCAAATTGAATATCTTTACATCATACCTAACTAAAACATATTATCCATATGTCTGATCCTGAGGAGGGTGAGGTATTTTTCTCCGTAGTGTACCATACTGTAGTGCATGAGATGATTCCAATATATCATGTTTTATATGGTAGTATCCTTGATCATCCACCTTAGGGATATGATGTTCCTATATTGGGAGAGGAGGATCCTTCTTAGGAACCTCTCCTAGAAGATGTTGATGTTTAGAATCCATGGTAGTGATGACATAGACCACGTTGTGCTATAAGAAAGGCCTCACATGTTCCACGAGATGTGTCCACAACTCTAGTAGTTGAGCCTCATCTGATTATGATTGTGTAGTAGTAGGAATGAGATAAATTTATGTTGTTAGAATATCTACCATTTTCACTGGGTATGGTTTACCTTAGCTTGTATCAGGAGTCATTTATCATGCCTCCATCTTTTGTGACCGACCCTTCATAGGAATTATGGTTCCCCTATCAGATGACAGGTCTTTACACTTATGAAATGGGAAAAGGATAAGGCACAAATCCCATCATATTGATGAAACCTCCACCCAATGATTCATAGATAGAGCATCAGAGAGTTGATGTTGTTTCACCTGAGGAAGATCCCATAGATCATCATAGTCCACCCTAATATAAAGGTCATCAATCTCAACATGGGTATCCCATTCTCACACCATATTTTGGGATGGGACCTCATCATATAAATTGATTCTAATCATTGATTTATATATTTTCAATTCACTTAAATGAAATTAAATTGAAATTCTTTCTATAGTCTATATTATTTTCTATATATTACAGTGATGAAATTATTTTTTATTTTAAAATATTTTTTATATGTTTAGGATATGATTTAATTGTCATATATATTGTACTTATAGTTTAAATTTCATAATCTTTGAAATTTAAATACTTTAATCATAGGAAAACTTATTAAATTTCTCAAGTCAGTAACTTTAAAATCTAATAAAATATAAACTATAAAAAAAACAAATTAAAACATAAAAAAAATATGAAATATCAAAAAAAAATGTAAATAAGAAGAATCTAGTCAATAAAATAAACCAAAATTAATTTACATAACACAAATATTAATGATTTAAAACAAAATATTTACACATTAAAAAATATATCCACATAAAAAAATAGTATAACTAAAATTTAGATGAAATTTAGAAAGCTGACTAAACATATAAAAATTAATTGAAAATAAAATTAATGTTAAAAAAATTATAAATACAAATGTCACATTTTGAAACAATAATATATTTTACCATTAAAATTACTTTTCATTGTTTATTTTTATGAAATTATATTTTTTCAAATTATAAATACAAATGTTATGTTTTAAAACAATAATATTTTATTCCATTGAAATAGTTTTTTATTTATATTTTAAAAAATATAATATATTTTATTAAATATGATTCATATGTAACTAAATATACATTTACACTTGATATATATGATATTCAATAAAAATGGCATCTAAAAGAAAAAAATTTGTATTTGTTATGATTGGAAATTTATGAAAGATAACATATACCATAAAAACACTAGTATCCATGAATAGGTAATTTCTGAAGGTAATTACAATTTAATTAAAAATATTTATTAATCATTTGTTTATCTATATTTTTTTCAATACTTCCAATATTTCAAACAATCTATATATTCAAAATTAGAAGTAAATTTTTTTAGAGATGAGTGGGAAGAGTACATGGTGTCCGAATGTTTTCCAAAATCAAATTTAGTTAATTACATATTATGTTTGTGATATATTATGGTATTTGACCTTAGAAATATATTTTTCATGTGAATAAATTGTATCATAGTGATTATATATTATTTTTGATTTGTTCCTCAAGGAGAAGTATAATGGAGGAAGTTAATTTTTGAGAAACGAATAGGAAGAATACATGGTGTTAGTATGTTTACAAATATTATTAAGAGGTGACTTCTTACTATTTATTTAGTCAATTTATCATAATTTTATCAACCTTTTCAGTTAATTTTTTAATTATTTTTATGTGATACTTATTTTATAAAATGTACACATTAGTATAAAACACACGTCATAAGCTCAAAAATAAGAAAAAAGATCATATTATTTTAATACTTTAGGATAGAGATCCATATTTCATTTTTGATGTATAAGAATAGAACACAGATCAATCTGATGCATGATGTGGTTAGTATAACTCAAAGTGTGTGTTTTCAATACAAAATTCCCATTTTAGTTTGAAACATGTATCACATTTCCAAAACCATGAAAATGATATCGGACTATTTTAAAAATTTTGGACAATGATCCATAATTAATTTTTGATGTATAGGAATTTACCAAACATCAATGAGACACCTGATGTGGTTTGTATGACTCTAAGAATGTTTTTTCAATATAAAAGTTCCATTTTAGTTTAAAACATGTGTCACATAGATAAAACTGAGCAAATTATCTTAGATTGTTTTCAAATTTTAGTAAAATAGTCCATAATTATTTTTTCTTATG
This sequence comes from Viscum album, assembly GCA_963277665.1. Lineage (NCBI taxonomy): Eukaryota > Viridiplantae > Streptophyta > Magnoliopsida > Santalales > Viscaceae > Viscum > Viscum album. The sequence goes on along the minus strand of OY728134.1, from coordinate 1,424,404,341 downwards.
TAAGAATTGACCACACATTAATCTAACACCCAATGTAGTCGATATGACTTTAAGTACATGTTTTCAATACAAAAGTGTCATTTTATCTTAAAACGCGTGTAATTTTAGTTTAAAATGCATGTTGCTTCATCAAAACCATTAAAACGGTATTGAATTATTTTCAACCTTTAGAAAAATGATTGATAATTCACTTGTTACTAGTAGTAAATGACCACACGTCAATCTGACACCTGATGTGGTTGATATGACTCGATGTTCATGTTTTCAATTTAAAAGTTCTATTTTAGTTAAAAACACATGTATCTTCACCAAAACCAAGAAAAAAATATTGAATTGTTTTCAATATTTATTAAAATAACCCATAATTAATTTTTCACATGTTGGAATTGACCGTACTCCAATCAGACACAATATGTGGTTGGTATGACTCTAAGTACATGTTTTTAATATGAAAGTGTAATTTTAGTTTAAAACACATCACATAGACAAAACCAAGAAAAAAGACTTGTATTATTTTAAAATATTTTGAAAATGATCCATAATTCATTTTTTAAATTTAGGAATCCGCCACATATTACCCAAGGTGGTCAGTGTGAATTGAAGTGCGTGTTTTCAACAAAAAAGTGTAATTTTAGTTTAAAACGCACATCAAATAGTAAAAACTGAGAAAATGAGCTCATATTATTTTCAAAATTTTGGAAAATGATCTATAATTCATTTGTGATGTGTAAGAATAGACCACATGTCAATTTAACACCTGATGTGGTCGGTATGACTCAAAGTGCATGTTTTCAATAAAAATGTGTCATTTTATTCTAAAACACGTGTCAAATCATCAAACTTGAGAAAAAGAGTTCATATTTCTTTTAAACATTATGAAAATGATCCATAATTCATTTTTTACATATAATAATTGACTAGACATAAATCTGACATACGACGTGGTCTATATGACTCGAAATGTGTGTTTTCAATATAAAAGTGTTATTTTAGTTTAAAACACACATCAAATTTCTAAAACATAAAAAAAGAGCTTAGATTGTTTTCAAAATTTATGAAAATGGTCCATAGTTCATTTTTTACCTATAGGAATCAACAACAAGTCAATCCAACACCGTATGTGGTTTGTGTAACTCGAAGTATGTGTTTTTAGTGCAAAACTTCCATTTTAGTATAAAACACACTTAAATAGTCAAAATTAAGAAAACGAACTCAAACTTTCTCAAAATTTTGGAAAAATATCAATAATTTATTTTTGATGTATAGTAATTGATTGCATGTCAATCTAACATACGATGTGGTCAGTATAACACAAAAATTTTATTTTCAATACAAAAGAGTCAATTTAGTTTAAAACACATGTCACATCACCAAAACCGACCAAACAATCACATTTTATTTTCAAACATTAGGAAAAAGATAAATATTCAATTTTTTACATGTAGGAATTTATTGCACATAATTCTGACACATGATGGGGTTGATATGACTCAAAGTGTGCATTTTCAATATAAAAGTTCCATTTTAGTTTAAAGCACACACCAAATAGCTAAAACTGAGAAAATGAGATTATATTATTTTCATGTTTTAGGAAAATGGTCCAAAATTAATTTGTGGTGTGTGAGAATGAAACACACATAATTTTGGTGCATGACACGACCAATATGACCCAAAGTGTACATTTTAAATATAAAGGTGTCATTTTAGTTTAATCACACGTCATAAGCCAAAATCATGGAAAAGAACTTGGATTATTTTCAAACATTAGGAAAATGATCCATAATTCATTTGCGATGTGTTGAAATTGACTGCATATAAATATGATACACGATGTGGATAGTATTATCAAAGTGCATGTTTTCAATATATAACTTTTATTTTAATTTAAGACGCACATCACGTAGTCAAAAATGATCATAATAAGAGCATATTGTTTTCTTGTCATTTTATCTAATATTACCAAATTAATTTCCATATCATTTTTATTTTATATATATTTAGTTAATTTCCACAGACATAATACTTGAAGAAGAATATGAAATAGGGTGACAGATTAAGGATTATTCTTAAAAATAAAGTCCTCATGAATTGGACACATCCATAGTGAGTTTTTTATCACCATGGTTTTGAGCTAATTCCACTGCACCTACTTTTGAGAACGGAAAGTAATAGTTTGACATGAAAGAATCAATCTCTACTCAATCAGATACATTTTGTGCCTAGAATGACACAAAATATATGTTTTTAGTTTAAAATTGATGCTTTTTTTAATTTATGACATTATTGTATTATTAACATAGGATTTTTTTCCTATATATGTGAATTCATTTTCTCATGTTGGGGTAGTTTGTTCAGTAACTATAGAATAATTAGCGGTCATGGGATAAAGATAGAGGAACATTGAAGTTTTTTACTATCTTTGATAAATTATACTTTCTCATTTAATTGTACAAACCGTTGTTTAAAATGTCTATAATATTGTTTTTTCATTTATTTGTGCGGTAAATTTTATTTCAATTGAATTTTGTATTTTCTACTATATTTATTCCTAGTTTCTGTTACTCTGGTGTGCTGTAATTTTAATAGCACACTACAGTAGTATACCCCTTTATCAATGCTAGTAATAGCACTGATAAAGGGTTCTTTTATAAGATGTTTCTGAAGCTTTCATTGGGGTGCGCACTCGTCTCTCTTTCGGAGGAGGAAGTGAAGTTGTCGCCCCACATTCCCTCTTTCCAAAGGCGGGCGGCATCTGTCACTAATTCAGGGACGTTTGATCCTTGATCAAAACAGGGTGATGAGATGTCGGTTCCTCCTTCCATGGATTCCTCATTGGATCTCGTTACCATGTCCGGATCTCCCTTATATATTAAGATGTTTTTTTTGAAACTCTTCCCAGTGCCATGTCTTCATGGACACCAGTTAATTATGCAGCTTCTATGAGGATATTCCAAGGGGTCCAGTCAGGGCAGCAACCTTTTGTCTAGGGAGTAGTCACACTAGAAATCATTGGCGTGTCTGTACATTAGAACACTAATGCGTATGGGTTTATTTCCCTTATGATAGGGCTTCTCGAGGGCGTAGAAGCCTGAGACATCCCACATCGAGTACAGAGAATTATATGCCATAGGCATGTCTCTTAGGTTTTTCTCCGCTTTCCATGTTTAACATAGGGTATGCTGTGAGTTTAACATCTAGAGGATATGGATCAGACTGATTAGAACACTGATGGTAGTGGATCAGATGGGTGCAACCCCAAGAGGGAGAACTGATGTCAGGGCTAATGCTTGGTTAGTTACCCGATTGTTACTAGGAGTAGTGGGAAAGTGGGTGACATTATCTCCTCGGGATGTGGTGGCCTAGGTAAGAATCAGGATGGATACGGATTGTTGAGAGTGGATGGCGAATGAGATGAAGCTGACACAAGGGTGATGGTGATATTGGTCTTGAGCCTCATAGAGACCTCCTATGTATCCTCATACCAGGGAATCAAAGTCCACGTATTTCGGTGGGGCGATGGGACACCTGAGGAGGTGGCTCGTGAGAATGGATGCATGGATGGGACCGAGAGGAAGTGGAACCTCTGGGTTGGTACATGACCTTCCCGAGACATATAGGCTCAAGATAGAGACCAGGATGAGACATGAGTGATGGTATTGAACCTCAAGGAGGCTTTCTACATATCCCCGTGGTCGGGAATCAAAGTCCATGTAGTTTAGGAGATGGGTGCATATAATCGGGGTTGGTTTGATGCTCGAGGGGTGGACCAGAGATGTGGATCCCAACAAGGGGACTAAAATGGAGTACCGTTGATTAGATATCATAATGGATTACCTCTGGATGGGGTTGACAATGGATTACTATCGATGGGGATCACAATGGCTTACCATTGGATAGGGTTGACAATGGCTTATCATCGATGAGAATCGCAATGTCTTACCACTGGATAGGGTTGAAAATGGATTACCGTCGATTGAGAGACACAATGTCTTACCACGGGATGGGGTTCACAACAGCTTACTGTCGATGAGGATCAAAATGGATTAACGTTGGATAGGGTTGAAAATGGCTTATCGTTAATTAAGAGACACAGTGGCTTACCGTTGGATGGGGTTGGACCTCAGGGAGGCTTCCAACATTCCCTACCTAGGAGACAAGGATCAAATCCCACATAGTTCGAATGGGTATAGTTTAACATCATGCGAGATGAAAAGGGTCGTACAGTTTAACATCATGCGGGACGAAGTTAAACCGACATGAAGGGGTCAGAACATCTATGTGTTGGGCTTGAACCTCAGGGAGTATTCCTATGTACCTTGCCTTGGAGAAAATGATCAAAGTCTATGTAGTTTGAAATGGTGGTGAACCAACAGGAAGAGGTTGGGACCAGTAGGTGTTGGTCTTGAACATCAGGGAGGCTTCCTACATATCCTTCCTTGGCAAGGATCAAAGTCTAGGTAGTTTTGGATGGTGTTTGGTGAACCGATGTGAAGAGGTTGGGACCAGTAGGTGTTGGGTTGAACCTTAGGTAGGCTTCCTACATACCCTACCTTGGTAAGGATCAAATTCCACATAGTTCAAGATGGTGTTTGGTGAACTGATGTGAAGAGTTTAGGACCAGTGGGTATTGGGCTTGAACCTCAGGGAGGCTTCCTACGTACCATGCCTCGGCAAGGATCAAAGTCCACGTGGTTTGGGATGGTTTGGGGATTACACGCTAAGGCATCCCAGGAAGTATGTCATAGTCAATGCTTACTCTAAGCCCATGTGAGTCATTCTCGGTGTGAGAAACAAGAGGCAGTAAAGACTAGACAATCACTTTGTGAAAGGTGCATCCATGAGAAGTGAAGTGGGGCTTAGACATGGTTAGTGGCCCCAAGAGGAAACAATGGATTATGCATAGCTAGAATCCCAAATAAGAAACAGGGTCTTATGCATGATTAGTGGCCTAAAGAGGAAATAGGGGATTATGCATGGTTAGTAGCCCAAAGAGGAAACAAGGGCTTATGCGTGCTTAGTGGCCCAAAGAGGAAATAGGGGATTATGCATGATTATCGGCCCAAATATGAAACATGGGCTTATACAAGGTTTACAAACCAAAGAGGAAATAGGGGCTTATAGATGATTAGCAGACCAAAGAGGAAATAGGGGCTTATTCATGGTAAGAATCCCAAAGAAGAAACAGGGGCTTATGCATGGTTAGCGAACCAAAGAGGAAATAAGGGCTTATGCGTGGTTAGCGGCCCAAAGAGGAAATAGGGGTTTTATGTATGGTTAGCGGCCCAAGTGCTGCTAAGGAGTAGAAACGGTGGATGGGGCTTACGCATGGAATCTTTCTGGGTGCTGCTATGGAGTGGCAATGGTGAGTGGGGATTACGCATGGATGTTGCCCAGGTGCCGCTAAGAAGAGGAAACCTTAGATGGGGCTTATTCATGGAAGCTTCTCAGGTGCCACTATAGAGAAGAAAAGATGGATGGGGCTTAGGCATGGATGTTTCCCTAGTGCTGCTAAGGAGTGAAAATGGATGAGGCTTATGCATGTAAGCTGCCCGAGTGCCTCTACGGAGCGGAAAAGATGGATGGGGATTACTCATGGAAGTTGCCCGGGTGCTGCTATGGAGTGGAAAAGGTGGATGGGGCTTGCGCATAGAAGCATCCCGGGTGCCTCTATGAAGTGGCAATGGTGAATGGGTCTTACGCATGGAAGCTACTCATGTGATGCTATGGAGTGGCAAGGGTGGATGGGGCTTATTCATGAAAGCTTCCTCAGTGTCACTAAGGAGCGGAAATGGATGGGGCTTTCACATGGAAGCTTCTTGAGTGCCACTATGGAGCGGAAAAGATGGATAGGTATTATGCATGGAAGTTGCTTGGGTGCCACTATGGAGCAGCAATGGTGAATGGGGCTTACGGATGGAAGCTTCCTAGGTGTCGCTATGGAGCAGAAATGGTGAATGGGGCTTACGCATGAAAGCTTCTCAGGTGCTTCTATAGAGCAGCAAGGGTGGATGGGGCGTATGCATGGAAGATGACCGGGTGCTGCTATGGAACGACAAGGGTGGATGGGGCTTATTCATAGAAGCTTCCTGTGATGTCTTCCCCATGTCTATCCATGAGGGCATCCCAACTCACTAGTGGGTTGAGGCATATAATTGTGGCCTACATCGATGTGCTAGTGCACAAGTGGTATAACGCCAAGGGAGTTTGAATCAGTCCGAACAAAGGGAGATGAAAAGTTTGAATCACATTCCCAACAATCAAAATGTTTTGAGGCTGACGTGATGAAGGAGGATAACTATTTAACATGTTCAAAACACAACATCCATATCGTGGTAGCCTATAATGGGGACAAACAAATGATGGTCAACTGTTGACCATGTTCGAAACACAGGACCTGACTCGAAGTGTTGTCTAGAGTCTTTTAGGACATTGGCCTAAAATGGTAGGTGAGATGAGGTGGCATGGGACCAGGCCATTAGGGGGTCCCTTCTGACATAAAGGAGGATGAAGACCTGAATGTAGGACACACGAAGCATGAGGTGGAGTGATGGAATGCTCGAACGGTTTTCAACACTCTGGAAATTACGCCACTATAATAATGGCATCAGGTATCTTATACTTGTCACATAATCCATCTCTTATTGGGAAAAATAGGCATCCTATTATTGAATTATAGGGCATGATACAATTTAAAGTCATGTAGTGAGGACTATTTCCATCTTATTCTTGGTGCATAAGGCATCTCTTTTTTGGAGAAAGAGGCATCCTATATTTTTCATATAGGGCATGCTACAGTTTATAGTCATATAGAGAGGACTGTTAGCATCTTATGCTTGGCGCATAAGGCATCTCTTGTTTGGATAAAGAGGCATCCTATATTTTTCATATAGGGTGGACTACAGTTTATAGTCATGTAGAGAGGAATATTGGCATCTTATGCTTGGCACGTAAGGCATCTCTTGTTTGGATAAAGAGGCATCCTATGTCTATAATATAGGGTATAATATAGTTTATAGTCATGTAGATTGGAATATTAGGCATAACGTGCCTAGCAATGGATGGTGTTAGGACTTACGCGAGAGTAGCCCTTTCTGGTGGATCCTGGCATTGGAGTCATGTGATGAGGTAAGGATGAGTTAGTTGAGGAATGGTTCGACTCAATGGTACTTGGGGAAATAATTATGAGAGTCACAAATCACAACATGGGAAATGGACGAAGAGAAATATGTGGACTCAACATGTTTCAGGGAGTGTGTAGGAGTATCTCAAATCATGGTATTCCATAGGTGGAAGGAAAGTGTGTATAAGGGTGCAATGTAAAATGTCAACGTCCCGGCCCGAAAATTTTGTGGTGTGACTCTCCATTTTTCATGGGGGTCAGTGAAGAAAGAGAATGGACTGACCCATAGGGTTGGGACTACAGACTGGAACATACCCCGAGCGAGGGTGTGGGGGTGCAGCCCTCATGGTATGGACTGGTGGGCGTGAAGGTTGGAGCTTCACAGAGGACAGGGATTCATGAAGTAGCTTCACGGTGGAAAGGTGCTCGTAGAGAATGGCCTCTTAGAGAAAAGGGGCTTGTGAAGATCTGGGTCTCATGGATTAAAGAGGGCTTGCGAAGATCTGGGTCTCACAGAGTATGTTGGTTTGCAGATCTCTGGGTCTCACAAAGCATGGGGCTTCACGGATCTCTGGGTCTCGCGGAGCATGTGGGCTCGTGGAACTCTGGGTCTCACGGATCATGGGGCTTCATGGAGCTCTGGGTCTCACGGAGCATGTGGTCTCTCAGAGCTATGGGTATCACAAAGTATGTGGGCTCATGGAGCTCTAGGTCTTGCGGAGCATGGGGCTCCGCAAAGTATCGAGTAATCTGAAGGAGCTCCCTCCACGAATGGTGGAGTCCTTCGTGAAGGTTATCACTTTGTAGTGCTCAAAATCACCGCGAAATGGGAGATTGGCTGCCAAAGGGGCAGAGTATATGCTTATGAGGTGGGGGATATATCTATTTATAGGCGATGTAGGTCAGCGTAGCATACCTCAAAGCAAAAATACACACCTTAAAGAGAAATGACGCTATGAAGTAAATCGTGCTCCGCAACCTGAGGCAGTTCCCTCAAGTTCGTTGTAACCGCAGAGTCAACTATCTCGGCCTTCGCCACCCTTCACAGAGTCTCTGGTCAAGTTCCCTCAAGTTTCTTGTAGTCATAAAGGCTAACGTCACGTCCTTCGCGATACTCGTGGAGACTTTTTTCAAGTTTTTATGCTCCACGATCGCGGAGGGAGCTTCGCGAATGGGCTGTGTAAACCAGTTTTCCATCCCAACTTTAAATGTCCATAACTCCTAAACCGTAACTCCGTTCAGGATCTACGACCTATTAAATCAAATATCATGAAATGGGATATGTTATTGGATTATGTATAGAATCATTTGGAATATTTTTTGGATGTGTTTTTTGGTTCCAACATTTGCGCTCTAAAAAGCATTGATAAATGGATCCTTTATTAGCGCTATAAAAAGAATAGATGACGGTATTATTTATTAGTGCTAAGAAAAGTACTGATAAAGGGTCCATTCATTAGTACTTTTCTTACACTGATAAAGTTCTAGGTATTTTAAGGGTTCCCTGATTGTTAGTGATTTTTTCCACTAATAAACAATTCCCCTTTTACACTAGTGGATGCGGTAAATTCCATTGAAATTGATATTAGTGAACACCAATGGTGGTCACCAGCCTAAAAATAAAATTTCCCCTCTTTCAAGCCTGATAGCCCGTCGGGAATTGTTAATTCCCACCAGGATACATAATTTAGAAATTTATAACACAAAATAAAAAAAGTGCTAAACTACAAGGTAGTATAGGAATTTCAAGTCCGAGGTCAATCCCATGGAGATAGGATTGGATAAAATATTAATAAAATAAAATAAACATAAACTAATTTTGATTTTCAGATATAAAATCTAGACTTTATAGCATGTGATTTGGTAAATAAGGTGGGAGAATAAAATATAAAATGGGTGGCAAGAAACAATGAATCCAAGTTCATGGAATGATAAGGTATGAAATAATTAATTAAAAATTATGCAATTATTGGAATCGGGTCCAGGTGAGTCCAATGGCCATGATAAATGCTCTCCATCTAAATATACCCTTATCTCCTAATTAGTTACTTCGGATTTCAATGAATGGGTAACCCAAATCCTTTTTTAAAAATAGTTAAGAGATATACTCAGTTTCATTGAGGAAATATAAACCCTAAACGTCACATTAAATAATGGAATTCTATCAACTCAGGAAATGGTCATTCTCAAAGAAAGAAAGAAATTAAACCCATACCCCAACCCCCTCACAATGGTCATGAAAGAAGGAATCAGGAAAGATATTGAAATAAAGAATAGATACAAAAATCCCAACATAAATTGAAATTAAATATAAAATACCTTATACAATCAATCTACATTCACCACACATTCCTCAGAAAAAATAAATCACCCGCTGATGCTAACCATGAGTGTGTGTAAAAAAGAATGAAATAAAATACTAAAGAAAAGTGGTGAAGCATGAGTCTTTGTGATGGTTCACATCCAAGGAAGTTTCTCCTTGTTGAGATCCATCTAGAATGAATATCATGGTAGCAAGTAGGTCCTCTATTTATAGGCTTTGGATGGGATTTCCTGAAGCTTTTCATGATGTGTAATTTCTTTACACCTCATGTAATCTTGATCTATGGTTACCTCTATGATTTTTAAATCCACGTGAAAATCTTTCGAAGATTTTTAACATTGAATCTTTTCAGAGTGTGAAATTGGAACTCAAGATTTGTAACTAGCTTTCATGGTGTGTAATATTTTCATGACTTATCATGTGTCGAATCTTCTTTTGAAAAATTCATGATGTGTAAATGTATTACACAAAGTGTAATTAATCTTTTTCTAGTTTTCCAGCTTTCTTCATCTTCAAAAATCCAATGTCACACCTCTTCACTTTGCTCACGGCGCGAAGTTTCTTTTATTTCCATTATTCAACCCTTTTCATTCCTTTTTCAAATATTCATTTTTTTCCTTTTATAAAACATAAAACAAATCAATTAGCTCACAAATCAGTATGAATATTCAATTAAATACATAAATTAATATATTACAATACTCTAAAATGTATGCATGAAATACACTTATCAGATCCCCACCCTCTGTCGTACTCCCATGCACCCCAATCCCACAACCCCCTTCCCTACAGACGTCTGCCGCCATTTGATCTTGTTACCCATCCTCTTTACTCCCTTCAATGTCATCACTACCATTCGACCTCGATGTCATTCGACCTTAGACAGTATAGGTCAAGATTTCCCTAGGGACCCATCACACCCTTTCCACGCCCAATACCTATATCATCACCTAGTATTGGGTTCATCATGAGTAAAAAAATAAAATTTTAGTATTTAAATCATGTTCTTCTTGATTGGTCATTAAATCCACTATTTTAGGGTTTTTTTGATTGATTAACCATATCACTAAAAAATAGGTAATTAGCAATGGTTTTTTTAACTAGTTGTAGTCTAAGATATCACCTAATAGCATAGAAACAGTTTTCAGAACCACCATGTATTGTATGGACGTTATTCATTTTATGGTGGTTTCTCTAATTTAGCAGTGGTTTTTGTATGTTTTATTTTTTGACCATTTCATAGTAGTTTCATATTTCTTTAGAAATGGTTTTTTTTAAATACCTTAACAAGAAAATGGATTAAATGAAACAAACTAATTCTAAATGCATTAATAGTGGTTATGTTTAGTGGTGGTTAATAATTACCATCGCAAATCACACTTTTCATTAAATTACCTAGCGGTGGTTTTTAGTAAATGCCACTAAATATTACAATTTTTTTCAAAAAAATTAGTAAAGAATTATAATTATAAAAAAGAGAAATGTAATAAACTAAAACATAAATGTACAAAAAACCTATCCTACATCATAAATCTACAATCATATATTAAAACATCCACAGTCATCATAACTTTATTCAACATACACCTTAGTCAATATACACCTCATTCAACCCATACCTCACTCAATAATATAAACTTATAAAATATGTCAGAATACAACCCATGTATAATATACATCCACCCCACAACCCCCACTGCATTCATCTACCTCCATGTCATCTCATCAACTGTAACTTACAACATCATCTCATCAACTGTAACAAGAAAGAAAAAAAGAAATTAAAACTCGACATAATAAATCATAATTACAGTAAAATCATCGATAAAATTTAAACATAACATGGATACTAAGAACCATCACGGCTACCGTATGATGAATATCATGGATTAGAATGTTCAACCTCTTTCCTACTACTGACATATGTCACCTATAATAAAAACCTTGACATGTAAGAAAATAAATGAGAAAGTGAACAAACATATAATATATTCAGAATATTGTACATAAAATATTTTACTTTGTTAATAATAAAAATACATTTTAACATAAAATAAATAATATATCTTGAAAAAAACTTTTAAAAAATTAACTTACATATTTAAGACTTTATTCAATACTTGAAATTGAATAGGAGTGATAAGTAAATATTCTAATTAATTTTTAAATCGACTTGTGATGTGATTGAAATTTACATAATAAACACATTTTAATTTCATTGATATGACATCATGTCCTATATTTCAAAAATAATTCAATGGTGGTTTTCCCATGATTTCACGTGAATCTGTGGTCTTTTTCTTGGGTTTTTACCATTCCATGCAAGTTTTGTGTTCTAAAACACTAAAAATGCATTTCCAGACATCTCAGGTAAACCATAACTTGAAATGACATTTCATCCGTTCCTATATTTCAAAAATAAATATATGATCATTTTCCTCTTATTTTAGGTCAATCTGATGTTACTGGTTTTGACTCCTGACACATGTTTTAAAAGGCTTTGGTACCTTTAAAAATTGTTTACCGAGTCATTGCAACCACACCACACATTGTAATGAAATTTTGTCTATGTGTAAAAGTAAAAAATAACTCAATGGTCATTGTACCAGGATTTAATGTTAATATGAGGTCATTTTTATGGTTTTGATCATTCCATGCATGATTTAGTGTCTTAAAACACTAAAAAAGCATTTAACCGTAACTCGGAATGACATTCCACTAGATTCTACATTTCTAAAATAAATCAATGGTAGTTTCCCTATGATTTTGGGGTAATACAACATTATTTTACTAGTTTTTACCAACAGAAACATGTGTTTAAAGGCTTTGGTACCTTTAAAAGGTGGTTATTGCATCGTTCCGGCCACAACGCATGTTGGATTGATGTTTTGTCTACATGTATATGTCAAAAATAACTTATCAATCATTTTTCAATGATTTCATGTTAATATGAGCTCATTTGCTATGGGTTTGACCATTATACACATGTTTTAGTGTTTTAAAACACTAAAAATGTGTTTACGACAATATTAAGAAAATAGTAACTCTGAATGATGTTTTTTTAGTCCCTATATTCCAAAAATGAATCTAAATTTGGTTTTATGTGATTTTAGGGCAATATGATGTCATTTTCCAAGTTTTGACTCCCCAACACAGTTTTTAAAGGCTTTGGTGCCTTTAAAAAGTTTTTATCGAGTCATTATGACTACACTGTACATCAGATTGACGTGTTTTCTATACATACATGTCATAAATAACTCACCAATAATTTTTCTATGATTTTACATCAATATGAGGATATTTATATAGTTTTAATCATTACACGAATGTTTTAGTGTTTTAAAAAACTAAAAATATGTTTATGAACATCTCAGGAAAACTATAACTAGAAATTATGTGTCGCCCATTAATACATTTCACATAATAATCTATGGTAATTTTACTTTGATTTCAAGGAAATATCATGTCATTTTTCTAGTTTTGACTCTCTGACACGTGTTTTTAAAGGATCTGGTAGCTTTAAAAAGTGTTTATAGAGTCATTCCAACCCACCAAACTTTTGATTGATATTTTTTCTATGAATACACATAAAAAATTATTCAAAAGTGGTTTCCCCATGATTTCACATCAATATGAAGTCATTTTCTATGGTTTTCACCATTACACAGACATTTTAGTGTTTTAAAACACTAAAAATTATTTTACGAACATTCTGGGGAAAACATAACTTGGAATGAAATTCCACCAATTCAAACATTTTAAAAGTAAATATAAGTTCTTCTTCCTCTGATTTTAAAGGAATCTGATGTTGTTTTCTAGGTTTTAACCCCCTAACACATGTTTGTAAAGGCTTTGGTACCGTTTAAAAGTGTTTATTGAGTCATTCCAAACACATCGCACATCATATTGATGTATTTTTTGTGATTATATGTAAAAAATAACTCAATGGTCATTTTACCATGATTTATCATCAATATGAGGTTTTTTCTATGGTTTTTCTTGTTTCATGCATGTTTTAGTGTTTTAAAACACTAAAAATGATTTAACGGTCATCTTGGGAAAACTATAACTCATAATGAAGTGATGTCAGTTCCTATATTTTAAAAACAAACCTACATTCATTTTCCTATAATTTTGTGGAATTATAACATTTTTTACCTAGTTTTGACCCGACAAAACATGTTTTTAAATGCTTTAATAGCTTTAAAAGGTATTCAATGAGCCATTTCGACCACACCACATGTAGAATTGATGTGTTGTTTATTTTTACATGTCAAAAACATTTCAACGGTCATCTTCTCGAGATTTCATGTCAATATGAGGTTGTTTTCTATGGTTTTGACCGTTACATAGATATTTTAGTGTTTTAAAGCACTAAAAAAGTGTTTATGGTCATTCTGGGAAAACTATAAATCAAAATGATGTTTCATCAGTTCCTAAATTTGAAAAATAAATCTATGGATCTTTTACTATGATTTTATGGCAATCCAACATTGTTTTCCTAGTTTTGACTCCCCGACACATGTTTTTAAAGGCTTTGGTACCTTTAAATAGTGTTAATCGATTCATTATGACCACACCACACATCAAATTGATGTTTTTTCTACATATACACATCAAAAATAATTCAAAAATTGTTTCCCATGATTTTCCAACAATCTGAGTTCATTTTCTATGGTTTTGACTATTCCATGAACATTTTAGTGTTTTAAAAAAACTAAAAACTATTTTAATGGAATCCTAAAAAAATACCATTTCGAATGGAATTTCGTAGGTTCCTAAATTTAAAAATCAATATTTGGTCATTTTCCTCTGATTTTAGGGATATATAACTTCATTTTCCTGGTTTTTACCCCCAGACACATGTTTTTAAAGGCATTAGTACCTTTAAAAATTGTTTACTGAGTCATTCCAACCACACCGCATGTCTGATTGACATTATATCTACACATACACATCAAAAATAACTCAAACATCATTTTAACATGATTTCACATCAATATGAGGTTTTTTTATATGTTTTCAACCATTCCACACATTTTTTAGTGTTTTAAAACACTAAAAATGTGTTTGTGGCCATCCAAGAAAAAACATAACTTAGAATGATGTTTCATTGGTTCATAAATTTCAAAAATAAATATAAATTTATTTTCCTCTAATTTTTCGGAAATATGACATCATTTTCTTGGTTTTAACACCCGACACATGTTTTTAAAGGTTTTAGTAGCTTTAAAAAGTGTTTACCGAGTCATTCCGACCACACTGCATGTTGGATTGACACATTTTTTCCCATACAGGTAAAAAATAACTCAAGGGTCATTTTCTCATGATTAAAATCAATATGAGGTTTTTTATATGGTTTATACCATTACACACATGTTTTCTTATTTTAAAGCACTAAAAATGTATTTACGGTCATTATGGGAAAATCGTAACTCTGAATACATGTTGTCGGTTCCTACATTTCAAAAATAAATACAGGGTATTTTTCCTCTGATTTCAAGACAATCTGACATCATTTTCCAAGCCCCCCCCCCAACACATGTTTTTAAAGGCTTTGGTACCTCTAAATAGTGTTTCTGAGTCAAAAGTGAGTAGACAAGATCAATTTTTTTCAAACTTAAGGACAATGTTATATAATTAATTTTTTACATATAGGAATCAACTATATATTAATCAATCAAAATATGTTGTTGGTATGACTCGAATTGCATGTTTTCTATATAACAATATCATTTTAGTTTTATTTATGGATGTTGTGTGTGTTATTTGCAAATATATGAATGATCTCTGGGATTTATAATTTAGCACAGTAGGATGACCTATAAGGCTGGAAATTTCCTCGAGTATTATGTCGGTCATCTGTTGAAATATAGAAAATAAAGAATTTTCCTTTATTTACTACCACTAATCCTGTGTTTTCCTATAAGAGTCTTGTTCATGCACTTTTTCATTCAATCTTGCAATTTATATTTCTGATTCAAGATCAATGACACTACTTGAACCCCCAACAGGTGTAGTAGTAACAGATGATAAAGAACTACTGATGACATTAGATGGAGTAGGCCCCTAACCCATACCTCACACACATCCGAGATACTCCTTCCCTAAAAGTATTGTAGATGCATATTTTTGGGAAACCGATAATGATTGTGAAGGGTTCGCATCCCATACTTCTTAATTTTTAACATGTTAATATTAAAATTGGTTTTTAAAAATATCTAAACTTCATAATATTATCTAATTAATAAATTTGTCATTATTATTTATTGTTATTTCATTACTATAAAAACATAATATTGAAAAATAAATCATAACAACAAAAAATAATTAAACCCAATTAATTAGGGTCGTATAAATGTATCAAATGATTCCAAATTGGCATCATTTTGTCCATGTAGTATGCCCTATTTAATTGGGTTTAAGGATTTTTTGTTTTTATAATATATTTTTCATAATTATTTTTTATACAATTGAAATAAAATGAAATGGTAATGAAAATTACTTACTAAAACATCTTTGTAAGGGTCAATTAAAAAACATCCATCGAGGTTCCCATGCACTTTATACCACATATCTTTTTAGCCAACAGTGTTACCTAATTCATTATCCTTCATAAAATAAATATAAACAAGTTAGAAAAAACCTTGAATTATAATAAAATGATATTAATAATAATGAATTAAATACAAACCAAAATTGTTCTTTTCCTCAAAAATCTCTGAGACCCAGTGATGTGAGGAATGACTTGTTTCTCATGATTCACAATATTTTTTTAGATAATTCCTACAAAAAAATAGAAACATTAATAAAATTTATAATTTTATTGTTTATTTTTTATTAATATACTATAAAATATGCAAGTACCTCATGATATTCATCTCTATTAATATCGAAAAACATCTTCCACTTCTCATGAGAAATTATTTCAGACACTTTCTCATAAAACTATCGTGATCTCAGTGATGTGACATTAAACTCATGCCATAATCTTCATTCAAAATCTCTCCATTTCATGCCCAAATTTATCAATGTTTATTGTGTGAAATAGAGTTAGGTACATCAAAATGAAAAAACCTCTACAAATAAAATACATAACACTTTATAAGTATAATATAAAAAATTTCTCATGTCTTTTAATAAGTTATCAAGGAATATTTTATTTATATTACCTTTACATGAGTATTAAAGAACTCATTTTTCAATGCCATATAAATATGCCTCCAATAATTATAATCAATGGGAAAGATCAATATCTCATAAGCAAGATTCCCAATAATCTAGCCATAGATTCTGGTAGTGTCACCCGTAGGCACCCCGAACTCATCAAATGGAATGATAATCTTAAAGTCCTTTAGGTCAGAGACATATGTTGTGATTATATTTTGATCCCCTCTATGGTTGTCTTTATTTGTTTTAAAAATGAATTAAACAATTAATAAAATATATAGTTTTTATTATACAATGGCATACATACTATTAACAGTAACTCACCAATATCTTCTAGATGGAAGGGTGACCAACTACTCCATAATTAGAGGTGAATCAGACAATGGGATACCAAAATATTTTTGGGAAACAACTATCTCACTAGTAGTATCTGGTATAATAGAATCACTTAGATCTACTGAAGATGATATTAGTTATGGTGTGCTCTGGTATAATTATCGGCTAGGATCTAGAAATTTTTTTGTTCACGAAATTCCTGAAATTCAAATGGTTCAGATATATTAAATGTATAAAATATAAAAAACTAATAAAATTACAAAAAAAACTATAATAATGTATATATGTACAAAACACTTATCAATGAGAAATTAAAATATATTTTCATTACCAATTTATACATTCAATTGCCTTCATATTCATTATCTTCATTTTTATCGACCTTCATTGCGAAGAGTGCTTCATTTTCACCCTCTCTTCCATGTTCTATTGTTCCAATATTGTTAGGAATAAACTATTCAATATTTTTTGGTTGTTGAGGATCAATGTCACAAAGTTCCATTTGATCTTCATCTCCCATATCATATAAGTATCTCTAAGTTAAGTGTACAACAACACTCCAACCATCATGTATTTCATCATCCACATAATAAACCATCTTTTCCTATGAATCCAAGATAAATGGATCATGCTCTATATTCTCACCAGTATGGGTCTAGTGAGAGAAGTTGACAGAAGTAAAATGTGATGAATCATTCATTATACCCCTATCAAAGTTTACCCACTTGCATTTGAATAATATAATTGAAAACTGACCATGATAGTTTAATTAAATTATATCATTCATCTTTCCATAATTTCTCACCTCTTCAAGTGTAAATACATCACCATTTTTAGTTTTTAAGTATTCTTCATAATAAATTGCACGAAACTAAATCCATGAATATTTTAGGCATAAAATATATTTGCCTTCCTTAGAGGACCTCTAGCCAAAAACATTAAATCATTTGATATTTCATCATAATTTTCAACATTCATTATCTATATAAAAAGAAATATGGTTTTACTTTTAATGTGGAAAAAATAACTACATGTCAATAATATGAATATTAGTATATAATTACACAATAGGAGAACCATTCAACAATCTATTTATTAACAGATTTTGTTAATTCCATATCATTTCGAGATCGACCTATTAGTCTCCTCTTTATTTTAAATCAAAATTATTCAATAAATAGATATGTAATAAGACTATTGAGTAGAAAATATATATGTTCTTATTGCAACTCCAATTCAGTTAGGGAAAAATTCATCCCCTTTCTAATAGGATGTACAATAGTTGGAAATACCGATGATAGGTTTTCAGAATGAGAATTAGTGGATATGTCATCAGCACATCCAACATGATTGAATTTATTCTCAATACCATATGAATACCTAGAACAGATGGTCAATAACTCTTCATCTATGTATCCCACAGACCATGCTTTACATTCATTGACTCTAAATCCTTATGAGCATTAAGGTGATCCTTCAATTTACCCTTCTCAATATGTAATGTACAAAAAATAAATTTTTATAGATTTTCTTCTCAATATGAATTACATTAAGATTATGAAGTATTAAATTAAACTCCAAATAAAGAAGTTCCAAAAATATACTATTTTCCTTCCATTATTTTGTTCCAATTGCTTCAAATAAATTACCTCCTACCCTTTTTCCCCTTCTTAAAACTTATGACATTTTCCAAATTCTATAGTGACTTTCATTAATTTTCCCAAGATTTCTAAATTAGATAACACCTTCAATGGATTTCTGGATTCAATATCTCCATTAAATCGTGTCTTGTTAAACATGAATTTATGAGAAGCATCAATAAATCAATGATCACACATGAAACAACATTTTATTCTATGAGTTTATTGTTTAGGATTAAAATAAAAATTAAAAAATAGGAAAGCAAAAACGGTATGAGTGTTCCAACCAGTTAAATTTTCTAGTCTAGAAAATTCAGTAATTGTCAACTTTAAAGCAGCATGCATTTTGAATAGTTTTCTTTTTGAAGCATCATATATTTCCAAAGCATCATCCCATAATTATCGCAAGTCATTTATTAGAGGTTAAAGGTATAAATCAATTTCATTTATAGGCATTTTATTTCCATGAATAATCATTGAAATAATTAAATAAGTCTTATTTATACACATCCATTGAGGTAGATTATAGTGGATCAAAAAAATGGCCACTTGCAATAATTATTTTTTAAAGTACCAAAAGGGTTAAAGCCATCAAAAACCATTCCAAAATGTAAAATCCTAGGATCCAAATAAAAATATGGATATAATGAATCAAACATATTCTTTGATATTCAATCTTTTGGATGTCTCATCAAGCCATCATTAATATCCTAAGCATGCCACTTCATGTCGTATGCAGTCTTAGATGACATGAATAATCTATGCAAGCATGGTTTCAAAGGAAAGTAACAAAATACCTTTACATTAGTTTTCTTCTTCATTTTATGCTTGGGTTTGTATTGATTTATATTCTCATTGTTGTCTATCGACTCCCATATTCTTGTATGACATTGTATTCATTCTTCTTTATCAAAATCTTCTCCCAAATAATCATGCTATCATTAAAGCATGCATGTATCTTTTTATAATTAATTCTACTTAGGATCAACATAAGGTTATTTTTATCTATTAAAATCTTGGACGTTATATCCTAAAACTCCAAATGCATCATTTATCAAATTTCAAACTAAATTCTCCTCTAGAAAATCACTTTGTGTATCACTAATAGGATTTTCATTATTTTTATTTTCTATAAAAGTTAATTCACCATTCCTAATAAAACATACATACCAAGTAGAAAATGGTTTTGATATAAAGTTCTCATATACTTCATTTATATTCATTCATCTCTTGAATTTTTAACCAAGACACAAAACTTTTATTCTACCATCCACTCTTCAGTTTGCAATTACATAATCTAAAAATTATTCCAAACCCTTGGAATATCAAGCTGTATTTCGAGGTAAATTAATCCAACTCTTATCCATAAGTATTGGATTGTAACTATTCCCCTTATACATTCATATATAAATATATAAATTTTTAATCAAAAAAGTACAACCAAAATTAAACATCACCCAACTTATTCACTGACTAGGGTAGGGTCTCCATTTGACATATCACAAATTCAATATAAATATGATTCAACACAACATTAAATTATCTCTAAATTTTCTACTTTTCATATTATCAATTTTTATTTTATATTAGAGAAACATGATTTTCTTTATATCTATCTCTTGCTTCAATAATTATGAAAATCAAGATTTTTTGTATCTCAAAACAAGAACTTGACCCTATGGTATCTGGTGACATAGTCTCTTTTAGTATAACCTACAAATTATTGCATCCTTAAAATATAAAATATATTCATGGTAAATGTAAATACAATTTTAAATCGAGGATAAAACCTAAAGTATCACCAATATGACCAACACTCCATTGATAAAATATCAATGAAAAAAACCAAAGCATCACACCAGTAAAAAAACACCAAAGACACTTCATCTACACTAGGATCGGGAAGAATAAGTCCCAAAATCGATAACCATCACTATTTTAATATGGAACTATACCTAGATGGAAAAAATGAATCACCCTATGGACTATCCTAAAGTAATGAATTTCACCATTTTCCTCAAGAACTTTCTAGGGAGAAAAATCAAAATAACATGAAACGTAGTCCCAAAAAAGTAATACTCTAAGAATCAATTCAAATGAATCCAAATAAAACCAAGAATCATTCCTAAAAAGAGAGACCACCACATTTAAAACACCATTAAAAATTTTACCTTTTCCACTTAAAAGAAATAAACATTAAATAAAGGGCTGAAAACATTCTTCATAAATGTAAATATATCACAAAAATGTTTTCCCTTTTTTAAACATAAATATTTTTGTCTAATTTAGAATACTATAAAATTTCATTTCTAAAACTTCAATCCCAATTTATAATACCAAAATAATTTTATTATTGAATCTTCCATGGTTATGTAAAAAAATAAAAAAATCATTCACATGAAAACCCATTATAAAAACTTTTTGTAACCCAAGAAGAAACCACATTTGTTACTTAAAACACCAACCTTTAAAACTATTACTATTTTAAAATAATTAATGGGGACCAAACAAAATTAAATATAACAATACTACAAAAATGACTTTTAGAGACCACAAAAAGCAGTAACTAAAGGTATTTAGTGGCCTCCATATGACCAGATTTGGCAGTCATAGTTTCTTTATCACTAAGGGGAAATTGTGATCATCAGAATCGATTGTTATAGAGGTCGACATAGTAAACTCAATTGCAGTTTCTGGGAAAAGATATATTGACCACCATTGGGGGTCACTAATTCCCAAAGGGAAAAATGTATTAGCAACCACCATAGGCAGTTTCTAGATGTTTTTAAAAAAAAATATTACTCATCCACCTAAAACCAGATCATGTATGATGAATAATAACAAAAGAAGAAAGAATAATTGATCTAGTACATCCATTTCAAGAAATAACAGAAAAATAAAATCTTATAATATGAATTCAAATCAATTTATAGTCTTCCAACACCCTACAACAACATCATAGTAGTTTTATAATGTATAAATAACACCCGAATTGATCCCACAACATGGACAATCAAATCTGATTTACTACACCTATGAATGAATTCATACATTATAAAGAGATATCCAACCACCTCCTCCATGCAGTCTTCATACACTTATATAGTTTTTAATAGGTTTCTATTACTTCCCTTGACCATGAGAACTCTATCTTGTAAATTGACCGTTATTATTAAGTGTGACAGCTTTCAATAGGGAAACAGATTGCTTCATTCCATCATTAATACAATTTTTGAAGGCCAAAAACCTATCCTTATCAGTAAAATCCTCAAAATTTTCATGTTTAAAAAAGGAATTTTATGAAACCTAACTAGAGTGAGTTGTTGACCCTCAAGTAGATCAATAATGTGCACTTGAAGAATTAGATATTTAATAATTGAATAATTTGAAGATGGATGGATTATTAAAATAATATACTGAATATGTAGATGATATTGAAGAATAGATTTACCTACATGAAAAATAATTAACTGATCAATTAGTTGTTCAAGTGAACTTGGAAGAAGAACCAAAGTTCAAATTAAAAAATGAAGTTAAATCAAAGTAAAATGAAAATTTAAATGCCACTAGTGAAGTTCGAAATAATAATATTAACTCTCTTGAGGAAGAAATTTATAAAATAATAATCTTTAAGGAACATTTTAAAGATGATTTATCTAATAGGAAAATATTTGGAGGATTTAGTGATGAATATGATCCATGTGAATATGATGAGGACACTGATGAAGAATAACTGGACAAAGTTTCCATGAAGGGAAGTGAGGAGTCTCAAATTAAGATTTAATCCCTGGAAAAATCACATAGATAATTTTATGATATTATGAAAATGATCTCAGAGGATCTCATTAAGAAATAAGTGTAAGTAAAATGTTTCCTTAAGACTCTAGATGAGAAACTAAAATTAGTAGATGAAGGATTGAAATTAGGTATGGATTTGAAGAATGCTCAACTAAAGGTTAATGAAAAGAGGATAAAAGAGTTGGATAATATTCTAATGAATTAAAATGAGTTTCATTATGATCATATATAGAATTTGAATTATGAATGTTAAGAAAGGATGAAAACACTTAATGACCAAAAATATTCTCTATGTTTGAAATTTATTAAGTTGGAGGTAAAGTTAAGAAACCTGTAAAGCATCCAAGATAAATATTTATAATCATTTTAAAAAAAAATTAGTTATTATAGAGGTTTATAAAAAGATTATTATCTTCAATAATACTCAAATTGATGAAAAAAAGATCTTGATATCATCTATTGATCAACCTATAACAAGCTCAAGGAAAAAGGTAACATGTTGTCTAGATAAATCTGTTTGTACTAATGCAATTTAATCTACTAGTGTAGGATTTGAATCAAAATCTTGAAAAAAATGAATGGATAAAAATGTTTACAAAAACACCACCTCATAAAATTTAGAAGAAGTCATATCCAAGAAGTGCAATACTTAGTTACCTGGACAAGGGTAATTTTTTAATAACAAAGAGAAATCATCCATGACTTCTTATGGTGAAAATATTACTATGAAGATAGAGTCGACACCTAAAAAGAATACTAAGAAGGTCCCTAAAGAATATTTAATCATATGGAAATATCAGTTGGTATTGTCTAGGAATCAAGAACATGTATATAAAAAGCATGAGATAAAGGTATTGATGAATTCCAACGAAATCATAAGAAAGGAAGTGTGTTTAAGTAGTTTCATGCAAAATCATACCACTATAATGGATGGGAGGAATTATTTTCTCTACATATACTAATCACACACTTCAACTTGAGGATTATTGAGGTATCCCTATCCCCGTACATTTAAATGTTTCTAATATATATATATATTATATTTTGTAGGATTAAGGGAGATATATGAATCATGGGGTAGTATGTGATGAAAAGATAATACATTCATTAAAATGAATGAATGAGAAAAAAAATTAAGAGATTAATATGAATTTGATGATGTTTCAAACCTTTACTTCACCCTTGGAAGTTTGAGCAGAGTACTTATTCTCTTTATGAGAATTTTTTGTTGAAGAAGTAGCAATATCTGGAGATGTTATTCTATAAGGTTCAATATTTCCTTATTTACAATCATATAATATAGATGATTCATGAAAAGTTATAGAAGTTATATCTTCCATATTAATCACTAAAAAAACATGTATATTCCAGAAATTTGTACCCACATAACCTTCATTAGAATTTATGTTGAAGTTACCTAATTTTAAATTTAGTGATTTGGAAAAATCATGGTTAGAGGCCTCAATTATTGCTTGTTAATCTGTAGCATCAGCCGGTCTAGTTATTTTAGAAGAACATATGTGAATTCATGTAGTGGGTGTGAGTATCGAAATAAATGAAAGGATAAAGACATAATAGAATAACCTCAAGACGAATAGTTTGTTTTATGATAGTAATGATCCCTCAGTATTTTCAGTTCAGAAGATAAGAAAAACTATATTTTCAAAAGATAACTTGATCGGGCAATGATTTTTTATGGTCTGTATACGTACAGTGTCTGTAAAGAGAAATATTATGAAACTAAAGATAACATAACACTAAGATAATAATTCATAAAAACAATAGGAAGATGATTTAATGCACTGATGTAGCCACTCAAAGCGGGTAAGTGTGGTCCAAATTCATTGTAAGCGGATAGAAAGTGGAGCACAAAGATAAGATACATCATTGGAAGAAGAAGAACAGGAATCTTAGATATCTATACTTCTAGGTAAAATGATATGTGAAGTGTTTTGATCATAATATGAATGAACAGATGAGAAGACTACCTAAAACACATTGGTTATATTAAAGGATTTCCATTGATGGATAAGAGAGGGAGGGAAAGTTCGGTAACTTGGTGGGTGAAGACAAGGGTTTGTTTAGAACAATATGGGACTTCATAAGGTTTTCAGAATAGTCAGAGTGGCCTTTCTAAAGGTAATATCAAATCATGTCTAATTGTTCATGGTATTTGAGCAGTAAGGGGTCTATGAAATTACTATATTAGGAAATCATTTTAGAATCTAAAGAGTTCTGGATAAGGGTGTTTGATATATGATTAGAGCATAGGGTCCTCCAAAGCTAAAGTGGCCACAATGTATGAACATGAAATTTTTAGGGAATGTGGGGGTAAGTTGATTTACATTTTGAAGCACACTGCTACTATTGTTTTTTAATAGTCATGATGACAGAGATCACTAACATTGATCTATGGGGACAAATAAATAACATTTCCTAAGATTATTTTTTCCACCATTTTTAGGCGCCCTATCACTATTTTTTGGTAGTGGAGAGATTAATGGGGATCAGAAACATTGATCGAAGTGGAAGAACCAAGTCTCTATCCTACAGTATATTTTCTTATTTAGGTATTATTTTCTAATGTTCAATTAGTGAATGAACCAGACCATGAAGTTGTATCCTCCTATGGTTTGATCCTATTTTATGGTTCCATCTTTCATAAGATTATTCATGTTTCATAGGGATCTGATCCTTGGGATGGGGAAATTTATAACAAATATATACTAGATATATGCATCTTTATAGCGTCAAGAGTGATGCAAATAGTTATCCCTACTGACAACATGGTTCAATGAAAATACTTTCCCAATAGAAAAATAAAAGCATAAACATGTTTCTCATGTTTATAATAACAAACCCATCCCCACCATTTATCTCATGGAATGGATATATAGAAATTGATATTGAATAAACACTATAGATCAAACCCAAGGATAATAAAAAACCTCAACTACCATTCCAGTTAATTGTGATGGTTCCTTTCCCAAATCTGTAAAGAAATATTCTTTTCTTATCTTCCATATAACTGGAATGATACAAAAAAATATAATTGTAGGAACATATATTTGACGAAAACAATAAGGCATTGTTTTAACACGTTAAAATAAGAAGAGGATAATGGTAAGAAGTGAATTGGCGTCATAAAATGACATACATGAAATTACATGCTGGGATAAATAGTCTAACCTCTGTTAAAAAGATCCTCATTTAAATTATGATATCGACGGAAAATTTTGACTTTCACTCATCTACAAACACTTCAAGTAGTCCCTTGCTCATTGTTCAGTATTTTCAATCAAGTTCATGTAGGGATCCATGCAGATCTATACTAACCAGGGAAGTGAAACATTTTAATTGGAATAATGTTACTTGGTAATTTCATATAGACAATCACAAATATATATTAAACATTAAAAAGAAAATTTAAGTAAATTTAACATAAAATGATAAATATGTTAAAACAAAATAATATGATTAGTAAATTGACCATTAATAAATACCAGTATCTTTAGAAAATGAAAAAATATTTTTATAATTTATATCCTTGGTTGGTGGGAATGAAATTTTAGTAGTGAAATGTATGGTAATTCATAACTAAATAATCTAGAAAATAAAAAATTAACAGTGCATAATTCTAATGAAATGTATGAAAATTCGTATATTCTCAATAGAAAAAATTATATACATGACCATTTGATATTATATACATCCACTTGGAGTGTGTATGGTATATTTCTTGGTGAGGTTAAAAAGATACAAATACCTAAAACACATAAGTCAAGGCTAATGAATATATAGTTTTAAATTTAATGATAAAAATAAATCGACAAATATCTTAACAATATAACAATAAAATATTTATAAACTTGTATAGGTGGTGGCCATTTTTACAAAATTGATATCCTATCCTGTATAAGTGGTGTGTTTGAGACACTAGTATTATCTATTGTAATCACTCTTCCTTACAACTATCTCTGTAGTTCGTTTAATTGTGCTATATTTTGGTGGTTATATGATAAGGGTATGAAAATAATATATGTTAAATGTAATGGAGTTTAAACATTAAGTTAAAAGAATAGTATAAAATTATTATTTTAAAAAACTTTTTTAAATAAAGAATTAGTGGGTGGAAAAGTATATATATATTAAATATGATAAGAGAGAAATCTACTTTCATAGAAGAGCCCCATTTTTATTTTGGTGGTGCACCTTAAATCCCACCTCATGCCTCAGTGCCTCCTGAAAAAATGATTGAGGTGCACGCCTTTGGTGTACCTTAATTAGGTTTCCTCACCTCACCGATGGAAAGCTGCTCCATGTGTGCCTTTCAACACCCCTTTCCAAGGCGAGTGCCTCAACGCACTTTTTAAAACACAACTTGTCCAAACAGAAAAACATGGTGAATGACATATTTGTAAATGTTCATTCTCCTTCATAAATAGTCAATGACTGAATATCAATTCCAAAAATAAAAAATGAAATAGACCTGTAATTCACTAATGTATTCAAAAGTTGGAGATCCAATGTTTGATTTTCAAACAACTTTGGCATGATTTCCTGAAAACATGTAAAAATGAAAAGAATCAAAGAGTCTAGAAGGAAATATAAGAAATTAAACCAAAATATTGAAAATAAATAAATAAATAAACAAAGTAATGATCTATAATCATACAGTGTCGGTGTATAAAAATAAAATCATAGTTTTGAGAGGGATATTATTATACAATGGTTTTGATTTTGATTTCATGGGTTAAAATAAACATCATTTAATAGGGTAAGCTTACATTAACATTTTTTATAGTTAAATTCTACAAAATCCAGTGACATGGCTAGTGAAATAATGATAGATTAATTGCTATTATCAGTTTCATAGATAATTAAAAGAATAATTAAATTTTAATTTTAATGTGATAGCTATATGGGAAAATACATCATAGTTTCATTCATAATATATTTAATTATAAAAAACTTTAAAAATTGTTGTATCTTATCAAAGAACATTAATGAGATATTGAAAAAATGAAACATACTATAACATAGCACATTTCATGAGAATAAATTGATAATTGGGTATTTTTTTAGTATTATAAATATAAACCCATATTGGAATATGAAATTTGAAATTTTCAAATATCACGAGTTTTTTTACTTATCACATGATGGAATAGATGAATTAAACATCATCTTTTTATAATCATGAATAAAATTAAAACTTTTATGACCATATTCATCTCATAATGAGAAGCCTGTGTTATCCTATAGAACAATTAAATAATAGATTTTATAGGTAATTAAAGAAGGAACCCAGTTGAGAAATGCAATGTCACAATTTCATATATTGAGATGTTTATATAGGCTGATAATCGGTTGGGAACCCAATTGTGAAATGAAAAAGATAATTTCATACATAATAGGGTTAGTGTAGGGACTTAGTAACCTGCAACAAAAACTCAAATCCTCTCAAAAGAATATATTTATTCAATTCATGAAGATAATGACAATAAAATTTTAAACAAATACAGGATGGGGAAAAATTATTGTACCCAAGAGAGTACCAAATGACATAATAACTAAAATTGCACTCTAATATTCATCTCTTTGGAGAAACCTATGCATTAATCATAACCAAGAACACTTGGAGATAATTTTGAAAGAATAAATTTATACTCTTAAATAATATAGTTTCCAGGGAATAAAAGAATGAAACTGTAGGTCAATGTAGAAGGGCAGCAGATCTCATTGGAGATGGCGGATCTGGTTCACAATGGGCAGTGGATCTGGTTCATGGAAAGCAGTGGTGGCTATGGGAGCAGCGGTGGTGACTCTGATTTGTGATAAGGACGACTAGCTCACGATGGGGATAATTTTTGGCGGCAGCAGTGGCTGTGATTTGTGACTGGGATGACTGGTTTGCCATGAAGAGGGTTTTCAATGGTGGTAGCTTTGATTCGTGACAGGGGGATCTGGTTCACAATGGGGAGGGGTTAGCGGCGGCCCTAATTTGTGACTGGGAGGGGCGGTGGTGGCTCTGATTCTCAATGGGAGGGATGGTTCGTGGTGGGGAGGGGTTGTAGAGGGGGGGTTAGTGAACTAGGGGGATGGGTGCGATAGGACCCCATGTTTTTTTGTGGCTGTAGTGACCGTTGTATGTGGTCTCTTATGATGATCAATAGTGACCGCTTGCAGTCATCACCTGTTTCAAGGAAACAACTACCCTAATTTATAGTAGTGTAAAAATGCCCAAAAATATTTTTAAACATTTAACACAACACCAAATAATAGTTTTAAAATGATTGGGGTCCTAACCAAAGTTTTTCTCAATACTAAATTTCATTTTCGATCTAAAATACATGAAAAAATATTTGATTTCATAAAATTATGCTTCATTTTGAAATGCCTATTGGAATCTAATCATAATTATCAAACCAATTGAATTCTAATAACATCAATAATTTGTATAATAGATAATAATAAAACATAAATCAATTACAATAAATAAAAAATCAACTCAAAACACTCTAGGAACCAGAATCTAAAAAATATGGAAAATTTACCATAATGCATGATTTAGCTGGCGGTGATGGCTCGGGTAGTGGTCGTTAGGGCTCGGTCGGGAGTAGCAATGGGGAATGGGTTCAATAGTGTGTTCTATAAGCTGGAAAGGGAGAGTTTGGGATGGGGATTAGGGAGCAGTGATAATGGGGAAAGGGGCTTGGCGGTGAGGGCATGGGGGAGAAGAGGGGTTCTCAGGGGAGAAGGGGGGAGCGGCTAGTGGTGAGGGAGAATTGCTCGGTTTATTAGTTTGGAGCGGCTAGTGGTGATGAGGGATGGCTCGGGAAAGAAGAGGAAGTGACCACCGGTGAGGGGTAGAAACTCGGGGATGGTGAGGGGAGCCGCTCGTGGGCGACGAGGGCCAAGGGGGTGGAAAGCGGTGAGGGCTTGGGGAAGAAGGGGGGAGCGGTGGTAGGGGCGGGCAGCGAGCGATGAGGGGAGTGGGGAGTGTCAGCGGTGGTGGGTGGCGAGCGATGGGGGTGGGGAGAACGGGGAGTGTCGGTGGTGGTGAGCAGCCCGCAATGAGCGAACGGAAAGATGCACTACCAGAAATGCGGGCAAGGGAAACGCTTGGGTTTTATCAACGCTAATCAGAAAGCACTGGTAAAAGGGGGGCTTTTATCAGTGCTATTATTAGTGCTGATAGAAAGGAGACTTTATCAGTACTAATAATAGCACTGATAAAAGTTTTTAATAGAACATATTATTAATTTATATAAAATTATTTTAATTATATTCAAAAATAATGTTTATATGTATACATTAAATAAAAAATGCATGTTTATTATGTTTATTATGTTTATGTTTTATATATGTTTATTATGTTTACTAGTTTTAGTTATATATTTATTATGTATTTATTATACAATATGTTTATAGTATTATATATTAATAATTTCTAATATATATATATACAAATACTTATTAAATATATATATATATATATGTGTGTGTGTGTGTGTTTCCAAATGAATGTGTCAATTGATGCATAATGGACATTCATATTCATCTCTTGAATATGTTAATTATTTACCCTAATGTTGGCCATATATATTATAGTACTATACTTGGTGTATTCACTCATTTCCTATATATATGAAGCTTTATGCTCTCCCAAATACTTAAAATCATGATAAATATATTTAAATAAACAATAAATGTATGTATTATATTTAAAAATATAAATATTTAGTTATATATAATTATATAATTTTAAAAAATATTATATATAATTATAATTATATATAACTAATTAAATATAAATATGTTTAAATAATTATAAAATTACAAAATATTTTTTTAAATGATAAATATATATTTATGAATACCTTTTGAATATATTTATTTATAAATATATGTATTTAATGAATATATAAACAGACACATACATATATATATATAATTATTATTTATACACATACATAGGCATTAATAAATAAATATATATATATATAATTTAAATTATAAAATTATAATAAATATATTTATTATAATTTTATAATTATTTAAATATAAATATGTATTTGTTTAAATATATCATGAAATTATAAAAAAATAATTAATAAATATATATTTAAATAATTCTTAAATTATAATAAATATATTAATTATATATATTTATAAAAATACAAATGTAATAAATATATTGGTTATAATTTTATAATTATGAATAAATTGTATGTTTACTCAGCATTAATTAAAAAGCACTGATAAAACATACATTTATCAGCGCTTTTTACTAGCACTGGTAAATGTTTCCCCCGATTTTATAAATGAACCCTAACTACGTCCCCTTCCTTTTGCACCCCTCAAGCTCTCGCGGAATCCTAACCATGTGCCACCTGATCCTCCTCCTTCTCTGTTGCTTCCTCCTCCTCCTCCTCCATCGCAGCCACCGACTCATCATCCTCCTCCTCCTATTTTGCGGACTCCTCCTCCTTCTCCTCCTCAGTTGTCGCCGGTGTGAATGGGTCTGCCTGCTCCTCTACAGCCATTTCCACCTCCTACTCCTCCTTCACCACCACTGCTTCCTCCTTCTCCTCCTCTGCTGCCACTTCTGCCACCGCCGATGTCGATGCCTCCGCCACTTCCTCAGACGCTGACTTTTCCGCCTCTTCTACCACTACTGATGCCAGTAAGGGTACTGTCTCTTCTAGAGTAACTTCATTTCTTCTTCTTCTTCTTCTTGAAATAATAATAGTTGTTGATGTTTAGTTATTCTCTTGGTTTAGTTGTTCTATATTTTTACCATATTTATTCTCAATGTTTTCTGATATTATATTGTTTTACATTGATCCATATTGAGTGTATATGGGATTTTGGGGCCACTTTGATATTTCAGAGTGAAAATAGGAAAATATTCCAAGTTTCAGGGTTAACTCGCATGGTCTAGAAAACTATATAGACCCCATGCAGTTGGTTCTATAACCATTGAGATAATTTTTTCATGGTTAGCGAATGGTTATATAACCCATGTGGCCAAACCATGCACAATTATTCTTCCCCCTATATTTTTAGTTATGGATCCCTTGCATTTTTCATTAATCTCGATAGTTCCTAACATTGGTGTGTGGTTGATTAAGGGATTTTTATAGTGGTTTTACATTGTTATGTGATGTTTAAATTAATTATTTGGGCCTTGTTTTTTGGTTTTGTGTTTTGAAAATATTGTTTTATGTTATAGAAAATTTTATTTTTTGGATGAAAAAGTTGATTTTGGTGTTCATAAAATGTTTTAAAATGGTAGCCTTCCTCTTCATTTTGAATTGGGATATTTTGCTGAATAGAAATTTTTTTTAATGTGTCTTGGTTTTTAAAACTAGGCATAATGTTTAATTTGTAAGAGAAGGTTTTATTATCTTAAGGTTTATAAAATGTGTTTTATTTCATTATGGAAATTTAAAAAAAATTGAATTGATAGAAATTTTTTGAAATGATTTAAATTTATTAAAATAATTATAAGTTTAAGTGGGTTTTTATTTTTAAGTAAAATGAAATATTTTCAAATCAAGTGTGAGCTTTGGGTGAAAAGATTCCATAGACTCCTTTTAAATGTGGCAATCTTAAGGAAAATTATTTTTATGAGTGTTCAAATTTTAGTGAATCATTTTTACAAGGGGTTGGATTGTTTTCAAAGAGTGTGTGTCTTTAAAAAATAATTAACATGTAACTTTTATAGAATGGGTATTTTTTAAAGAAGAGTTAATATATTTAAAGACATTTTTTTATGTTTTGGGATCAATAAATATTGTATATTTGATTTATTTACCTGGTGTGCATTATGATTCTTTGTTTTAGCTTATGAAACATAAATGGGATAAATTCATATTTATTATTTGGTATTTTCTCCTCTCATAAAGTTCTTGATAAGACATAAAGAAACATCCCCTAAAGTGAATTATTTTCATGAATAGGTATATCTATTTGGGTTGTGATATTTACCCAAACTTTAGATGGGGTGGTGAGTCCATATCATCCTTTTCCTTAGGGTTTCTTAAATTTACATCCTTCCTTCCATGGTGATTAAGGTCCTCCTAAGGTTGTGAAGTGGTTAGGTTATTCTCTATAATCCCTTGAGTTGAATTGCCCAAAGTGGTCTTGCGTGGTTGTTTATTTTTGAATCTGTTCTTGTTGAGTTGGAATGTCTTGAGGCTTTCAGGTAAATTTTATTTTATATATTCCTTGTTTTTTTGTTCCTCTTTTGTGAGGGTTTGTTTATAGAGGTTTTGAATATTATTTATTGTTTTATGACTCATTATTTTTTATCTTTTAGGGTTCACCATGAGATGGTGATCTCGCGATGTAATGTCTTAGATCACCCATTTCCTTCAATTTTGTGACCTAAGGTTATATTCACTACATAAGGATATGGTAGTAAATACATAAGGGTAGACTCTAATTAAAAATACTTCATATGGGTTACCCATGAATAAAAAATTTTGTGTAAGGGTTTCATTGGAGTTTTGTAAGGGTACCTAGGGTCTACATATGGATTAGAAGGATTTGTAGAAGAAACCCTATCATAAATATGGAATTCCTCAATTATATTGGTAAATAATACACTAATGAAACTTAAGACCACATTATCCATGATTGGTGTAGGAAATAGGTAGTATATGAACATTACCTTTGTTATACAAGAGCACACAAAAGGATCAAATGTGTTGGGGTTGGAATGACATATTTTCCAATAGAGGAATACCAAAAAATTAGGGGGTTAGTTAGGTTAGGACCCTATAATAATGACTTGATGTACTGGTATGTATAGTTAGTTGAGGGGGTAAGGCCGAGGGAATTTTAATTCTAGTAGAATAAATAAGAGTGGAAAAAATATGCCACCGAGAATTGGGAATATCATGTGCCATTTTAGTATAAGTGAGGGTTAAACCTTTAGAGAGGATCACTGTGAGAGTGTTAAGCATGGGTAGGGAACCCAATAAAGGGGGATCTAACATAATGTATCAGGTATGGTTGTGACGTTAGGACTGAAGTTTTTATAGTTTAACATAATGTATAAAGTTTCTCTCTTGGGATTTATGTCTTTGTGAAAATGCCTAAGTGTATCTTTTAAAATGATTCAAGTGTTTTGAAATGTTTCTTAAAAAATTATATGTGTCTAACATACCATTTTTGGTTTTAAATAGATTTAAAATGGTTTAAAAAATGAATTGGGGTTTTGGGAAAGGATGTTTGGAACTAATTGGTTTATTTTAAAAATATTTTGTTATTTTAAAGAGGAATATGTGTAAATGGTTGGTTTTTTAATGGGATTTCAACTGTGATTTTTTAATTGGATTTTTACTGTTATTTTCAAAGAGTTGGATTTTTTATAAATAGTTTTATTAATGGGATTCAATATATGTAAATGGTTTGTCTAAATTTTCTCTTTGTTAATTTATCTTTGGTTAATTTTTATATCGATGTTTTGTGTATTTATTTTTTAAAATATTAATATCACCGAATCAAATAGAATGGGTATGAATAAAGAATGGATGGATGTCAATCGTCTGATAAAAGAGTATGAAGATGGAGTGAAAGAGTTCATCAAGTTTGCAAAATATCATGCATATGATCCTTCTCAAATCATTTTTCTGTGATTATGCTATTTCTATTCAAGACAATTTAGTCCAGAGGAGTTGTAATAACACTTGATCTGTCGTAGAATAGATAAAAGTTATAAATATTTGAATAAACGTGGGGAAAAGTTAATGTATCTAGTGAATGGGATAACACTACATTTTATGAATCATTTGATTTGATTAAAAGTGTGGACAATAAAGAATACCATATAAAGGACGTAATTACATATGTGTGTGATGATGAAGATTGCATTAAAGAAATGACAAGGATAGTTGAAAATGAACTTCATTATTTCCAAAAATTATTTGAGCAGTTAAAGAGTTGTGAAAAGACACCATTGTATGATGGTTGCACTAAATATATAGCATTTTCATCCATACTAAAGCTGAATAATTTGGAAGCAGGCAATGAATGAAGTGACACTAGTTTTACGAAATTACTTTCTCTCTTTAATGACATGCTCCTAGAAGATAATGAGCTCCTGATCCAAATATACGATGCTAAATGAATGTTACGTTTTATGGGTATGATCTCTAAAAGAATACACGCATTCCTAAATGATTGTATACTATTTCACAAGGACCATAAATCACTTAGAGAATGCTCAAAGTGTGGTGATTCTCAATAAAATAAAGATGAATATGGTCCTATGAAATTTTCATGGTACTTTCCAATCATTCTAATGTTTAGGTGCCTATATAAAAGTCAGGATACTACAGGGAAATTGACATGGCACGTAGACAGAAGAAATAAATATGGAAAACCATGGCACCTGACAGACTTTCCTCAGTGGAAGAGAATTGATCATGAGTATCCTGAATTTAGAAACAAGCCGAGAAACCTTCATCTTGCGTTATGTATAGATGTAGTGAATACTTTTGGTTTTCAAAGTAGTACTCACAGTACATGGCCGGTTATGTTGGTAAATTATAAATTTCCACCATGGTTATTCATAAACAAAAACACATCATGTTATCTATGATTATATCAGGACCAAAAAAAATTGGGTAATGATATTGATGTTTATTTGTCTCCATTGATCGTGGATTTGAAATTATTGTGGGATTCAGGTGTTACGATATATGATGCTTATAGAAATGAATATTTCGCATTGATAGCCATGTTGTATGGGATGATAAATGACTTTCCTACTTATGGAAATTTGTTAGGATATATCATTAAAGGAAATCTTGGGTGTCTCATCTACGAACAAGGTACACAATTAATTAGGGTGAAACATTCATCGAAAACTGTGTTTCTTAAGACATCATATATTTCTACCCCGACGACATAAGTACCAATCTTGGAAAACATCATTCGATGGAAGTTCAGAAGAATGTACAACACCATCTCTACTAATAGTTGATCAAGTGTTTGAGAAAGTTAAAGATGTGGAAACGGCTTTTGGTAAACCATTTTCATAAAACCTTACGAAAACCGGTTGGAAAAAGAAATCAGTTTTTTTTTAATTATCATACAAGTCTATATGTCAAACATTTTCTTGATGTTATGCATGTTGAAAAAAAATTTATGTGATAGTGTCATCGGCACGTTTCTAAATGCACTTGGAAAAACAAAGGATGGAATTAAGGCTAGGTTGAAATGGTTGACATGAGAGTACAAGAAGAGTTGGAACTAGTGAAGGGTGAAAAATGAACATTTTATCCTCCTGCTGCTTAAACTCTTTCCAGGTATGAGAGATATCAGTTTTTTAACTTCTTGAATGACGTAAAGGTTCCATAGGGATATTCATCAAATATCAAGAACATCATGCCAATGCACGATTTAAAGTTAAAAGGTCTAAAATCACATGACTGCAATGTTTTGATGCAAGATCTATTTACTATAGCTTTACATTGAATTTTTTCCAAGAATGTCTATCATACATTAATGAAGCTCTATTTCTTCTTCAAAGATATATGTAGCAAATTCATAGACCCGGAGAAATTTCCGACTATATAAAGAGAAATTGTCATCATATTATGTGAATTGGAAATTTTTTGTTTGCCAACATTATTTTATATGATGGTTCATTTGATGGTTCACTTGGTGAGAGAGATTCGAATATGCGGTTCTATACACTATAGATGGATGTATCCCCATTGAACGGTATATGAATATTTTGAAAGGGTGTGTTAAAAATCAAAGTTGGTCAGAGGGTTGTATTGCAGAGTGATATATTGTTGAGGAAGCTGTTGAATTCTATAATAACTACCTCTCTAGTGTGAAAAGCATTGGTCTAACAAAATCTCATCACATTGGGCAACTTATGGGTGAAGGAATTTATGGAAAGGAGGTTGTCATAATCAATATTAGAGATCAGGAGCAAGTCCACCTTTACATTTTTCATAACATTTTGGATGTTGACCCATATGTTGAAACCCACAAAGAAGTTATTTGGCATTCGAATCCATCAAGGGCTAAAAAATGGATATCAAATAAACATAATAAATAGTTTATAGGATTGTTTCAGGACCATATTTTTAAAGAGTCAGATGAAAATCTTGAATCAATTTTAGAATGACTTCAATGGCCAGCCGAAGGACCAAGTGTTTACGTATTATCTTAAAATGATTATGTAATTAATGGTTATACATTCTATACTAATGAACATAATGAATATAGTACCAGATAGAATAGTGGAGTTTCACTTGTGGTTAAAGCGATGCATGTTTCTGGTGTTGAGGACAGAAATCCAATTTACGCAAATTTGTCATACTTTGGTATCATCAAAAAAATATCGGAGTTAGATTATAAGACATTTCGTGTACTGATTTTTCAATGCAAGTGGGTTGATAATAGAAGTGTTGTTAAAATTGATGAGTTGGTATTTGTGAAAGGTGATTTCAGTAAGGAATGGTACAAAGGCAAACCATTTATAATGGCATCAAGGTAGTATAAGTAGTTTATCTTCCAGATCCTGCAAACCAAAACTGGTCAATTGTTCTGTTATCGACCAAAACCACTGAAGAGTCAGATGAAAATTCAATGGAGGATGACCCTTTCATTGGGATGTCACAATCATTTCGTAGTGGTCCCAGTGTATACATAATTTTTTAAGTTAGAGGATACCACAATGGAGGGATTTGGATAGTTGATAGAGGGGTCAAATCCCTTCAACCTTAAAAAAGAGTTCAACAATCAGGTTATATTTTTTCTAATATACATCATGTTACATTATGTTAATGTCTATTAACTACTAATTTTAGGTTATATAAATTAAATGTTAAACCACTTTTTCAGATAATGACTTTTTCATGTGATGATGCTCCCAATCCCTAGGCACAACAGGTTTCTCAACCTGCTGTTTCTCGCAGTGCAAATGAACAATAGGTTTCTCAACCTCTTGCCTTATGTTAATATCTATTCGTTGTAGATTTTATGTTATCTAAATTAACTATTAAACCAATTTTAAAGATAATTACTTCTTCACATGATGATGCTCCCAATCCCCAGGTGCAATAGGTTTCTAAACCTGTTGTTGCTCGTAGTGCAGACGAACAATAGGTTTCTCAACCTGTTGTTGCTCCCAGTGAAGAGGTACAACCACCATCTGCACATGTCAATGATATCCCTTTGGATTTAGAGGAACATATTGATGACGATGGATCCAAGGAAATGAAAGGTGACTAAACACCAGTGATGTAGAAAAAACAGGAGTGTCATAGTTTAACAGTATTAGAAAAAATCATTAAGGCTAAAGATAAAGGAATCAAATACGAGATTGGATGGAATAAGTGGGGCCAACATGTTAACCCCAACAAAGCCATGTTTATTAGTTACATTAGAATCGTCACTCAACAACACATAACAATTGATGTAACTTCATGGCACCATGTTGTGGCTGAGCTTAAGACACTGATGTGGGGAGATATTATGATAACATTATGATATCATTTCTTTTAATTTAATAAAAATTAAATAATGAAACATTGACTTACACTTTATCATCTCTTGAAGAGTGCATTTATAGAAGATGACTCACACAAAGACTATGTATTAATGGTTTCTGGAAATATTCACTGGTGTTTTCGCACACTTTTAATGAATTATCATCTTAAAGATTATATAGGGAAAATAAAACCACACCCACCTCTTATTTATGCACACCTGATAACCCAAGCATCGTGGGATGCGTTTACTAGTCGTCGTGTGAATCAGGCTTTTCAAGTACATTGTGTTTGGTAATACATTTTTTGACAGTACGTGTATTCATCACTTTGATTGACAGTGTTTTATTTATGAAATAGTAACTGAGTGCTAAAAATAAACAATGGGCATGTTATTACAGACGGACAAAGGGAAGGGGTGAAATGAAAGACCGGTTCAAAACCATATCAATGATAAACCAACCGATCAAAACGATCTACCTAAAACACCTTAACCCCCCCCCCCATCCTATATCCACATTTATTATCATTTAAGGTTTAAGGATCATATGGATACGAAGTTGAAAGATGGTGGTACACACATAATTGATTTTGAAGAAAATATGTACGGAGGGGAAGATCCAGACTTCATTGGTGTTGAGAGTGCAACTGAAATCCTTGACTATGAATGGTTAGGCGGATTAGTTGTAAATGTATACATGAGGTATGTTTTGATGATTTTATTTTCCAAAATATGATATAATTTTTTAATTATGACTAAATACATTTCATATTTTTCGTAGGCATATATATGAAAAATAATTGAAGGTATTTCCCCATGAACATTAATTTTTACTCATTATTCCTCACATCACCTCTACAGAAAAAAAAGGCATAACTTCCATAAAAGATGTTGAAATAGTGGTAGGCCTGCTCAAATCATTTAACAACAAAATTAGGAATGACAGACTCTTATTAATACCAAAGATTCTGCGGTAAAACTCTACAATTTAATTGTATCAATTATATTTTATCTTCTTTTATTACTTATTCCTTTTTGTGTTTTTAGGAAGCATTGGATGCTCATTATGGTCAATTTGGATACTCTAAAGATTTATTTTCTAGATTCAATGCATGGATATCAAACAAAACAACCACACATGATGGTGTTTGTCAATTTGTAATACACTACATCTAAAATTTTAGAACTAAACATCCAGTTATATAATTTATATTATCTTTTAATGAGGATTCTATTATGATAGGGTGGTGCATAAATATAGTCTACATCATGAATGAGGCTTGGGGGAATGACAAGAAACCTCACAAGTACTATGACTAGATAAGTATTAGGTTATATATAAAAATATTTCACTTTCCAAACATATATAAAAAAAATTATTTATTTTTCTCAATGTTTTTGCAGTGTCCGAAAAAAGAAAACATAAAAGTCTGTGGTTATTATGTTAGTAAATTTATGAGATAGATCATATTCCATGAACAAACTAGAATCCCTGAAGAGGTATTTTCGAAGATAATTTCTATTTCATTTAAAATATTTATTAATCCTTTGTGTATTTATATTTTTTCAGTACTACCATGACTTCCAAAAATATTCATATTCACAAAACGATATAGATATGCTTAGAAACGAATGGGAAACATACTTGATGGAAGAATGTACAAAAATAGCATGAATATGGTAATCTTCTCCAATAATTTCAACTTTAATAATCTTGTTTGCCTTATCTTTCTCTTTTTTTATGGTAATGTTGTGATTTATACGAGCTAAATGCCCCGCTAAAAATCATGGTCATCGGCGGTCCTTATTTGCGCACTAAATGAATTTCATGTTGGTTAGTTTTTTAAAAGAAATTGGTTGTCCTCATTTATAGGGTATGTTTGTTGTTGATATAACACAAAAGATAATGAGTATCCAGAAGGGGTTTCCCCATCCCTTGAGTTTTTTGTGACGTCTTGAGACATAACGGGCCCATGAGCTTACTCCACTCTTCTCATTTTCAACAATGAGAAGGGATTTTCTCCAAAAAAAACATCGATTCAATCTACAAAATTTGCAGTTCCCCTCTTTAGTCGACCTAATGAAGAACCAACTATCATGTATTCATTAGGAGGCCTTGAATATATGATAGTAGGTTCTTCATTGGGTCAACTAAATCTATGCTAAAGAATGAGGATGTTATTCTGTGTAAACTATATAGGGATCAATGGTTTTTCCATAATCCTTCTAAACTGGGTAGATTGAGCATGTTGAGCAGGTCAGGTCTCTTTTTTAGGTTTTAGAGGCAAGGGTGCACTAACTTTCAGGTAGAAAAATGTACTTAAAATTTGTTTTGATACATTATAAAAATGATCTATCATTTATTTGTGATGTGTATGAATCAATCGAAACTCAATCTGATGCACGTTGTGGCTGGTATGACTAAAAGTGTCCGCTATCAGTTTAAAATTGACATTTTAGCTCAAAACATTTCACTCACTAAAAACCAAGAAAACTCACTCTTATTGTCTTCAAAATTAAGAAAAGTGATTTTTCAGTTATTTGTAATGTATATGAAGTATTCTCACATCAAACCAAGACACGATGCGACCGTTATTACTCAAATTTCATGTTTTTTGTTTGAAATGACATTTTAGTAAAAAAACGCAACTAACATACTAAAAACTGAGGAAATGCATTCCAATTGTTTCGATAATTTAAGAAAACAATCTATCAATCATTTGTGTTGTGTAGGAATCAACCTCACCTAAATCTGATACACAGTGTCACGGGTATGACTCCAAATGTGTCTTCTTATTTAAAATTGACATTAATTCAAGTAAAAAAAACGCAACTTACATACTAAAAACCGAGAAAATGGATTCAGATTATTTTTATACTTTACAAAAACGATCCATGAGTTAGTTTTGTTGTGTAGGAATCAACCCTAGTTTAATCTGATGAACGATGAGGCTAGTATGATTAAAGTGTCTACTATCAGTTTAAAATTGACATTTTAGCTCAAAATATGTCACTCACTAACCAAGAAAACGTACTCTGATTGTGTTGAAAATTAAGGATAGTGATTTTTCAATTATTTGTTATGTTTATGAAGCAGTCTCACATTAAACTGATGCATGATTCGACCAGTATGACTCAAATAGCATGTTTTCAGTTTGAAATGACATTTTAGTAAAAAAAATAAAACTGACATTCTAAAAACTAAGAAAACGCATTCTGATTGTTTTGATAAATTAGGAAAATGATCTATCAGTTATTTGTGATGTGTAGGAATCAACTCCACCTCAATCCAACGCATGGTGTCACCGGTATGACTTCAAATGTGTCTTCTTATTTAAGATTGACATTAATTCAAGTATAAAAACACAACTGACATTCTGAAAACTGATCAAACGCATTCATATTGTTTTGATACATTAGGAAAACGATATATCAGTCATTTATGATGTGTAGAAATCAACCAAACCTCAATTCGGCATACGGTGTGGCCGGTAAGACTAAAGGTGTCTGCTATCAGTTTAAAATTGTCATTTTTGCTCAAAATGTGTCACTCACTAAAAACAAAGAAAACACACTCTGGTTGTCTTCAAAATTAAGTATAGTGATTTGTTAGTTATTTCTAATGTGTATGAAGTATTCTCACATCAAACCAATGAACGATGTGACTGGTATGACTCAAATTGTATGTTTTCATTTTGAAATGACATTTTAGTAAAGAAATATAACTAACATTCTAAAAACCAATGAATTCACTCCAATTGTTTTGATACATTAGGAAAACGATTTATCTGTCATTTTTGTTGTGTGGGAATCAACTGCACCTCATTCCGATGCGCGGTGTCACCAGTATGACTCCAAATGTGTCTTCTTATTTAAAATTGACATTAATTCAAGTAACAAAACACTACTGACATACTGAAAACCAAGAAAACACATTCATATTGTTTTGATACTTTAATAAAACGATCCATGTGTCAATTTTGATATGTAAGAATCAACCCCACCTCAATCCGACAAACGGTGTGACTGGTATGACCAAAAGTGTCTGCTATCAGTTTAAAATCAAGAATTTAGCATAAAACGTGTCTCTCACTGAAAACTAAGAAAACACACTATGATTGTATTCAAAATTAAGTAAAGTGATTCTTCAGTTATTTTTGATGTGTATGAAGAAGTCTCGCATCAAACTGACACATGATGCGTCCGGTATGACTCAAATTACATGTTTTCGGTTTGAAATGACATTTTAGTAAAAAAACACAACTGACATATTGAAAAATGAGAAAACGCATTCGGATTGTTTTTATAATTTAGGAAAACAATCCATTATTCATTTGTGACATGTAGGAATCAACTTCACCTCAATACGAAACATGGTGTCACCAGTATGACTCCAAATGTGTCTTCTTATTTAAAATTGACATTAATTCAAGTAAAAAAACAAAACTGGCATACTGAAAACTGAGAAAACGCATTTGTATTGTTTTGATACTTTAGGAAAAGGATCCATGAGTCAATTTTTATTTGTAGGAATCAACCCCACCTCAATTTGATGAACTATGTGACCGGTATGACTTAAAGTGTCTACTATCAGTCTAAAATTGACATTTTAGCGCAAAACGTGTCACTCACTGAAAACCAAGAAAACACAATCTGATTACCTTAAAAATTAAAGACAAAGATTCATCATTAATTTGGGATGTGTATGAAGCAGTCTCACATCAAACCGATGCACGATGCGATCGGTATGACTCAAATTTCATGTTTTCGATTTGAAAGGACATTTTAGTAAAAAACACAACTGACATTTTGGAAACTGAGAAAACGAATTTGGATTGTTTTGATAATTTATTAAAACAATCCATTATTCATTTGTGACATGTAGGAATCAACCCCACATCAACACGATGGACGTTGTTACTAGTATAACTCCAAAATGTGTCTTCTTTTTTAAAATTGACATTAATTCAAGTAAAAAAACACAACTGACATACTGAAAAGAGAGCAAACACATTCAGACTATTTTGATACTTTAGGACAATGATCAATGAGTCAGTTGTAATGTATAAAAATCAACCCTGCCTCAATCTGACAAACGGTGTGACCGGTATGACTAAAAGTGTCTGCTATCAGTTTAAAATTGACATTTTAGCTCAAAACATATCACTCACTAAAAACCAAGCAAACAGACTTTGATTGTATTAAAAATTAGGGACAAAAATTCATCATTTATTTATGACATATATGAAGTAGTCTCATGTCAAACTGACATACGATGCGATCAGTATGACTCAAATTACATGTTTTTGGTTTGAAATGACATTTTAGTAAGAAAACACAACTGACATATTGAAAACTGAGAAAACACATTCGGATTGTTTTGATAATCTAGGAAAACGATCATTTACTCATTTTTGGCATGTAAGAATCAACCCAACCTCAATATGACGCGCGATGTCACCGGTGTGACTCCAAATGTGTCTTCTTATTTAAA
Organism: Viscum album; assembly: GCA_963277665.1. Lineage (NCBI taxonomy): Eukaryota > Viridiplantae > Streptophyta > Magnoliopsida > Santalales > Viscaceae > Viscum > Viscum album. Next base: position 1,424,360,935 of record OY728134.1, on the reverse strand, counting down.
ATTGACATTAATTCAAGTAAAAAAACACAACTGACATACTGAAAACCAAGCAAACGGATTCAGATTGTTCTGATACTTTAAGACAATGATCCATGAGTCGTTTGTGATGTGTATGAATCAACCCCGCCTCAATCTGATGAATGTTGTGGCCGGTATGACTAAAAGTGTATGCTATTAGTTTAAAATTTACATTTTAGCTCTAAACGTGTCACTCACTAAAAACCAAGAAAACACACTTTGATTGACTTCAAAATTAAGGACAGTGATTCGTCAGTTATTTGTGACGTGTATGAAGTTGTCTCATGTCAAACTGACGCATGATGCGACTGGTATGACTCAAATTGCATGTTTTCGGTTTGAAATGACATTTTGGTAAAAAAATACAAATGACATATTGAAGACTGAGAAAACGTATTTGGATTGTTTTGATAATTTAGGACAAGGATCCACTATTCATTTGTGACATGTAAAAATCAACCTCACCTCAATACGACGCACGGTGTGGCCAATATAACTCTAAATGTGTCATCTTTATTAAAAATTTACATTTTTTAATGTATTCTTCATATTAATGTTTAATTTATTTCTTTATAGTGTTAGTAACGTAATATTTTTTTTCTTATATAGGTGGAACCTTTTTCTTGAGTTGGGATGATTTGTTCGGTGACTATTACCATCAGAGGACATTTTTTAGAGGGGACCACATACATCAAAAGAGAAAACATTAATGTTTTTAACTTTTTGTTGGATAATTGTAAATGTAATTTTATAAAACATTGTTCAAAATGTATATAGAAGTGTTTTTTGGTATATACCATGAGTGAATATTTTTGTATTTATGATGTCAATTAAATGTAAATAGCATTGTTTGTCAAACCTTTGTGTGCACTACTTTTTTTCATCATTTGCGTCGTGTATGTGGTTCTTTTGTATATACTATGAGTGGTTATTTTTTTAGTATGTTTTTGCTGGTTTGTGCGGGTTATTTTTGCTGGTTTGGTTATTTTGGTTTGATGTTTGGGTGCTGTTTATTTTTCGCAGGTTGCTGGGTGTGATGTTATATAAACAGCACACCCAGGCAGGGAATTCACTACTAGAAAAACGGTCTATACCCATGGTTCAAAACCGTGGGTATAGGCCCAAAAACCGTGGGTACAGCCTATACCCACAGTTTTGGGAACCGTGGGTTGGAAAGGCGTCGGTATAGGTCCCCAGCCTATACCCACAATTTTCCAAAACCGTGGGTATAGCTGTTCTGCCACCATGTCAAAGAAACATACCCAATTTCCATGGTCTCAAAGTCTTTTTTACCCACGGCTTCAAAACCGTGGGTATAAATCCTAAAATAATGTAGGTGGCGGGTTTCAATCCCGCAACCTCTTCACTGCAAACGCCGCAGCTAACCACTACCCTAACATCACCTATGTGTATATATATATATATATTTAGTTAAATATAGTTATATAAACCATGGGTATAGAGGGAAGAACCGTGGGTATAGGACTCTCGCCAAAAAAAATTTCCTTCCCGTGGGAAAAAAAATTCCCGTGCACACACGGGGAACCTATACCCACGGTTTTTCATAACCGTGGGTATACGTTTTTTAGCCCAGACCTATCCCCATAGTTTTGGGGAAAACCGTGGGGATAGGTCCATTTTCCAGTAAAGCCTTTATCAGCGCTTCAAATAGCGTTGATAAATGTGGACTTTATCAGTGCTCCAAATAGCGCTGATAAAGGAGATCCCCCTTTAATATTGACTCTATTATCAACGCTTTTTTTAGTGCTGATAAATGCATTTTTTAGCGCTGATAAAAGCTTGTTTTGTGGTAGTGATGGGGTGCTCGGGGAGAGGGTGGGCGCTCGGGGAGAGGGGGGAGGGGTTGAAATTAAGTTTTTATTATTATTTAGTGGTGGTTTAAAAAAAAGTGTCCCTAAATGTTAAAGTAAAAAAAAATATAGCGTTGATTACACGAAATTGTCGATACATTCTAATTTTTTTTAAATGTGATTTGTTTAGCGGTGATTATTAATCAACGGTAAGACCTTTTTTTGTAGTATATATATGATGTTAAGGATTGAATTGAAACCTTGATTAGATATTATTTTCTTCCTGAAGCTGGATTATTATTGTTAAATAGGACCTGTCTACAAATGATATGAGTTTATAGTGTTGTTTTAAATAAATATAGATTAAAAAAGTAATCTGTTTTTTTTTTGTTTTGGATGTGCATGAATTCAAGTCAACATGCAATGGTTAGACCATTTTAAATATATTTTTTGATCTTAAATTCTGAAAAAGCTTTTGATTTATATAATTAAAATCCATTTGTCTGGGATTTATTTTTCTGAAAATAAACTTTTCAAAGTCAAATATGATAACAGGAATTTGTTTAGAAAAATTTGGTTGAGTATTTCATTGGTTGACGGCCTGTGGAAATTTGTCAGTTTTTGTGTTGAATTCATGTGCTTAGATTTTTCATAGGTTTCATATTCTTGCACAGGTTAAGTGCAGGATATGCAAATATAATATTTAATTTCCTTAAATCACGGTTTGGGTGACATTACAACGATGAAAGGCGTCTCACACATAAGGTTAAATGCGATGTTTGGCATACTGCGTAGGATGTTTTGGGTGATTGGTGGTATTTATAGAAAAATCCTACCAACCTCATGAGATTAACTTTATCATGGCCTAACATAAGATTAAATCACTGAAGAATCTTGTTGTTTATGATTAAATGGTCCTTACAATTTTTTTTTTTTACATTATACTTCAAATGTTCATAAATATATTTATATTATAAGAGATAAATCTTATTTTTTTGATGATATATTAGTCAATTTAAAAATTTATATAAAATCAATATAAATTCATGTAATCTAAAATTAAATTTTTTTTAAAAATTCTATTACTCACAATTTTCAATGGGCACTATTTGTAGTCAATTTATCCTTGTGTGAATCTCCATAAACTATTTTAGTGGTGAGGTCAATGGGATAAGAATTAAAAATACTCCGTAATTATTAATTATTGGTTTAAGGTTGAAAGTGGAACGATTATTGTAGAAAAAGACTATCCAAGGCATGGAACTGGTTCGGGTGGCAGTTTTGTTTTATCAATATGATATTTGATATATATATCCAGGTAATTGCCGGTTATATTGAGGTCACAAATGGACAAAATATTCTATACCCAAAAATTTGAACGTAGAAGCACTTTTCATAACTTCGGTGCACCGCCTGTTCCCACGTCCGGGAAATGAGCCTGAGATGGGTATGAGGGATGATTTTATCATTTTATTCTTCTTTTTTTGGGTGCTGATTGTCGTTATATAGAATTTCTTTTTCTTATTTTTAACTTTTAAAAGATTAAAAAAAAAAACAGATATGAATGTTTGGTAGAGCGAGGAACATAAAGAGAGTGCATGTTTTTATTTAGGTAAACCGGAAGGTTCTCCATGGTGGACGGTGCATGAGGCAAGTGCGGTGTACATGCAAACACATAGCACACAGATTTTATTCAAGACAGGGAAACGTGTCAGAGAGGCCCGCGTCACGCCCCTGCTTCCTTCCTGGCTTAAGCATCATCGACTTCATTGTTGCAGAGGTCGGAGCATGCGGTCTTGCAACGCACCGCTTCCGCATCGCCATCTGCACACCAACGCTCATAAATAAAAGAATTATAAATCCCTTTCCTAGTTTATATATTATTAATACGTACTGGAGTTGGCGCACTGGGATGATTCGCAGCCCAATGTGCAGTAGAATTTGGGATAATCGGATGGACATGTTGATCCAGATATGATTTTGCAACCGCTCAGTTTGGCACAGGTTGGGCGGGGAGCGCCGGTTAAGCGGCAGGCGTTGTAGATGTTTCGTCCGGTGGTGTTGGGGCAGCAGCTCTTTGACTCTACATTCGACACCAGAAGGGCACCGAGGAGTAACACAAGGAACAGAAATGAGGAGCCTCTCACAACTTCCATGACGTTTTCTTCTTCTCTATATATCAAGGCAAGGCTCGCACACTACCCACTGAGTTCCCGGCATCTGTATATATAGCACTCCCACCCTTATCGTTTCGTACAATTGCAATCCCTTTTCCTTATCCACCCACACCCACAGCCACACCCTCTAGGGTTTGACCGGTAGATCAATTATTATGACAATATTGTCACACCATCAGCCTGTGCGGTTGTGGTTGCTCAATTGTCACCACCACACCCAAAATTATTTTTCCCAACAAAATGATTGATTAGAAGTAATAAATACAAATCGATTAATAAACCTGCAACAATAATTAATATTTTTAGTAAATATTAATTAATTAAACAATAATATAACAGCAACTATCCATTAAATGATAAATAATATTAACTGCTTAATAGTTAAATAATTGGCCATGGTTTTCATTACCAAGCAACAACTTTAAAAAGCTGAGATGTAAAAAAATCATTTAGCAATGGTTAAACTATGGCTAATTAAAAATAATTATTAGGAAGATAGGTTTATTTATTAAATATTGAAAAGTAATTAATTAGCAGTGGTTTAGAACCCACTCGTAACAATAAAAAATTCGAAATTATTATTATTACCGTTATTGTTATTATAAATATTATTATATATTATGTCACATATTATTAATTATAATTATTATCATTTATCATTTAGTTTGAGTTACTATTATATATTAAAAATTAATCCAATTTATTATCAGTTATCATCATCCTTTCGCACTCAAAGTGGCTGGCATTATTTGAACTCTCGAACCTCATCATTCTACGCGTGTGCTCTTACCAATTTCACAAAACAAGCTGACTGATAATAAACAAGTCGTTATATTATTTTATGTATTGTATAATATGATACATTATAAATGATACATTAGAAATCACAGAAGTGATTTCAATGTAAATTTTCATTTCTATTATCATTGGAATTGAGAGCAGGCTACATGGGCAGATTGAAAAAAATATTTCAAAAAACGAGGAGGTGGTTTTTGCAAAATCAGTGGCCCAATCTTTTCCAATATATGTTATGTCCATGTTTAACACTAACACAGATCCGGATAAGAGATACGTCAAGTTTTATCAGCGCTAAGTAAAAAGAGTTGATAAAAGGGGGGCCTTTATCAGCACTAGCTAATAGCGCTGATAAAGGTATACCATTTATCACCACTTTTTTAGCACAAATAAACAGTAGATTTATTAGTGCTATTATTAGCATTGATAAAGGTATACCCTTTATCATCACTTTTTTAGCACAAATAAACAGTAGATTTATCAGCACTATTATTAGCGCTGATAAAACTTTTTAATAAAAAATATTTTTAATAAATATATTTATTATACTTATAAAGTTATAAATATAATATAATTAAATAAATATATTTATAAATATATACAAATTTTTCTAAATAAATACAAATAGTTATAATTATAATTCTAAATAAATATAAATATATTTAAAAAATTATAAAATTATAATATATATTTTAATTATATAATTTTGTATACAAATATTTATAAATAAATACAAATAGTTATAATTATAATTCTAAATAAATAAATAAAAATATTGATTTGCGAATTGTGTATGAAAAAATGCCAAAATTTTGTTTGGAATGCAAGGAAATTGGACCTGAAATCTCGAATTGTAGGAAATCAATTGTTTGTGACTATTGCTCTCTGCATGGGCATGACTCTAAGATATGTCTGAAAAAGAATAAAAATAAAGCCACCCAACGTCCTGGTGGGTGTGATCAGTCTTAGATTGCAGCAACTTCAAATGGTAATATTGGACACAGATAGATTGTGCATGAACCTGATGGTCTGTAATAGCCCGGACCTCTCCAGCCCATTCCTTTGTCGAAAAGAAGGTCATGAAGTGTTATAGGGGGTAAAATGAACTTTTCCCACTTTTCAGAATTTTGTAAAAACACCCCGTGTAGTGTGAGTACACGCCGTGTACCACCTCGTCGGGTATACCTCGTGTTGAAGTCGTGTCCTTGCCGTGTGAAATAAATGAGTACACGCCATGTAGTCCCTCCCCGCGTACGCGTTACCCTTAAACCGTGTGTTGACCAGTCAACGGTCGTGTGTTGTGTTGAAGCCGTGTCCTTGTCATGTGAAATAAATGAGTACACGCCGTGTAGCCCATACTACACACCGTGTAGTCCCTCCCTGCGTATGCGTTACCCTCAAACCGTGTGTTGAGCAGTCAATGACCGTGTTCCGCGTTGAAGGCCGTGTTGGAAGCCGCGTGGCGACCGTGTGAAATGGCCGAGTACACGCCGTGTACTAGAAAGTACACGCCGTGTACTTTAGTTTTTCTCGCCTATAAAAGGAGGGGGCCACTCCTCCTTTTTAAATCACTCCTCCCCCCTCATTCCCTCGAGCAGAGCTCTCCCGAGAGAGACTCTAAGCTCTTTTTCCATAACTTCTTCGTCCGAGTTCCGATTTACGATCCGTCAGCGGCTACGGGATCGTAACGACGAGGCGGAACTTCTGAGCTTGGATCTGTTGTATTCCCTTTATCCTTTCCTTCCCAGCTTCCACCCAAGGAGGTTTTGCCGGGATTTGACAGAAGCGACGGGCGCCGACAGACGTCTTCTAAAGTTGATCCGGGGGAGCATTGTGATGAGAACCTGTTGAGGTAGGGATTTCACCTTCGTCTCTATAAATTGTGCATCATGCGAGGTGGGTGTCCTCTTGTTTTCGAGGGATATAGTTGAACCAGTAAATAAAGATAATAACTGGTTATAGAACGGGGATGGGGAAGATTGTGTATGCTGTTATTCTATCTTTTTTTTATTATGTGTTATGTTCTGAATTGAATAGGCTTATGCCTACTGAAAATCACGGTCGTTGGGGGCCTTTGCTTGTGCAATTAAATGTTTCCCTATCTTTTTAGACCGTTTTGTGGATGGAAACTTTGTGGAATGTTGAATTTGGTTAATCACGTAAAGTTGGCTGATTAAAATCTGGAACTCTTGTGTGATCACCCCGGTTGAACAAAATGGAATAATGAACATGTGGGTGTTGGCTTGGTTACGTGGTGTGTGAAAGGGGGGAGGGGTGAATCCTGGGTTGTTACGGATAGAATGGGCAGCGGGGCTACGGTAAATGATGGTACTAAAGGGGCGATGATGTGGCATGAGCCTTGTTTGTGTTACAGTTGCAGAGATATGGTTATAATGGCAGCAGGGATGTAGTAATAGGTTGTGTTGTTAAAAGGAAGTGGAAAGTTGATAAATGAACTGGGGGGGAATGATAATGAACTAGAGACGGGAACAATCAATGGGGTTTGATTGATGATAAAAAGGTTGGTTTTGTGTTGATTGTGACTTACCTAACTTGATTTGTGGTTGGTAGGGATGTGTTTTATGAATGTTTGATATGGTTGGTTGTGGTTAATTTCCCATTAGTTAAGGAACTAAAAAACTAATTCTGTTGAAACATGAAAACCTAAATGGGGTTGGGGTTGTTTGTTGTATGCATGCTTCGTGATAGCAGTGTCGTGGCACGTGCTCAGTCTCTCTGTTTAGAATCCATAGGTTGGGCTGTGTGTTTGGTATACATATATATATATCTGTATCTTTGTGTTTTTTCGCACCCCACCCATGTTGAGCACTTAGTGCCGAACACTCCCATTTCTTTAGAGAGGGTGTTTTCCCCTTAGTTACTAGCTCCTTCCTGCTCCTTCTTCCATAGGCTATGATGGCTTGAGGCGACCTTACACCCAAGACTCTCGGGTAGGTTTTGTTTGGGGTGGTTGTGGTCCAAGACTCTTCGGGCAGGTTTACTATTTCCCAAGAATCTTCGGGATGAGGCCTAGGTGTGTGCGGGCGGGATGTGTGGTTGTGAGGCCCAGGTGTGTGTGAGCGGGTTCCGTGGTTGTGAGGCCCAGGTGTGTGCGAGCAGGATATGTGGTTCTTGAGGCCCAAGCGTGTGCGGGCGGGAAGAGTGTGGTAGAATCAGGACGTTCGCCGTTAGGAAGAGCAGCTAACTAGTGGGAAATGGTGTGGGGTACCCAATATTCTTGTTCTTATATACTACTACATATTGTTTTGCATTTTTGGGTGAGCGTGGCTGGTGAGGTTGAGTGGATATAATTCCTTGCTAGGTTTTGGTTTCTTCTGTTGTTCTCACGGGACATTAGGATGTCTCCCCACTTGTGCACGAGAGATTTAGGTTTCCCTACTGAGTATATCTGTATGCTCACCCTATGATTACTTTCAGGTTTCCAGGAGGACTACCAGGGTCGTGCGGGACCCTACAAGTCGGGACAGTTGGAGTTGTTGCAGTTGTTGTACTCTTGTTTCTTTTGGTATTGTACTTTTGAGCTTCCTTTTACTTGTACCTTGGTTTAGAATTGTTTAAACATGCATGTGGGATTGATTTGGGTTTATTTACTTTTTCCTTTTTCTTTTGGTGTTTGACTCATCCTATTTCCCGTTCTTAAATAATAAAAGGGTAATTCCTCTCATATTTGTGAAAAATTCATACCCTTGGTGCTAGTCACCACCCCGGGCCTACTAGAGGCGGGACTTGGGGGTCATTATCTCCCTTTCACCATTTCCAGCTCAGGAGGGGCATCTTTGATGGAAGGGGGTCGTGACGGAATGGTATCAAAGGTGATGGTTGAGAGATAGGATGGAGTCTAGAGTTAGGCACAGTGAGGATTGCATGGGATGGTAGGGCGACAGTGTTGGATGATCTTTGTGCGTGACATAGGCTAGGGAAGACCGTCTAGGACACGAGATTTTAGGGCCCCCTGTGATCCGGTGTAAGGACTCTGAGCCTACCTAACGACCAAGTGAGACTACATTAATCATAGGGTAGAGACCCTAGGGAAGGTACATGCATCATCATGATTGTGTTTTACTTGATTTGGGTGTTCTGTGAAATAAATAAAGTGATAAAATGAAACCTTGAGAAATTTCCTTGCTACTTGGGCTTAGGCGATCTTTGTTTACTGTACAGTTATGGCACCTGGATGTCGTCCCTGAGTGGCTCAGACAGCCGAGGCCCAGCAAATTTAGGCGGCCGATCAGTTGAGGATTGACTGAGAGGAGGAAGATAGCCAGTGTCAGAAGACTCTCCGGTCTTTCCAACGACAAACCCTCAAGAAATATGAGGGTAGTACTTCGGATATTGAGACAGAGGGGTGGCTTGAGGATCTAGGGATTGCTTTTACTTTGATCCGTGCTCCAAGGGAGTACTGGGTTCCCCTAGCAGTCAGTCAGCTGAGAGGTGCGGCACGTCAATGGTGGACGCTCTACCTCAAAGAGAGGACAGTGGCAGAGGTTCTGTGGGCTGACTTTGAGAAGGAATTCTCAGAGGAATTCCTTTCTTCCATGATCAAGGTGGAGAAGCGGCAGGAGTTACTCTCCCTCCATCAGGGGAGTATGTCAGTACGAGAGTTGGGGATCAAGTTCAAGGATCTCCTACACTTTTCTCCGGATCTCTTTCTGGATGAGGAGTCTCGAGCGAGACGTTTGGAGGAGGCGCTTCGTCCTTCGCTCCAGTATGTTGTCACCCCCTTCACCCTTCCAATGTACTTGGCAGTATATAAGAAGGTAGAGGTTGTAGATAGGATGCACTCTCAGGGAGGTGCACCACGAGAGGGGATCCATCCGGGTTCGTCGAAGGGGAAGGCAGTCAGCAGCAGGACTCCTGCGACATGACCTTCCAGATTCAGGCCAGTGGGGAGCAGGCCCCAGCAGTTCTAGTTCAGATCTTTGGGTCCTCGTCCCTTTTTCACGAGCCCAGGACCGAAGTGTTTCTCTTGTGGAGGTTTCAGGCACATTCAGAGTCGGTGCCCAACCCGATATCAGTACAGTGGAGGTGGGCAGGTTCAACGCCCGCCTCAACAGCACCAGTTGCCGACAAGGCCCTTCCAGCAGCAGCAGGACCCTACTCCTCCGAGGGAAGACTTTGCAGGAGGAGGCCGACCTCAGGGTGCTCCTTAGGGACCTCGACCAGGATGTGGTCGGGGAGGTGGTCGACATCAGAGAGGCAGAGGAGATGGGCGTGGATAGTTGCACGCAGTAGAGTTGACAGCTCCGACAGGACCAGAGGTGGTGCAAGGTACGATTTGTTTCTTCAGCACTCTCATTTCTACTTTGTTCGATTCATGAGCTTCACACTACTTTGTTGCACCCGGTCTAGCCCATGTTTTGGATCTAGACGTAAAGAGACTTTCCGTACCCCTGGTGCTAAGTACACCAGTTGGAGGCCAGACCAGCGTATCTTGTGTTTGTCGGGATGTGGACTGACGTTGGGACCGCATCGATCTAGTGGGGACCTTATTTTTCTATAGATACATCCATACGATGTCATCCTAGGCATCGACTGGTTGTTTTCTGTTAGTGTCGTTATCGACTGCTTCTGAAGAAGGGTCGTGTTCTCCGACATGGATGGGCAGCTTGTATCTTTTGTTGGCCAGAGGAGCTATCAGGTAGGAAGCCAGCATGTGAAGCCTCTCCTTTCCTTGTTAGGCGGGTTATCAGTGGTTTCAACTGATACAGAGATGATGGATGTCCCAGAGGTTGTTGGGGAGTTCCTCGATGTTTTTCCCAAGGAGGTTGTGACTCTACCCCCCCCCCCCCCCCGACGTGATGCTGAGTTCGGGATAGACTTACAGTCTAGTGCATGTCCGATTTCGATGGCCCCTTATCGAATGGAACCTTAAGTGTTGCGGGAGTTGTGGATTCAGATTGAAGATCTAATGGAGAAGGGTATTGTTCGACCCAGCGTGTCACCATGGGGTGCTCCAGTTTTGTTCGTAAAGAAGGAAGATGGTGGTCTCAGGTTATGCATAGACTACCGAAGGTTGAATCAAGTAACAGTCAAGAACCGTTACCCCCTTCCAAGGATAAATGATCTCTTTGACCAGATGAGGGGAGAAGGTTGGTTTTCTAAGATTGATCTACGATCTGGATATCATCAGTAGAGGGTAAAGGACAACGACATCTCGAAGACGGCTTTTAGGTGCAGGTATGGACGCTTCGAGTTTGTGGTGATGTTGTTTGGAGTTACAAATGCACCAGCTGTGTTCATGGGACTTATGAAACTTGTCTTCTGAGAGTTTCTGGACCGGTTCGTCATTGTGTTTATCGATAACATCCTGGTCTACTCAAGATCAGATGAGGAGCACGTTGAGCATCTCAGGGAAGTCTTGGAAGTCCTTCGACACCACCGGATTTATGGGCACGTAGTGTCTCAGCATGGAGTGTTAGTAGACCCGTCGAAGGTGGAGGTAGTTGTTTCTTGGGCGGCACCCAAGAGCATGGCAGACTTTCGTAGTTTCATGGGGTTGGTAGGATATTATCGGAGGTTCGTTTCTGACTTCTCTCGAGTTACTGCTCTATTTACAACTTTGACTAGGAAGAATCAGGTCTTCCTATGGAGCGAGCAGTTCCAGGAAGCTTTCGACTACCTAAAGGAGTAGTTGGTCAGTGCTCCCGCACTCAGGTTGCTAGAGGAAGGGTTGTTGTATGAGGTGTTTTGTGATGCTTTTGGCCTTGTTTTGGGGTGCGTGCTGATGCAGAAAAAGGGTGTGATCTGTTATGGGTCTAGGCAGTTACACCCTCACGAGTGTAACTATTCCACCCATGACCTAGAGCTTGTAGCAGTAGTGTTCGTACTGAAGTTTTGGTGACATTACTGTTGTACCTCTCGTATCCCCTCGTGGTTTAATTTTCATGATCACAATCACTTTCATGTTTATCTAACATTGTTTGAAGTGTTTTTGATTGAAAGGCACAAGGTTGCCAAGAAGTTGGCCCAAGAATGGACATCAAATGGACTGAAATTCAGTCCACCGGCCAGCCGGTGGAACTGGCAGAGGCATTGCCTACTGCCAGGTTCCACCGGTCGACCGGTGGCTCTGTCACCGGTCGACCTGTGGCATCCATCTCAAATAGTGTTTGCTACTGTCTTGCCACCGGCCAGCCGGTGGCTCCTCACCGGTCGACCGGTAGAGCCTGGATCAAGACTCTTCTTCTCTACCAAGGCACCGGCCAGCCGGTGGAGATGTACCGGTCAGCCGGTGGCCCCTGGACAAGAATCCTATGCCTTTTTTCACACACCGGCCAGCCGGTGGGACTGTACCGGCCAGCCGGTGGATCCAGTCAAACTAGCCGTTGGAGCTTTGACCAGGCTGCTCCACTTGCCTCCCAACGGCTCCGAAAGCCTTTCCAACGGCTCCAAAGGCCTCCAACGGCCATATGAGGGTTCCCCCTCTATAAATAAAGGACCTTGAAGCCCCGGAACAATTGCCGGACCATAATTAAGCATTGTGAAGCCAACGAACACAATTCTCCTCATTTGGCAAACCTCTGGCGGATTGCTCCAAGGGAACCACAACTGCTCCAATCCATTTCCAATCCAAGGAGCACCACCATAGAAGCTTGGGAGTGCACGTCTTCAACTCCATTCAACCTTTGGCGCCCAAGGCTTCTCAACAATACGGTTTTTATTGTTTTATCTTTTTGAGCTTTAATTTTGGGTTTGTGCCTACAAACCCCAACACCTTTTCTCTTCCCCCTTTCTTTTGGGTTATCACACCACCATTAAGGTGTGAAGAGGTTTCTTCAAGCCTTTCCTTTTAAAAGGCTTGTGTTTCGGTGAGCTAGCCTTCACCCGTTAAAAAGGCTAGTGGGTTCTTGATATTCCATTGAAAGCAAGTGGGTTCTTGCTTAACCATCAAAAGCAAGCTGTAATAGGTCCTAGTGCTACCTCAAAGCCTAGTGGGTTTCTTGCTAAAACCATTGAAAAGCAAGCGGTAGGAATCTCTCAACGGTTGAGTTGGGAGCGGAGACGTAGGCCGGGTTTTGGCCGAACTCCGTTATCAATTTCTTGTGTGATTGCCTCTTTATTTCCGCTGCACTTTCAACTTTGATTTTAATTTGTTAATCATTTCTTAAAAGGCAATTCACCCCCCTCTTGCCATCTTCCCTGTTTTGTTCCGACCCAACATTTGGTATCAGAGGACGTATTTGAATAATTCCCTAACCGGTTTCAAATTAAAGATCCTTTTTGATGGCTTCTACCGCTTCAACTTCTTACGCCCCCGAAGGTTTTTCTTTGGATCGTGCTCCATTCTTTGATGGAGCCGATTATTCTTTTTGGAAAACCCGCATGACTACATTTCTTAAAAGCATTAGTTATCCTATTTTTAAAATTGTCATGCATGGTTATTCACTTTCTACTCCCGATGAATCTAAATGGACCCCCGTAGACATTGCAAATTTCGAGCTTGATGGCAAAGCCATGAATGCTCTACATTGTGGGTTAGATCATAATGTTTTTGATTGTATTTCTTCTTGCACATCTTCTCATGATATTTGGAAGTTTTTAGAACTAACCTATGAAGGTACTAGCGAGGCTCCAAAGCAAGAACCCGCTCAAAAGCAAGAACCCGATGAAAAATCCATGCCCGCATGCCCACTTCACAAGAAAAGGGCCAAGAAAAAGGTGAAGAAGAAGGCTTCAAAGGCAACATGGAGTGATAGCTCCACCTCTTCATTCTCCTCCTTCTCCTCGAGCGACCAAGGTAAAAAATGCCTAATGGCAAAACATGAGGTATATTCCTCCTCTTCCTCCTCTTCCTCCTCTTGCTCTTCAAATTCCAATTCTTTAAATCATTTGTCATATGAAGAACTCTCACATGCTAGAGATCAATTAGAAAAAGGTTTTCATGAACTTTCTTCAAAATTTGTTTCTTGGAAAAAGAATTTCAAAAAACTCTCTTCCGAAAAAGAACAACTTCTTAAAGAGAAGGAAGAGTTGACCCTTAAAATCCAAAATTTTCCAAATGTTGATTCTTTGGAATCAACCATCAAAGACCTAAGGGAGACCCTAGCTAAGTTCACCCAAGGTGAACAAAATTTGAACAATCTCATAGGTTCCCAACGAATATCTAGAACCACCCAAGGGCTAGGATATACCAATATAGCCTCCTCCTCCCATGCACCCACTGTTTTTGTAAGGGGGAGCTCCGCTTACAAATTTTGCAATTATTGTAAGAAAACCGGGCACCTTATTTATGAATGTAATTGTAAAAATGCCCGGTATGGTAGGCCCAAATCGATTTTTTATTCGGATGAATTCTATAGGAGAAGACCCGCTACAAGGCAAGTGTGGATTGAAAAATCTCTTCTAGCGAGTCTCTCCGGGCCTAAAATCATCTCTTTTCAAAATCCCTCTCCCCGGTGATTTGTTGTTTTTATTTAGGTTTGTTTAAGCCTTTGTTATCATTTAATTCAAACTTCCAATTTCAACACTTGGAATCAATTTCTTCAATTCAAAATTTTTTATTCAATTTTTCTTTTCAAAACTTTCAATTCAAACTGTTATTCAATTTTACATTTCAAACTTTCAATTTAAACTTTTATTCAAAACTTTCATTTCAATTTCAAATATCTCAATTGAATTTTCAATTCTCATATCTAGTTTTTCAAACCCTTTCCCTCAATAAAGTTTTATTCCCCATTCTATTTTGATAATCACAAAGGGGGAGAAATTCCTTGATTGATTGGGGGAGAGTCTTCTCTATCATGCTTTGATTTATTTTCAAATTATCCTTTAAGAATGTCTTTAATTTCAGTATTTTACTTTGATTGTTTCGGTGATTGTGATCATCAAAATAGGGGGAGATTGTTGTACCTCTCGTATCCCCTCGTGGTTTAATTTTCATGATCACAATCACTTTCATGTTTATCTAACATTGTTTGAAGTGTTTTTGATTGAAAGGCACAAGGTTGCCAAGAAGTTGGCCCAAGAATGGACATCAAATGGACTGAAATTCAGTCCACCGGCCAGCCGGTGGAACTGGCAGAGGCATTGCCTACTGTCAGGTTCCACCGGTCGACCGGTGGCTCTGTCACCGGTTGACCTGTGGCATCCAGCTCAAATAGTGTTTGCTACTGTCTTGCCACCGGCCAGCCGGTGGCTCCTCACCGGTCGACCGGTAGAGCCTGGATCAAGACTCTTCTTCTCTACCAAGGCACCGGCCAGCCGGTGGAGATGTACCGGTCAGCCGGTGGCCCCTGGACAAGAATCCTATGCCTTTTTTCACACATCGGCCAGCCGGTGGGACTGTACCGGCCAGCCGGTGGATCCAGTCAAACTAGCCGTTGGAGCTTTGACCAGGCTGCTCCACTTGCCTCCCAACGGCTCCGAAAGCCTTTCCAACGGCTCCAAAGGCCTCCAACGGCCATATGAGGGTTCCCCCTCTATAAATAAAGGACCTTGAAGCCCCGGAACAATTGCCGGACCATAATTAAGCATTGTGAAGCCAACGAACACAATTCTCCTCATTTGGAAAACCTCTGGCGGATTGCTCCAAGGGAACCACAACTGCTCCAATCCATTTCCAATCCAAGGAGCACCACCATAGAAGCTTGGGAGTGCACGTCTTCAACTCCATTCAACCTTTGGCGCCCAAGGCTTCTCAACAATACGGTTTTTATTGTTTTATCTTTTTGAGCTTTAATTTTGGGTTTGTGCCTACAAACCCCAACACCTTTTCTCTTCCCCCTTTCTTTTGGGTTATCACACCACCATTAAGGTGTGAAGAGGTTTCTTCAAGCCTTTCCTTTTAAAAGGATTGTGTTTCGGTGAGCTAGCCTTCACCCGTTAAAAAGGCTAGTGGGTTCTTGATATTCCATTGAAAGCAAGTGGGTTCTTGCTTAACCATCAAAAGCAAGCTGTAATAGGTCCTAGTGCTACCTCAAAGCCTAGTGGGTTTCTTGCTAAAACCATTGAAAAGCAAGCGGTAGGAATCTCTCAACGGTTGAGTTGGGAGCGGAGACGTAGGCCGGGTTTTGGCCGAACTCCGTTATCAATTTCTTGTGTGATTGCCTCTTTATTTCCGCTGCACTTTCAACTTTGATTTTAATTTGTTAATCATTTCTTAAAAGGCAATTCACCCCCCTCTTGCCATCTTCCCTGTTTTGTTCCGACCCAACAATTACCTCTTTGGGGAACGCTTTGTGGTCTTCTCAGATCACAAGATCTTACGTTATATCTTCTCCTAGCATGACATGAACTTACGATAGCGGAGATGGGTCGAGTTTCTCCAAGACTATGACTTAGAGATCTCTTACACTGAAGGTAAGGGCAACGTTGTGGCTAATGCCCTGAGCAGGAAGTTTCACAAGAAAGTGGTTCGGGAATTCGCTGATGCTTGGAGAGCGATGGGAGAGTTGGCTGCCTTGCACTTGGATGCAAGGGTAGAGGGTGTTAGAGGCTGTTTGTTTCAGATGATGGTGCAGTCCTCCTTGTTGCAGTAGGTGGAAGAGTCTTAGTGGGGAGACTCTGAGGCAGAAGTAATGCGGGATCGTATCGATCAGGGAAACACTAAGAAGGATGGTCAGAGGACAGCCGACATCAGATTCTTTTTCATGGAAGGATGTTTGTTCCAGAGGCGATGCATGAGGGAGTTCTCCATGAGTTCCATAGCTCAGCCTTGGCAGTACATCCAGGAGTTTCAAAAATGTACCGAGCCCAGAGGGAACAGTTTTGGTGGCCCAGGGTGAAACGGGCTGTGGCGGAGTTTGTGGCTAAATGCCTAGTGTGTCAGTAAGTGAAGGTTGAACACCGTGTTCCTAGTGGTTTGTTGCATCCTTTAGATGTACCCGAGTGGAAGTGGGATTACATCTCAATGGACTTCGTCACAGGACTACCCAGAGCTCAGGGTGGTTATGATGCTATCTGGGTAGTGGTGGATCGACTTATGAAATCAGCTCACTTCTTAGCAATTAAGGAGTCGGGCCTGATGAGTACCTTAGTACAGAGGTATGTAGACAAGGTGGTGTGGTTGCATGGAGTTCTGAAGACTATCGTCTCAGATCGGGATACTCGGTTTACCTCACGAGTTTGGAGGGGGTTACAGCGTGATTTTGGCACCCAGCTACACCTTAGCACTGCTTTCCACCCCCAGACCGATGGGCAGATAGAGCGGACTATCCAAATGTTGGAGGACATGCTATGAGCATGTGTTCTAGATTTCGGAGGATCATGGGTGCGACACTTGCCTTTAGTAGAGTTTTCCTACAACAACAGCTTCCACTCTACTATTGGCATGGCACCGTTTGAGGCTTTGTATGGAAGACCATGTCGTTCACTCATTTGTTGGGCAGAGGTTGGTGAGACATGTGCTCTTGGGCCAGAGGTAGTACAGAGCACCACAGAGAAAGTCCAGCTTGTGCGTGAGAGGATGAAAGCGGCTCAGGACCGACAGAAGTCCTATGTCGATCGTCGGAGGAGGCCCTTGGAGTTCGAGGTGGGAGATCATGTGTTCTTGAATTTTTCCCCTCAACGGGGGCAGTAGAGGTTTGGGAAGGGGAGTAAGCTCTCCCCTGGGTTCATCAGACCTTTCGAGGTGCTGAGGCGAGTCGGCGAGGTGGCATATCAGCTAGACCTGCCACCTTAGTTGGAGAAGGTTCATGACGTCTTCCACGTCTCCCATCTTCGTCGGTACTTACACGACGACTCTCATGTTATCGATTGGGGAGAGTTATATATGGGAGACGACGCGACCTTCGAGGAATAACCAGTCAGAATCGAGGATCGTAAAGAGAAGGTGCTCCATGGACGAACCATCGCCTTGATTCGTGTGTTGTGGAGGCATGGCGGCCTCGAGGAGAGCACTTGGGAGTAGGAGGCCTGCATGCTAAGTACCCAGAGTTGTTTTGACTTGTGTTTTGTTTGTTCTTCTAAGCTTTGTTTTGATGTTATACTCTGTACCTTTGATATATGAAATTCTTGGATTTTCGGTTGTGATACTTTTTGTTTCCTTGTGCTCTGGAAATGTGTAACATGTCCGAATGTGTGGGGAAAGGGAAAAACCTGATCCTTAATTGAGACGCATTAATGCGGATGCGATTGAACCCATACGGGTGAGTCAGTGCCACATAAAGCGGATAATATCTCGATATAGGAGAAGGAATTTCCCCAAACCACGTGTTCGGGTAGTGTGTTGGTTGTATGGTGTTGGGGGTAGTACAAGTTGAAAAATCCTAATGTATGGAAGTGGGAAGACCCAATTATTAATCGAGACGCATTAATAAGGATGCAATTAAACCCATGCAGGCGAGTCAGTGCCGCCTAAAGCGGATAATATCTCGACATAGGAGAAGGAATTCCTAACACATATGATTAGGGTTGTTGGATGGGTTCCTGTTATAACGAGAGCCCTAAGAGGTATCTTGTTGGGTTCCTCTGGGTTGGATTTTGAATTCTCAGGGACGATAATGTTTTAAGAGGTATCTGATGTAATGGACCGGAACTCTCCGGCCCATTCCTTTGTCGAAAATAAGGTCATGAAGTGTTCTAGAGGGTAAAATGGACTTTTCTCACACTTTTCAGAATTTTGTAAATACATGCCGTGTAGTGTGAGTACACGTTGTGTACCACCACGCCGGGTATACCCCGTGTTGAATCCGTGTCCTTTCCATGTGAAATAAATGATTACACGCCCTGTAGCCATACTACACGTCGTGTAGTCCCTCCCCACGTACGCGTTACCCTCAAACCGTTTGTTGACCAGTTAACGGTCGTGTGCCGTGTTGAAGCCGTGTCCTTGCCATGTGAAATAAATGATTACACGTCGTGTAGTCCCTCCCCGCGTATGTGTTACACTCAAACCGTGTGTTGACCAGTCAATGACCGTGTTCCGCGTTGAAGGTCGTGTTGGAAGCCGCATGGCGACCGTGTGAAATGGTCGAGTACACGCCGTGTACTAGAAAGTACACGCCTTGTACTTTAGTTTTTCTCGCCTATAAAAGGAGGGGGTCTCTCCTCCTTTTCAAATCACTCCTCTCCTCCCCATTCCCTCGAGCAGAGCTCTCCCAAGAGAGACTCCAAGCTCTTTTTCCATAAATTCTTCGTCTGATCTCCGATTTACGATTCGTCAGCGGCTATGGGATCGTAATGATGAGGCGGAACTTCTGATCTTGGATATGTTGTCTTACCTTTAGCCTTTCTTTCCCAGCTTCCACCCAAGGAGGTTTTTCCGGGATTTGACAGAAGCGATGGGTGCCGACGGACGTCTTCTAAAGTTGATCTGGGGGAGCGTTGTGATTAGAACCTGTTGAGGTAGGGATCTCACCTTCGTCTCTCTAAATTGTGCATTATGCGGGGTGGGTGTCCTCTTTTTTTCGAGGGATACGGTTGAACCAGTAAATAAAGATAATAACTGGTTATAGAACGGGGATGGGGAAGATTGTTTATGGTGTTATTCTATCTTTTTTTGTTATGTGTTATGTTGTGAATTGAATAGTATTATGCCTACTGAAAATCACGGTCGTCGGGGGCCTTTGCTTGTGCAATTAAATGTTGCCTTATCTTTCTAGACCGTTTTGTGGATGGAAACATTGTGGACTGTGGAATTTGGTTAATCATGTAAAGTTGGATGATTAAAATTTGGAACCCTTGTGTGATCACCCCAGTTGAACAAAATGGAATAATGAACATGTGGGTGTTTTCTTGGTTACGTGGTGTGTGAAGGGGGGGTGAATCCTGGGTTGTTATAGATAGAATGGGCAGCAGGGCTGTGGTAAATGATGGTACTAATGGGGTGATGATGTGGCACGAGCCTTGTTTGTGTTACGGTTATAGAGATATGGTTATAATGGAAACATGGCTGCAATAATAGGTTGTGTTGTTAAAAGGAAGTGGAAAGTTGATAAATGAACTGTGGGGGAACGATAATGAACTAAACATGAGAACAATCAATGGGGTTTGATTTATGAAAAAAAGGTTGGTTTTTTGTTGATTGTGACTTACCTAACTTGATTTGTGGTTGGAAGAGATGTGTTTTACGAACGTTTGATATGGTTGGTTGTGGTTAATTTCCCAGTAGTTAAGGAACTAATAAACTAATTCTATTGAAACATGAAAACCTAAATGGGGTTGGGGTTGTTTGTTGTATGCATGCTTCGTGATAGCAGTGTCATGGCACGTGCTCAGTCTCTCTATTTAGAATCCATAGGTTGGGCTATGTGTTTGGTATACATATACATATATATATATATATATATCTGTATCTTTGTGTTTTGTCGCACCCCACCCATGTTGAGCACTTAGTGACGAACACTCCCATTTCTTGGGAGAGGGTGTTTTCCCCTTAGTTACTAGCTCTTTCCTGCTCCTTCTTCCATAGGCTATGATGGCTTGAGGTGACCTTACACCCAAGACTCTCGGGTAGGTTTCGTTTGGTGTGGTTGTGGCCCAAGACTCTTCGGGCAGGTTTACTATTTCCCAATAATCTTCGGGATGAGGGCCAGGTGTGTGCGGGCGGGATGTGTGGTTGTGAGTCCTAGGTGTGTGTGGGCGGGTTACGTGGTTGTGAGGCCTAGGTGTGTGTGGGCGGGATATGTGGTTCTTGAGGCCCAGGCGTGTACGGGCGGGAAGAGTGTGGTAGCGTCAGGACGTTCGTCATTAGGAAGAGTAGCTAACTAGTGGGAAATGGTGTGGGGTACCCAATATTCTTGTTCTTATATACTACTACCTGTTGTTTTTCATTTTTGGGTGAGTGTGGCTGGTGAGGTTGGGTGGATAGAATTCCTTGCTAGGTTTTGGTTTCTTCTGTTGTTCTCACGGGACATTAGGATGTCTCCCCACTTGTGCACGAGAGCTTTAGGTTTACCTACTGAGTATACTTGTATGTTCACTCTACGTTTACTTTCAGGTTTCCAGGAGGACTACCAGGGCCATGTGGGACCCTACTAGTCTGGACAGTTGGAGTTGTTGCAGTTGTTGTACTCTTGTTTCTTTTGGTATTGTACTTTTGAGCTTTCTTGTACTTGTACCTTGTTTTAGAATTTTTTAAATATGCATGTGGGATTGGTTTGGGTTTATTTACTTGTTCCTTTTTCTTTTGGTGTTTGACTCATCCTATTTCCCGATATTAAATAATAAAAGGGTAATTCCTCCCATATTTGTGAAAAATTCATACCCTCGGTGCTAGTCTCCACCCCGGGGCCTACTGAAGGCAGGACTCGGGGGTCATTATCTCCCTTTCACCATTGCCAGATCAGGAGGGGAATCTTTGATGGAATGGGGTCGTGACATGGTCTCAATGTGCGTATTGCTACACAGTAGGTGGATGATTCTCCTATAAAGGATTGCACACCGTTGAGGGACCCCTACTCCTATGTTGGAGACTCCTGGCAATGGAAGTGCAAGGGTTGGGCGACCAGCTTGTGGGACCTTTGGTACAAGACGAGGGGGAGGCGAGTGTCGAGGGGGCGGTGAGTGGCGTGGGTTTAGGGGAGAATGGGGGGAGGCGGCGGCAACAAGCAACGAAGGGGGGAAGGGGGTCCATTGGTGATAGCGAGTGGCTTGCGACGAGGGATCGAGGAGAGGGGGTGAGGCGAGAAGGGGGAGGGGGAAGAAGTGGTCGAAATTAGGTTTAAAAAAATATTTAGCCGCGTTTTAATAAAACCGCCACTAAATGTTAAAAAAACAATGGCAGTTACAGAAAACCGCTACTATATTATATTTTTTTAAATATGATTTATTTAGTGGAAGTTATTAAAACTGCCGCTAAAACCTTTTTTTTGTAGTGTATAGAGGGAGTTAAGGATTGAATTGAAACCTTGATTGGATATTATTTTCGTTGCCAGCCTAAGGATGGATTATTAATGTTAAATAGGATATGTCTATTAGGATCGTAAACAATTGGCCTTTCAGTACAATGATAATTGCGATATAAAAAATAGTCCAAAAGTGTGGAAATAAAATGAACACCAGATGTAATGTGGAAAAACCCCCAAAATGAAAGGGGTAAAAAACCATAGGCAAATAGAAGGATCTCACTATAGTAAAATGTGGGTACAAACTATCACAATTACAAGGAGGAAACACTCAAGAAATTCTCTCTTAAAATATAGAGAAACACCTCACAAAATATTGCACTCAAAGCTGAAGATGTGCTGTTTTTGAATTCAATATTGAAAAATGTTAGAGGATATCCCCTTTTGTAGCCTACCCTCACCCTACTTTGGTCCCCCCTCAATTAAATGTCTTTTAAAAAATTAAATGGGGGAATTAATGGTAGGGTGTCACCCGCTTTGAGCAAAATGAACATGGAAACCATCATTATTATTTTCTCTCTCCACAATGTATTTCACAATATCTCCCACTTAGAGATTTGATTAAGTGTCAATCAAATCTCCACACTGTAGTTGGGGTTTGGCTTAGTGGTAATCACCCCATAATACTACATGAAAAATGGGGGTTCAAAACCCATTGGGTGCAGGTACTGTAGCTGCACTGTAGCAGCGGCGGTGTTGTTGATCGGCGGGTGCTGTAGCGGTGGCAGGGCACTGTAGCAGTGGCGGTACTGTGCGGGTACTATAGCAGCCGGGTTACTATTCACAAAATGTGAATTGGGCCAAAAATTTGGGCCTACGGGCTATGTAATGGGCTACAAGCCCACTGGGCCTTTGGGCTATGTAATGGGTCTCCCTCTACCTAGTTAAAAAGAGGTCTTTGCTTTGCTTTATTAATAAAAATGAGGCTTCAACCCCAACCTTTAAAAAAAATCACATCTCCACACATCATTTCTATCTACCAAACTTGTTGTTCATGTCTATGTAAGGCCTCTCAAGGATCTACACCGTCTGAACTTATCAGAACCAATCACCTTCATTGGGAAATCTACCAGATTTTCTTTAGTGTGAATTTTCTTCACGTCCACACTTCCTCCACCACAAATCAAACAAAATGATATTGTACACCAATGTGTTTCATCTTGGAATGAAAATATGGATTCCCCAAAATGTGCAAGGTGCTCTGACTGTCAAAAAATAGTGAAATATGATCCTGTTTGTTCCTGAGCTCCTCCAACAACCTTCTCATCCAAATCGCCTCTTTATAGGCCTATGTAGCTGTCATGTATTCTTCCTCTATCGCGGATAAGGCCATAACTGACTGTAACTTTGAAATCCAGCTCACAACTCCTCTTGAAAGAGAAAACACATAACCAGTAGTGTATTTTCTCCATTGTGAATCACCTACAAAATTTGAATCAACATAGCCTCTGATAGTGAAATCTGAACCTCCAAAACATAATGCAACATCTAAGGTTTCCTTGATGTATCTCAGGATCCTCTTCAACATGCTCTAATGCTCTCATCTTGGATTTGTCGTGTACCGACCAACTGCTCCCACTACATGTGCAATGTCTGGTCTAGTAAAAACCATAGCAAACATTAGACTCCCCACTGCTAATGTATATGACACTCGAGACATTTTCTACCTCTTTGCTTCACTGCTAGGACTCATCGTGGAGGATAAATTGGAATTAATGGGAAGATGGGTCGAAATTGGCTTACAGTCTTACATATTGAAGCGTTTCAGGACTTTCCTCAAATAATTGTTCTATGGTAGCCAAATTGTTCCATTATTATTGTCTTGGTAAATCTGCATACCAAGAATCTTATTTGCGGGTCCCAAGTCTTTCATATCAAACTCACTAGCCAATTGTGCATTCCTCTCCTAGATTTGACCATTGTTGGGGCCTGCATCCAACATATCATCCACATATAATGGTAGAATTATAAAATCATTACCATCTAGACCCTTGAAATTTGCACAAGGATCTTAATTAAGTATTTTTTATACAAGTCCCATGATATAAGAATCAAATCTCTTGTACCAACACCTCGACACCTATTCGAGACCATACATAGATTTTTTAAACCTACAAACCAAGTTCTCTTCACCTTCTTCTACAAAACCTTTTGGTCAGAGAATATAGATTTATTCATCAAGATCACTGTGGGGAAAATTTGTTTTCACATCTAGTTGCTCTAGATATAGAGTGTATATAGCAAACATCACCAGAACTACCTGAATAGTCATCTGTCTAACAACAGAAGAAAATATTTCATTGAAATCGATACTTTCCTTCTGAGCATATCCTTTGACCACTAGTCACACACGATATCTTTCCACCTAGTTTGTTTCATCCCTCTTAATCTTGTAGACCCATTTTTTCCAATGGCATTCCTTCCATGAGGTAATGGAACAAGATCTCAAGTCTTGTTCTTGTATAGGGCTTTAAGTTCCTCCTGCATCTCCGCCATCCATGAAGATATATCTAGACTCTAGGTTGCCTCTAAAAAACATGATGGCTCTACATCCTCTGTCAATAATAAATATTAAACATTACTCTCATTGACATAATTCGAGTACCATATTAGAGCTTTTTCTCTCAATTTGACCGTAGTAGTCCAGGATCATCTGGTACTTGATCATCGTGCTCTGGTAATAACTCAGAAGAAACTAGTTCTTCCATTGTTTTGTCCTTCACCTCGACTGTTGTAGTTTCTAGACTCTCTTTCTTTGTGTCTTAATCAATCATTATTTTCACTTTGTATTTGAAAAATATTACATATCTACTGATGATAAGTTTGTGTACAGTGGGATCCCACAAACAATACCCCTTCAGACCATCAGTGTATCCCAAGAAGATACATTCCATGGATCTCAAGTCCAACTTTGATCTTTCCTGGACATTAAATAGTGCATATACTGGACTTCCAAAAGTATGAAATTGAGATTAATCAGCAGATTTACCAGTCCACATATCCATAAACGTCATCAAATCAATTTCCACTGAAGGGGATTTATTGATCACATAGCAGGTGGTATATACTTCTTCTGCCTAGAACACGTTGGGAAGTCCTGCAGTTTTCAGCATCGCCTTTTTTCTATCCCATAGAGTTCTATTTGTCCACTCTTCCACTCCATTCTATTGAGGATTTTATACCATCATTAACTTCCTCTTGATTCATTCTTGTTGAAAAAATAATCAAACTCCTCACTTGTATATCCCCAACCATTATTAGTCCTCAAACACTTGATCTTTTTTTTTCAGATTCAATCTCTTTTTGTGCTTTGAATGTTTTGAAGACTTCAAAGACATTTGATTTCCACTTGATTGGAAACACCCATCATCTCCTGAAATAGTCATCAATCATAGATATAAAGTAAATTTCTCCTCCTAGGGACATAATTTGTGCTTGCCAAACGTTAGAATGGATCAACTCCAATATCTTCTTATTCATCATCGTTGATGTTCCAAACTTCAACCTGTGTTGCGTACTCAAAACACAATGCCTGAAAAATGGTAACGATACCTTTGTAAGCACAGACAAAAACTTTTGATCCGCAAGAATATGTAGGCCTCATTCGAACTTATGACCAAGCTTCTGATGCCATGATGTCATCAAATCTTCTGCCAAAGTAGTCGATGTGACAACTATCTCTGCTTGCTTGTATGCTTCACCCATAGGCACGTAGAGGTTCTTTGAGATCTTCTCTGCCATCATCACCACAAGCACTCCCTTCACAATCTTTACCATCCCTTTCTCAGTGTGATCCTGTCATCCGATGTAAGATCTCAGATCTTCTTAAGGTATGTTTTTGTTTAAGTTTTGGTTTTGCCTCCTCTTTTTGGCTAGATAAGTGTTTCCCCATGTTCATGTGAAAACCAGAGGGTGTTCTGGGGGTTCAGGAAATGAAATAGGAAGAAAAGGGAGTTCCTGGCCATGTTGCACAGTTTGCGCATGGTTAGTGAAAACCATGCGGAGCATCCCAGGTAACCGTGCAACCATGGATAGAGGCTTACACACGGTTTGTGCACAGTTTGGAAAACCATATGGAATTCCCATGAAATCATGTAAATGGGGTGATTTCGGGTAGTAGCTTCCGTACAGTATGCACACAGTTTGTAAAACCGTGCGGGTAAACCGTGAGGCCTAGAAAAGTTGGAAAATTTACAAAATTGTCACTCTAGGGTTTTAAACCCCAACTCAGGATTTTCTCCATTCCTCCCCTCTCAACCCTAGTGACAAACTAGGATAACCCAAACTTCCAAGAGGTGTTCCTCCTTCGATTCTTGTCCATCTTGGACACCGTTGGTTGTGGATCGAAGCTCCGGGTAAGTCTAATCCTCTCCTCCCTTCTCTTTTTTGGATTAGGGATTTTGGTTTCTATCATCTTCTTCTGAAGCTCTGCACCCCTTTGTTTTCCAGTGGAACCTAGGTAGTGTATTCAAGGGGTGTTTGAATCCAGATCTATGGCTATGATTGAGATTATGTTCATCATCAGATTCGAGGTAGGTGGTCAACAGTTATTATCCCATAGTTTTATTTTGGATTGTGCATGAAAGTTGGTGTTCTTGTTTTCCCTTTTTTATGTTCTTGGATCCGTTGAAGTGTTTGACAAAAATGGGCGTCTAAGTGACCGATTAAAGTCCTCACGATCCCCATTGGATGCGTTGAGGATGACTCAACCATTTTAGGGCCACCCATGGGGTGTGCCGACAAACCCGGACCTAGAGTGGGGTAGTGTTAAGTGATGGGTTATCGAACAATAATGTGGAATCCATGTAGAGTATGTCTTAATGGTTGATTAAGATATAAACGGAATAATGATAAATATGCCTAGGGTGATAAAGGAATAAGGTATTGTTGGAATGACATAAAAATGGGTAATTGGGTTGAAAGAGATTATGTCGATTGTTCATGAATTTGGTTAGAAATGCCTAAGGGGATTAGGGCAAGTTAAATGGTGAACTTGCAATTGGGTAATGGAATGGGAAATGGGGAATGTGTTAATGGGATGTAATAAGGGGATGGATGAAATTGTGGAATGGGTTAATACATGAGAATTAGGTGGTACACCTAATTGATTGAATGTAATAAAGGGTTTGTGTTATGTGATATGAGAATTGTACATGAAATGTATAAGTGGGTAAATTCTTGTGAAATGATAAATGGGCTAAATGGGTTAATGAATAGTAAATGATGAATTTGGATAAGGCATAGGGGTTTTTGAATACACCTAATGGGTTAAGGCTCGATAATGGGAATTTGGCTAAATGGATGTGAATCATTATTGGAAACTGTGTTAATGGGTTATGACATAATGTTAATTCCCATGTTGTTTGCTATGCATTGTGAATGATGATTTCCAATGGAATTTGTTATGTTATGTTGTGTTATGGTATGATTATGATTGATAAATAAGCATGTGAACATTTCTTGGTAGTGTGGGGTATTGACTTGAGGTTCTATGCCCACGGGTCGAGACAGAGGCTCTAAACTCCACCCCAAAATGCATGGGTTAGGGAAGGGGATGAAGGCTCTATTCCCCTAATGGTTGCATTCCACTCGGACTGAGGTTTCGAGGTGACGATAATGGTTTCACATGATATGTGTTTCCCTAGTGAGATAGGGACTGGATTGATTTCCCTATGCATTGTGATTTATTTCCTTAGACCCATGTATGGATGATATATATTCCTAACCCAAAGAGAATAAGTTGAAATGGATTATGTGTGAAAATGGTATAAGAAATAAAATTAGGATGAACTCTAGTCACGAACTAAATGAACCATGTTAACCAATGGAACCTGAACTGTCCCTTGTTTACTTACCTTTCATTTTGTACTTTCATGCACTATCTATTAGACTATATATTTTGTAGTCACTATTAGCGGTTGCCTACTGAGTTTTGTACTCACACCCTTCTCGGGTCGTCGTTGGGTACCTGGGCAGACTTCTTGGTTGCATGTCAGAGCAAGGGCAAGGGCCCTCCACTAAGATGTTGAGTTTGGATCGAGATGTTCATGGAGAAGGATCCAGACTTAGAGTCGGGACCCGTTTGGAGTTTTTGGCCGTTGTTTTATTTTGGGTTCTTTCACTTTCATTTTAGCATGACATGACATATTTACTGTTGTATATGATTTTACCCAATTTTGGGAATGGGTCACTTATGCATGTTTTTGATTGTTGTCTATTTTTTCCATTGTTTAAATTATTATCAGATGTGGCTTACTCTGGTAAAGGGGTTATAGTCTCCCTGCATGAGTCATTAGACCCCCGCCACTAATTGGCAACCTCTAGCGTATGAGGAGGCGCGCTTGAGGTCATGTGACGACCCGAATCGGAGCACCGGTTTAGTGTATTCTAGGTTAGAGACGTTACAAAGTAGTATGAGAGGAGTTATTTTCTCTTAGTACTATTTGGGGATGGTAGAAAGGAGATTAGGATGTGTCGGGCCATGGTAATGAGATCGTGCTTGGGAGTAGCTAACCCATGTATGAGGAAAAACCCAAGTCACCCTGGGTGGGAATCATTTTTCTTGATATGTTTTGTTACAGTTGGATGATATTTCACCGTTGGGTAATGCACATGTTGTGTGATTTGACTGATTTATGATATTTCTCTCATTGCCAGAATGGAAAGGGGATGTGCATTCATGCATCATTTTAGGCACCTAAGGATATAGGTGGCACACATCAGTATAGGCACACCCACAGGATGGGTGTGCGGGGCATAGAGAGTGGAATGCAATTTACTTTCCTAATAAATATGAAGAAAATGATTCCTAATAATGGTAATGAAAGTGGGTGAATGAAAAGAACTCAAATTAATAGTTATGGAATATCATGTACAAATAAATGTTGTGACTGGGTTAGAATTTTGGGTTGTGATAAATTGTAAAGGTTGTTTTGTGTCTAAAAGAAAAAGGGTTTTATAATGATGGTAAAATTGTGAATGAATTTTTTTAATAAAAGGTGTAAATGAGTTAAAATGATAATTTTAACAAGTTGTGAAATGTAAAATGTGTCTAAGAGGAAAGGATCGTGTTGTAAAAGAAGAATGGGTTGAAGGGGTGTGGATGAAAGACTTTTGATTAAGTAAATTGGTTACCCCATGTTGACCATGACCTATGGTAGGTATGGTGGACAACAGTGCTCGAAGTGTGATGTTGACTGTTAGGGTAGAGTATAAAGAATGGTTTCTTCAAGGTTGATCACGTGGGGTCCTTTCATATGTGGTTAAACTCTATCGGTCATTCCTCAAAGTGTCGAGTGAATGAAAAGTTTTGAATGAGAATGTTTGGGTTCAAAGGTGGGTATCCTTGGTGTTGTTGATTTGACCCTTGTATGCATGGATTGGGGCAGTGAGAGTGCCCTAGTTGAGACTTTGGGCTTGATTGTGAGGCCTTGTCGATTATGATATGGCCTAGGTGGTGTGTTTAGGGAACCCTTGGTAGGGTTGTGGCTATTGGGTTGCGAGGCATTGTTCAGTGATGTGAGTGAGAGAACTCTCGTGGTTCGTGACCATACAGAGTACATGATGGATCCTAAGGATGGTGCCTGGGTCTTGGTAACCTTGTGAATAGTTACCTTGTGAGTTGTGTCTTGAATCCTAGATAGGATGTTTTGCTCGTAATGCCGACGAATGTGTACACCTTTAGCGGGAACCTAGAGTAGATGGTTTTTTGTGTTCTAAGCATAGTTTGCATTAAAATGGGAGTGAGATTTCCGTTCACGGGCATTGCTTTGTCTGTTTCATGATAAATATGGTTTGGAGAGAAGACCAATGGTTTTTCCTAGTTTTGACTCTAGTCTAGGGAGTTGGTATTATTCAACCTTCAATGTGACCTATGAGAGAGGTCGGTCAAGGTTTCTAGTTCTTTTGGGTGTGTGTCGCACATGTAGATGTTTTGGACTTGATAGTGGGACTCAGAGTGTTCCATGGTGCAGGATTGGCCTTGAGGGCTAAGTGGGAAGGTTGATGGTATAGTTGTGTTTGGTTCCTTCATAAGGGGACCCTAGTGTTTGTGATAAGAGGTAAGGTTTGTTTTGAAGGGTTGTATCGCATGAATGCATGACTCACCTGTTTGGGTGAGGATTAATGGAGGTCTATGAGTTTTCGAGCAGAAAAGACAAGGGTGGCGGAAATGTTGTTATATGATTTCGCTCGATGGTGACACACGAGGGAGGGCGGTCACGTGGCCAAGCATGTTTGGGTGCTATTTATTTTTTGCAGGTTGTTGGGTGTGATGTTATATAAACGGCACACCCAGGCAGGGAATCCTTTATCAGCGCTTCAAATAGCGATGATAAATGGGGACTTTATCAATGCTTCAAATAGTGGTGATAAAGGGGACCCCCTTTAATAGCGACTCTATTATTAGCGTTTTTTAGTGCTGATAAAGACATTTTTTAGCGCTAATAAAAGCCAGTTTTGTGGTAGTGATGGGGGGCTCGGGGAGAGGGTGGGGGGCTCGGGGAGAGGGGGGAGGGGTCAAAATTAAGTTATTATAATTATTTAGTGGCGGTTTAAAAAAACAGCCGCTAAATGTTAGAGTAAAAAATATATAGCATTGGTTACATGAAACGGTTGATATATTCTAATTTTTTAAAATGTGATTTGTTTAGCGGTGATTATTAACCGATGGTAAGACATTTTTTGTAGTGTATATATGATGTTAAGGATTGAATTGAAACATTGATTAGATGTTATTTTCTCCCTGAAGCTGGATTATTATTGTTAAATAGGACCCGTCTACAAATGATATGAGTTTATAGTGTTGTTTTAAATAAATATAGATTAAAAAGTAATCTGTTTTTTTGTTTTGGATGTGCATGAATTCAAGTCTTCATGCAATGGTTAGACCATTTTAAATATATTTTTTGATTTTAAATTCTGAAAAAGCTTTTGATTGATATAATTAAAATTCATTTGTCTGGGATTTATTTTTCTGAAAATAGACTTTTAAAAGTGAAATATGATAACTGGAATTTGTTTAGAAAAAATTGGTTGAGTATTTCATTGATCGACGACCTATGGAAATTTGTCAGTTTTTGTGTTGGATTCATGTGCTTAGATTTTTCATAGGTTTCATATTCTTGCATAGGTTAAGTGCAGGATATGCAAATATAATATTTAATTTCCTTAAATCACGGTTTGGGTGGCATTACAACGATGAAAGGCGTCTCACACATAAGGTTAAATGCGATGTTTGGCATACTGCGTAGGATGTTTTGGGTGATTGGTGGTATTTGTAGAAAAATCCTACCAACCTCATGAGATTAACTTTATCATGGCCTAACATAAGATTAAATCACTGAAGAATCTTGTTGTTTATGATTAAATGGTCCTTACAAAAAAAAATTTACATTATACTTCAAATGTTCATAAATATATTTATATTATATGAGATAAATCTTATTTTTTAGATGATATATTAGTCAATTTAAAAATTTATATAAAATCAGTGTAAATTCATGTAATCTAAAATTAAAAATATTTTAAAAATTCTATTACTCACAATTTTCAAAGGGCTCTATTTGTAGTCAATTTATCCTTGTGTGAATCTCTATAAACTATTTTAGTGGTGAGGTCAATGGGATAAGAATTACAAATACTCCGTAATTATTAATTATTGGTTTACGTTCAAAGTGAAACGATTATTGTAGAAAAATACTATCCAAGGCATGGAACTGGTTCGGGTGGCAGTTTTGTTTTATCAATATGATATTTGATATATATATCCAGGTACTTGCCGGTTATATTGAGGTCACAAATGGCCAAAATATCCAGGTAATTTCCAGTTATATTGAGGTCACAAGGAGGAGACTCGCAACTTCCATCACTTCTTCTTTTTGTCTATATGCATGGTTCCCACACTACCCACTGAGTTCCTGGCATATGTAGATATAGCACTCCCAGCCTTATCGTTTCGTACAATTTTCAATCCCATTTTCTTATCCACCACACCCACAGTCACACCCTGTTCGGGTTTGACTGGTGGATCAATTATTATGACAATATTTTCCCACCCCCAGCGGTTGTGGTTGAGCAATTGTCCAACCACACCCAAAATTATTTTTCCCAACAAAATGATTGATTACTAGTAACAAATACAAATCAATTAATAAACCTATAACAATCATTAATTTTTTTGTTAATGTTAATTAATTAAAAAATAATATAACTACAAGTATCCATTAAATGCTAAATAATATTAACTGCTTAATAGTTAAATAATTGGCCATGGTTTTTATTACATAGCGCAAACTTTCAAAAACTGATGTAAAAAAACCATTTAGCAACATTTCCGTGAAATTAGTGGAGGTTTTTAAACTACGACTAATTAAAAATAATCATCATGATGATAGTTTTTTTTATTAAATATTCAAAAGTAATTAATTAGCAGTGGTGTAAAACCCACCGGTAGTTATAAAAAATTAGAAATTATTATTATCAGCATTATTGTTATTATAAATATTATTATATATTATATGTTAAATATTATTATAATTATTATCATTTATCATTTAGTTTGAGTTATAATTACATATTAGAATTTACTCTAATTTTTTATCAGTTATCATCATCCTTTCACACTCAAAGTGGCTTGTATGATTTTAACTCTCCACATCATCATGTGTAGTATTGTATAATACTCAAAACGGCTCAACCATGAAGGGGATCCATGGATCCAAAATTTATTAAATAAAATACAAGTACACAACCAAACCACAAGGAGGAAATTTCCAACATGTAAGGAACCACATCAAAGCAAGAAGATGTAGAATTCAACACAGCCACAGATATCACCTCTTTTTATACCGACCTCGACCACGAGATCCTCCTCTAGGAGCTTGGTGACGCCCTCTTTTCAATTGCATTGGTTGCAAATATGGAGCCTCGTTCGCGACTTCATCCAATGGCTGCAAAGCAACCTCCTGCATAGCCTCATCTATAGTAGTCTTCGATGTGTGAGGAACATCCCCTTCCTGGACAGCTCCCTCCTGAGCAAACTCCTGCGTAGCCTCCTCTTGAATAGTCTCCGATGCGGCAGGAACATTCCCTTCCTATACACATCCCCCTTGAGCAAACTCCTGTGTAGGTGAAACATCACACATAACCTCATTTGTGACATCATCTACACCCTTGTCCAGGGAAAGCCCCTTAGAAGAGGTTGCACCATATTTAGAACACAGCAGGGTGCACTATTGGAATTTGAGGTATTTGCGACGGGATCCCGACACAAATAGCCCGTTGCAGAAATCATCATCGCAAATAGTATTTTTTTGCGATGGGGAACTGCACCGTCGCAAATAAGTCTCAAATTATATACATTATATATAAATAAACATTTTGCAACATGCCTTTGGTCCCGTCATAAATACTTTTTAAAAATAAAATTTTAAAATATTTGCGACAGGATCCCATCGCAACAGGTGTCACGACCCGACCCAACGGGGCTCGAGCCGCGACTCCCAAAGCCCGCCTCCAATAGGCCAGGGGCTGGCGACCAACGCCGAGTAGGCTATCACACACATGGGAGGCATTAGCCTAAGGTACCTGTACACACGCACCCACAAACACCTCCATGCAACAGTGCAGAGATAAAGAAGTTGAAAAGTAAATGCATGCATATAATCTATCCCAAACCAGAGTGCAACAACAAAAGTAAAAAGGGAAAAACAGGTCCCACCAAAGAAAACTACAAAGCACGTACAACCTGCTCTGAAGAAGGGGAACGCTGCCACAAACACCCGCCAGAAAGATCCCTCGGCACAGCTCCGGTAGACATCCCGGTCCACTCGCTCACTAAGCTCCGCCTGCTCCGGGTCCTCCTGGGACTCCGTCAAAAGGCCTGTGGTCTGCAAAAGACACAAACATGTGCGGGAAAAGCCCGTGTAGGGGTGAGTATAAACATACTCAGTAGGCACCCCAAAAACCCAAAACCCAAGGGAGCAACTGAAAGGCAACAGTCCGCTCAACCTAGCCAGAGGGAACCCAGACGGGAGAGAAACTCCATCTCGTGACCATCCTCGGCTAAACACAACTAGTCAGCTCAGCTCAGGTGTATGCCCATACATACACCTTGAACAATCCAGATATACTCAGCTCACGCCACAAAGCCACAAGAGGTACCAAACTCATCACCAGCAACTGTCCCAACCAGGAGAGTACACCCCATGATCACTGTCATACTAGATGACACTCATCCAAGAGATACACACCATCGGGTCCCAAACAACATCTCAAACACTCACCCGAGAGTCCACGCTCGTCGGATAACATCACTGAGGAAACCTCGCTGAAATAACATAACCACCAAACTCCTCGGATAGGGGATCACCTCTAGGGTCCGCTAGGGGATACCAAGACCCACTCCGGTATACGTAGCTCACAGATAGGGGATCACTCCCAGGGTCTGCTGGGGGATACCACGACCCGATCTGGCATACGTAGTTCTCACAGATAGGGGATCACACCCAGGATCTGCCTGGGGATACCACAACCCGATCTGGTGCTCGACAGAAACTCCACACTCAGATAGAGGATCATCATCCATATAAAGATGGTCACGACAATACTGGAACCCTATCTGGTACAACTCGTGATGTAGGGGATCGAACCGACGATGCCGCAACCCTACCGAAACCACGCGGTGAGCAGGGGATCGCATAACCAACGATACCGTAACCCTAATATAAAACACATGCTGAGTAGGGGATCGTATACCCGACGATACCGTAACCCTACTATAAACCACATGCTGAGTAGGGGGTCGTATACCCGACGATGCCACAACCCTACTGAGCACGACCCACCGCGTAGGGGATCATATTTCCGATGATTCCACAAACCCTACGGGGTTAACCTGCTAGATAGGGGATCACCGCCCGTAAATAAGCGGTCACAGCGATACCGAGAACCCGATCTAGGGTAAAGATGCCAGAGGATCCACTCCGGGCCCACCGGAGGGATACCACAACTCTAACAGTTTAAACATCCCATCGAGAGGATCATAAACCCATACGAAGGTTGTGATGGCACACGAACCGTCGTAGGAACGAACCAAGGGAGAACCCTCAACCACTACTGGTCCAAACATCGCTAACCCGACCGACCTGCCACAACGCCACACCGCGCACCTCCTAGTCCAAAACCGAGGCCACCATCGCGTTCCACGCGGAAAAACATGCAGGATAGGCTGTTTACTCGCCTGAAACAGAGCACCGGTGAAAAAGGCAATATTCACCATAGCTAGCTCGTGCGGGGCCAACACAACGATCCCAAAACTCATCGAGCGGATCATACCACGACGATCCCCTCGGAAAAACAAGCGGAATCGACTACTCGCTCGTCCAAAACGGACACCCGGTGAAAGAGGTACTATTCACCGAAGGCCAGCTCGGGTGGGGCCCACGCCTGGATTCTGAAACTCATCGAACGGATCAACCATTGCGATCCCCTCGGAAAAACACACAGGATCGACTATTCATCCGCCAAAATCGGACTCCTGGTGCAAAGGTTGCGTTTCTACGCAAACGCCAGAACCCGGCCTCGTGGGGCCCACACCCCATTCTCAGTCCCAACACCCGGAAACCATCTCAAAAAGTCCGTCGTACCATCAGGGTCTCAACCCCACTGACGGCACGTCAATCGGACGCTTCGGGTAGAAGTTACAACGACCCGAAATCGTAAAATAATAAAATAATATTATTTTGTACGACGTTTCTAACTCCCGGGCCATGACCCCGAACCCTTAAACTCTCAAAGTGAGTTCAAAAGGTCCGTCTCGACGCAAGGAGCGTGTCGCCGCAAACGGCACACAAATTGGAGTTACGGTTTGCGAGTTACGGGGGTTTAAAGAACCCCCGGAAAATCCTGGCCGGACCACCGCCAGCCTTGCCGGAAACCACCGCACCGCCGCCGGATTCTGCCGCGCTGCCGCCGCCGTCGCCGGAAACCGCCGCGCCGCCGCCGCTCCTCACCGGATTCCGCCATGGCTGCCACCGGAATCCAGGATTTCCGCCGGAAAACTTCCGGGGACCCCCGGGAGCACCAAGGTGCTCCAAAATCAGATCCGAAACATGTTTCGGAAACCTCGGGACCCAAACCATACAAATATTATGAAATTTTGAAGAAAAACAACACAAAAACAGGATCCGTGATTTTCGAAATGTAAAACGCCTACCTCACGGGCGAAACGCCGACGATCTGCGCTCCAAAGCTTCCGTTGCACGATCCTGGAACGCCCGCCGTCGAAATCTGAGCTCGACGGCACCTTGATCGCGTGATTCGGCCGCCGATTCGCCGTTGAAAGGGGAGGAGGAGGAGGAGGAACTCCTCTACGTTTCACACGTCCAACAATGGGGGGGGGGAGATATTTGTTTCCAACAAATATCTGCTTATCTTCCCGGCCCGACACGCCCCTGACTCCGCACCAGATGCGAACCAGGATAAGGTCACCACTAGGGTAAACGCGCCGTTCTGAACGCAACGGTAGACTCGGATTTGCGATCCGAGACTCCGTTCAGGAGTTATTCGAGCCGGCGCTCGCACACTAACTTTGCCACTTATTCACGGAAACGCCCCTGGTGGCGTTTCTCACCGCAGGCCCGCGTCCGCAAAGTTTACACCTCGCCTAGGGTAAACGGCACGTTCTGGACGCAACTGTACCCTCATATTCCCATTCTGGGCTACCGTTTAGGAGATATCACACCCCCGCCACGTGCATAGTATAAAAATACTTAATATTTTTATAAAATTAATTCCGGGCACACCGGGACTCGGAATCGCACGCCGTCTTCGCGCCTAGCTCTGGAATTATTCGTAGAAATATTCCAAAGTCTGACAGGGCCAAAAACCCGAGTCGCTACATCCTACCCCCTTAGAACTTTTCATCCCCGAAAAGCCCTAAGAACAAGGAAAGCGACTGGACTCTCAACTGGGTCTCACACACCAGCGAGCTCGCCAACAAACACCCACAGAGGGTCTTATCAACGCCCTGAACAAAACTCGAGTAAGCAACAAAAGGAAAGAGTACCGCGAAACAGTGTCTAACAAACTACTGCAGTAAGTCGAAAAGACACAAGGCGTACCTCTATCCATCCGCGGGGCCTCTGGGTCGACTGCCTCCAGAGCATGCAGCTGTCCTCGCCCTCGGCCACCAGCTCCCTGCGCTTGGCGTGGACCACCTGGGGGTGGGGGTTGTGGAAACTAGTACTGCCTACCACCGCCTCCCGCTGCACCAGCTCCGCCGCCACGTCCGCCGCCTAGCGGACCTCCTTGCTCGAGACGCTGCCTCTGCCAAGGCGGTCCATCGACCGGCTCCCTCTCAACAGCACGTCGGGTCGGAAAATCTCTAGCAAGATGTCCCTGACCATCGCAAGCGTAACACCGCCTCTCCTGCGACTGACCAAAACTGGCCTACGAGCCCTGTGATCCCTGAGGCTCAGATCCTCCATCCTGGGGTCGCCTCCTGAAACGTCGGCCACGTCCAGACCCCTGAGTCTGTCGTCGGCTACCAGATGCCGATCCTACCGACGAAGTCTCGGCTCTCGAGTGCCCAACACTAACAGGGAGAAACTGCTCAGCCAGTAAACTCTCCACCACCAACGCTCGCTCCAGCACTCCAGCATAGGTGGGCAGGCACAAGGAAACCACACCTGCTCGGATGTCCCTGTGTAATCCCTTCTCGAAGGTCCGAGCCCTAAAGAACGGGTCTCAAACCATATCTAGGGAGTAGCGCGACAGGTCTGTAAACCGCGCTGAGTACTCCGACACAATCATGCTCTCCTGTCGAAGCTGCAGAAGCTCCTGGATCCGTACTGACCTCAGCGTCACCGGATAGAACTCTTCCCCGAAGATCCGCTCAAACTCTGCCCACGTGAGCGTCTCCTCATCATGGGACTGCGTCACCAAACTCCACCATCTCCCGGCCAAACCATGCAGAAGGCTCGCCGCTAGGACCACCATCTGATCAGGAGGTGTCCTCACTAGGCGGAAAACTCGAGTGACTGCCTCGAGCCAGTCATCAGTTGCCTGGGGGTCTGGATCACCCCTAAACCTCAGAGGTCGCTGCCTCTGGAACTCGTGCAGTGCACTCAGCCTGCGTGCAACCTCATCCTGCACTGTCGGCACAACGAGCTGCTCGACAGGTGGTGGCTCAACTGGCAGACCACCTGGAGGTGCAACCTCAGAACCCGCGCCCTGCTCCACAGCCACTACACGGGGCGGGTCATCAGCACAATCCTGTTGCAGAACCCTCCCTGGCTGTCTTCGTGGAGGCATCCTGAAATACATTCAAGACACACCACAGTCAAAGAGTATATCTGGAGAGATGAATCAAGAAGGACAAGGAAAAAGAAAAAACCCAGTCCTATATGATGCATGTACCATTATGTCCCCGCGACCAGTGTACGAATGTCCCGAGTCGAAAGGCAGGTTGTCAGAGTCCTGGTGTATGGATACGTCGGCCGCCGCACCAACACTGGAGTCCCTGGCCTGAAAGCTGAACTTGAAACATCCTAACACTACCGCTATACAACCCAAACCAAGCTCATAGCTAGACCAGCTATGCTCTGAGATCCCAAATGTGGAACCTCCTTTGATACCACTCTGTCATGACCCGACCCAATGGGGCTCGAGCCGCGACTCCCCAAGCCCGCCTCCAATAGGCCAGGGGCTGGC
Source organism: Viscum album (assembly GCA_963277665.1). Taxonomy (NCBI): domain Eukaryota; kingdom Viridiplantae; phylum Streptophyta; class Magnoliopsida; order Santalales; family Viscaceae; genus Viscum; species Viscum album. The sequence goes on along the minus strand of OY728134.1, from coordinate 1,424,322,616 downwards.
GACCAGCACCGAGTAGGCTATCACACACATGGGAGGCATTAGCCTAAGGTACCTATACACACGCACCCACAAACACCTCCATGCAACAGTGCAGAGATAAAGAAACTGAAAAGTAAATGCATGCATACAATCTATCCCAAACCAGAGTGCAACAGAAAAAGTACAAAGGGCAAAACAAGGCCCACCAAAGAAAACTACAAAGCACGTCCAACCTGCTCTGAAGAAGGGGAACGATACCACAAACACCCGCCGGAAAGATCCCTCGGCACAGCTCTGGTAGACACCCCGGTCCACTCACTCACTAAGCTCCGCCTGCTCCGGGTCCTCCTGGGACTCCGTCAAAAGGCCTGTGGTCTGCACAAGACACAAACATGTGCGGGCAAAGCCCGTGTAAGGGTGAGTATAAACATATTCAGTAGGCACCCCAAAAACCCAAAACCCAAGGGAGCAACTGAAAGGAAACAGTCCGCTCAACCCAGCCAGAGGGAACCCAGACGAGAGAGAAACTCCATCTCATGACCATCCTCGGCTAAACACAACTAGTCAGCTCAGCTCAGGTGTATGCCCATACATACACCTTGAACAATCCAGATATACTCAGCTCACGCCACAAAGCCACAAGAGGTACCGACCTCATCAACAGCAACTGTCCCAACCAGGAGAGTACACCCCATGATCACTATCATACTAGATGACACTCATTCGAGAGATACACTCCATCGGGTCCCAAACAACATCTCAAACGCTCACCCGAGAGTCCACGCTCGTCGGATAACATCACTGAGGAAACCTCGCTGAAACAACATAACCACTAAACTCCTCAGATAGGGGATCACCGCTAGGGTCCACTAGGGGATACCAAGACCCACTCCGGTATACGTAGCTCACAGATAGGGGATCACTCCCAGGGTCCGCTGGGGGATACCACGACCCAATCTGGCATACGTAGTTCTCACAGATAGGGGATCACACCCAGGATCCGCTGGGGGATACCACAACCCGATCTGGTGCTCGACAGAATCTCCACACTCAGATAGAGGATCATCGTCCATAAAAAGATGGTCACGATGATACCGGAACCCTATCTGGTACAACTCGTGATGTAGGGGATCGAACCGACGATGCTGCAACCCTACCGAAACCACGCGCTGAGTAGGGGATCGCATAACCAATGATACCGTAACCCTACTATAAACCACATGCTGAGTAGGGGATCGTATACCCTGACGATACCATAACCCTACTATAAACCACATGTTGAGTAGGGGATCGTATACCCGACGATGCCACAACCCTACTGAGCACAGCCCACCACGTAGGGGATCATATTTCCGATGATTCCACAAACCCTACGGGGTTAACCTGCTAGATAGGGGATCGCCGCCCGTAAATAAGCGGTCACAGCGATACCGAGAACCTGATTTAGGGTAAAGATGCTAGAGGATCCACTCCGGGCCCACCGGAGGGATACCACAACTCTAATAGTTTAAACATCCCATCGAGAGGATCACAAACCCATACGAAGGTTGTGATGCCACACGAACCCTCGTAGGAACGAACTAAGGGAGAACCCTCAACCACTACAGGTCCAAACGTCGCTAACCCGAGCGACCCGCCACAACGCCACACTGCGCACCTCCTAGGCCAAAACCGAGGCCACCATCGCGTTCCATGCGGAAAAACACGCAGGATAGGCTGTTTACTCGCCCGAAACGGAGCACCGGTGAAAAAGGCAATATTCACCGTAGCTAGCTCGTGCGGGGCCCACACAACGATCCCAAAACTCATCGAGCGGAGCATACCACGACGATCACCTCGAAAAAACAAGCGGAATCGACTACTCGCTCGTCCAAAACGGACACCCGGTGAAAAAGGTACTATTCACTGAAGGCCAGCTCAGGTGGGGCCCACGCCTGGATTCCGAAACTCATCGAACGGATCGCACCATTGCGATCCCCTCAGAAAAACACACAGGATCGACTATTCATCCGCCAAAATCGGACTCCTGGTGCAAAAGTTGTGTTTCTCCGCAAACGCCAAAACCCGGCCTCGTGGGGCTCGCACCCCGTTCTCAGTCCCAACACCTAGAAACCATCTCAAAAAGTCCGTCGTACCATCAGGGTCTCAACCCCACTGACGGCACGTCAATCGGACGCTCCGGGTAGAAGTTACAACGACCCGAAGTCGTAAAATAATAAAATAATATTATTTTATACGACGTTTATAACTCTCGGGCCACGATCCCGAACCCTTAAACTCTCAAAGTGAGCTCAAAAGGTCCGTCTCGACGCAAGGAGCGTGTCATCGCAAACGGCTCGCAAATTGGAGTTACGGTTTGCGAGTTACGGGGGTTTAAAGAACCCCCAGAAAATCCTGGCCGGACCACCGCCAGCCTCGCCAGAAACCACCGTGCCGCCGCCGGATTCCGCCGCGCCGCCGCCGCCGCCGCCGGAAACCGCCGCGCCGCCGCCGCACCTCACCGGATTCTGCCATGGCCGCCACTGGAATCCGGGATTTCCGCCGGAAAACTTCTGGGGACCCCCGGGAGCACCCCGGTGCTCCAAAATCAGATCCGAAACATGTTTCGGAAACCTCGGGACCCAAACTATACAAATCTTATAAAATTTAAAAAAAAACAACACAAAAACAGGATCTGGGATTTTCAAAACGTAAAACGCCTACCTCACGGGTGAAACGCCGACGATCCGCGCTCCAAAGCTTCCGTTGCACGATCCTGGAACGCCCGCCGTTGAAATCTGAGCTCGACGGCACCTTGATCGCGTGATTCGGCCACCGATTCGCCGTCGAAAGGGGAGGAGGAGGAGGAGGAACTCCTCTACGTTTCACATGTCCAACAATGGGGGGGGGGGAGATATTTGTTTCCAAGAAATATCTGCTTATCTCCCCGGCCCGACACGCCCCCGACCCCGCACCAGATGCAAACCAGGATAAGGTCACCCCTAGGGTAAACACGCCGTTCTTAACGCAACGGTGGACTCAGATTTGCGATCCGAGACTCCGTTCAGGAGTTATTCGAGCCGACGCTCGCACACTAACTTTGCCACTTATTCACAGAAACGCCCTTGGTGGCGTTTCTCACCGCAGGCCCGCGCCCATAAAGTTTACACCTCGCCTAGGGTAAACGACACGTTCCGGACGCAACTGTACCCTCACATTCCCATTCTGAGCTACCTTTTAGGAGATATCACACCCCCACCACGTGCATAGTATAAAAATACTTAATATTTTTATAAAATTAATTCCGGGCACACCGGGCCTCGGAATCGCACGCCGTGTTTGCGCTTAGCTCTGTAATTATTCGTAGAAATATTTCAAAGTCTGACATAGCCAAAAACCCGAGTCGCTACAACAGGTCCCATCACAAATACTAAAAAAGTAAAAAAAATATATTTAATAAAATTATGATTGATGAAAAAATAATATTAATATTATTAAAATAATAAAAAATAAAAAATATTAAAATTCTCAATATTCACAAAAATATATATTAAAAAATCAAAAAATATTATTATTATTATTATTAGTAAAGTAAACAAACATTAAAAAATATAATACTAAAAAAATATTTTTAATAAAATTATGATTAATGAAAAAATAATAATAATATTATTAAAATAATAAAAAAATAAAAAATATTAAAATTCTCAATATTCACAAAAAAATATAAAAAAAGCATAAAATATTATTATTATTATTATTAGTAAATTAAACAAACATTAAAAAATATAATACTAATAATAAAGAATAAAATAATAAAAATAAATAAATAAATAAATTATACAGTATTTGCACCAATATAAAAGACAGAAACTGTAAATAGTTATTATTATTACTAATTATTACTAATTATAACTAATTATAATTAATTATTACTAATTATTACTATTTAGTACTAATTAATAGTAATTAATACTAATTATTACTAATAATTAGTAATTATTACTAATTATTACTAATTATTACTAATAATTACTAATTAATACTAATTATTACTAATTATTACTATTTAATACTAATTATAACTATTTATTACTAATTATTATTAATTATTACCAATTATTACCAATTATTACTAATTATTACTAATTATTACCAATTATTACTAATTATTACTAATTATTACTAATTATTACTAATTATTACTAATTATTACTATTTATTACTATTTATTACTAATTATTACTAATTATTACTAATTATTACTAATTATTACTAATTATTACTAATTATTACTAATTATTACTAATTATTCCTATTTATTACTAATTATTCCTATTTATTACTAATTATTTATATTTATTACTAATTATTCTTAAGTATTACTAATTATTCCAATTTATTCCAATTTATTCTTATTTATTCCTATATAGTACTATTTATTCCTATCTATTACTATTTATTCCTAATTATATCTAATTATTGCTATTTATTGCTATTTATTACTATTTATTGCTATTTATTACTATTTATTACTAATTATTCAAATTTATTACTAATTATTCCTATTTATTACTAATTATTCCTATTTATTACTAATTATCCCTATTTATTACTAATTATTCATATTTATTACTATTTATTCCTAATTATTACTATTTATTAGTAATTATTACTATTTATTACTAATTATTACTATTTATTACTATTTATTACCATTTATTACTACTTATTACTACTTATTACTATTTATTACTAATTATTACTATTTTTTCCTAATTATTACTATTTACCGCTAATTATTACTAATTAGCCCTAATTATTACTAATTAGTGTTAATTACTGTTAATAACTCCAAATTATAGCTACTGATTTCTAATTACCGCTAATTATTTATATACAATACTAATTATCGTTAATAATTATTACTAATTATTAAGAATTAGTACTAATAATTTCAATTTATTATTACAAATAAATACTGATAACAAAACAATTTAAATCTAATTTAATTACAACTAATCAACAATAATTAAAATTAACGTAAAAAATGAAATAAATACTAAATTAAATAAAATATAAATACCTTTAAACTTGATCTCCTATTGATGTAGATGGCTTTACAACTTCTTCGTAAAAAAAAACCAACTCAATGAAATTTTCACTCTAAAAATAGAGTTCAGAGAGAGAGAAAGTGAGAATTGAAGGAAAGAGTAGAAAAAACGGATGGGGGTATATATATGTTAGATTAGTTGCGATGAGACTATTTGCAATGGGTCCCGTCGCAAATACCTTCGCCAACATTAATTACTGTCGGTAGTTAAAAGTGTATTTGCGACGGGACCCGTCGCAAATAGTTGCTTGCCGACATACTTTTTGCGACGGGACAACATCCCGTCACAAAAACCTATTTACCGCCGTCGGGTATTTGTGATGGGACCCGTTGCAAATACCCTCCTACCAACGCACTATTTACAACAGGGGAATCCCCCCGTCGCAAACAACCTTTATGCGATTTGGGGTGCAAACTGCACCTAAATTTTTGCGACGAGACCCCAAATCCCGTCGCAAATAACCAATTATTTGCGACGGGTTGAATCCCCCGTTGCAAATAACCTCTGGGACAGACTATTTGTGACAAGAATTAATCCCGTCGCAAATAGTCCGTCGCAAAAAACTATTTTTCCCGTAGTGGTGGAATTTTTACGGTTCCTATATCCTGCATTCTCAAGACCTTCAAGATTGAGAAGGTCAAAGTTAGGTGTGTTAATGGAGTCTAACATAGAAAAGAAATTCATGTTAATTGTGCCACGCCCCAACGACATCACATTAGAAGATGTCGTTGGAGCACCATCACTATCACTTTGGAATCCATTCAGAGTCACAGCATGAGCCTGCTGTAACCCCACCCCATCCGGCTTGTCCACCTGGAAAACAGGTTGTGCCCCAGCCTAAAGAGAAGGCTGCACTACAACCTGGGCAGCAGGCTGCACATCATCAGCTTGCGCCCCAAAAGCCTGCTGCATATCATCAGCAACATGTCCAACAGCAGACCCAACCCCATCCGATTTGGCCACCTGAGAAGAATGCGCCACAGCTTGGACAACAAGATGCACATCACCCAGGGAAGGTTGCGCCACCTAGACAACAAGCTGTGATTCAAGCTAAACAGTAGGGCACAAACTACCCAGAATAGAAGGAGCACCATGCCCATCCCTGAACACCACAACACTACTATCCCTGGCCATTAAAATCTCACAACTCCGATCAGCCAACACAATCGAGGGAACTCTCGATTTCATAGGCAGCACCATCTAGAATCCATCATCATCATCAAACACCTTCATCTTACCCTTGTGAGCAGAAACCACCGCTACCTGACCCATCTCCAAATTAACTTCCTCTTGAATAGAAGCCTCCTGATCAGAGTCATGATCAACCATGTCAGCCTAGGATTTCTTTGAACCAACAACACCCCCAGATCAACCATCAGCAACAACCGTGGGGGGGGGGGGCATCTCCAACAGCAGCTGTGTGCTGAGAAGAGCAAACCTGCACAGGATCCCCATCAATAGGGACCTCAAACATGCCTTTTTTAAGGGCATCGACAAAGGAGGAAGAGTCCTTCCTAAAGACCATATTACCTTTCATTCCATCACATGATCGTACTCTCCTATATAGATTAGTAGAGTGCCCTATCAATTTGCAACTAGAACATTAAAGATTCCTTCTACATTGATCAAGGGAATGACTAATACAAAGACAAGAGTCACAAAAGCTAGGAATCCATTCATATTGAATTGGGAGTTCATGCTTAAAATCACCCACAACAAGAAACACAACGTCAATGAGTTTATGAGCTAAATCAATATCCACAATCACATGAACAAAGTGACCAAATCTAGAACGTTTTATTTCCTTATCAACCTTAACAGGGGACCCCACAACAGAGGACACTTCCCATAGAATTTTTGGATTCCAGAAGAACCAGCTGAGACCCCTAACTCTAATCCACATTTGCGTAGAGGAATTTTAAGAGCAGATGGGTCTAATAAAGGATCCCACTGTTGAAATACAATAAAACCTGGTTTTAAAGGGATCATAACAAAACCGTAGGAAAAACATTGAAGTTCCTTCAATGGAAAACAATATGGAATTTACCTTTCCCAAGGGATATCAACCACCATTCACTGAAACCCCATCTTTGAATCAGTCAATCTTTGACATCAGCAAAAGACAATGGAGAATCCCTCCGCGAGCCCAAAATTCAAGCCAAAAGTGAGAAACGACACTCTTCAAGACGATCCTCAAGGATTTGCGGATTAGCCTCTAAATATTCTATGAACCCATTTTTGGTTATGTGATTATGCAAGGAATCTGAAGTCTATGAGAGATTATAGAAAAACCTATATCACGAAGCAATAGATTTCAAGCGATCGAGTATTACCTTAGGGTTCCGCACATCCCTCAAACCTGCATCGCCATGAATAGACAAAACCCAAACACCCTTATCAACCTTCACCAGAGTAACAAAGACATCCCTCGGATCAAAATAGCCATCGAGTGGATCTTCCATAATCCAAGTCAAGTTTGATCCCCAAATTGCCGAGAAGTCGCCACACCGAGAGCCCACATTTCATCCCTTCAATCAATATATTTTCTTCATTGTATAATATGATACATTATAAATGATAGATAAGAAATTGTTGGAGCGGTTTCAATGTAAATTTTCACTTCTATTATCATCAAAATTGAGAGCGGGCTATCAGTAGCACAATCTATTCCAGTGTATGTTATGTCCATGTTTAATCTGCCAAACTAGCTAGTTGAATTTCTTTATTCTTTTTTATGGAAATTTTTAGTCGGACCAAGCAAAAGGGTATAATAAAATGCATTGGTTTTTATGAGATAATCAATATGTATCTAAATATCTTGTGGAATCAGATTTATACATATAAGGAAATTGAATAATGCTTTTCCTTCTATACAGGGCTAGTGGCTCATTCAAAATCATTATTATTCATTTTTCTTTTGTTTTATTATGCCAAATTACTTCCCAATATCTTATTTACTAAATGATAAAGTGGGTTTCATGCCTTGATATTCTTGGAGTTTTTGTGGAGTGAGATGAAAACATAATAAAGGATCTAGAAGTTTCATGAAAGTATTCTTAAATATATGTTCCATAGATATATGAAATCATTTGAGGGACACAAATCATAATTGATATAATCGGTGGAGACTCGGAGGACTTTGAGGCACATTCTCATGATGTGCTCCCTTGGTAATATCCAGTAGAAACCATTATGAGAATAAAACCCATTAGTAGAAAATCCACATTTATATGTGTTATTAGATGTTCCTATCTATGGAAATGTGTATTTATCCTTAGACATTAAGATTATTATTAATGAGTGTTAAAATTCATGTACTTTGACGTATTGATGAAAACCTTGACAACATATGTTTGCGGTGAGGTAGGATACATTAGGTGCATCACGAGTAATATTTCATTAATGAATAATGAGAGAAAGTATTTTCCCCTTATATTCTTTAATAAAATTTGATATCTTATGATCTTTGATGGAAATGAAATAGCCTAAATAAATCCATGTCCATTGAGTTCTATAGGAATGTTCAATTTCCAGAAAGTTAAAGAAAGAGGCATTGAACACATAGGTTGATGACACCAACATGAAACTTGATTGATTAGAGATATCATGATAAAGAGATTATAGTACACAGTAAGTGCTCGTATGAGGTATTATGTCATTGTTACATTAACTTCTTTCTCTATTGGTGCCTTGATATGTTTCTAGACATTAAACATGAACTATAGGCTGCTTTGCCTAATGCCCCTGAGAAAGAGTCATAGAGGGACAAACTCTAAGAGTATCCAAAATCTCAGTTAAATAATATATTATTATTTATTATTTAATAAGTTCAATAAATATTATTCCTGCATGTGGTTTAATATTCATGTTTTCTAGATCGCATATAATTTGTCACCAAATATTCGAGAGAATATTATTTGAGCGGAATATTTATTAAATATTTATTGGGTGTTTAATGATTATAATATTTATTTATTTATTGGAGAATAATGTAGTGATATTTATTTATTAAATTAATAGTCATTATTCAAGGCCTAATAAATATTATATAGGAATGGATGACTGAGTTTATTGGTCCGATGGGAAATAATATATATTGAATATTATTTTAATAAATAACATTTAATTTAATTTGAGCATATAGCGCATGTCATGAAATAATAATAATAATACTATTATAGACATGGGGTTCCACAGGGATTAAATAAATAATAAATGGAACTTTTGAAATTATATATTCTAACCATAGCGGTATATAAAGCTAATTATATTATTTTTTAACAGAGCCAATTCATTTGTGTTGTGCACAATGACATCCGAAGAGAATCCTCTCAAGACCTAGAGAGACCCCTCTTCCAAAATGCACTCAATAATGGTGTGAGATCTTCCTCCACCTTCCACTCTCAAGTCTATAGAGATCAAGGAGAATCCTTTGGAAGTGATTTTCATGGGGTTCAAAGAAGAATGATGAAAATGATAGGATCTACCATGCAAGCATCTGGATATTCCTACAACGATGTTAAGAGATTCATGGAACATGTGTGGATCACTGCTAGAGGGAATATATTATTTGTTCCAACAACACAATGATGGTATTACATAGATCTATTTTCAAATCCATCAATGAAGAAATAATTTCTGACAGGGTAATTCTTTATTTTCTTAAACTAATTATAAATAATATGTGATGATTCGGAACTTTGGTTCTAATGTTTATCCATTAGCTATATTCTTTGATTCAATTTCTTTGATCATGGTGTTTATCATCGTGTAAATATTAGATTAATAATCAATCATGAAAAAAAGAAGTTATGTACTACACATCTGATGCTTCCACCGCGTCTAGAACTAATGAGTGATATCATATGGGTCACATAATTATTCATAGTTGTTTAAAGATCATTATTTCATTTACATATTTTTTATTTAGTTTTCAATTATAGTTTAATTGTTATTTAATTCAAATTGCAATATCTACTTTCTTACATTTTTGTTTCTCATAAATATAATTAAATCAATTAATTTTATGAACAAAATAATTTTGAAAATCTCATATGGATGTGCTGAGGAGTCTGGCTAGATAAATGTATCATGCTCTACATGCTCACTGGTATGGGTCAAGAGAGAGAAGTTTACAGAAGTAAAATGTAATAAATCTTTCATTATACTCCTATCAATTTTGAACCAATTTCATTTGAATAAGAAAAGTGAAAACAGATCATTATAGTTTAATTCAATTATATCATTTAGCTTTCCATGGTTTCCCACCTTTTCAAGTGTAAATACACCACTATTTTGAGTGTTCAAGTCTTCTTCCTAATAAATTGTACAAATTCTAAGCCATCAATATTGTAGGCATCAAATCCTTTATCCTTCCTTAGAGGAACTCAAGACAAAAACTTCAAATCATTTTAAATTTCAACTCGGTCTTCAACATTCGTTATATAAAAAAAATAAAAGGTTTTAATTTTAATATGGACAAAATAACTACACTTTAATAATATGAATACCAGTATATAATTGCACAACGGGTGAACTATTCCACAATATCCTTATTAACAACTTTTGTTAATTCCATCTCATTTCAAGATCCACCACTTAGTAACCTCTTTGTTTGCAATCAAAATTATTCAATAAATGGATCTGTAATAAGACTATCGAGTAATATATATCTATATACTTGTATCAACTTTAATTATGTCAGTATAAATTTTTACCCCTTTCCAATAGGTCATCCAACAATTGGAAATACCTATGACAAGTTTTCAATATGAGAATTATTAGAGATGTCATCTGTATGTACAAAATGATTGAATTTAGTATCAATCCCATCTAAATACCTAGAACATAAGGTCCAACACTCTTCAGCTATGTATCCCATAGACCATGATTTATATTAATTGAATTGAAATCCTTATGATCATTAAGGTGATCCTTCAATTTACCCTTCTCATTAAGTAATGTAAAAAATACATTATCATATATGTTATTCCCAATATGAATTACATCAAGATTATAAAGTATCAAATTAAACTCCTATTAATGAATTTTGAAAAATATAATCTTTTCCTTCTATTATTGTGTTCCAGCTGCTTCAGATACTGTATCTCATACCCTTTTACCATCTTCTTTAAACTGATCACATTTTCTAAATTCTTCAATGACATTCATTAATTGTCCCAAGATTTATGAACTAGATAACACCTGTAGTGGATTTCTCAATTCAATATCTCCATTGAATCATGTCTTGTTAAACCTTAATTTATGAGAATAATCAAGAAATCTATGATGACACATAAAACACCATTTTCATCTATGAGGTAATCATTGATGTTTGAAATCAAAATTACAAATTGGATAAGACAAACCAATATGAGTGTTCCAAACAAATAAATTTCATAGTTCAGGAATTCCACTAATTTTCCACATTAAAGAAACATTCATTTTGAATAGTTTTGTTTGAAGCATCATATGTTCGCACACCGTCATCCTATAATTATCGTACTTCTTTGATTAGAGGTTGAAGGTATACATCAATGTCATTTATAGGAATTTTCTTTCCAAGAATAATCATTGAAATAATGAAATAAGTCTTCTTCATACACATCCATGGAGTTAGAATATATGGGATCAAAACAAATGGACAAATACTATAATTAGTAGTTAATGTACCAAAAGTGTCAAAACCACCAGAAACCAATCCTAAACATACATTAGTAGGATCCAAAGAAAAATATGGATATAATAAATAAAACATATTCCCTGATGTTGAATCTTTTGGATTTCTCATAAATCCATTGTTAATATCCTAATCATGACACTTCATGTTGTATATTATCTTAAACGACATCAATAATAATTGGAAGCGTGGTTTTAGAGGAAATTTACACAATACCTATGTAAGAGTTTTTCTCTTCTATTTCTTACTAGGGTCACATTGATTTATATTCTCATTATTGGCCATTGAATTCCATCTTCTTGTATGTCATCTTATTCATTCTTATTTATCAGAATCTTCTCCCTAGTAAAGCATACAATCATTAGGGAATTCATGTATCTTTGTATAATTAAGTCCATGTTTGTTGATGACTTTATTCATCACATAGAATGATTTCTGGATCTTAGCTTCACTAAATGAATCATGATTAAACTCTAAAATCATATACATTTCATTTTCAGTAATTCCATTGAGACACTTTATATGATACAACATAAGTAGAAAAGAAAACTTTGAATACTTAGCACACCCTTCATACAATTCTTATTGTTCATCTTTGATAAATTAATAAAACTCATTTTTTTTGTGGGACTTCTGAGCAAGATTAACCTACTCAAGATCAACTTAAGGTTCTATTTATCTATTAAAATCATTTACATTATATCCTGTATATCCAAATGCATCATTTATCAAATTTCAAACTGAATTCTCTTCTCACGGGTCACATTGTATTTCACTAATAGTATTGTCATTGTTTTTACTTTCCATAACATTAGATTCACCATTCCAAATCAGAAATACATATTGAGAAAGAAACTATTTCAATATCAAATTATCATATACTTCATTTCTATTCAACCATAACTTGAATTTTCAATCAGGACAAAAACATTTTATTCTACCATCCAGTGATCAGTTTGTAATTGCATAATCTAAAAATTCTTCCAAACCCTTTTTATATTGAGGTGTATTTCAAGGTAAATTAATCCAAGTTTTATCCATTGGTATTTTATTGTCACTATTCTCCTAGTAAATTCATATATAATGATATAAATTGTTAATCAAACAAGTACAATCAAAATTAAACATCACTCAACTTCTTTATTGACTAGGGTATGGTCTTTATTCGGTATAACACAAATTCAACATAAATATGATTCAATCAAACATTAAAAGATCTCTAACATTTTCTAATTTTCATATTATCAATTTTTATTTTATATTTTAAAAAACATGATTGTATCTATAGTTGTATCTTGCTTCGATAATTATAAAAATCAAGATTTTTTAATCTCAAAATAAGAGCGTGACACTGTAATATCTGGTGACATAGTCTCTTTTAGTCTAGATTGAAAATTCTTGAATTCATTATATATAAAATATATTCATGGTAAATTTAAATTCATTTAAAAATAAAGGATAAAAATTATTGAATCACTAGGATGATCAAAATTCCATTGGTAAAAAATCAAGGACAAACCCCAAAGCATCACATCAATCATGAACCACCAAAGAAACTTCATCTAATCTAGTCTCGGGAAGAATAATACCCAAAACTAGTAACCTATAAGAGTTGGTGTCCTAGAACCAACTGGTTTTACTTTGATTACGTGAATATTTAATATATTTAAATATTAAACATATTATTATATATTGTTCATTGTTTTGCATGACTATAGTGTAATAATGTCTTGGAGTATTTCTCACGTTGACAAGGTCATAGCAGTTCCCCGCTATGATGAGAACCTTGAAGTACTACAGAAATATTAATAAATATAGTTCGGTAGTAGGATGGAAATCTATAATGGGACACATAGTATACAGATCATCAGGTGCGAGTACTCGTAAGTAGATGAGACATTCTCTCATGAAGTTTGTACTTGGTAATATCCAAGATGAGAGATTATGAGAACACACCCACCAGTAGGAATTCTGCATGATTTTGTGTCATTAGATATTCCTATCTACAAGCATATGTAATGATCCTTAGACTTTAAGACTATCATTAATACATGTCATGACTCACACACTTTGATTTACTAACAAAAACTGTCACGCAGGCAGTTGACGGGAAGTAGGGTACGTTGGGTGTGTCACGAGTGGCATGTTATTAATGGATAAGTCGAGGAAGGATTTTTCCTATCTATTTATGGAATTTGATATATCGGCCCTTTGATTGAAATAGAACTGTCGCATTAAATACCATGGTTGTGGTGTAACGACAAGTTTATTTCAGGTAGTTAGAGAACAATGTATCAAGCACAAAGGTTGATGAAACTATCATGAAACCTTCTTGATGAGATATTGAGACAAAGGGATTATATTACAAAGTGAGCGTTCATATGTGGATGTCATTGTTTCGACTTTAAGTTCTTTCTCCTGGATGCCTTGACCCATTTCTAGACAGTACTCTTGGACTTTAGGCAATCTCACCTAATGCCAATGAGAAAGAATCCTATAGGGTCACACACTAAGTGTTTTTGGTGGTCTCAGTTAAATTCCATTTGAATTTAATTAATAAATACCATTCTCAAGATATTGGAATAATTTTATTCAAGTTAAAATGATTGCATAAATTAAATAAATATGTATTCACCGGATTGTGGGTAAAATATATTTATTTATTTTATTGAACGTTTAATAAATATTTATTTACTAGTTTTTAAATAGAATATTTATTTAAGAGAATAAATTATTTATTTATTTATTCGGGTGTTCAATAACTGGATGTGGAGTTTGAGCAGACCAAGGATAGTTCGGTAGTAAAATAATTATTTGCAAGATGATGAATATTTATTTAACTAGTTGGCACAAATGAGAGTAATAATAACGCTGCTATTATTTTATGACGTGGAATTTTATTTATTCCGTTTTGCGCAAGTTAGCACACCATAAATAATGACGCGGTATTATTAAAAGCATGGGTTTTCTCTAAAGTTATGAATGTATTTAATTTCTATTATGCTATTAAATTTTGTAACCAAAGCCCCATGTCAATAAATAGACATATACATCTATTGTGTCATGTACTGAACTGCACGCCCGATGAATTGAGAATTGCTGAGCTAAACAATTTCTCTCTCAAATTCTCTTCCTGACCCTCTCAAGAAAGAGAGATGTTTTTCAAGACTTAAGAACAAGAAATCTATAATTACCAAAAAAATACAACCACTTCACTGCACTAGTACCTAGAGAAAGAGAGGTGTAAATCAAAGTCCATTAGAGTATGTGTGGATCACTGCTATAGGGATTCTAGTTTGGATCCTCACAAGTGCAATAGGATAATTCAGAAGGGTCATTCTAGACACTCAAAAACATCAAATAAGAAAATACCGAAGATCCAGGTATCATTTTATTTATGAAATTAATTAAATTAATTATAAACATGATGTGCAAGATATTCTCTAAAGGTTTTGGGCCTATTCCTTCTTTATCTAAATCTTTGATTTTATTCTGTGGAGACTGGCATTCTTCATCATATTGATCCTGGAATAATCATTGATCATGGTACAAATTAATTTTGTGTATCATCCCAACCATGCTTCCACTGCGCTCGGAACCTTCAAGTGGTATTAGAAAGGTTACGCCATAGTTTATAATTATTTAAATATTTTTTTGATGATTTACGGATTTAATAATTTAGTTATTTCAATTCAAGTTAATTGTTCTGAAAATCTAAATCTCGAGATCTATTCCTCCACTTTCATTTCTCATTCACCATACAGAAACAGTCTTTTCTTTTAAATTTTTATTAAAATAAAATAAAGGATCTCATCTGGAGGTGCCAAAGGTTCCTGGTTGTACAACACCAGAACACATAACGTGTATTCGGCGGTACACGTTGTGTAGTCAAGGTTTAATGCACCGGGTCTGGTCCGCCAAACCAAGTCATGTTATTGGAGTTTATCTAAGTCTTAATGACTCTGTTTTTTGACTAGGAACAGCTGGCACATAGTTTCTGGATTACATGCCATGTGGCCCATTGGACATGACGTGTAGTACCTTTTGGTTTGGGTTGGACCGTGTACCCCATACATGGCTTGCCTGGATGGAGAATGTGTAACGCGGATACTACATAGTGTGTGGCCCACTGGACACACCGTGTACTCCAGAGATTTCCAAAGTACACTAACACGCCATATCCCCGAGCGTGTACTTTGGATGGATGCTGAACAATAGTACACGCCATGTAGTTGGAACTACATGTTGTGTACTCATCCAAATTACGCAAATTTATTAATTTTTTTATTATATTATACAAACCCTTGAGACATGTACTATGGTGCAGGCATAAAGATGAGGCACAACATGTGATAAGTGTTTTATATATGTGTTTAAATTAACACATGCGTAATGTTCATTTTTACTCATTGGGTAGTTATGAATAGGAATAAACTGGGTTTCCTCCAAGGTATAAGTTACACACAATGATAATTTTAAATGAATTTATTTGTTTAAAATTATGACGGATGAGAATCTCAAGGAAATTCAAAAAAGGGTTTAAGATAAAAGGTTTGATTAATTAAATATGATAATTAATTGATTTGAGTGTGATTTATATTAAATAATAATGATTAAATAATTGAATGCTAGTTTTATTTATGTGTAAATATCATTGCATTTATGGATGATCATGATATAGAATAGGACCTTTATATGTGGGTGGTTTCATTTAATTTATTTATTTAAATTAAATTTGTTGGTCTATAAGCCTTCTCCTCATTAATATGTAGGGCCTGCGTGCCCCATGTTTCTTTTATGTAAAACCCTGTTTTACCCCTCACCTATGTGTGAGTTTAAAATCATATGTAATGGATGGAACTACCAAGCTAGTGGAGGTGGTTTAAGCTAGATCCGAGATGAAACCAATCCCAGGAGATAAATAGGTGGACAGGTGTAAAGCTGTAAAAACAAACCCAAAAGGTTCAAGGTGTTTCTCCCCTAGGTCAGGGTTAGTTTATCAACTGTTAGATAAACTAACCAATAGAAAATATCATGATCATTCCATTTTATTTATTTTATTTCTGTCAGTTTCATGGTTTATCATTATGGATGTGTTGTGATGATCACATAATTAATGAATTAAACAAGCATGCAGGATGGAACTAAAATAAACCAGGATTAGGTGTAAATATTATCAAGAAATGGTTAATCAATTAAGTAAGTTCCACTTAATATTAACAAGAATGTGATAATGATAATAATAAATTCATGCATAAGAGATAAAATTCCCTCAAATAAAATATTAAGTTAGACCAAGCCTTCTGTTACTTGATTAAGGAAAAAACTCAATAAAATGATGTGTTTGACCAACACTTATTAGGACACTTACTTTTATACAGGAAGACCTTATGAAAGGTTTTGGGTTGACTTAACCATATTAAATCAAGAGGAGTATCCCTTGCTAGACTTTGTGTAATAATGAAGGCAAGAGTTGAGGAAATCCAAAGTTAGGATTTCTCTATTGGGGAGTCCACTAAATAGATCAAGGAGTTTCAAGACCATAGTTGGAAAAGAATTTCCTTCCTAAATACCTTCAAATATCTTGACTAACCCTTGTTGGGGTTATACGAAGGGGAATATGGATCCTTTCAACTAGAATGTCATAATAACTGGGAATTCCATGTTCAATGGTGAGGTCCATTATTACTTGATTAAATAGTGGGATACTTAATAAAATTAATTTATTATTTCTCATAAAATGTAATCAAGGAATTACTAATGATCTTCTCTTTTAATTGTAGAATTAAATGAAAAACTCTTCAACCACACTATCCCTATGATAAATTTTGGATAAATACAACATCCTCACCAGTATTAACTTATAAGAATGGTTTAGATGCCTTCGGGTTATTCTATGCCATGAATGTAAGTCTTATGTGATAGAGTCATCATTACCTAATCCGCCTGCCCAAGAGACGAGTTATGAAGAGTTCTTGGTCTATGAAAAACATATGAATGATGTAATTGATGTTCCATGTTTAATGCTATCATCAATGTCTAGTGTGCTCATGAAGTCTCATGAAAACATGGATGCCTATATCATGCTCGAGAACCTCCGTGGTGTTTACCAGGAGAGAGAAAGACAAGAACAATTTGAGATCTCCAAATAACTCTTTCAGAGTAATCTTGGAGAGGGTGCCCTATCCAAGCCTCATGTAGTCAAGATCATTGGCTACATTGAGTGCTTAAAGGTTCTAGGGTTTAAACTCCCCGAAGAACTGGGTACTGATCTCATTTTTTCATCACTCCCTCATAGCTTCTCTAGCCTTGTTGTTAATTTCCACATGAACAACATCGAGAAGTCATTATCTGATCTTCTTATCCTCATTCTATGAGTGGAAAAATATATGAAGCACTAAAAGCCTTCTGTCCTTATGGTGAATAAGAGGAAAGGAAATGTGAAGAAATTTAAGCCCACAGATTCTTCACGCCCTTACAAGAAAAGTAAGATCAAAGGGGAGACAAGGGAACATGAAGCTGTTTGTTTCGCATGTAGCAAGAAGGGACACTGGAATTAAAACTGCACCCATCCTAAGAAGCAAGGGGAAGATTCAGGTGTGTTTGTTATTGAATGTAATCTATCCGTTTCAATAAAATTGGTATTAGATACAGATTTTGGTTCTCACATATGTATCCAAATATAGGAACCAAGTAAATTTAGGAAGATTGACCAAGGGGAGGTAGATCTACAAGAATCCAATGGAGCCAGGATCACTGCTGTAGCTATCGGGGACTGCCACCTAATGTTT
This sequence comes from Viscum album, assembly GCA_963277665.1. Lineage (NCBI taxonomy): Eukaryota > Viridiplantae > Streptophyta > Magnoliopsida > Santalales > Viscaceae > Viscum > Viscum album. The sequence goes on along the minus strand of OY728134.1, from coordinate 1,424,304,074 downwards.
CCAATTGGGATGATCTTGGTGTTAAAGGGTTGTTATTATTTTTCGTCTATTACTAAAAACATTATATATGTATCTAGATCAGATACAAATGTATTTTTTTTTCAATTTTGGAAATGAATGTTGCTTCTTTTACAAAGATATGATTTTTTTGGTAGGGAACATTTATACAATGGTCTTTACGTGTTGGATTACACAAACCATGTAATGGAAATAAATAAAAAAGATACTTCACAGGAATCATACCACACCCAACTTTGGCATCACTAGCTAGGTCATGTAAACAAGAAACGCTTGACAAAGTTACATCAAGATGGATATTTAGATTCTTTTGAACTAAAACCACTTGGCGTATGTTATGCATGTTTAGATGAAAAAATGACCAAATCCCTATTTAGAGGGAAAGGTGAAAGGGATATTGAGCTTCTTTAATTGGTTCATAACGATATGTGTGGACCATTTCCAATTGAAGTAAAAGGAGGGTACTCATACTTCATAACTTTTACTGATGATTTTAGTAGATATGGATATATCTACTTAATAAGGTATAAGTAGGAATCTTTTGATAAATTCAAAGAATTCAAGAATGAAGTTGAGAACCAACTTAGTAATAAGATTTAGAAAATCCACTCAGAACGAGGTGGAGAATATCTTAATCAAGAATTCATTGATTACTTATAGGAATTTGGGATTCTATCCCAACTCACTCCTCCTTACACGCCCCAGTGGAATGATGTGAGAGAAAGGAGGAACCATACATTTTTGGACATGGTGAGATAAATGATGAGTCATGCGAGTCTTACATTATCATTTTGGGGATATGCATTACAAATAGAGGCACACATACTAAACCAAGTACCAATGAAATCAATAAATTGTATTCTATATGAGTTTTGGAGTGGAATGAAATCCATGCTATTGAATTTACATGTGTGGGGAAGCGATGCATTTGTTAAGGCCTCTTCAGGTAACAAAATTTCACCCCGAGGCACAAAGTGTACCTTTATAGGATACCCCAAGGTAACAAGGGGATATTACCTATACAAACCATAATACAAAAAGTTTATAGTGGCAAGACACACCATACTCCTTGAGAGGGATAACATATCCAAAAGATAGAGTGGGAGTGATATTGACTTCGATGAAGTCGAGGATCAAAGTACACAAGAGTTGGTACACAAATAGATTCCACAAAGCCCCGTGGAAGAAAGAACTGTTCCAGATACACAAGAACATTGTAGGAGTACAAGAGATGTTAGAGAACTAGAACAGTACAGTTTTCTAGTTACTAAGGATGGTGACTCATTATTAGTTGATAATAATGATCCTCTAACCTAAAAGGAAGTAGTAAGTGGCCCAGATGTTGCTAAGTGGCAAGAATCCATTAATTCTGAAATAGATTTCATGTACCAAAACCAAGTCTAGATTTTGGTAGATCCTTTAGTTGATGTAATGCCTATTGGTTGAAAATGGGTATTCAAGAAGAAACTGGACATGGAAGGACAATTTAATACCTATAAGGCATGAATGGTTGCAAAAGGGTTCATGTAGCCTAAAGGCATTGACTACGAAGAAACCTTTTGACGATTTGTAATGTTAGAGTCCATCAGAATTCTATTGGCCAATGCCGCTTACCATGACTATGAGATTTGGAAAATGGATGTAAAAATAACTTTACTTTATGGGAACCTTCAGGAAGATGTCTACATGACACAAACTGAAAGGTTTATGACTCCAAAGTACACTACTACAAATTGGCCCTTTATCAGCGCTAGAAACCAACATTAACAGCGCTAGAAAAGTGCTGTAAATGCCAGTGAAGATAAGGACATCGACAAAGGAGGAAGAGTCCTTCCTAAAGACCCTATTACTTTCCTTTCCATCACCTGATCGTACTCTCCTACACAGATTAGTTGAGTGCCCTATCAATTTGAAACTAGAACATTGAAGATTCCTTCTAAATTGATCATGGGAATGACCAATACAAAGACAAGAGTCACAAAAGCTTGGAAGCCATTCATATTGAATTGGGAGTTCATGATTAAAATCACCCACAAAAAGAAACACAACGTCAATCAGTTTATGAACTAAATCAATCTACACAAGCACACAAACAAAGTGACCAAATCTAGAACATTTTGTTTCCTTATCAACCTTAATAGGGGACCCCACAGCAGAGGACACTTCCCATAGAATTTTTGGATGCCAGAAGAACCAGCTGAGAACCTTAAATCTAATCCACATTTGTGTATAGGAATTTTAAGAGCATATGGGTCTGATAAAGGATCCCACTATTGAAATACAATAAAACCTGGTTTTAAAGGGATCAAACCAAAACCATAGGAAAAACATTGAAGTTCCTTCAATGGAAAACAATATGAAATTTACCTTTCCCAATTGAGATCAACCACCAATCACTGAAACCCCATCTTTGAATCAGTCAATATTTGACATCAGCAAAAGGCAATGGAGAATCCCTCCGCGAGCCCGAAATCTGAGCCAAAAGTGAGAAGCGACACTCTTCAAGACGATCCTCAAGGATTTGTGGATTAGGCTCTACAAATTTTATGAACCCATTTTTGGTTATGTGCTTATGCAAGGACTCTTAAGTCTATGAGAGATTAGAGAAAAACCTATATCACAAAGGAATATATTTAAAGCAATCGAGTATTACCTTAGGGTTCCGCACATCCCTAAAACCCGCATCACCATGAATAGAAAAAACCCAAACACCCTTATCAAAATTCACCAGATGAACAAAGACATCCATCAGATCAAAATATCCATCGAGTGGATCTTCCATAAGCCAAGTCAAGTTCGATCCCCAAATTGCCGAGAAGTCGCCACACCACGAGCCCACATATCATATAACGACCCAAAGTTTCATTAATGGAAATCCCTCTTGATCTAATTAAATGTCTATTTATGTTTATATAAAATGTCAACTTCTTTGATTTTATGTTAGGAATTTTGACCGTTGATAATATAGTCGTTGAACAGTGATCACATGATTAGTATAAATATAGGACTTTAACAAATCCAATTTACTCAGACAAAAGAAGCGATGACCTCATCCAGTAGAATTGCTTCATACGAAGCCCATTTTTCGGATCTCGGAAAATAGGTGGAGTCCTTGGCCTTCGCTCTTGACCAAGCCCAAGCTGAGCTTCATCATGTCAAGCTCGAATGAGATCATCTTTGGGAAAAGTGAAAGTTGATAGAGATTACCACTCAAGCGATGTTATCTAAGCCACCCCAAGAGTCTGTCACCATTGCACACCTTACCCTTAGGTCTTATGTGGCTGTTTTAAGGGGTTATGTAAAAAATCGATAGTACTATGTTCATGTACATTATTTGTTTTGTATATAATAATGTATATACTTTCTTGTCAGTATTGATACATTGTAAATACTTTTTAAAGTACAAATAGTGTTTTTAGTTATTATTTAATTAAGAATTATATTTTATTAAATTAAGGGATTTTTGAATTAAATAATATTTTAACAAAAAAATAATAATATTATTAAATTAATTTTTACTAAATATAACTGATCTTATAATTTTATGAATGCAATTATAATTTTTTATTAAGGTTTGAAAGCCATTTTTGTCAAAACACGTGAATTTTCGATAAATGTCGGTTTTTATTTTAAAAGTGAAAATTAACATATTTAGAAAATTACTTAGATAAAATAAATTTTATATATGGAATCAGGAAATCGAAATTATCCAACGGTGAATTTTTCATAATTTTCTGAGACAGTCAAATTTTTGGGTAAAAATTAAATACCATTTAAATATATAATGTGTTTTATGACATCATAATGACCCAATAGTGATGTAATAAAATAAAATAATCTTTATGTTCGGACAATATATGTTTTAAAATTAAAATAATGTGATTCTGGGTTTGTTTTACTTACTTTTCAAAGCATTAATGGATCCCTCAAGACTTATTAAACACCTTGTATTTTGAAATTGTTTTTCATGGGAGTCTGACTCACCTCCACATAAGCAACCTTATTATTTTAAGAAGTTAGGACTTTGGCCTTATAAAACATTGTTTTCCTATCCCCTTTTCCAAAAACCATGGGCAAAAACCATGGGATGGTTTGTGGTTTGGATTAATTTAATATAAGGGTTCCGAAACCTAAATAATAAAGAATTCCCTCACCTTTCCTATATAAACCCACCCATGATCCCACTTCCTCCTCACTCAAATCCTTTGGAGTTCGTCCAAACTCTACCCTAATCTCTCTAGAATCCTCCCAAGGTGCCCCAAGCTCCCAAGAAGCCTCTCTCAAGCCTCTCTCAGGCCTTTGGAAGCACACTTCCAAGTAAGGGTTTTTTCTTCCTTTCTCATTTTGGTCAATTCTCTTTAAGTTGTTTTTCCCTTTTAATTTCAATTATTAATGTTGGGGTATTGTTTCACACCTCCCTCATACTTCCCTATTTATGTTTGAATTATGGGAGTCCCCTTTCTCTCTCATTAAATGCCTCCCATGTACACCCGTTACTATGCCGAAATTCCGAAAGGAACTTCTCTCTCCTCATTAACATTCAAGCAATACTTTTGTATCATGAATCTAAATTACATTACAATTGTTGGGAAATGTATCTATATTACCTCCTTACTTTCCATTACATTTAAATATGATGAGGAACCCCTTTCTCTCTTATCAACCATTTTTTTTATGAATTCTTATGTCACGCCGTTACACTGCTGAAATCGCACCGATTTTCTAAGCCAATTCCATTGTGTAGTGAATACCAAGCCCATTTCTCCATCAAGGTTATTCACCTTTATGCCCATTTACTTATTGATTATAAATTTTCATGTATGAATTACACATTCCTTTATCTTTGAATAAATGATTATGTTTTATGAATCCGTGTTTTATGATCCATGTGGCACACTTATGCATGAAATGAAATGTTTAAGAAGGGCGGGACCTTATAGCACTCAAATGCATTGGGTAAAGTATAATATCATGATACGTCATGTGCCATGAGTGTTGAATCATGATAATTCAAGTGAAACAAGGGTTTACTCATGCTTTATGTGCAATGAGAATTTACTCATGCTCCATGGGCAATGAGCCTTGGCTCATGCTAATTCCATGTTAAGTGTTGTTGCCACATTTCCATGTTATTATTATCATGATTTATCAAGCCTTTATGTTCATGTTTCACTTATTCTCTATTGATATGACTATTTTCTAACATGTATTGTACTCCTCATGTTATTCCATGTGTACTCCCTTACTGGGCTTTATAGCTCACCCTTTTCTTATGCATGTCCTCAGGTTATCCCATGCAATGCTAAGTATGAGGGAATGTAGTGGTCATGTAAAGGAAGTTTTCAATAAAGATATTTTATTTCATGTTTTAAGTTTTTATGTAATGATCCTAATCCCCAAAGACACTAGACCACTCGATCTTCTATGTTGTATCAAGTGAATATTTATGTAATAAATCATGTTTAAGTTTGTAATAAAAGCAGGGTTGTCATAGTTGGTATCAAAGGATAGGTTTAGTTATTTTTGAGATTAGGATTAGAAAACCCTAGTAAAGTCTTAAAGACAAGAATAAGTATAATAAAAACATACCTAAGTTTTTTTAAGTACTAAGTAAGTGGTTTATCAAACAAATACATCCCTGTCTGAATACGAGCAGGTAGAGGCGGCTCTGGCACAGATGTATCATAGGGGTAAAACCCGAAAACACCTCTTTGAGCTAGACTCGAACGAGAACTGGTGCATGACAACGGGCTTTGATGCACTCTTGGTTACGACACTCCTGGGGGATATGTTTTGATAAAGTCACAATATTAGTATGAACCCTTATTAAGGGACTTAAAAAAATTCCCCTAAGATTATATGTTAGAAAGTAGATCATGAAAAGCCTAGATTGAAGCCTATAGACGCATGAGTTAAGGAAATAAAAGTTTATTTATAAGTCACAAACTTTTGTCTTTGTATTAACATTTATGTGTTACCCCTAACTTTCCTTTTATTCCAGACAATGGATGTTAATAGGAGGACTCGGGCTAACAACCGTTGTAAAGATCAATGTGATGACTGTACTAATAAGATGCCCAATCCAATGGGAGCGGGAATCACAAACTTTGTCACGCTTATCTCTCAGCTAAATCAAGTTTTGAATAGAAACACGGGTCAAGAGTAATGTTCAGCCCCCCTAAGAAAGAAAAAGTCTATATCGAGAGCTTCATGAGACAAAGGCCTCCTACTTTTAGTGGATCATCCGATCCCACGATCGCTGAACAATGGATCAACTCCATTGAAAAGATATTCTCCATAATTCAATGTTCTGAACAAGAGAAGGTTATCCTGGCGGCTTATCATATGGAGGGTGAAGTAGATCAATGGTGGACGTTGATCAAAAATACAAATCCTGAGGAGAAGATTGAGGCGTTGGAATGGAAGTATTTCCGGAAGATGTTTTTCGATAAATATTTTCTGCGCACCCTCTGGATTAAGGTGGAAAGGGACTTCATTTACCTCATGCAAAAAGACGAAGAATCTATTGGATCATATGAGGAAAACTTCACAAGGCTTGCACGATATGATTCTGGCATTTCCGTTACCCATGAATACAATATTGGCTGCTTCTTTGGTGGGCTGAAGCCTAGCCTGCGGAAAGCATTAGCGATCTGTGACTTCGAAAGCTATGAGGAAATTGTCCGATGTGCTCTCAAGTTCGAAATGGTGATCGAGGAATCACTGGGGTATCAAGGTGATAAGAAGCGTAAGGTGGACTTCAATTCTGGTGGTCCGTTGGATAAATCCAACGGTGCTAAGAAGATCCATCACCCATCTTGCCAAAAGTGCGGAAAGAAGCACCCTGGAAATTGACTTAAGGGGACAAGGAAATGCTTCAGGTGTGGAAGAGAAGGGCACCTAGCTATTAACTGTCGGCAAGAAAGACCCGCGGCTGCGATAGAGGAGAGGAACGCTCTTTTTGAACCTCAACGCGTTGTTTAATGCTACAAATGCAAAGAACCAGGGCATTTTTCAAATCACTTCCCTAATCCAAGGGTTTTTGGAGGGAACCAACATCCTCCAAGGTAGCAAGGAAGAGATTTTTCCATCACTTCTACCGAAGTTAACCCCGAAAATGAAGTGGTGATAGGTACGCTAGTTATTCATTCAAGAATAGCGAACGTACTTTTTGATTCAGGTTCTATGCATTCTTTTATATCTCAAAATTTTAGTAGAACAATCCCAGCACCACCACAAATCATGGAAGTTAAGATGTCGGTGAGTACGGAAAATGGGGAAATCATTGCATCCCATGAATATAAGTCCTCCCCTATTTTAATCTGTGGATTGAATTTCCTGGAGAACCTTGTCTGGAATTTGATGCAATTCTTGGCATGGATTGGCTTTCCTTATATAGAGCCAACATAAATTGTCGGGAGAGGGAAATCACACTCCATATGGATAATCGACCCCCGATTCTTTACAAGTGTAAGGAAGAAGATGAATCTCCATTAGCTTCATCATCTCAAGAATGGATATTACTGCCCTATGAGCATGCGTATCTGGCTCAAATGATTGAGTCCAAGGAAGAAACCATCCTTGAAGAAATGCCTATTGTGAGGGAATTCACTGAAGTGTTTCCTGAGGAACTGCCTGGTCTTCCTCCTAGAAGAGATGTTGAATTCTCAATTGAACTTATACCCAGGGCTTTACCAATATCCAAGACTCCATATATAATGACTGTTGTAGAGCTTGAAGAGATGAAGAAACAACTACAGGAGAATCTAGATAAAGGGTTTATACACCCAAGTGCTTCACCATGGGGTGCACCAGTCCTCTTCGTCAAGAAGAAGGATGGGTAAATGCGCCTTTGCATCGATTATCGTGAGCTCAAAAAAATCACAATAAAGAACAAGTATCCTCTCCCATGAATTTATGACTTGTTCGATCAGTTTCGTGGAGCACAATACTTATCCAAGGTTGACTTGCGTTCAGGATATTATCAAGTAAGGGTGAAGAAGGAAGATATCCCCAAGACTGCTTTTCGCACAAGATACGGGCACTATGAATTCATAGTAATGCCTTTAGGACTCACTAATGCTCCAGAAATCTTTATGGACTTAATGAATAGAGTCTTTAGAGATTACGTCTACAAATTTGTGATAGTCTTTATTTATGATATTCTAATATACTCCAAAACCAAGGAGGATCATGAGGAGCATTTAAGAACTGTACTAGAGACGTTGCGCAAGGAGAAGCTCTATGAAAAGTAAAACAAGTGTGAGTTCTGGTTGAAGAAGGTCTCATTCTTAGGCTATATCATCACAAGCAATAGGATATCTGTGGACCCCTACAAAACAGATGAAATTGAGGGATGGCTGAGGCCAACATCGGTAATGGATATCCGTAGATTCTTGGGGTTAGCTGGATATTATCGACAATTTGGGAGAAATTTCTCACGATTGTACAAACCTCTTACCAAGCTAACTCAAAAGGGAGTAAATTTTTCTTGGAGTGATGAATGCAAAGAAAGCTTCAAGGAGTTGAAAAGGAGGCTTATCACTGCGCTCGTGCTCACTTTACCCATAGGTGGGGAACTTTTTGTGGTTTTCAGTGATGCTTCAAAGAAGGGATTAGGCCGTGTGCTGATGCAGAATGATAAAGTGATATCCTATGCCTCAAGGCAGTTGAAAATCTACGAGTGAAACTATCCAACACATGATCTGGAGTTATTGGCGGTGATATTTGCCTTGAAAATCTGGCGGCATTATCTCTATGGGGAGAAATGTGAGATATATACTGACCACAAGAGTCTTAAATATATATTCAAACAAAAAGAGCTTAATATGCTCCAGAGAAGATGGATAGAGCTCATCAAGGATTATGACTGTTCAATACATTACCACCCTGGGAAAGCGAACAAGGTGGCAAATTCCCTAAGTAGAAATGACCCAATGATTCTATCAATGATGAGAATTTAAAAGGATCCAATCTTCTTAGACTTGATGAAGATGGACATGGAAATCATAAATAATAGAACATCATCAATCCTTTCACAAATGATTGCTCAACCATCTCTTTTGGAAAGGTTAAAGGATTCTCAAAAGGATGATGTGGGAATTTAGGAAAAAGTGGAAGCTATCAAAAAAGAGAAATCCTAGGAGTTTAATGTTAATGAAGAATGAATTTTGTGGTTTGGGAAAAGACTATGTGTTCCATCAAGTCCAGAGCTGAAGAAGGAACTTTTGGATGACACACATAGTTCAAATTTCTCTATTCACCCAGGGAGCACAAAGATGTATTGAGATCTCCGAGAAAACTTTTGGTGGGATAATATGAAGAAGGAGATCGCTGAATATACATCAAAGTGCCTGGTGTATCAGAAAGTGAAGGCAGAGAGGCAGATGTCTAAGGGGATGATGAAACCATTTCCCATACCAGAATGGAAATGGGAGAACATCACCATGGAATTTGTCACCGGACTTCCAAGGACATCCAAAGGCAACAATGCCATCTGGGTTGTTGTGGATCGTCTTACAAAGACTAAACACTTCATTGCTATTCGGGATGATTTCTCATTGGATCAACTGGCACAGATATATATCAGGGAAGTGGTAAGGTTGCATGGAGTACCACTATCTATTATGTCTGACTGAGATCCAAGATTTACCTCTATGTTTTGGAAGAGTATTCAACATGATCTAAATACTAAACTGAACTTCATTACGGCCTATCATCCTCAAACTGATGGCCAATCCGAGCAGACTATCCAAACACTTGAGGACATGTTGAGAGCATGCTCAATGGACTTTAAAGGAGGATGGGATCAACATCTTCCTCTGGTTGAGTTCTCTTATAACAATAGTTTCCACTCGAGCATCCAAATGGCACCATATAAAGCCCTGTATGGGAAAAGGTGCAGAACAACGGAGTGTTGGGATGAGGTCGGTGAACGTAAGCTACTTGGACCAAAAATGGTCGAGGAAATGGTGGAGAAGGTGAAAACCATTCAGAAGCATATCAAGGCAACCTAGATTTGATAGAAGAGTTATACAGATAATCGTCGATGAGACCTTGAGTTTAAAGTGGGAGACATGGTGTTTCTATGCATATCTCCGTTGAATAAGGTCATGAGGTTTGGAAAGAAAGGGAAGTTAAGTCCAAGGTACATTGGCCCCTTCGAGATTCTTGATCGTGTTGGGGCTGTGGCCTATCGACTAGCACTTCCACCTACCATGTCCAAAGTGCATGATGTCTTTCATGTATCCCTCTTAAGGAAGTACATACCGGACCCTTCACATGTACTCTCTTCTGAGGTGGTACAATTGAAAGATGATCTTTCTTATGAGGAGAAACCAGTGAAGATATTAGATCGTAGAGAAAAAGTTCTACGAAATAAGACAATGTCCCTCGTCAAGGTGTTGTGGCGAAACCACAAATTTTAAGAAGCGACTTGGGAATTAGAGGAAACGATGAAGCTGAGTTACCCACATCTGTTTTAGTGTGGGAAACGGAAAATTTCGAGGGCGAAATTTCTTAAGGGGGCAATATTATAACGACCCAAAGTTTCATTAATGGAAATACATATTGATCTAATTAGATGTATCTTTATGTTTATATAAAATTTTAACTTCTTTGGTTTTATGTTAGGAATTTTGACCGTTTCTAATATAGACATTGAACAGTGATCACATGATTAGTATAAATATAAGACTTTAACAAATCCAATTTACTCAGACAAAAGAAGCGATGACCTCATCCATTAGAATTGCTCCATACGAAGCCCATTTTTCAGAGCTCGGAAAAGAGGTGGCTTCCTTGGGCTTCGCTCTTGACCAAGCCCAAGCTGAGCTTCATCATGTCAAGCTCGAATGAGATTGTCTATGGGAAAATTGGAAGTTGATAGAGATTACCACTCGAGCGATGTTATCTGAGCCACCCCAAGAGTCTGTCACCATCACACACCTTACCCTTAGGTCTTATGTGGCTGTTTTAAGGGGTTATGTAACAAAACAACAGTACTATGTTCATGTACATTATTTTTTTTGTATATAATAATGTATATACTTTCTTGTCAGTATTGATACATTGTAAATAGTTTTTAAAGTAAAAATAGTGTTTTTAGTTATTATTTAATTAAGAATTCTATTTTATTAAATTAAGGGATTTTTGAATTAAATAATATTTTAATAAAATAATAATAATATTATTAAATTAATTTTTACTAAATATAAATGATATTATAATTTTATGAATGCAATTATATTTTTTTTATTAAGGTTTGAAAGCCATTTTTGTCAAAACACGTGAATTTTCGATAAATGTCGGTTTTTATTTTAAAAGTGAAAATTAACATATTTATAAAATTATTTAGATAAAATAAATCTTATTTCTGGAATCAGGATGTCGAAATTATCCAACAGTGATTTTTTCATAATTTTCTGAGACAGTTAAATTTTTGGGTAAAAATTATATACCATTTAAATATATAATGTGTTTTATGACATCATAATGACCCAATAGAGATGTAATAAAATACTATAAGCTTTATGTTCAGACAATATATGTTTTAACATTAAAATAATGTGATTTTGGGTTTGTTTGACTTACTTTTCAAAGCATTAATGGATCCCTCAAGACTTATTAAGAACCTTGTCTTTTTAAATTGTTTTTCATGGGAGTGTGACTCACCTACACATAAGCAACCTCATTATTTTAAAAAGTTCGGACTTTGGCCTTATAAAATATTTTTTTCCTCTTCCCTTTTCCAAAAACCATGGGAAAAAACCATGGGATCATTTGTGGTTTGGATTAATTTAATATAAGGGGTCCCAAACCTAAATAATAAAGAATTCCCTCACCTTTCCTATATAAACCCACCCAAGATCCCACTTCCTCCTCACTCAAAGCCTTTTGAGTTCGTCCAAAATATGACCTAATATTTCTAGAATCCTCCCAAGGTGCCTCAAGCTCCAAAGAAGTCTTTCTCAAGCCTCTCTTAATCCTTTGGAAGCACACTTCCAAGTAAGGGTTTTTTCTTCCTTTCTCATTTTGGTCAATTTTCTTTAAGTTGTTTTGCCCTTTTAATTTCAATTATGAATGTTGGGGTATGGTTTCACACCTCCCTCATACTTCCCTATTTATGTTTGAATGATGGCATACCCCTTTCTCTCTCATTAAATGCCTCCCATGTACACCCGTTACTATGCCGAAATTCCGAAAGGAACTTCTCTCTCCTCATTAACATTCAAGCAATACTTCTGTATCATGAATCTAAATTCTATTAAAATTGTTGGGACATGTATCTATATGACCTCATTACTGTCCATTACATGTAAATATGATGAGGAACCCCTTTCTCTCTTATCAACCATTTTTTATGAATTCTTATGTCACACCGTTACGCTGCCGAAATCGCACCGATTTTCTAAGCCAATGCCATTGTGTAGTGAATACCATGCCCATTTCTCCATCAAGGGTATTCACCTTTATGCACATTTACTTATTGATTATAAAGTTTCATGTATTAATTCCACATTCCTTTATCTTGGAATAAATGATTATGTTTTATGAATCCATGTTTTATGATCCATGTGGCACACTTATGCATGAAATGAAATGTTTAAGAAGGGTGCGCCCTTATAGCTCCATAATGCATTGGGAAAAGTAAAGTATCATGATACATCATGTGCAATGAGTGTTGACTCATGCTAATTAAAGTGAAACAAGGGTTTACTCGTGCTTTATGTGCAATGAGGATTTACTCATGCTCCATGTGCAATGAGCCTTGGCTCATGCTAATTCCATGTTAAGTGTTGTTGCCACATTTCCTTGTTATGATTATCATGATTTATCAAGACTTTATGTTCATGTTTCTATTATGATTTATTGATATTCCTATTGTCTAACATGTATTCTAATCCTCATGTAATTCTATGTGTACTCCCTTACTGGGCTTTATAGCTCACCCTTTTCTTATGCATGTCCTCAGGTCATCCCATGCAATGCTAAGTACGAAGGAATGTAGTGGTCATGTAAAGGAAGTTTTCAATAAAGATATTTTCTTTCATGTTTTAAGTTTTTATGTAATGATCCTAAGCCCCAAACACACTAAACCTCTCGATCTTCTTTGTTGTATCAAGTGAAGTTTTATGTAATAAATCATGTTTAAGTTTGTAATAAAAGCAGGGTTGTCATATTTCATCCCTTCAATCAATATATTTTCTTCATTGTATAATATGATACATTATAAATGATAGATAAGAAATTGTTGGAGTGGTTTTAATGTAAATTTTCACTTCTATTATCATCAGAATTGAGAGCGGGCTATCAGTAGAACAATCTATTCCAGTGTATGTTATGTCTATATTTAATCTTCCAAACTATCTAGTTGAATTTCTTCATTCTTTTTTATGGAAATTTTTAGTAGGACCAAGAAAAAAGGGTATAATAAAATGCATTGGTTTTTATGAGATAATCAATATGTATCTAAATCTCTTGTGGACTCAGATTTATACATATAAGGAAATTGAATAATTCTTTTCCTACTATACAGGGCTAGTGGCTCATTCAAAATCATTATTATTCATTTTTCTTTTGTTTTATTATGCCAAAGAATTTCCCAATATCTTATTTCCTAAATGATAATGTGGGTTTCATGCCTTGATATTCTTGGATTTTTTGTGGAGTGAGATCAAAACATAATAAAGGATCCAGAAGTGTCATGAAAATATTCTTAAATATATGTTCCATAGCTAGATGAAACCATTTGAGGGACACAAATCATAATGGATATCATCGGTGGAGACTCGGAGGACTTTGAGGCACATTCTCATGATGTAATCCCTTGGTAATATCCAGTAGAAAATATTATGAGAATAAAACCCGTTAGTAAAAAATACACATTTATATGTGTTATTAGATGTTCCTATCTGTGGACATGTGTATTGATCCTTAGACATTAATATTATTATTAATGAGTGTTACAATTCATGTACTTTGACGTATTGATGAAAACCTTGACAATATATGTTTGCGGTGAGGTAGGATACATTAGGTGCATCACGAGTAATATCTCATTAATGAATAATGAGAGAAAGTATTTTCCCCTTCTATTATTTAATAAAATTTGATATCTTAGGATCTTTGATGGAAATGAAATAGCCTAAATAAATCCATGTCCATTGAGTTCTATAGGAATGTTCAATTTCCAGAAAGTTAAATAAAGAGGCATTGATCACATAGGTTGATGACACCAACATGAAACTTTCTTGATTAGAGATATCATGATAAAGGGATTATAGTACACAGTAAGTGCTCGTATGAGGTATTATGTCATTGATATATTTACTTCTTTCTCTATTGGAGCCTTGATATGTTGTTAGACATTAAACTTGAACTATAGGCTGGTTTGCCTAATGCCCCTGAGAAAGATTCCTAGAGGTCCAGACTCTAAGAGTATCCAAAATCTCAGTTAAATAATATATTATTATTTATTATTTAATAAGTTGAATAAATATTATCCCCACATGTGGTTTAATATTCATGTTTTCTAGATCTCATAGAATTTGTCACTAAATATTCGAGAGAATATTATTTGAGTGGAATATTTATTAAATATTTATTGGGTGTTTAGTGATTATAATATTTATTTATTTATTGGGGAATAATGTAGTGATATTTATTTATTAAATTAATAGTCATTATTCAAGGCCTAATAAATATTATATAGGAATGGATGACTGAGTTTATTGGTCTGGTGGGAAATAATATATATTTAATATTAGTTGAATAAATAATATTTAATTTAATTTGAGCGTTTAGCACATGTCATGAAATTATAATAACAATACTATTATAGACATGGGGTTCCATAGGGATTAAATAAATAATAAAGGGAACTTGTGAAATTATATATTCTAACCATAGTGGTATATAAAGGTAATTATATTATTTTTTTAATAGAGCCAATTCATTTTGGTTGTGCACAATGACATCTGAAGAGAATCCTCTCAAGCCCTAGAGAGATCCCTCTTCCAAAATGCACTCAATAATGGCGTGAGATCTTCCTCCACCTTCCACTCTCATGTCTATAGAGATCAAGGAGAATCCTTTGGAAGTGATTTTTAGGGGGGTCAAAGACGAATGACGCAAATGATAGGATCTACCATGCAAACATCTGGATATTCCTACAACAATGTTCAGAGATACATGGAACATGTGTGGATCACTCCTAGAGGGAATCTATTATTGGTTCCAACAACACAACGATGGTATGAAATAGATCTATTGTCAAATCCATCAATGAAGAAATAATTTCTGACAAGGTAATTCTTTATTTTCTTAAACTAATTATAAATAATATGTGATGATCCGAAACTTTGGTTCTAATGTTTATCCATTATCTATATTCTTTGATTCATTTTCTTTGATCATGGTGTTTATCATCATGTAAATATTAGATTAATAATCAATCATAAAAAAAAGAAGTTATGTACTATACATCTGATGCTTCCACCACGTCCAGAACCAACGAGTGATATCATATGGGTCGCATAATTATTTATAGTTTTTTAGAGATCATTATTTGATTTACATATTTTTTATTTAGTTTTCAATTCTAGTTTATTTTTTATTTAATTCAAATTTCAATATCTGCTTTCTTACATTTTTGTTTCTCATAAATATAATTAAATCGATTAATTTTATGAACAGAATAATTTCGAAAATATCATATGAATGTGCTGAGGAGTCTGGATAGATAAATTTATCATGCTCTACATTCTCACTGGTATGGGTCAAGAGAGAGAAGTTTACAGAAGTAAAATGTAATAAATCTTTCATTATACTCATATCAATGTTGAACTACTTTCATTTGGATAATACAAGTGAAAACCAATCATTATAGTTTAATTCAATTATATCATTTAGATTTCCATGGTTTCCCACCTTTTCAAGTGTAAATACACCACTATTTTGAGTGTTCAAGTCTTCTTCATAATAAATTGTACAAATTAGAAGCCATCAGTATTGTAGGCATCAAATCTTTTAGCCTACCTTAGAGGAACTCAAGACAAAAACTTCAAATCATTTGATATTTCAACTCGGTCTTCAATATTCATTATCTACAAAAAAATTAAAAGGTTTTAATTTTAATATGGACAAAATAACTACAATTTAATACTATGAATACCAGTATATAATTTCACAATGGGCGAACCATTCCACAATATCCTTATTAAAAACTTTTGTTAATTCCATCTCATTTCAAGATCCACCACTTAGTCACCTCTTTGTTTGCAGTCACAATTCTTCAATAAATGGATCTGTAATAATACTATTGATTAATACATATCTATATACTTGTATCAACTTTAATTATGTCAGTATAAATTTTTACCCCTTTCCAATAAGTCATCCAACAATTGGAAATACTGATGAAAAGTTTTCAGTATGAGAATTATTAGAGATGTCATCAGTATGCACAACATGATTGAATCTAGTATCAATCCCATCTAAATACCTAGAACATAAGGTCCAACACTCTTTAGCTATGTATACCATAGACCATGATTTATATTAATTGAATTGAAATCCTTATGGGCATTAAGGTGATCCTTTAATTTTCCCTGCTCATTAAGTCATGCAAAAAATACATTATCATATATGTTCTTCCCAATATGAATTACATCAAGATTATAAAGTATCAAATTAAACTCCCATTAAATAATTTTGAAAAATAAACTCTTTTACTTCTATTATTGTGTTCCAGCTGCTTCAGATACTATATCTCATACCCTTTTACCATCTTCTTCAAACTGATGACATTTTCTAAATTCTTTAATGACATTCATTAATTGTCCCAAGATTTATGAACTAGATAACACATGTAGTGGATTTCTCAATTCAACATATCCATTGAATCATGTCTTATTAAACCTTAATTTATGAGAATAATCAAGAAATCTATGATGACATATAAAACACCATTTTCATCTATGAG
Source organism: Viscum album (assembly GCA_963277665.1). Taxonomy (NCBI): domain Eukaryota; kingdom Viridiplantae; phylum Streptophyta; class Magnoliopsida; order Santalales; family Viscaceae; genus Viscum; species Viscum album. Next base: position 1,424,287,072 of record OY728134.1, on the reverse strand, counting down.
GTAATCATTGAGGTTTGAAATCAAAATTACAAATTGGATAAGACAAACCAGTATGAGTGTTCCAACCAAATAAATTTCATAGTTCAAGAATGTCACTAGTTGTCCACATTAAAGCAACATTCATTTTGAATAGTTTTGTTTGAATCTTCATATGTTTGCACACCATCATCCTATAATTATCGTACTTCTTTGATTAGAGGTTGAAGGTATACATCAATGTCATTTATAGGCATTTTATTTCAAATAATAATCATTGAAGTAATGAAATAAGCCTTCTTCATACACATCCATGGAGGTAGAATATATGGGATCAAAACAAATAGAAAAATACTATAATTAGTAGTTAATGTACCAAAAGTGTTAAAACCACTAGAAACCAATCCTAAACATACATTAGTAGGATCCAAAGAAAAATATGGATATAATAAATAAAACATATTACTTTATGTTGAATCTTTTTGATTTCACATAAATCCATTGTTACTATCCTAATCATGACACTTCATGTTGTATGTTATCTTAAACAACATCAATAATCATTGGAAGCGTGGTTTTAGAGGAAATTTACACAATACCTGTGTAGGAGTTTTTCTCTTCTATTTCTTCCTAGGGTCGCATTGATTTATATTCTAATTGTTGGACATTGACTTCCATCTTCTTGTATTTCATATTATTCATTCTTATTTATCAGAATATTCTTCCTAGTAAAGCATAAAATCATTAGGGAATTCATGTATCTTTGTATAATTAAGTCCATGTTTGTTGATGACTTTATTCATCACATAGGATGATTTCGGCATCTTAGCTACACTAAATGCATCATGATGAAACTCTAAAATCATATACATTTCATTTTCAATAATTACATTGAGACACTTTATATGATACAACTTAAGTAGAAAAGACAACTTTGAATACTTATCAAACCCTTCATACAATTCTTATTGTTCATCTTCGATAAATTCATAAAACTCATTTTTTTGTTGTGGGAGTTCTGAGCATGATTAACCTACTCAAGATCAACTTAAGGTTCTGTTTATCTATTAAAATCATTTACATTATATCCTGTATATACAAATGCATCATTTATCAAATTTGAAAATGAATTCTCCTCTCACGGGTCACATTGTATTTCACTAATAGTATTGTCATTGTTTTTACTTTCCATAACATTAGATTCACCTTTCCAAATCAGACATACATATTGAGAAAGAAACTATTTCAATATCAAATAATCATATACTTAATTTCTATTCAACAATCACTTGAATTTTCAATCAGGACAAAAATATTTTATTCTACCATCTACTGATCAGTTTGCAATTGCCTAATCTAAAAATTCTTCCAAACCCTTTTCATATTGAGGTGTATTTCAAGGTAAATTAATCCAAGTTTTATCCATTGTTATTGTATTGTCACTATTCTCCTAGTAAATTCATATATAAAGATATAAATTGTTAATAAAACAAGTACAATCAAAATTAAACATCACTCAACTTCTTTATTGACCAGGGTAGGGTCTTTATTCAGTATAACACAAATTCAACATAAATATGATTCAATCCAACATTAAAAGATCTCTAGCATTTTCTAATTTTCATATTATCAATTTTTATTTTATATTTGAAAAAACATGATTTCTCTATAGCTGGATCTTGCTTCGATAATTATAAAAATCAAGATTTTTTTAATCTCAAAATAAGAGCGTAACACTGTAATATTTGGTGACATAGTCTCTTTTAGTCAAGCTTGAAAATTCTTGAATTCTTTATATATAAAATATATTCATGGTAAATGTAAATTCATTTAAAAATAATGGATAAAACTTAATGAATCACTAGGATGATCAAAATTCCATTGGTAAAAAATCAAGGACAAACCCCAAAGCATCACATCAATCATGAACCACCAAAGAAACTTCATCTACTCTAGTCTCGGGAAGAATAATACCCAAAACTAACCTATAAGAGTTGGTGTCCTAGAACCAACTAGTTTTACTTTGATTACGTGAATATTTAATATATTTAAATATTAAACATGTTATTATATATTATTGATTGTTCTGCATGACTATAGTGAAATAATGTCTTGGAGTATTTTTCACGTTGACAAGGCCATAGCAATTCCCCGCTATGATGAGAACATTGAAGTACTATGAAAATATTCATAAATATAGTTCGGTAGTTGGATGAAATACTATAATGGGACACATAGTATACAGATCATCAGGTGAGAGTAATCGTAAGCAGATGATACATTCTCTCATGAAGTTTGTACTTGGTAATCTCCAAGATGAGAGATTATGAGAAAATACCCACCAGTAGGAATTCTGCATGCTTTGGTGTCATCAGATATTCCTATCTACAGGCGTATGTAATGATCCTTAGTCTTTAAGATTATCATTAATACGTGTCATGACTCACGTACTTTTATTTACTAACAAAAACTATCACGCAGACAATTTACGGGAAGTAGGGTACATTGGGTGTGTCACGAGTGGCAAGTTATTAATGGATAAGTCAAGGAAGGATTTTCCCATCTATTTATGGAATTTGATATATCGGCCCTTTGATTAAAATAGAAATGTCACATGAAATACCATGGTTGTGGTGTAACAACGAGTTTATTTCAGGTAGTCAGAGAATAACGTATCAAGAAGAAAGGTTGATGACACTATCATGAAACATTCTTGATGAGATATTGAGACAAAGGGATTATATTAAAAAGTTAGCATTCATATGTGGATGCCATTGTTTCAACTTTAAGTTCTTTCTCTTGGCTGCCTTAACCCATTTCTAGACAATACTCTTGGACTTTAGGAAATCCCGCCTAATGCCAACGAGAAAGAATCCTAGAGGGTCACACACTAAGTGATTTTTGTGGTCTTGGTTAAATTATATTGGAATTTAATTAATAAATACCATTCTCAAGATAGTTGAATTATTTTATTCAAGTTAAAATGATTGCATAAATTAAATAAATATTTATTCACCGGATTGGGGGAAAAATATTTTATTTATTTTATTGAACATTTAATAAATATTTATCTACTAGTTTGTAAATAAAATATTTATTTAAGAGAATAAATTATTTATTTATTTATTCGGGTGTTCAATAACTGGATGTAGAGTTTGAGAAGACCAAGGCTATTTTGGTAGTAAAATAATTATTTTCAAGACGATGAATACTTATTTAACTAGTTGGCACAAATGAAAGTAATAATAACGATGCTATTATTTTATGACGTGGAATTTTATTTATTCTGTTTTGCGCAAGTTAGCACACCATAAATAATGACGCGGTATTATTAAAAGCATGAGTTTTATCTAAAGTTATGAATGTATTTAATTTCTATTATGTAATTAAATTTTGTTACCAAAGCCCCATGTCAATAAATATACATATACATTTATTGTGCCATATACTAAACTGCATGCCTGGTGAATTGAGAATTGTTGAGCTAAACAATTTCTCTCTCAAATCCTCTTCCTACCCCTCTCAAGAAAGAGATACGTTCTTCAAGATTGAAGAACAAGCGATCACTAATGACCAAAACAATACACCCACTTCGCTGCACTAGTACCTAGAGAAAGAGAGGTGTCAATCGAAGGCCATTAGAGCACATGTGGATCCCTGCTATAGGGATTCTAGTTTGGATCCTCGCAAGCGCAACAGGATAATTCAGAAGGGTCATTCTAGACACTAAAAAACATCAAAGAAGAAAATACCAAAGATACAGGTAACATTTTCTTTATGAAATTAATTAAATTAATTATAAACATGATGTGTAAGATATTATATAAAGGTTTCAGGACTCTTCCTTCTTTATCTAAATCTTTGATTTTATTCTGTAGAGACCGGCGTTCTTCATCATATTGATCCTGGAATAATAATTGATCATCGTAAAAATTAATGTTGTGTATCATCCCAACCATGCTTCCACTACGCTCGGAACCTTCAAGTGGTATTAGAGGGGTTACGCCATAGTTTATAATTATTTAAATATTTTTTGATGATTTACAGATTTGGTAATTTAGTTATTTCAATTCAAGTTAATTGTTCTGCAAATATGAATCTTGAGATCTATTCCTTCACTTTCGTTTTCATTAACCTTAAAGAAACGGTCTTTTCTTTTAAATTTTTATTAAAATAAAATAAATGATCTCATCTGAAGGTGCCAAAGGTTCTTGGTTGTACAACACCAGAACACATGATGTGTATTCGGCGGTACACGTTGTGTAGTCAAGGTTTAATGCACTGGGTCTGGTCTACCAAACCAAGTCATGTTATTGGAGTTTATCTAAGTCTTAATAAATCTGTTTGTTGACCAGGAACAGGTGGCACACAGTTTCTGGATTACATGCCATGTGGCCCATTGGACACAACATGTAGTCCCTTTTGGTTAGGGTTGGACCATGTACCCTATACATGGCTTTCCTGGATTGAGAATGTGTAATGCGGATACTAAAAGGCGTGTGGACCACTGGACATGCCGTGTAATCTGGAGATTTCCAAAGTACACTCACACGCCGTATCCCCGAGCCTGTACTTTGGATAGATGGTGAAAAATAGTACACTCCATGTAGTTGGAACTACATGTTGTCCACTCATCCAAATTACACAAATTTATTAATTTTTTTATTATATTATACAAACCCTTGAGACGTGTACTATGGTGCAGGCGTAAAGATGAGGCACAACATGTGATAGCTGTTCTAGATATGTGTTTAAATTAACATATGTCTAATGTTCATTTTTACTCATTGGGTAGTTATGAATAGGAATTCACTGGGTTTCCTCCAAGGTACAAGTTACACACAAAGATAATTTTAAATGAATTTATTTGTTTCAAATTACGATGGATGAGAATCTCAAGGAAATTCAAAAAAAGGGTTTAAGATAAAAGAATTGATTAATTAAAGATGATAATTAATTGATTTGAGTGTGATTTATATTAAATAAGAACGATTAAATAATTGAATGCTAGTTTTATTTTTGTGTAATGATGATCATTATCTATAATAGGACCTTTATATGTGGGTGGTTTCATTTAATTAATTTATTTAAATTAATTTTGTTGGTCTACAAGCCTTTTCCTCATTAATATGTAGGGCCTGCGTTCACTAGGTTTCTTTTATGTAAAACCCTGTTTTACCCCTCACCTACGTGTGAGTTTAAAAGCATATGTAATGGATGGAACTCCCAAGCTAGTGGAGGTGGTGTAAGCTGGATCCGAGAAGAAACCAATCCTAGGATATAAATAGGTGGACAGGTGGAAAGCTGTAAACACAAACCCAAAAGGTTCAAGGTGTTTCTCCCCTAGGTCAGGGTTAGTTTATCAATTTCTAGATAAACTAACCAATAGAAAATATCATGATCATTCCATTTTCTTTATTTTATTTATGTCAGTTGCATGGTTTATCATTATGGATGTGTTTGGATGATCAAATAATTAATGAATTAAACAAGCATGCAGGATGGAACTAAAATAAATCGGGATTAGGCGTAAATATTATCAAGAAATGGTTAATCAATTAAGTAAGTTCCACTTAATATTAACAAGCATGTGATAATGATAATAAGTAATTCATGCATAAGAGATAAAATTCCCTCAAATAAAATATTAAGTTAGACCATTCTGTTACTTGATTAAGGAAAAAACTCAATAAAACGATGTGTTTGACCAACTCTTATTAAGACACTAACTTTTATACATCTAGACCTTATGAAAGGTTTCGGGTTGACTTAACCATATTACATCAAGAGGAGTAGCCCTTGCTAGAATTTGTGTAATATTAGAGGCAAGAGTTGATGAAATACAAAGTTAGGATTTCTGGATTGGGGAGTCCACTCAATAGATCAAGGAGTTTCAAGCCCACAGTTAGCAAAGAATTTCCTTCCTAAATACCTTCAAATATCTTGACCAACCCTTGTTGGGGTTATACGAAGGGGAATATGGATCCTTTCAAATAGAATGTTATAAAAACTATAAATTCCGTGTTCAATGGTGAGGGCCATTGTGAATTGATAAAATAGTGGGAGAGTTAATAAAATTAATTTATTATTTCTCATAAAATGTAATCAAGGAATTACTAATTATTTGATATTTTAATTGTTGAATAAAATGAAAAACACTTCAACCACACTATCCCTGCGATCAATTTTGGATAAAGACAACATCCTCACCAGCAGTAACTTCCAAGAATGGTTTAGATGCCTTCGAGTTATTCTATACAATGAATGTAAGTCTTATGTGCTAGAGTCATCATTTCCTGATCTGCCTGCCCAAGAGATGAGTTATGAAGAGTTCATGGACTATGAGAAACATAAGAATGATGTAGTTGATGTTCCATGTTTAATTCTATCATCAATGTCTAGTGTGCTCATGAAGTCTCATGAAAACATGGATGCCTATATCATGGTCGAGAACCTCTATGGTGTTTACCAGGAGAGAGAAAGACACGAACAATTTGAGATCTCCAAATAACTCTTTCAGAGTAATCTTGGAGAGGGTGCCCTAGCCAAGCCTCATGTAGTCAAGCTCATTGGCTTCTAGGGTTTAAAATCCTTGAAGAACTGGGCACCGATCTCATTATTTCATCACTCCATCATAGCTTCTCCGGACTTGTTGTTAATTTCAACATGAACAACATTGAGAAGTCATTATATGATATTCTTATCCTCATTTTCTGAGTGGAAAAATATATGAAGCACGAAAATCCTTCTGTCCTTATGGTTAATAAGAGGAAAGGGAATGTGAAGAGCTTTAAGCCCACATATTCTTCACGCCCTTCCAAGAAAAGTAAGATCAAAGGGGAGACAAGGGAACATGAAGCTGTTTGTTTCGCATGTAGCAAGAAGGGACACTGAAAGAAAAACTGCACCCATACTAAGAAGCAAGGGGAAGATTCCGTTGCATTTGTTATTGAATGTAATCTATCCGTTTCAATAAAATGGGTATTAGATACAGATTTTGGTTCTCACATATGTATCCAAATATAGGAACCAAGTAAATTCAGGAAGATTGACCAAGGGGAGGTAGATCTACGAGCATCCAATGGAGCTAGGCTCACTGCTGTAGCTATCAGGGACTCCCACATCATGTTTCCAATTGGGGTGATCTTAGTGTTAAAGGGTTGTTATTATTTTTTGTCTATTACTAAAAACATTATATCTATATCTAGATCAGATACAGATGTATTTTTTTTCAATTTTGGAAATGAATGTTGCTTCTTTTAAAAAGATAGAATTTTTTTGGTAGGGAACATTTATGCAATGGTATTTACGTGCTGGATTACACAAACCAAGTAATGGCAATAAATAACAAAGATACTTCACTGGAATCATACCACACCCAACTTTGGCATCACTAGCTAGGTCATGTAAACAAGAAACGCTTGACAAAGTTACATCAAGATGGATATTTAGATTCTTTTGAACTAAAACCACTTGGCATATGTCATGCATGTTTAGAAGGAAAAATGACCAAAGCCCTATTTAGAGGGAAAGGTGAAAGGGATAAAGAGATTCTTGAATTGGTTCATAACGATATGTGTGGACCATTTAAAATTGAAGTAAAAGGGGGGTACTCATACTTCATAACTTTTACTGATGATTTTAGTAGATATGGATATATCTAATTAATGAGGTATAAGTAGGATTCTTTTGATAAATTCAAATAATACAAGAATGAAGTTGAGAACCAACTTAGTAAGAAGATTAAAAAACTCCACTCAGACCGAGGTAGAGAATATCTTAATCAAGAATTCATTGATTACTTAAGGAAGTTTGGGATTCTATCCCAACTCACTCCTCCTTACACGCCCTAGTGAAATGAAGTGAGATAAAGGAGGAACCACACCTTTTTGGACATGGTGAGATCAATGATGAGTCATGCGAGACTTCTATTATCCTTTTGGGGATATGAATTACAAATAGCAGCACACATACTAAACCAAGTACCAACAAAATCAATAAATGGTATTCTATATGAGTTTTAGAGTGGAATGAAATCCATGTTATTGAATTTACATGTGTGGGAAAGTGATGCATTTGTTAAGGCCACTTTAGGTAACAAACTTTCACCCTGAGGCACAAAGTGTACCTTTATAGGATACCCCAAGATAACAAGGTGATATTACCTATACAAACCCTAAGACAAAAATTTTATAGTGGCAAGACACACCATACTCCTTGAGAGGGATAACATATCCAAAATATATAGTGGGAGCGATATTGACTTCGATGAAGTTGAGGCTCAATGTACACAAGAGTTGGTACACAAACAGATTCCACAAATCCCCGTGGAAGAAAGAACTGTTCCAGATACAGAAGAACATTGTAGGAGTACAAGAGATGTTAGAGAACTTGAACAGTACAGTTTTCTAGTTTCTAAGGATGGTGACTCATTATTAGTTGATAATAATGATCCTCTAACCTACAAAGAAGTAGTAAGTGGCCCAGATGTTGCTAAGTGGCAAGAAGCCATGAATTTTGAAATGGATTTCATGTACCAAAACCAAGTCTAGATTTTGGTAGATCCATTAGTTGATGTAAAGTCTATTGGTTGAAAATGGGTATTCAAGAAGAAAATGGACATGGAAGGACAAGTCAGTACCTATAAGGCATGACTGGTTGCAAAAGGGTTCATGTAGCCTCAAGGCATTGACTACGATGAAACCTTTTCACCAGTTGCAATGTTATAATCCATCAGAATTCTATTGGCCAATGCGGCTTACCATGACTATGAGATTTGGAAAATGGATGTAAAAAGAGCTTTCCTTTATGGGAACCTTTAGGAAGATGTCTACATGAAACAACCTGAAAGGATTATGACTCCAAAGAACACTAATACAAATTGGCCCTTTATCATCACTAAAAACCATCATTAACAGCGCTAGAAAAGCCCTGTAAATGTCAGCAAAGATAAGGGGGGGGGGGGGTCCCCTTTATCAGCTCTTTTCAGAGCGCTGATAAAGGGGACCCCCCTTTATCTTTGCCGGAATTTACAGCACCTTTATAGTGCTGTTAAAGGGGATCCTTTATCAGCTCTATCTTGAGCGCTGATAAAGGTTCCTATTATCAGCGCTCAAGATAGCGCTGATAAAGGTGTCCTTTATCAGCACTCAATATAGTGCTGATAAAGGCTCCTTTAGATGCACCTACAGAACCACCATATGCAAAAACCAGCACCTTCACCTATACAAAACAGTACCTGCACCTATACAAAATAGCACCCGTACAGAATATTTTGACATACAATCCTATATACATTTACTTAACATCATGAATACAAAAACACACACTACTATATACATTTCAAACAATGTTTTACATGGTTACAATTAAAATTATCCAACAACAGTTATAACCATTAATGTTTCATCTTTGATATCCGTGATCCTCTCTCAAAAATTGTCTTCCACGGTATTTGTTTCCGAACAAAGCATCCGAACTCAAGGAAATGAATTCACCTATATAAGAAAACAAATGTTATGTTAGTAATACAATAATGAAATAAATTAAAACACTAATATGAAAGAATACATTAATATGGAAATGTGAAACTAAAATATGGAAATGATAAATTAAAATGTTTTCATTCTGATAACAATGAAAGGGAATAATGTAAAATCAATATATTTTTAGATGATTTATCTCATTTAATAAATACTGATTCTTTATCTAATGAAAATCTTTACCGGTCACACCATGCATCAGATTGAGGTGCGGTTGATTCGTACACCTCAAAAATGACTCACATGGATCATTGTCCTAAAGTATTTAAACAATCCAAATGGATTTTCTCAGTATTCCATATGTCATTTGTGTTGTTTTCTAAAATTAATGTCAATTTGAAACTGTTATCAGACACTTTTAGCCATACCGGTCACACCGTGCATCGGATTGAGGTGAGGTAAATTTGTACACCTAAAAAATGAATCATGGATTGTTTTCCTAAAGTATCAAAACAATACGAATGCGTTTCTTGGTATTCCGTATGTCAGTAGTGTTGTTTTCTAAAGTTAATGTCAATTTGATACTATTATCAGACACTTTCAGCCATACCGGTCACACCATGTGTCGGATTGAGGTGCGGTCGATTTGTAAACCTCAAAAATGACTCATGGATCGTTGTCCTAAATTATCAAAACAATCCGAATGTGTTTTCTTGGTTTTCCGTATGTCAGTATTGTTTTTTTCTAAAGTTAATGTCAATTTCAAACTGGTATCAGACACTTTTAGCCTTACAGGTAACACCGTGCATCATATTGAGGTGAGGTCAATTTGTACACCTCAAAAATGACTCATGGATAATTATACTAAAGTATCAAAACAACAAAAACACATTTTCTTGGTATTCCATATGTCATTTGTGTTATTTTCTAAACTTAATGTCAATTTGAAACTGGTATCAGACACTTTTAGCCATACCGGTCACACCGTGCATCAGATTGAGGTGCGGTCGATTAGTACACATCAAAAATGAATCATGGATCATTTTACTAAAGTATTAAAACAATCCAAACACATGTGATAGGTATTACATATGTCAGTAGTGTTGTTTTCTAAAGTTAATGTCAATTTGAAACTGTTATCAGACACTTTTAGCCATACCGATCACACCGTGCATCGAATTGAGGTTCATTTGATTCATACACCTCAAAAATGACTCATGGATCATTTTTCTAGAGTATCAAAACAATCCGAACGCATTTTCTCAGTATTCCGTATGTCAGTAGTGTTGTTTTCTAAACTTAATGTCAATTTGAAACTGGTATCAGACACTTTTAGCCATACCGGTGACAACATGCGTCAGATTGAGGTGTGGTCAATTTTTAAACCTCAAAAATAACTCATGGATCATTTTCCTAAAGTATCAAAACAATCTGAACGCGTTTGCTTAGTTTTCCATATGTCAATAGTGTTGTTTTCTAAAGTTAATGTCAATTTAAAACTGGTATCAGACAATTTTAGCCATATCGGTCACACCATGCATCTGATTGAGGTACGGTCAATTCCTACACCTAAAAAATGACTCATTTATCATTTTCCTAAAGTATCAAAACAATATGAATGCTTTTTCTCAGTATTCTGTATGTCATTTGTGTTGTTTTCTAAACTTAATGTCAATTTTAAACTGGTATCAGACACTTTTAGCCATACCGGTCACACTGTATGTCGGATTGAGGTGCGGTCAATTCGTACACATCAAAAATGAATCATGGATCATTGTACTAAAGTACCAAAACAATCCAAATGAATTTTCTCAGTTTTCTGTTTGTCATTTGTGTTGTTTTCTAAAGTTAATATCAATTTGAAACTGTTATCAGACACTTTTAGCCATACCGGTCACACCGTGCCTCGAATTTAAGTGAGGCTGATTAGTACACCTCACAAATGACTCATGGATCGTTTTCCTAAAGTATCAAAACAATTTGAGTGCATTTTATCGGTATTCTGTATGTCAATAGTGTTGTTTTATAAAGTTAATGTCAATTTGAAACTGGTATCAGACTCTTTTAGCCATACCGGTCACACCGTGTGTCGGATTGAGGTGCGTTCGATTCGTACACCTCACCAATGACTCATGGATAGTTGTCCTAAAGTATAAAAACAATCTGAACACATTTTCTTGGTTTTACGTATGTCAGTAGTGTTGTTTTCTAAAGTTAATGTCAATTTCAAACTGGTATCAGACACTTTTATCCATTCCGGTCACACCATGCGTCGGATTGAGGTGTGGTCGATTCTTACACCTCAAAAATGACTCATGGATCTTTTTACTAAAGTATCAAAACAATCCAAATGTGTTTTCTTGGATTTATGTATGTCAGTAGTGTTGTTTTCTAAAATAAATGTCAATTTGAAACTGTTATCAGACACTTTTAGCCATACCGGTCACATCGTGCGTTAGATTGAGTTGCGGTTAATTCTTACACCTCACAAATGACTCATGGATCATTTTCCTAAAGTATCAAAATAATCTGAATGAGTTTTCTTAGTATTCCGTATGTCAGTAGTGTTGTTTTCTAAAGTTAATGTTAATTTGAAACTGGTATCAGACACTTTTAGCCATACCGGTCACACCGTGTGTCGGATTGTGGTGAGATCGATTCTTACACCTCAAAAATGACTCATGGATCGTTTTCCTAAAGTATCAAAACAATCCGAATGCGTTTGCTTGATTTTTTTTATGTCAGTAGTGTTGTTTTCTAAGGTTAGTGTCAATTTCAAAATGGAATCAGACACTTTTATCCATACCGGTCACACCGTGCGTCAGATTGAGGTTCAGTTGATTCGTACACCTCAAAAATGAATCATGGATCGTTTTCCTAAAGTGTCAAAACAATCCGAATGTGTTTGCTCAGTTTTCATTATGTCAGTAGTGTTGTTTTCTAAAATTAACGTCAATTTGAAACTGTTATCAGACACTTTTAGCAATACCGGTCACACCGTGCGTCGGATTGAGGTGCGGTCGATTCGTACACATCAAAAATGACTCATGTATAGTTTTCCTAAAGTATCAAAAAAATATGAATGATTTTTCTCAGTTTTACGTATGTTATTTGTGTTGTTTTCTAAAGTTAATGTCAATTTCAAACTGGTATCAGACACTTTTAGCCATACCGGTCACACCGTACGTTGGATCGAGGTACGGTCGATTCATACACCTCAAAAATGACTCATTGATCGTTTTCCTAAAGTATAAAAATAATACGAACAATTTTTTCTCGGAATTCTGTATGTCATTTGTGTTGTTTTCTAAAATTAATGTCAATTTGAAAATGTTATCAGACACTTTTAGCCATACCGGTCACACCGTGCGTCGTATTAAGGTGCAGTTGATTCGTAAACCTCAAAAATTAATCATGGATCGTTGTACTAAAGTATCAAAACAATCCGAACACGTTTTCTCAATATTCCTTATGTCAGTAGTGTTGTTTTCTAATGTTAATGTCAATTTGAAACTGTTATCAAACACTTTTAGCCATACCGGTCACATCGTGCATCGGATTGAGGTGCGGTTGATTCTTACACCTCAAAAATGACTCATGGATCATTTTCCTAAAGTATCAAAACAATCCGAATGCATTTGCTCGGTTTTCCATATGTCAGTAGTGTTGTTTTCTAAAGTTAATGTCAATTTCAAACTGGTATCAGACACTTTTAGCCATACCGGTCACAGCTTACGTCAGATTGAGGTGTGATCGATTTTTACACCTCAAAAAATAACTCATGGATCATTTTACTAAAGTATCAAAACAATCCGAACACGTTTTCTCAGTATTCCGTATGTCATTTGTGTTGTTTTCTAAACTTAATGTCAATTTGAAATTGTTATCAGACACTTTTAGCCATACCGGTCACACCGTGCGTCGGATTGAGGTACGGTCGATTCTTAATCCTCAAAAATGAATCATGGATCATTTTCCTAAAGTATCAAAACAATCCAAATGTGTTTTCTCGGTATTCTGTATGTCATTTGTGTTGTTTTCTGAAATTAATGTCAATTTGAAACTGTTATCAGACACTTTTAGCCATACCAGTCACACCATGCATCAGATTGAGGTGCGGTTGATTCTTATACCTCACAAATGACTTATGGATCGTTTTCCTAAAGTATAAAAACAATCCGAACACGTTTTCTTGGTATTCCGTATGTTAGTAGTGTTGTTTTCTAATGTTAATGTCAATTTGAAACTGTTGTCAGATACTTTTAGCCATACCGGTCACACCGTGCATTGGATTGAGGTGCGGATGATTCATACACATCAAAAATTACTCATGTATTGTTGTCCTAAAGTATCAAAACAATCTGAAAGCGTTTGCTTGGTTTTCCGTAGGTCAGTAGTTTTGTTTTCTAAAGTTAATGTCAATTTTAAACTGGTATCAGATACTTTTATCCATACCGGTGACACCATGCGTCAGATTGAGGTGTGGTCGATTCAAACACCTCAAAAATGACTCATGGATCATTTTCCTAAAGTATCAAAATAATACGAACGCATTTTATCGGTATTCTGTATGTAATTTGTGTTGTTTTCTAAACTTAATGTCAATTTGAAACTGGTAACAGACACTTTTGTCCATACCGGTCACACCGTGCATCAGATTGAGGTGCGGTCAATTCTTACACCTCAAAAATGACTCATGGATCGTTTTACTAAAGTATCAAAACAATCCGAACGCGTTTTATCATTTTTCGATATATCAGTAGTGTTGTTTTCTAAAGTTAATATCAATTTCAAACTGGTATCAGACACTTTTAGTCATACCTGTCACACCGTGCGTCAGATTGAGGTGCGGTCGATTTCTAAACCTCAAAAATGACTCATGGATTATTTTCCTAAAGTATCAAAACAATCCGAAAACATTTTCTTGGTATTCCGTGACATTTGTATTGTTTTCTAAACTTAATGTCAATTTGAAACTGGTATCATACATTTTTAGACATATCGGTCACACCATGCGTCGGATTGAGGTGCAGTTGATTCGTACACCTCAAAAATGACTCATGGATTGTTGTCATAAAGTATCAAAACAATCCAAATTCATTTTCTTAGTATTCCCTATGTCATTTTTGTTGTTTTCTAAACTTAATGTCAATTTGAAACTGGTATCATATACTTTTAGCCAATGAGTTATGCTTTACTAGAAAGACAAATCATATCTAAAACCATTCTTTATAATCTAATGATATAAAACATAATAAAGGGTGATCATATATGATCATTAAGTGTAAACAAGGGAGATATCAATGATCATATATGGATAACATTAGTAGGAATTTACCTTCATCCTATTTGTGTACAATCTTCCATAAAGTACGTTTCCCATTCGTTTATAGACACATCTATATCATCTTCTGAATATGAGTTTTTGCAACAGTCATGGTAGTACTGAAAAAATATAAATACACAAAGGATTAATAAATATTTTAAATGAACTCGTAATTATTTTCAAAAATACCTCATTAGGGATGCTATTTTGTTGATGAAATATGATCTCTTTCATAAATTTACAAACATAATAACCATAGTCCTTTCTGTTTGTTTGTTTTGGACACTATAGATAAATTGACAACAATAATTAATTTGTTTTGATATGTGTTTCGATAGTGAAATGTTATCATATATAACCATATACTTTTCTAGTTGTAGATCTTGTAGGCTTGCTCATCCATATCCCCTGGATTCATTCCATGCATTAGATGATATTGATGCACCGCCCAATCATAATAGAATCCTCATTAAAAGATAACATAAACTATATAACTAGATTTTTAGTTTTAAAATGCTGGATATAGTGTATTACAAATTAACAAACGCCATCATGTGTGGTCGGTTTGTTGGATATCCATGCGTTGAATCCAGAAAATAAATCTTTGGAGTATCCAAATTGACTGCAATCAACATCCAATGCTCCCTAAAAATAAAAAAAGGAATAAGTAAAGAACGAAATGAAAATATAGTTGATATAATTAAATTGTAGAGTTTTACCCCTGCATCGTTGGAATTAAAAAGTGTCTATGATCCGTAATTTTGTTTTCAAATGATTTGAGCAGGGATGACATTATTGCAGCCTCTTTATCAGAATCTATATCTTCTTTTTAAGAGGTGGTGTGAGGACTAACGAGTCCAAATTTTTGTTCATGGGGAAATCCATTCAATTGTTTTTCATATATACTCTTGCGAAAAATATAAAATGTATTTAGTCATTATTATCAGAGTATATTAGCTTTTGTAAAATCAAATCATGAAAACATACCTCATGTATATATTTAAAACTGAGGTGCCTAGCTATTCATACTTGAGGATTTCATTTATATTTTCAGAATTAATGAAATATGATGTTTCCTCTCCGTATATATATTTTTCAAAAACAACTGTGTGATCATTGTTGTCTATCAACTTTGTATCCACATGAGCCTGCAATGATATTAACTATGGATATAGAACGGGCGGGGTGAAGGTGATCTCAGTAGTCCATTTCAATAGGTTGGTTGATCCTTGAGATAGTTTTGAGCTGATATTTCATTTCTCCCCTTCTCTTTGTCGTTCTGTAATAACATTCATCGGTTCAGACCTGTTTTCATTAAATGTTAAAGGTCTAGCTTGAAAAATAACTTGGAAATGGATACCTCCTTGTTGACATGTTTTTTACAAGAAATGACGGCCATGATATGAATGTTCCAATATCTTGTTCAACCGTATAAATGTAATCATCATCATTTGGAATAGGTAGCTCGAAACTCGGCTCATTAGCTATGTTAATTGACACTCTGAAATGACCTGTTGGAAGCTGTCTGTTGTGTAGCATGTCGTTCTGGGTATTGCACACCATAGCCCTCGCTACAAGGCAATATGTGGGAGTTGCTAGATATAAATCACTGTCATTTTCACCCTGTAGAATATTAGTACAGGAAACGTATCAGTGTCTATGTGAATAAAATTTCACAGAAACAATTATTAAAACATTGATTACCTTAGATAAGTCAGTTTTTTTAGGAGAATGTCTTGCCTCAAAGCTGGTGGGGGGTGGGGCGGGATCGTCACGCACGAGTTATTGTTGAGTTGTTGCTTCTCTTTGCCTCTCCCCCATCAATGTTGCTATCACATCTCTCTGGTATTGTAATTCTTCTTGAAAAATAGCTAATTTTTCTTGCAGGTTTTCCATTTTTTCATTTTCATCATCTGCTTGTTTTTTTTTGAAAATATGTTCAGGGTGTCACCCCAAAACCCGCACCTCTGACGCGGCCATACTGGTCTGGCTACTTCAAGGCTGCTAAAAGTCTGTCTACATCTGGTGCGGGTGTTGTTGATTCCTGTGACTATGTCAAATAGAAAATATAGAAAAATAAGTAGTAATTGTTATGTAATAGTGATTTAAAACAAATCAAATTTATATTATGTCATACTTACACATGTTTCCCACACTTTTTGTATGTTTTCATCTATCAGTATCCCCTCTTTATTTACATGAGCCTCCTTCCATAGCACATGGTGTGGGATGGATTTGGCTTTTGATTTCGATTCATCAATATGCATATAAACAGAGAAACATGGTTATGGTGTTGTTTTATGTAACATATAAGTAGTACAGTAGATTTAAAAGATGTACCAATTTTTTCTCAAGTGAAGTGTACCCCAAACTTGCTTTACGGTAAGTGTACGCTGGTTCTGCTGCGCGTTTTTTATTTTTAGCACTCAGTTTCTGTTTCATAAATAAAAAACTCTCAATCAAAGTGATGAATACAAGCAATGTCAAACAATGTATTACCCCACACAATGTACTTGAAAAGTATGCTCCCCATGACGGCTAATAAACGCGTCCCACACTCCTTAGGATATCAAGTGTGCATAAAGAGGAGGTGGGTGCGGCTTGATTTTCCCTTCAACATCTTTAAGATGATATTTCGTTAAAATTATGTGAAAAACTCTATGAATCCTTCCTGCAACTCTTAATACATATTCCTTGTGTGAGGCATCTACTATAAGTGCACTCTGCAATGGATGATGAATAGTAAGTCAATGTTTTGGTATTTTATTTTAATAAATTAAAAAAACGTTATCATAATGTTACCGTAATCTCTTCCCGTATTAGTGTCTTAAGACCGGTGACAACAAGGTGCCACGACTGTACATCAATTGGCACGAATTGCTGAGTGATGATTCCAATGTAGCTACTAAAGATGGCTTTGTTGGGGTTAACATGTTGGCCTTGCTTATTCCATCCCACCTCAAATTTGATGCCTTTTTCTTTTTCCTTAAGGATTTTGTCTAACATTGTCAAACTACGGTGCTCTTGGTTTTTTTTTCACTTTCAAGGTTTCATTTCCTACCATTTCCTCAGATGTATCATCAATATCTTTCTCTGGAGCACTAGCATCAGCACTGAGACCAGCAGCAATAGGTTGAAAAACTTGTTGTTGCTCTACACTGGGACCAACAACAACAGGTTGAGAAACTTGTTGCTGATCTGCACTGGGACCACCAGCAGCTAGTTGAGAAACCTATTGTTGCTCTACACTAGGACCACCAGCAAGTGGTTGAGAGACCTTTTGTGCCTCAGGATTAGGTGCATCAGCAGGTACAGAAGTCATTATATGCAGAAGTGGTTTAACATTTAATTTAGATTACATAAAAGTAGCATCGGACAGATAATAACATAACATAACACAATGTATATTACAATAAACAAATAACCTGATTATTGTACTTTATTTGTTTTTCTTTAAAGGATGAGGAGATTTGAATCCTCTATCAACTATTTAAATCCCTTCATTGTGGTCTCCTATGACATACAAAACACCGTCTACATTTGGACCACTGTGAAATGATTGTGAAGTCCCTATAAAAGGGTCATCCTCTTTTGAACTTTCATCTGACCCTTCAGTTGTTTTGGTCAATAACAGAACAATTGAACAATTTCAGTTTGTGGGGTCTGGAACATAAAATACTTGCACTGCCTGTGATTCCATTATAAATTGTTTGTCTTTACCCCCTTTCTTACTTAAATCAACTTTCACAAATCCTAATTCATCTATTTTAACAGCACTCCTATTATCAACCCACTTGCATTGAAAAATCGACACTTTGAATTTCTTATAATCCAACTCCCATATTCGTTTGATGATGCCAAAGTATGACATATTTGCATAAATTGGATTTTTTTCCTTAGCACTGGAAACATGCATCGCCTCAGCCACAAGTGTAACCCCACTATTCTTCATGGTACTGTCTTCATCATGTTCATTAGTATAGAATGTATAACCATTAACTGCATAAGCATTGTAAGATAACACATACACACTTGCTCCTCCGGCTAGCCATCTAAGTCGTTCTGAAATTGAGTCTGGATTTTCATCTAACTGCTTCAAAATATGGTCTTGAAACCATCCTATAAACTATCGATTATGTGCATCTAATATCCATTTTTCAGCCCTAGATGGATTCAAACACCTAATAATTTCTTTGTGGGTTTGAACATATGGGTCAACATAGAAATTGTTATAAAAAATGTAAAGGTGAGCCTACTCCCGATCTGTAATATTCATTCTGACAACCTATCTTCCAGAAATTCCTTCACCCTCAAGTCGCTCAGTGTGATGAGATTTCGGTAGGCCAACGTTTTCCACACCAGACAGGTATTCAGTAAAAAATTCAACGACTTCCTCAACAATATATTGTTCCGCAATACAACCCTCTGGATGACTTTGATTTTTGACATACCCTTTCAAAATCTTCATATACCATTCAATGGGGTACATACATCTGTAATGTATAGGATCACATAGTCGAATCTCGCTCACCAAATGAACCATCAAATGAACCATCATATCAAAAAATGTTGGCAGGAAGAACATTTCCAATTAACATAATATGATGGAAATTTCTCTTTCCATAGTTGGAAATTTTGTTGGGTATATAACTTTGATGCATATAGATTTGAATAAGAAACAGTGCTTCGTTAATTTATGGCAGACATTCTTGGTCAAAATGCAACGTAAAGCTATTGGAATTAGATCTTGCATCAAAACATGGCAGTCATGTGATTTCAGACCCTTTAATTTTAAATCGTTCATTGACATGATGTTATTTATATTTTATGAATACCCCTCTGGAACCTTTACGTCATTTAAGAAGTTGCAAAACTGATATCTCTCCTGCCTGGAAAGAGTGTAAGCAGCAGGAGGAAGAAATGTTCATTTTTCACCCTTCACTGGTGCCAACTCTTCTCGTATTCCCATCATATCCACGTCCAATCTAGGCTTAATTCCGTCCTTCGTTTTTCTTGGTGCATTTAGAAACGTGCTGATGACACTATCACATACATTTTTTTCAATATGTATAACATCAAGAAAATTTCTGACATAAAGACAATTCCTGTATGGTAATTAAAAAAAACTGATCTCTTTTTCCAACCAGTTTTCATAAGCTTTTTCAAAAATGGTTTACCAAAAGTAGTGTTCAAATCTTTTACCTTCTCAAACAATTGATCACCTATTAGTGGAGATGGTGTTGTACGTTCTTCTGAACTTCCGTCGAATGATGTCGTCCAAGATCGGTACTTATGCCGTTGGGGTAGAAATATGCGATGTCCTAAAAACACGGTTTTCGATGAAAGTTTCAACCTAATTGACTGTGTACCTTATTCTCAAATGGGACACCCTTGAGTTCCTTTAATGATATATCTTGACAAATTTCCATAAGCAAGAAAGTCATTTATCGTCCCGTACAACATGGATTTCAAAGTGAAATCTTCTTTTTTGTAAGCATCATACAACGTAACACCTGAATCACAAAATATTTTCAAATCCTCGATCAATAGAGCCAAATAAACATCAATATCATTACTCAGTTTTTTTGGTCCTAATATAAGCATAGATAACATGATGTATTTTTGTTTCATGAATAACCACAGTGGTAAGTTATAATTTACCAACATAACCGGCCATGTACTGTGACTGCTGCTTTGAAAACCAAAAGGATTCACCCCATCTATAGATAACACCAGACGAAGGTTTCTCGGCTCGTTTCCAAATTCAGGATACTCGTTATCAATTCTATTCCACTAAGGAGAGTCTTCCGGGTGACATAGTTTCCCATCTTTAATTTCTGTATGTGCATGCTATGTCAATTGTCCTTCAGTCGCCTCACTTCCATATAGGCGCCTAAACCTTAGAATGATTGGAAAGTACCATACAACTTTCGTAATACTAGAATCATCTTTCTTGTATCGAGAAGCACCACACTTTGGGCATTCTTTAAGTGATTTGTGGTCATTATGAAACAATATACAGTCATTCGGGCAGGCGTGTATTCTTTTAGAGATCATACCCATCGATCGTAGAATTCATTTGGCATTGTATGTTTGGATTGGGAGTTCATTATCTTCTAGGAGCATGTCATTCATGAGAGAAAGTAGTTCCCTAAAACTGGCATCACTCCACCCATTTCCTTCTTTCAAATTATATAACTTCAGTACGACTGACAATGCTGTATATTTAGTGCAACCAATATACAATGGCGTTTTTTCACAACTCTTTAACTTCTCAAATAATTTTGGGAAATCATGAAGTTCATCTTCAACTGTCCTTGTTATTTCCTCAATACGATCTTCATCATCATTCACATCTTTAATCACACCCTCCATACGATCGTCTTCACTGTTCATTCTTGTAATCATTTTATATCTTCCAAAAAATGTCATGTTATCTGAGCCACTACCTACATTCATTTCCCCCCCCCATGTTTATTCCAACATGTATAACTTCGATCTATTACGTGACAAATAAGGTGTTCTTACAACTCCTCTAGACTAATTTTTCTTGAATAACAACAACATAAACACATACAGAGGATTTGATAAGGGTTACATGCATGATCTACTGCAGACTTGATAAAATCTTTCACGCCATCTTCATACTCTTTTGTCAACCGATTGGCATTCATCATTCTTTATTCATATTAGTCATCTTTATGGGTTCGATCTCGAATTTGCCTAATATTATGTTTTAATTAATCAAGTAGCATTGTTTGGGTTTTATAAAAAAAATCACGGTACAAATGCCTCTACAATGAAATAGAGGAACCTACCCCAAAACATGTGAAAGTACTTGAACTCTATCTATATACAGGGAATTGTGACCTGTCTTTTGTATATCTCCATGGAGTACCTAAAACCTATACATGGAGGAATCTTCAACAAAACAAGGGGGAGTACCATACTCCATATTTTCTCTAAACATCTCACGTGTCACTTGTCAACTCTCAAGTAGAGTGAAGATAATTAAAATATCCAAACCACATTGTGTGCAATTTCCAATGAATGAGGGAATCATAATATTGTGATCTACATGAGAAGATATTTATAATGGGATACTCATACATGAAATATTATCATCTAAGTGAAAAATAAATAATAATAATGAAATTAACATAGCACGCAATTTGGTCAATGGATGCACTATGTGTAGGGTTCTCAGTCAAGGTTGGTTGTATACTACCATTTCTAAACTCATGTGAAATCTATATAAATGGTGTTTCTAGTAGGGTGAACATCATCTATGGATAAGATACCTGATTTAATCTGACATATATCAAATGAATTCCAAGTTATTCTTACAAAGAATGCATGATGCCTTTGAAAATACATGACATATAGAACAACTTGAGCTGCGTGTACTTTAGATACAAACCAAACAATCACAATTTTAGATTTTACAGAGCATCCCTTATTCAATTTTGTTTGTTAATTCAGGGTTTATCACAGAAGTTTTATCATACTGGGGAATTCATTCATAAGTCAATTATACATAAATTACCAATTTTTATATACAAATGTTCAACAAGAACCAACCAACATGCAATTCATTTAGTGTGCAAACAAGGACCACTAACGGCCACAATTTTCAGCGGGGCATTTAGCCCGTACATTTCACATTATAACCATCAATATCAAACAGTAATAACATGTGAACAAGAATAAATCAATGAGTAATAAGAGAAAACTCACCGCTAAGGTGTCGTTAAGCACACGACAGAGATGCGTTCGTGGCAGATGAGAGGCGCACAACAGAGGAGATTTCCAACTGAAAAGAAAACATAAAATAGGGGAAACTCATGAGAATAAAATAATCTAAAACTGATAACACCATTTACCACATCCCACAAACCCCAAGAACCCACTAAAACAGAAATCAACCCACACCATGGTTAAACACACCTTAAGATAACAAGAAATTATAGAACCCACCTTCGATAGAACGAGTTCAACAGACTTTTTAAAATATAAAAGATGAACATACAATGGGTAAGCCCGGACCAATAGGTTCTCCTTACTAGGTATACTCCCAAAGTTTATTCTAGATAGCATATCCCAAATGAGTAAGCCCTGATCAATCCTCTATTATCACACCTTTCATGATGCATACATCCTAATCGCATGACTTTAAACGTCATGGTACAATATTTTCAACACAACACGTGGTATCTAGTGAGTAGGATCATATCCCTATTCAAACTCAATGAGCATACCCATACATCTTGACAAAAATTAGGGGGAACGCACATATTTCCAATGGGACACCCCTGGTACACTTTTCCAGTCTTAACATCACACCATACCAAAACTCACCACACGATCACCAGTTACCCAACATTATTCCAAAACCAAAGGAATATACCCATGCTTCATTACCCTAAACCCATCCATATAGGTTCAATAGTGATGGTCACATTAAAACCATGCTATAAATCAATAAGGTTAGGAATCTAAATGATCATGTCCCTCAACCCAGTCATAACACCAAAACTCAAGAATAAAGAGTGCTTACCTTATACAAATCCAAGGCATGACCATTCCTTAGCTATCGAACTATATCCATTTTATACTATGAAATATTTTTTAACCTCAGAGAAATCTCTATGAAGGTCATGATATTCTTCCAAAGGTGCAGAATCTCTTAGATACAGACTAAGCACTAAATGTCTAGATAAGACTTTACCCAAAAAAATAACTTAATATTCATCCAAGTGAGTATCATCTCATTATGGTTATTCATCACCAGAATTAACCATCGACTAGCTAATACCAGAAAAAGAATTATCGTTAAGACCACCATTTTATTAAGAGGTTTCATCACAAGGTGTGGAACATATGTGACTCTATCAATCCAACCATCAACTTCATGGGGTCTAGCTCACACCAATACATGGGATAAATCTTTCTATAAAACACATGTAGAACAATAAGCTTGTTAACATCCTCATCCTGTAATTTCGTCATAACCTTCTACTTAATGGGTAGCAGATGGATTGGAAAACCACCCAGAGGTACCACCTCAAGACCAATTCCCTACATCGAATCCTCATCCCTAAGGGGTTCATCATCAAAATCTAACTATAGAAAACAATCTTATGTTTGTAATAGTATAATCCTCAAATTGAATAAATATTATCTATAGTTAATGATTATATATAATCCTACACTGACTGGAGGCGGAGGCAGCGGTGGTGGAGGTGGTGGCGGTGGAGACAACGGTGGCGGAGGGAGCGGCGGTCGCGGCGGCGGAGGTAGCGACAATCACGGCGGTCGCAGCGGCAGTCGCGACGACAAAGACAGTGGCGGTCGCAGCGGAGGAGCAAAACCAATGGCGTGGAGGCAACGATGGTGGCGATGGAGGAGGAGGAAGAGGAGGAGTAGGATGACGAGGAGGAGAAAGATGAGGATGCAATGCGGATGAGGAGGAGAAGTCACGATGGAAGAGGGTCCTAGTTCAGCTTCCACGAAAGCTTTACCGCATGCGAGAGAGGAGGGCCTATTAGGGTTATTAAATAGAAACCGCTGGAACCTTTATCAACACTCGTTAAAAGCGCTGCTAAAGGTATTTTTTATCAACGCTAAAATAAAAGCGCTGATAAATATTATAATTTTATATAAATTAAGAATAAAAACTTTTATTAGCGATAAAATAAGCACTGATAAATGTTCCATTTTATCAGCGCTAAAAAATGCAATGATAAAGGGTATACCTTTATTAGCGCTTATTTTAGTGCTGATAAAGGTTATATTTATCAGCACTTTTAACTAGTGCTGATAAAGGCATAGCCCTTTATCAGTGATTTCTGTTTAGTGCTAATAAAGGGAAGTGCTTCTCTTGCCCTGTTTTGTGGTAGTGGGATGCCAATAAGGTATGCATGTTGCAGAAATCCATTTATGGATTAAAGAAAGAATCCAAGTCATGGAACATTCATTTTGATTAACCCATAACGAAATTTGGTTTTATCAAGAATGAATGTGAGCCTTGTGTCTATAAATGGTTTAGTGGGAGTGTAGATGTTTTCCTAATAGTATATGTTGATGACATATTATTTATTGGAAATGAGATACCAGTCTTACAGTCTATTAAGGCATGGTTGAATAAATGCTTATCTATAAAGGATTTGGGTGAGGCAGAATATATTCTTGGGATCATGATCCATCATGATAGATCTAAGAGATTTCTGGGCCTATGTTAATGTACATATATTGATAAGATACTAAAGAGATACAGTATGGAACAATCCAAGAGGGGATTGTTTCCAACATCACTTGACATTCATATTTCCAAGAAAATGTGTCCTTAAACACATGAGGAAATAAAGATAATGTCAAGGACTCTATATGCATCTGTGATTGGATCATTCATGTATGACATGCTATGTATTAGGCTAGATGTCGCCTTCACATTGAGTGCGGTTGAAAGATATCAAGCTAACCCAGGTGACGACCATTGGATGGTAGTCAAGAATATCCTAAAGTATCTGAGGCATACTAAGGTTATGTTCCTGGTTTATGGAGGAGATGAGGAACTAGTTATCATAGGATATGTAGATGCTAGTTTCCAAACTAATTAATATGGTATGAAGTCACAAACATGATACATATTCACTTTTAATGGAGGTGCAGTGAGCTGGAAGAGCTCAAAGTATAGTATGGTCACAGATTCTACAGTAGAGTTCAAGTATATCACAGCTTCTAAGGTAGCTAAAGAAGAATTTTGTATGCGAATCTTTTTCCAGGAGTTGGGCGTGATACCTAGTAGTAAAGATCCCATCACACTGTATTGTGATAATACTGCAGTAGTGGCTGTCATAAAAGTGGCAAGGTCACATCAGTGGACAAAGAACATACTTCCGAAGTATCATATCTTGAGGGATTTTTCTCAAATAGGTGAAGTTTCAGTGAGAAATATTTCCACGAGAGACAATGTGATGGAACCATTGACTAAAGCCTTGACTTAACAGAAACATGATCATCATGTGAGATCTAGTGGACTGAAAGTCGTAGGTAGTTAGCTCTAGTCCAAGTCAGAGTTTGTAAGAGAGGGTGTCCTAGAACCAACTAGTTGTACTTTGATTAAGTGAATATTTAATATATTTAAATATTAAACATCTTATTACATATTGTTCATTTTTCTGCATGACTATTGTGTAATAATGTTCGAGAGTATTTGTCGCATTGATAAGGTCATAATAGTTTCCCGCTGTGATGAGAACCTTGAAGTGCTATGACAATATTCTTAAATATAATTCTCTGATTGCATGACATACTATAATGGGACACATAGTATACAGACTATCAGGTGCGAGTACTCGTAAGCAGATGAAGCTTCCTCTCATGGAGTTTGTACTTGGTAATCTCTAAGACGGGAGATTATGAGAAAAGACCCGCCAATAAGGATTCTGCATGTTTTTGTGTCATCAGATATTCCTATATATGAGCATTTGTAATGATCCTTAGACTTTAAGATTATCATTAATATGTGTCATGACTCGTGCACTTAGATTTACTAATAAAAACCGTCAAGAAGACAATTGGTGGGAAGTAGGGTACGTTGGGTGCGTCATGAGTGGCATGTTATTAATGAATAAGTCAAGGAAGGATTTGTCCCTTCTATTTACGGAAGTTATATATCTCATCTCATTGATTGAAATTTAACCGCCACGCAAAATTCCAAGGCCATGGTGTAATGATGAGTTTATTTCAAGTAGTCAAAGAATGATGTATCAATCACAAAGGTTGATGACACTATCATGAAACCTACTTGATGAGATATTGAGACAAAGGGATTATATTACATAGTGAGCATTCGTATGTGGATGTCATTTTTGTGACTGTATGTTCTTTCTCTTGGGTGTCTTGACCCATTTTTAGACAGTACTCTTGGACTTTAGGCATGCCCGCCTAATGCCAATGAAAAATAATCCTGGAGGGTCACACACTAAGTGTTTTTGGTAGTCTGAGTTAAATTCTATTTGAATTTAATTAATAAATAGTATTCTTAAGATAGTGAAATAATTTTATTCAAGTTAAAATGATTGTATAAATTAAATAAATACTTATTCACCGGATTGTGGGTAAAATATATTTATTTATTTTATTGAACTTTTAATAAATATTTATTTACTAGTTTGTAAATAAAATATTTATTTAATAGAATAAATTATTTATTAATTTATTAGGGTGTTAAATAAATGGAAGTGGAGTTCGAGTGGACCAATGCTGGTCTAGTAGTAAAATAATTATTTTGCAAGACGATGAATAATTATTTAACTAGTTGGAACAAATTAAAATAATAATAATGCTGTTATTATTTTATGACACATAATTTTATTTATTCTGTTTTGCACAAGTTGGCGCACCATAAATAATGACATGGTATTATCAGAATAATGGGTTTTCTCTATGGTTATGAATGTATTTAATTGCTGTTATGCAATTAAATATTGTAATTGAAACCTCATGTAAATAAAATGACATGTATATTTATTGTTCCATGTACCAAACTGCATGCCCGATGAATTGAGAATTGTTGTGCTAAACAATTTCTCTCTCGAATCCTCTTCCTACCCCTCTCAAGAATGAGATACATTCTTCAAGGCTGAAGAACAAGTGATCAAAAATGACTGATACAATACACTCGCTTCTCTGTGCTAGCACCCAGAGAACGTGAGATGTCTATCGGAGCCCATCAGAGCATGTGTGGATCCCCGCTAGAGGGGTTCTAGTTTTGATCCTCGCAAGTGCAACGAGATAATCCAGAAGGGTCATTCCGGACAATAAAAAACATCAACAAATAAAATACCGAAGATCCATGTATTCTTTTCTTTATGAAATTAAATAAAATTAATTATAAACATGATGTGAAAGATCCTCTATAAAGGTTTTGGGCCTCTTCCTTCTTTATCTAAATCTTTGATTATATTATATGGAGACTGTCATTCATATTCGTATTGATCCCGGAATAATTATTGATCATGGTAAAAATTAATGTTGGGTACTATCCTAACCTCACTTCCGCTGCACTCAGAACATTAATAACCATCACTATTTAAAAGTGGAACTATAACTAGATGGAAAATGGAATCACCCTATGGAATATCCTAAAGAATGAACTTTCACCATTTTCCTCAATAATTTTCTAGGGATAAAAATAAAAATAACTTGAAACATAGTCCCAAAGAAGAAATAATCCAACAATCGAATCAAATGAATCCAAATTAAATCAATAATCATGCTTAAAAAGAGAACCCACTACATTTAAAACACAATTAAAAAATTGAACTTTTCCCCTTAAAAGAAAAAACTTTAAATAAAGGGCTCAAAACATACTTCATGAATGTAAATATATAATAAAAAAGTTTCCCCTTTTTTAAACATAAAATATTTTTGTCTCATTTAGAAAACAAGACAAAATTCAGTTCTAAAACTCCACTTCCTCTTTAAAGTGCAACAAGAATTTCATTATTGAATCATGTAGGGTTATTTAAAAATATTTTCTAAATTCATTCACATGAAAAACCCTTTTCAAATTCTTTTGAAACACAAGAAGAAACCACCTTTGATACTTATAACACAAAACTTTAAAACCATTAATGTTTTAAAATAATTTATGGAAACCAAACATAATTCAATATAAAATTCCCAAAATTGTTTTAAAACATTTAAAATAACCCCAAATAAATATTTCAAAATTATTGGAGTCCTAACCAATGTTTTTCTCATGACTAAATTTCTTTTTGGATCAAAAACACTTGAAAACATTCCTTGATTTTATAAAATTCTACTTCATTTTGAAACGCTTATTGGAAACTCATCACAATTATCAAACCAATTCAATCCCAATAACATCAACAACAAATATAATACATCATAATATATCCTAAATAAATCACAATAAATAATAAATCAACTCAAAACCCTATAGGAACCAAAATATCAAAAATATGGAAAATTTAACACAATGCATGATTAAATGGCAGCAATGGCTCAGGTAGAAGTCATTAGGGCTCAGTTGGGAGTGGGTGTAAGGGGAAAAGGGAGGAACGATGAGTGTTTCAAGGAATAAATGGATTGTTTGGGTTAAGGTATCATGGAGAAATGATGATTGGGAAAGGGGAATAGCAGCAAGGGCATGAGGGAGAGGAGGGGTTCTCAAGGGAGAAGGGGGGAGCGGCCAGTAGTGAGGGGGCACCACTACACATATTCCTTTTAACATCACACATATAAGATTTTAACAATGATAAAATAGTGGTGTTAAGCGAATAACTGATAAAGGGGGTCCTTTATGGGTGCTAAAAAGGGCTGATAAAGGGGCCCTTTTATCCGCACTTGTTAGCGCCGATAAAGGCCTAACTAGCTGCAATGTGCTGTTAATATAACAGTACACCCAACAAAAACCTATAATTTCAAACAATGCTATATAAATTTAATTTAAATCATGAATATAAAAATTTCAACCCTTGTTATGTACCAAAAAAACACTATTTTCATTTCAAACATTGTTTTATATAATTACATTTATAATTATCCAACAAACAATTTAAAAAAATTAATTTTTCATCTTTTGACACCTGTGATCCCCTCTAAAAAATGTCTGCCTGTGGTATCAGTTGGAAAAAAAATCATCTCAACCCAAGAAAAAGATCCTACCTATATAATAAAACAAATATTATGTTAGTAATACTATAAAGAAATAAATTAAACATTAATATAAAAGAATATATTAATAAAATGTCAATATTTAATAAAAAAGACACATTTGGAGTTATACCGGTCACATCGTGCGTTGTATTGAGGTGGGGTTGATTTCTACATGTCACTAATGAGTTATGGATCATTGTCCCAAAATATCAAATAAATATGAATGCGTTTTCTCTATTTTGAGTATGTCACTTTTTGTTTTACTAAAATTAAAGTTAATTTTAAATAATGACACACGTGGAGTCATACTGGTCACACCGTGTGTTGGATTGAGGTGATGATGATTCCTACCTATAAAAAATAGGGACCCTCTTCCTTTATCATCGTTGTGATTAACATCACTATTAAAAGCCATTTTGCGCACTGTTTAAGGGTACATGTGTAGTAGTGGCGGCGAGCGGCGAGGGCTCGGGGGAGAGGTGGGAGTGGCGGTGGTGGGCGGTGAGTGGGGGAAGGGGGAGTATCGCCAATGAAAAATGGCCCACGACAAGGGATTGGGGAGAAAGGGGCTTGGGGAGAGGGAGGGGGGAATCAGGGAGAAGGGGAAGAGGGGAGGGGATCAAAATTAGGAATTTTTTAAATATTTAGCAGCGGGTTTAAAAAAACCACCGCAAAATGTTAAAATAAAAAAATACAGCATTGGTTAGAGGAAACCACTGATATACTCTAATTTTTTTAAATGAGATTTATTTAGTGGTGGTTATTAAAACTGCAGCTAAGACCTATTTTATTTTAGAGTGTATAGGGTGTTAGGGGTTCAATTGAAACCATGATTAGATAATATTTTCGTGGCTATCCTAGATTGGATTATTAATGTTAAATAGGATCTATCTACAAATGATATGAGTTGATAGTTATGTTTTAAATAAATATATATTAAAAAGTAAACCGTTTTGTTGTTTTGGATGAGCATGAATTCAATTTTACATGCAATGGTTAAACCATTTTAAATATATTTTTCAATCTTAAATTCTAAAAAATCTTTTGATAGATATTATTAAAATTCTTTTTTTATTGATTTATTTTTCAAAAAATAAACATTTCAAAGTGAAATATGAAAATAATAATTTGTTTATAAAATTTGGTCGAGTATTTCATTGATTGATGACCGATGCAAATTTTAAAATTTTTGTGTTGAATTCATGAGCTTAGTTTTTTCATAGGATTTATTCTTGCACAAGTTAAGTGCAAGATATTCATATATATATATTATTTAATTTCATTATATCATGATTTGGTTGAGATTACCATGGTGAAAGGCATCTCATTTGAGATTAATTAAGATGTTTGGCATACTGGGTATGATGTTTTGGGTGTTTGGTGATATTGAATAAAAAAATCCAACAAACCTCATCAAATTAACTTTACCATGGCGTGACATAAGATTAAATCACTCAATAATCCTGTTGTTTATGGTTAAATGGTCCTTAAAATGTAATTTTTTACAATATACTTCAAATGTTCATAAATATATTTATATTATATGAGATAAATATTATTTTTTTGATGTTATATTAGTCAATTTAAAATTATATATAAAATTAGTGTAAATTCATGTAATCTTAAATTAAAAATATGTTAAAAATTCTATTACTCACAATTTTCAGGTGGCTTTTTTGTTTTATCAATATGATATTTGATATATATATATACCCATGTAATTTTTGGTTCTATTAAGGTCATAAATAAAAAAATATCCTATACCCAAAAATTTGAACATAGAAGCACTTTTCATAGCTTCAGTGCACTTTGGTGCACCCCATATTCCCACGTTCCGAAAATGAGCCTGAGATGGTTATGGAGGGTGATTTTATCTTTTTTATTCTTTGTTTGGTACATATTGTCATTATATAGACTTATTTTTTCTTATTTTTAACTTTTAAAATATTTAAAAAAAAAACAGATATGAATGTTTGGTAGAGAGAGGAAAAAAAGAGAGTGCATGGTTTTATTTAGGTAAAAAGTAGGTACTCCATGCTAGAAGGTGCATGAGGCAAGTGCGGCCAATATGCAAAACATATCACCAAGATTTTATTGAAGACAGGGAAAAATGAAAGTGAGGCCCGCACAGGAGCACTAGGAGCAGCAAAGAGGAGCCTCTCGCAACTTCCATCGCTTCTTCTTCTTATTGTCTATATATCAACACAAAGCTCCCACACTACCCACTGAGTTCCTGTCATCTGTATATATAAGACTGACCAGCCTTATCATTTCGTAAAATTGCAATCCGATTCCCTTATCCGTACCCACACCCTGTGCAGCTGTGATTGGTGTCCTAGATCAATTATTATGACAGTATTGTCACACCCTGTGCGGGTTTGACTGGTGGAGGAATTGTTATGACAATATTGTCACACCACCGGCCTGTGCGGTTGTGGTCCACAATTTTCACCACCACACCCAAAATTATTTTCCCACCAAATTGATTGATTAGTAATAATTAATACAAATCAATTAAGAAACCAGTAATAATAATTAATTTTTTTTAATTAATATTAAATAATAATATAACCACAAACACTACTAAAAATATTGGTTTTTGTGCCTGCTGGAATGGGTGACTGCCAATGGTGGTCGCTATTGATGGGCATGAGGGACCACCAATGGTGGTTGCTGAACTGAAAAAAATGGGCATAATCACCCCCACCCCCCACCCCACCACCACCAAATATCCCCTCCGCACCCTAACCCTCCTCCCCAATCCCTTACCTTTGAGAATATACCCGCACCCACCGTCCCTCCCTCTCCCTTCGCCCGACACCACTGCCACCCCTCCCTCTCACCCACCCGTCGCTGCTTCCTCACCCGGAGCCGCTACCACCACCCTCCCTCGCTTCTTGCCCGACCTCCACCTCTACCACTTCCCCCGCCTATACCTCTGGAATCTACAGATCTCCATGGCCTAGGGTTCTGGTTGTTTAGGTTAGTTTTATTTCATCTTCATATAATCTTTCTTCCCGGTATCTCATATTCAAAATTTTTTTCATCCAATTATCATTATTACAAGAATATTTACATCCCAGTATTCTATAAGCAGTGAACTCATTTATATTTTTAATGTATTACTTTTGGAATTATTATTTGCAGCTCAATATTGTGTTCAAATTGGAATTTGGGAAAATCATATTTTTGAAAGAATTTATCACCCACTTAACACAGGCTTTGCACTCTAAAATTCTAGGATCTTTGTTGATATGATGATTATTGAATTTTACTTTCCATTTCAAGTGGGAAATCGAGACGATGTTGATCCCTCGAGGAAGGCTTTGTAGATCCAATTAGTCATGTTATGTGTTTTGAGGAAAAGTGTATCCCCTGCTTGTAAAATAATCATTTCTCTCTCATTCTTTCACTTAGTTGTTGATTGGAAATCATTTATTGTTAAGCTGTCACAGTTTTTCCAACACTTCCCATAGTTTCACACAATTCCTTTTTATGAAAGTCAAGTGGTTCTATTAGAAGTTGTTCTTACCTTAAGATGATGCTTATTATTAAGGTCTCCATAAAATATATGTTCTCTACATGAGTAGATATTTCTTCATCAAATATATTTTGGAAGTGTTCCTAACATCTTCCATCAAAATATTCCTAGAAATATTTTGGTTTATCAATACTTTCTGTGCCCATTCACATCATAAATATTTTCCCAAGAAATAATATTTGTTTTTTTATTTTCAAACTTATTGTTTCCTTTTTAATATTCATTTCACTGCATGAAACTCTATTTCTTTAAGACTAATGAATTTTGTGATACTTTATTCTCATTTTATTATTAAATAAACTCCAATTCACAATATACACTTTAAAATACCATTTGGGATTCTATACTCGAACATGTTCTTCACCCTCCTTTTAGAGTTGAGATAAATTTTATCCATTAACTTCAAGTATTTAAAAAATGTTTCATCATGATTCATAACATTTGAATGAATGAATCAATAAATTAATGTATTAAAATGATATTGTACAAATTGATCATAATTACTTTTGATTCAACGTTTTCCAAAACAAGAAGTGGTGAGGTGATTTTGCTTTTCTTTTTTGCTAAAAAAGTCTATACCATTGTATAAATAATTGATTCTTCTTAGTCTTTTTTATGACTATGTATCACATTCTTAATATTTTCAATTATTGTATCTTATATCTGATAAAATCAAATCACGTCATATAATAATTTTAGATTTTATCCAGTGATCAGTTACTTCAATTTGTTCAACCTAGCAGACCATCTATTTTACAAATTGTTCTTCAACTATATTATCCTTAACTCTTTCCTATAACATGTATCATCATTGAATCTGCCTATGTATCTATCTTTGGTTATTTTATTCTCTTTTTTATTTTCAAGTTGGTTTGGTATAATAGTTTGTTGAAAGTAATTATATACACTATAAAATTTCCCATATGCACTTTGGGAACATATTTTTTCATGCATAACATTGAATTTCTGTGGTTTGCAGGGAATGCTTTTCCAACCACCAGCACATGACTACCACATACTATTTGAGTAGACTATTTTCTTCAGGAAGTGGTTTGAATCCTCATCTCAATTGTATTCTAGCATTGGTGTACAACCCTTATAAAACAACGTTAAAAATATATTGAAAAAATGAAACATACTTTAACATAACACATTTCATGAGGATAAATTGAAAATTATGTATGTTTTAATATTATAAATGTAAACACATATTGGAATGTGAAATTTAAAATTGTTAAATATCATGATTTTTTTACCTATCATGTGTTGGAATAGATGAAATAAGCATAATATTTTTATAATCATGAAGAAACTTAAAACTTTGATGACCATATATTCATCTCATAATGGGAAGCCCTTGTTATCCTTTAGAATAATTAAATAATAGAGTTTCTAGAGAATCAAAGAAGGAAACCAATTGGGTAATTCAATGTCAAAAAATACATTGACCTTTCTAGATAGGTTGAAAATTGATAGGGAACCCGGTTGGGAAATACAAAAGGCAATGTCATACGTAATAGAATTGGTTTAGGGACTTAGTAACCTGAAACAAAAACTCCAAGCCCCTCTAAAAACAGTTTCATTCAATTCATGACGACAATGAAAATAAAATGTTAAAAAGACATAGGACAGGGAGAAATTCTTGTACCCAAGAGAGTACCAAATGACATACTGACTATAAATGCACTCTAATATTCATCTCTTTGGAGTAACCTATGAATTAATCATAACTAAAAACACATGGGGATAGTTCTTAAAGAATAAAGTTATCCTCTTAAAAAATATATTTTTTAGGGAATCAAAGAATGAACCTGCTGGCCAATGTAGAGGGGTGATATATCTCATTGGTGATGCCGAATCTGGTTTGCAATGGGTGGCAGATCTGGTTCACGATGGGCGACGATGGCTATGAGAACGTTGGAGGTAGATCTGATTCATGATAGGGAGGACTGGTTCCCAATGGGGAGAATTTGTGGTGGCGGATGCTGTGATTTGCGACTGGGAGGAATTGTTCACTATGAGGAGGGTTTACGAAGGTGGTGACTCTGATTCACAATAGGAAGGGGGAGGTGAAGGATCTGATTCATAATGGGAGGGATGGTTTGTGGTGGTGAGGGATTGCGGAGGGGGAGGGTGTAATGACCCGGACCCGAACAACCACCCAAATAGTGATAAACTAGTTAGGTGTTACTACCTTAGGCGCACCTCCCTGAACACCAAAGGCTTCCGACTAGCAGTGAGGGTCTTATAGGTATAGTGGGGAGGCTATACCCTCTCAGAGGATAATAATGGTATTGGTCCGAGTATAATAATAAAGATGAAGTGGAATAAATGAATTATCAGACTCGAACCAGACCCACATAACAGAAGCACAAACAATAGAAATAAACAGCGGAAGCAATAAATATAGACAACAACAACAGAAATAAAAACAACAGCATTATGATCGAATGTAACTACTACTAAAAAAAACATGCATCCAAAGCAGGTCATACATATCCATATATAAAGGGAGCTAATGGATAACCAACTGTAGCTACAAAGCAAGTAAGCATGCTGATACAGGAAGGAAAAAAGAACAAAGTAAACTCTAGATAGGCAAGACCTCAGGGTCCATACCATCTCCATGCAATAGCTAATGCATCCCAACTCCTAAAGCTTGCCTCTTTCCTATACGTAAATCCATAAAGTTTACACACGTCCTGACGGGCCCGTGCAGAGTGTGAGAAGAATCTCAGTAGGATACCACCAAATGGTGCATACCAAATATAATTGTTTAAGTAGGAATGAATTTATATAGAAAATAGTAAACATCACGTTTCATAAATAAACAAAAACTCCTTTGGTGCTCAATAGCCACCCTGGAGTGTCACCTACTTCAGCCAATGCCGGAATCTTTGTCATGTTACCCGACACCATATGCCCCCTGACACCGCATGTCTTAAGTATCGATGTCCCGAAGGCATGGCCAACACTAGTAACCCGGAGGAACAATGATTTCTATCCTAAAATAAGTAATTGGAGGGATAGTGATTTATATCCTCAAATAAAGTATCTGGAGGGACAGTGATGTCTACCCTCAAATAGAGTAACCGAAGGGACACCAATGTCTGCCCTCAAAATAACGGCGAGCATATGCCCCCAACCCGATAGCCTCAATGCTATCCCCTGAAGGCTCCTCACCTTACATGTGGCTTTCTAAGACAAGTATCCCTAAACCAAAAGTACCTAAACTGCATCTAATAGGGGACTCTACCCACATGAGTGGTCAAAACCACCTCATCACGGAGTCTCTCTATGTGCACACTACTCGAAGTTACGAGTGAGTATTAATCACCAAAATAATACCCAATCCAGAACACTTCTGACACCTCATGTCCCTGCGACCATGACTCTCAAGTCTGATGGCCTTTCTATCCAAGTATCCCGGGCTATTCCCAACCTGACAGTCAATATACCTCAAGCTGACGTCCATGACGCCCAATCCCGTGGTTAGAACCACCCAATGTAACCCGGGCCCAGCCCAACCTGTGATCAGCATCACTCAAGAATATCCGAGCCATGCCCAACACAACCCAATGGTTCCAGCATATGTAATTTAGCAATTACTTATTTAACACATTTAAATAGAACACATAAACAGGTAAAAAAATCAAAACAATTGAATTGCACTGGTCCAACGGTTATCAAACAACAACACCAAGGTCTTGAATGTCTTCAAAAATTCATATCAAGGTTCAAAAATCTAAACTCAACAGTTTAAGACAATACAAAACCACTATAACCATTTTGGAATCCCCCAGCCAAAATTCACCGATGATCAATGACCACTCGACCGACTCTACTCAAGTAAAATTGGTAACATGGCATAACCAAAAGCATCCCATCGGTTAGATAATAATTAAACATGCAATAATAGGTAAATTAGGGTCTTGATCAAAATACACAAATACATGATTTAAGCCACGCCACCCAAAGGTTTTCAAAAGAACAAAAGAAGGTATGATCCATCTACCTGAGACTCATAGACGTAAGCACATCCGATATCGATCTCCAATTCGAAGCCGATCTTCGTAGATCTACATTTCCTGTCAAAACACGACAACTCCGATCAAATGGAATTTGTGGTGTGCGAGGCAAGGAATCAAGAACAAAAAAGTGTACAAGTGGATATTCTCGCTGTTGTGATCCCGTAGCCACCGACGGATCGAAGAACGAATGACAAATAAATAATATATGTCTAGGTATATTCTTCGGGTTTTTAGAATGGAGAGGTTTTGAAGTTAGGGAAGAAGAAGATGTTTTATGAAATAAGATGCTACGACCTTTCACTTAAGTGAATTAAAAAAAGTACACGACATGTATTTAATAACTACACACTGTGTACTGGCCTTTTCCGTACTCTGAATTAATCGGGGTAGCCACACGGTTTGGACACTTCACACGGGTTGACAGACGACTTGAACCCAGGCGGTACACAGAAAG
The DNA here is from genome assembly GCA_963277665.1 of Viscum album. Taxonomy (NCBI): domain Eukaryota; kingdom Viridiplantae; phylum Streptophyta; class Magnoliopsida; order Santalales; family Viscaceae; genus Viscum; species Viscum album. The sequence goes on along the minus strand of OY728134.1, from coordinate 1,424,249,574 downwards.
AGGGATACACGGCGTGTCGAGCAAAACTACATGCCGTGTAGTAGGAAATTTATACACATTCATCACATGACATGTACTTGGCGAGAACAAGGCCGATGCTCTCCTCACCCATACACGACGTGTACTTTTAAGTACACAACGTGTAGTCCGAAAATTTCCAAAACTTCTCAGTTTTTGGTGCTTGCCTAACCCATACACGGTGTGTACATTATAGTACATGGCATGTAGTCTGGAAATTTTCAGAACTTCCCATATTTTACCAATTTTCTCAGGAACAAGTCAAAAAGTCAAACATGGTTGGGATTTTGACCCGTTATAAACACTCGGGTTCTTACAATCTCCCCACCTTAATATATCTCATCCCAGATCTATCAAAAAAAAAAACTGAGAGATGGCACCGAACATGACACCCTGATCAAAGTAACCCATAATCCCCTGGTCACAAAGGTTTTGGCTAAATTCTTCAAGGGCTCCCCACCTTAGGAATTTCTTAACTCGGTCTCAACCTGACAAAACTCAAAACAAGAAAAGGTTTACTAACATATTTCTGAACTCATGGTACTCTCATGACGCATCTCCACTCCTACACCTCAGTGGTGCTCCTGTTTCATTTTCGACACCCAACATATCCCGCACCGCATCGGTGTCTGCGTCCATGAGGTTCTACATCCCATGGATGAAATTTTAATCATTTCTTAAACAATCTTGGTGAAAAATTATTTATAAGCTTTCTAATCCACCTACTTGAAACTTAAAAATGTTTCAAATATGTGACTTTACTGGACTTTATAATATAAAATATAAGACCGATATGAATGAAATTTTAATCGTTTCTTAAACATATAACTAGTAGTTGAATTTTAATTTTTATTTATATTTGTCTTATAGTTTATATTTTATGGGGTTTCAAAGTCAAGTAGGTGGCTTAGGATCCTCCTCGACATTCATTATTTTTTCTCTCACTTCTGATTTACATTTCTTACATTCCATTCATTATAATTTATTTATTTTATTTATGAAAATCTTTACTTTTAACAAATTTTTAGATGATTAGGCTGTCTTTTAAATTATATTTACATTGTTTTTATACTATAGATTTTTTAATCTTTTAAAGTTAATTACTGAAAATTTACTAATTATTTCTATGTTTTAAGTAGTCGACATTGAAAGCTGTCAAATATAAGTTGTGCCTAAAATATAAATGAAAAATGAAACACTAGATAAACATATAAGAAGATATAATAGTAATAATAGTATTTTTATTTTAGTATACATAAAACATGTAAACAAATATGTACAATCAATGTATATGTATGTGGTGAGGAGATTCCATACCACATGGTGGTCTGTGAATAGGACGTACACATCGAGTGTTTAGTGGAGTTTGATGACCTGGAGAAGGATGATCCTCGGGGACTGGAACTCCAACAGGCACATCCTCCATCTGTGTGTTAGTGGGAGGATCTGTCAACTGCATCTCGTACTGCCCTTTAGATCCTTCTCCCACTAGGGTGGTAGAATGACCTGCCACCATCACAGTGGGGAACCAAGCCTGCGATGAAGCTATACCCTAAGACAGCGATGGATTTGAAGCGAAGGCTATGATGGATACCAAGGATGCGAAGGATCTGGAACCCAAGATGGAGAGAACTGTAGATATCCTATCAGGAACGACAGATCACATGCCACCTAAATCACATCTTGAATCGGTTGATCCTGGACTACTAGAGGGAAAACCTCTTCTGGTGGAACATGTGAGGCCTCACGTGCATCACGATGCTGTCTACGTTGTCATGGCCATGGATCCTCAGTACCTGCAGTAGTTTCAAGATTTTCCTATAGGTCATGAACCTCCTCTCTCCAAGCCGGACACGCGAAGATTCTCTCGGAAAGTACACGAAAGGATGCCCTCACCTCCAGTGCTGTAGCATGGACAGCTGCCCGGTTAAAGACCCACTCTTCCTCTTCATCACTCATGTTAACAAGATGCTTTGTGTGACTTCCCTATAAATAGATTAAAATTGAATTAGAAAATAGTTCAATAAACAAAATAATGTAAATTTATTGACTTAACATCCTCTGCATCTCTATGCTAGGTTGGGTAAGATATAGTATAGAATGTAGTCTATACCATGGAGTATACTCAACCTTCTCCGAAAGAGAGAATCGATGAGTAGGACCACCCTGATTACAAAACTCTGCACGTCTATGCCAACAATCGATAAAGTTGGCATGTACTCGAGACCAATCATCATCCTGCCTGACTATCATCTTCATCCCATGATGTCAGTCAGTCTGTCTCGATGGAAATGGAATCGGTTGAGTATGGAACAACTGGCGCATGACTCTGTCAGGCTACTGCCACTCAATAATATGGAAGTGAATGAGGGGCACTATATATCTATAGAATCTTCAATCCCAACAGTGCATTATGCTGGAAAATGGTCCGTAAGACTCCAATATGGAAACCATGAAATCGGAAATGACAAGTGATTTTGTCAAAAAAGCACCTAACTAAAAACCAAAATAGATTCTATTATTAAATATTTTATACAATGATAGATTTTATATACATACCTGATCAGGTAAGAGACAGTCCAACTGTAGCCGATATACGCCCAAATGCTCTCACGGAACCACGTCAAAATTGTTTCGCCGACACCACCTGTAAAATAAATCAACGATAGTGATAAATAATGAGAAATTATAGTCAATAACTCATAGTAGAATCAAAAACCACGATAAATGACTGATCATACCAGCGTCCATGTGGATCGTCATGCAACACCTCCATCTCGACCGGCAGACCAACAAGGGTAGGGCAGAATGTTGGGATTCACTCCCATGCCGACATCTGAAGAAGGATAACGCATCCTCCAAGACCTGTGAGGTCCCTGTGAGATAGACTGTATAATAATCTGTACGTGTATTCCTTGTAGTCTGATCCCCAACTGTACATCCCAGCCCGATCAAACTCCTCTAGTAGGGGTAGATACATCATGTGCACATGCATCCCCGAGTGATCAGTATACATGTTCCCGCTAATGATCCATAATATATATGCACAAGCATAACACATGATAGTATACTCGTCATCATCATCCTATAAATGTAGAATCTGTGACTCCAACTAAGGCATTAATATGGACGCTCCATCTGTAGACCTATGGTCAGGAAAAATATCAACACATAACAATCACTGAGCAAGGTCTAGCCTAGATGCACGAGTGAGTCCAATAACGGGTCTCCCCTAGATAAGAATACCGAGAAGCACTACCACATCCTCGAGGGTGATGGTCATCTCTCCCTCAGTTAGGTGGAATGTGTGTGTCTCTGGTCTCCACCTCTCAACGAGGGAAACAAGTAGGTAATGATATATAAATGTGAAATCTGATATGGCAATGCCATAGAAGCCTGTACGGCACAAGTATGGTCTAATGGCATGTGGAGGCTCCTGATGATGAAAATGGTGCACCTGATGCACCTTGATCAATCAATCTAGATGGCCCTCTAACACAGCCTCTGAAAAATGGGCAGGCTGCTGAGTGAGTAGTATGGTATCATCCATCTGCATATAAACAAATGAAATGAGTCGTAAGTGTAAAATGTAAATATAACGTTATGGTTAGAATAATGTTATGACTTGTAGAATGGAAGACGTGAAATGTTTATTCACATTGTTTTATGAAGTTATTTTTACCAAAATAAATATAATTCTCTATTTCTTTTGGGTTGGAGTTTAGGTTTGAGGGTTTAGGGTTTCGAATTTTGTTATTAAGGTTTAGGAAACTTGTTTCTGGGTTAAGTGTTATGCTTTTGGGTTTTGGGGTTTAGAACACCGAGAATGTTAAGGAATAAAGAGAAATTTATTTCTTGAAAGCAAGAACATTTTTATGAAATAAGTTCTATTATCTAAAATATTGGGTCTTGAATTTAGTTAAGAAATATTTTGGAGGAGCTTTATGATTAGGTAATTATGGATTAGATTAAGATAAACCATGTCAATTACAAATGATGTTTTAGGAATTTATATAATTATCTGTATTGAATAACTTATTCTAATCATTATGATACTATTATTTCATTATAGTGTAGTTTATTAAAATATCACACATAATTTATCCAAAAACCATGGAAAAGGGAAGATGCTTTTGGATTGGGGTTTAGGTATGAGGGTTTAGGGATTCAAATTTTGTTATTAAGGTTTAGGAAACTTGTTTCTAGGTTATGTGTTATGCTTTTGGGTTTTGGGGTTTAGAAAATCAAGAAATTTAAGGAATAAGGAGAAAGATATTTCTTGAAATAAAGAATGTTTTTATGAAATATGTTCTATTATCTAAAATATCGGGTCTTGAATTTGGTTAAGACATATTTTATAGGAACATTATGATTAATTAATTAAGGATTGCATTAAGATAGTCCATGTTAATTACTAATGATGTTTTATGAATTTATGTAATTATCTGTATTGAATAACTTATTCTAATCATTATGATACTATTATTTCATTATAGATTAGTTTATTAAAATATCACACATAATTTAACAAAAAACCATGGAAAAGGGAAGTTGCCTTTGGGTTGGGGTTTAGTTTTGAGGGTTTAGGGTTTCTAATTTTGTTATCAACATTTAGGAAACTTATTTATGGGTTAAGTATTATGATTTTGGGTTTTTGGGTTTAGAAAACTGAGAAAGTTAAGGAATAAAGAGAAAGTTATTTCTTGAAATCAAGAATGTTTTTCTGAAATAAGTTCTATTATATAAAATATTGGGTCTTCAATTTGGTTAAGACTTATTTTGGAGGAGCATTATGATTATGTAATTATGGACTGGATTAAGATAAACCATGTCAATTACTAATGATGTTCTAGAAATTTATGTAATTATCTGTATTGAATAACTTATTATAATCATTATGATACTATTATTTCGTTATTGAGTAGTTTATTAAAATATCCCACATAATTCAGCCAAAAACCATGGTAAAGGGAAGATGATTTTGGGTTGGGGTTTAGATTTTATGGTTTTGGGTTTTGAATTTTGTTATTAAGGTTTTGGAAACTTGTTTTTGGGTAAAGTGTTATGCTTTTGGGTTTTGGGGTTTAGAAATCCGAGAAAGTTAAGGAATAAGGAGAAAATTATTTCTTGAATGCAATAATGTTTTTATAAAATAAGTTCTATTATCTAAAATATTAGGTCTTGAATTTGGTTAAGACATATTTTTGAGGAACTTTATGATTAAGTAATTATGGATTGGATTAAGATAAACCATGTCAATTACTAATGATGTTTTAGGAATTTATGTAATTATCTATATTGAATAACTTATTCTAATAATTATGATACTATTATTTCAATATAGAGTATTTTATTAAAATATCACACATAATTTAACCAAAAAGCATGGAAAAGGGAAGATGCTTTTGGGTTGGGGTTTAGGTTTGAGGGTTTAGGGTTTTTAATTTTATTATTAAGGTTTAGGAAACTTGTTTCTCAGTTAAGTGTTATGCTTTTGGGTTTTGGGGTTTAGAAAACTTAGAAAGTTAAGGAATAAGGGGAAAGTTATTTCTTGAAATCAAGAATATTTTTATAAAATAAGTTCTATTATCTAAAATATTAGGTCTTGAATTTGGTTAAGATATATTTTGGAGGATTTTTATGATTATGTAATTATGGATTGGATTAAGATAAATCATGTCAATTACTAATGATGTTTTAGGAATTTATCTAATTATCTGTATTGAATAACTTATTCTAATGATTATGATACTATTATTTAATTATAGAGTAGTTTATTAAAATATTACACATAATTTAACTGAAAACCATGGAAAAGGAAAGATGCTTTTGGGTTGGGGTTTAAGTTTGAGGGTTTAGGGTTTTGAATTTTGTTATTAAGGTTTAGGAAACTTTTTTCTGGGTTAAGTGTTATGCTTTTGGGTTTTGAGGATTAGAAACCCAAGAAAAAAAAAGATATAACAACATTTACTTTACAATATGAGTATTTCACAATGAATACAATATATCATTCTGGATGAGACTGTGAACTCGACCCAACAATGTTAGGGCATCATTTCTGGTTCTTACCATATTTATGACATATTGTGCATCTCAAACTATGCCCTTATTCTTGAGGCCAATCCATCTCATTATGCATCGTACTGGCCTTTGGTCTCCCCCATGGATGTAACCAATTCATGTTAGGCATCACTATCAGCTGGACTTCAGGCATTGGGAAATAAAGATACTCCCCAATAGGTTTCCATGGTGAAGTATAAAAATTAGAAATGGTATCCTTATGGTACACTAGATCAACATATTCTTCCCATGATATGTTCATAGAGGCACATGCTGCTATGGCGTGTGTGCATGGAAACCGTAAGGCCTGAAAGTTTCCACATTGACATTGCCTTGTTTCCAGTAATACCACCATTTTTTCACCGATGCAATTTTTGATTGGGTCTGAACGCTCTTGAACTTCAAATCAGGAGTCTTCTCATTGAAAAAGGCAGACATGACAACCATAAGCTTCTTCAATATTCTTTTCAATTTCTCATTGAAGGTGTCTTCCATATCTTAGCCCCTACTGTATTCCATCTGATGCTAGTTTTTGTCTATCAACAAAGTACCTCACGCATCTATATAATTTCTCCTGAACTGGGTGGTTATAGGTAGCTTGAGAAGCCCTTTTAAGACACCATTGATGTACTCCACAATGTTTGTCGTCATGTGTTCATACCTCTTCCCGCCGTCATATTCCAATGTCCATTTCTCTTTTGGAATCCACATAATATAATCATAAACTTCTTGATTATCCTAGAGGATTTGTTCAAAATGTTCTTTAAAACGCCGTTGGTATGACTCATATTCTACATAAAATAGATGATATTTCAAAAAAATTGATTTTATCTTTATATTAAAAAAGTAAAAAATAATGAATAAAATGTGTACCAAGCCTCGTGATTGCCTTCTCCATCAGTTAGTTGTGGATTTTATTATGCACATTGCTAGTAATGTGTCTAATGTAGAACCGATGATGTGAATTTCGGTAACTCCATGTATCAAGATCTGCATTGATTGCCTCATTAATTACCTGATGGCAATCAGATATCAAACAAACACCATGAATGTGGGTGAAATGGTTGCTGATACATGCCAAAAACCAACTCAATGATTTATAGTTTTATTTCTCTAAAATGGAAAAGGCAAGTGGAAGAGGTGAATTGTTTCCATCTTGGGTTACCAAAACCAAAAATATCCTCTTGTATTTTCCGTACATAAATGTTCCATCAATCTGAATAAACTATTTGATGAAATGAAATGCGAAGATACAAGGAAGGAATGTCCAGAACAACTGATGAAATTGAAAACGAGATGGATCAAGTCATTTATCGTGAGACACATGTTCATTTGTATCCAAATGGAATAAAACTTGGTTATGATGCCTCAGTATGGATATAAATTGTGCCAACACCCGATATGAGTCATCCCAGTCACCATAGACCTTCACAGTTTCCTTTTGTTTCACCATCCATGCCTTATTATAGGAAATCATATAACTGATTGTCTATTGAATCCTATCTTGCACAAGGGATATTGGAACATCTTGACATGTCCTAATCATCTCAACAACAATAGATGACACAAATTATATATCCAATGAGGTAGGATCCTGTGTGAGGCTTGGCTGAATGCAAGTATGAGCCACCTCAATCCTCGAGATTCTCCAACCTCCAAATGTAATGTGCGGAATCACCCTCAAGTGAAATCTACAATCATACCCATACTTCTCACACTGTATGACATATTTAATATGGAATGATTCATGAACTATATAGCTGCAGTGCCTCTCAATATGAAATCTCTTTAGCATGCTTTTTAATTCTTATTTACTTGGAAAATTCATTCCAATATATAAGGTTTTTCCAACTCACTAAACCTATCTAGTACAACTTCAGGGAACTCAGTTGCCGGTGTGAGAACATTATTATCTAATTTAGGCACACATGTCATTGATTCTGACCAAGATGAAAGGAGTTGTGGATGATTTATTATAGGTCGTGGTTGATGTAAAACTAATGAATTTCTCAAAACCTCATTCCTAACTTCAGCTGATCCCTCCTCATCAGCACTGTTGTCACTATTTGATCCATCATTACGAAACTCCTCATCGGATGTCGGATTGATATATATATACGAGAGATCATTTAGGTTATCCTCTCTTGCTGCATCATTTGTAATAGGCTCAATTTATGGGGTAGACTGTCTTGAACCACTCTTATAATTCTACATCTTCGTACAATTGGATGTTGCTTTTGTACAGTAGAAACATCAACGTATAACTCCATCATGGTACCATCTAACCATTAAGAAAATAAATTAATTTATTGGAACCACTACGCATCAGCAACCAATAGAAAATCTAGATGCCATAGTTTTTCCGGGAATTGAAAATGTATATAACTCATAGACTTGATCTCTTGATCGGGTCCCAGATTTAAGGAACCATGAATTCTCTCTTGAAGCTTACTTATGGTTACAAAATCAGCTGTACTAACCACCGTTATTGGTTGTGTACTATAAGAATATCATTGATCACTTTGAATAACCTCCCCATAGCAATACACATAGGAAATCATGACTCACTATGTCAAAAATGTTTCTTTCATCAGAATTATGATACTGTAACAAATATTAATAGTTAATTATAATTAAATAATCATATTTATTCATTTTAATCCTAATTTATAATTAATTAATCTATAATTAATCATTACTAATAGTAAGAATTATTTCTAAACTATATATAACTAAATAAACTACTGAATACATAAGATATTTAATTACTAATAATATTTTTTTAACTAATCACTCATTCTTTAATCACTAGTTAATCAATATTAAGTTATTCTTTAATTATTTATTCTTTAATCCTTAATCATACTATATTCATTAGTTATTTATAATTAACTAATCATATGTATTCATTTTTAATCCTATGTTATCATTAATTAGTCTATAATTAGTCATTACTAATAATAAGTATTTTTTCTAAACTATATATAACCAATTAAATTACTTAAACAGATTTAATTACTAATAATAAATTTCAGTCATTAATGATTTTATCCTTATTTAATTCTATAACATCATAATTATCATTTTATCATTGATAAATATACTAATTCAATTTCTTTTTTCTTAGATATTTTTGTAGTTTATAAATAAAATATGAATCATCTTAAGCATATCCCCTGGGAGTGTCACACCAGGAGTGCAGCAAGATTCACTGTCATGTACCAGGATACCCCGGGTCAAGCCCAAAAATCCTTGTCGAAGTTTTCACTCCTAGGTACATCTATACAAGAGCCACATCCACTTGTTTGTATCCTGACAGGGATTTGATTTCTCAGATAACCACATAATCTTTAAGTTACCAAAATTTTCACAATACTTAATCCTAAGTTAATCCTAAGGTAATCTATACTTAATCTATACTTAATCTATACTACTAACAATAATTATTTCAAACTATATATAACTAATTATAGAACCTAATAAAACAAATATTAAGAACTACCTAAACAAATTAAAAAATGAAATATTTAAAACTAAAAAGAATTCAATTAAATAAATAAAAAACATTAAACTAAATAAATAAAAATACCTCTAAATGATGATTCACAAAAATCCACGCATAAAATGAATTTTCTAGAAAGAGAAATAGATAATTTAGGAGAGATTAAGGAAGTAATTGAGTGAGGAGAAGGGTGGGGGGGGGCTGCCCTTTTATAGGGAGTTGAGTCCAAGGTGGCATCGACATTGCCGCCTTTGGACTTACCCAGAGGCGAAAGGCAGCACCCCCACCTTTTCCATGTCATCGATCTGAGCCAAAGATGGTGTGGGGGAGTAAAGGTGGCATCGGGGATGCCAACTTTGTAGCATATTTTTTTTTTAAAATTTAACCTATTCCGTTTTAATTTTTTTTCTTCATAAAACGTATAAAAAAACCCCACCCGTATCATTTCGTATAATTGAAATCCCATTTCCTTATCCACACACATCCACACCCACACCCAGTTTTTTATATATGGGTTTTTTATAGAAAATAGATAGTTTAAGTAATATTTTTTAAAAATGGATCTAAAAATGCGTGAATCCTATTCACACATATTTGGTGTAGAGAGATGCGTGAACGAGGTTCACACATCCTCCGCAGAGTCGATAAAGGATGCGTGAACCCCGTTTACACATCTCTCCATGCCAAAGATGTGTGAACATGGTTCACGCATCTTGTGTGAAGTTTCTAATGGATTCGTGAACCCCATTCATGCATCATACAGAAAGGTTAAATAAAAAAAAATTCATCAATTTTCTAGAGGAAAAATTTTCTTATGTATCTGATTCATTCAATTACAACCCCTTTCTATTTAGTTTATTTTTTTGTTAACAAAATAAGAGATATTAATAAAAACATTCATATTTCAATAACATGATGATCCTGAATGTTATATATTAATTAGATTTGATTCTAATTGATATACTAATTCTGGCAGTAATTTCATATTTCTTCCTTTACCTTCCCCTCAAGGGAAACACTCATAAACATCACTTTTGAAAACTTATAGAACTTTTATTCATTTACCTCCCTCTAAAGGGAAAAACTCATAAACATCAGTTTTGAAAACTTATATAACTTCACCAAGGATTCTCTTATTCAATACTTATTCTTGGATATGCTAACACATTCTTAACCCTCTTAAAGATTATTTCTTATTTTGGATGAATATGAAATCAATATTTTTCATAATTTCCATAATTTTATAACAAGATAGAAGTATTTTAATAGTAAAATACTCTAGTGAAGATTGTGTACCAGTTTTGAAAACTTATATAACTTTTCTTCATTTACCTCCCACTTAAGGGAAAGACTCATAAACATTAGTTTTGAAAACTTATATAACTTCCCCAAGGATGATCTTCTTCAATACTTATTCTTAGATATGCTAACACATTCTTAACACTCTTAATGACTGTTTATTATTTTTGATGAATATGAAATCAATCATTTTCATAATGTTCATAATTTTATCACATGATGGAGGTATTTTAACAGTAAAATCCTTCAGTGAAGATTGTGTACCATTAGAAAATGTGTCCTTATATAAAGTATGAATATATATATTTTAAAAAATTGTCCAAATGAACTTCTAATTCCATACATCTCATATTCTGATTTTTCTAATATTCAATCATAATCATCTACTCTTCATAATTATCCATTATTCATTGAAATTCTTCTTCATGAAATTTAATTTTTTTAAACAAAGAATCATGTTCCATGATTTTTGGATTCAACTCATTGAGATCAATAATATTTTTCAAGATTTCTTGATGTTCATGAATTTTTTCATTCAGAGTATTAATATTTATTAATGAATATAAAATAGAAATTAATAATTTTGGAAGATAATTTGATGAAAAAATACACTTGTTAAAAAAGTAGAACTCTATAAATGATAATAGTAATGAACATACATAATGTATCGTAAATAAAAAAATCAACCTAATCTACACCTCTTGTGTGGATGCTTCTCTGTCCCACAACCAGGTGTATACTGGACGCATCCACATAGTGTCCATATCTATCTATGCTCTATCATATGCTGCGTATCATCCTCATCAGCCACCACCACATTGTCCTGTGTGCAGGCGGTGGATGTATAGTCTCACCATCTGTACTATGTTCGGTATCTAAGGATTGTGGAGGCTGGCTAGAACTCTCACAAAAATGGAAAGAAGATGACTGTTGTGATGTGGATGTCTGTAATAAAGAATCCATCTCAACCCAGTTGACATCTATATCTACCTATGAATGAGCCTAAGAAGCTATAGGAGCATATGATTGATCATGTTGAACATCCTCCTCCTGTGGAACAGTAGCATCTCACGGATCAAGATGAACTGTAACACCCCAACCCCTCTAGAATGGAGCCGGTACATTAATTTTGATATTTTCATGGTTAGAAGGAATGATAATCCCAAAGAGAGGATTATTTTAGTAGTCTTGAAGAAACTAGATACATATATGTAACACACATTACATTGAAAAACGTTACAAAATACAATACATAACAAAAACTAAAACTGCAACCACCAGAACTCAATAAACGATATCCTCTTCATCACCTATTGAAGGTAAACAATGAAAGTGGTGAGATCAAATGCTCAGTAAGGGTTAAAAATAGTATAATTATGAATATGATAATAAGTGAATCATAATAAATCTAACATAATAAATATGGCATGGTGAATAAATGAAAAACTAATGCCATTAATAAACTGAGAATGAAACTACATCCATAGGTTTTGTCATAGTGAAAACCTCATGGATAATAATATCTAATAATGAATAAAGAGAATTATTGTTAATTGGACATCATGTATCTGGAACATGAAACCATAATACCGTAAAAATGGTTTAGTTCTATGGGTAGAAACTCGTCTGATTTTTTGGAAACAAACTCAAAGGGTTTGTCGCCAACTGATTTGTCTCATGAGACCTACCGATGCATCGAGGGGCTATAGAAGGCCCCACCCTCCATTTCATGTCCAAATAATTCTTTATACATTGATTCAATATAAGAGAAATATTAATTTTCAATATCCGTATAGAGTAGAGTATACAGATTCATCAATATTTCCATAATTAAAATAAATTTCCAAATAAAGACCGTATGAAAAATCGTATACGGTTTAGACAACAAACATATCCATGATTTGAGATTATGGATATTTAATATAAATATAATTTAAAATGTAAATTGATCTCAAATGGGTAGTAGGTACACCACATAATGATTATTAGGTGCACCACACATAGTTAGTCACAACAAAATAGTAGTTGAGACAAAGTCTCTTACCACAATGTAATCGGTTGAATCATAAGACAAGAACTTAATAACCCTCAAAATAATCATTGAACAACATGAATATAAAGAGACTCATATTATTATATATCAAATGTAAGTACACATATACCACATACAAGAAATAAGTGTCCAACAATGAAAATATCACAAAAATGCAAGTGAGATGAGAAACCCTTACTTTATGCTTGAAGGTGTTCTTGACTTGTTATTAAAGACATGAATAAACAAACTAGGCTTATTAATTCATAATTACCAAAACTATGATATATTTAAATGATTTATTATAACCCTTTTTAGTCCATTCAAGGCCTCTTTGCTTAGTTATAAGGTTCAATTCAATTGTTTTGGCTCGTTTGATTACATGGTTTTAAAAGATCGGTTCACTTATATTCAAGTTCGTATAAATAGGAAAGATGGAATTGGTTGTCTAGAAATGAAGTTATATGAAATTAGTGAACATCCAAAATATTACATGGTTTTAAATTTAATTTGGTTACTTAGAGTGAGGTCAAATTATTATATATATAACCTTAGTGACAACCGTTTTGGTTAATCGGTGGGTTTGATTACAATGTCCATGTTTTGATTTATAACTTAATACCGTTTGTACAAAAGTGTTAAAGAACTAAAATAGGATATATTAAATATATAATAATCTGTTTCAACCATAACAAAAATGGTTTCATGACCAGAATTAAAGATTATAATAGAAATTGATAAATCATTGTCCTTGGATGTGCTAAATTAGCACATCTCAAACGGTGTTATCATTTCTTCCAAATAAAGGGTGGGGAAAGGAGAGAAGATAATGAAATATACCATTAGTATAAAAACATTCCAGTACATGTATGTTACTGGATTTATCATACTATTTGGGTGAAAGGAGGTTAGGAAAGAAACAAAAAGAAAATAAATTAAAAGAAATGAAGGGATTGAAATGAGGAATTTACCTCTTGATACTTTCTCCTTTGAGAACCTCTTAAGGGTAGAGGTTTTGGTATTCTGAAGAGGCTAGGAGATTTTGGATGTGGTGGAGGATTTCAGAAGAGATTTGGGTAGAATATTTTCAAGGCACAAGGCTTGAGAAGAGTGAATAGAAGAGGGAGTGAAGGGGGGTTTTTATAGTGGAGAAGAGAGGAGTTTTCTTAATATAAAATTCATTAATTTATTAGTTTTCCATAAGACAAGGAATAATGGGTATTACATGACCAAGAATAGTAACATATGCATGTTAGTTCTAGATTTGGGTGCTTATATCACTCACGATGCTAGTAATAGTTAATTTAAATTATAATGTATTTATACAGTAAATTAATGTATTTTACTATTCACAAAAAATTCATGTATTTTAGAAAAATCCAAAAAAATAACCCTAACCATTTTTTGACATGTAGAATCAAAAAATGATGTCCATTTTTCAAAAATAAATTTCTAAATATAATTAATTAAATATTTAATTAAAATCATTATTTAATCGAAAAATATAAACACTTAAAATTTTCATTTTTATTTTAAGGTGCCTAAATTCATTTATGCACTCAATGGTATTGATACCTTTCATAAGAGCCATATTAATATTCATAAGGGTAAGTTACTATCCATAAGGGTAGGTTACTATTCATAAGGGTATGTTACTATTCATCAAAAATTGATTTTTCCTTATCAGACTCCAAATAACTTACTGATCGCAACCATGTATGTTAGATTTTTGAAATAAACATCATAGAAGTGATAAAATTAGGTTTAATTGGCTAGGTTATGGATATCCTCTATAAGTAACCATGGTTTGTTCCATAGAGGCTCAGTGATTCATGATATATAGGCTACAACTAGAATGTATTTTAAGAGAAACATACCATGAATTGTTTGGGGTGATACATTATTATCTCCTTCAGAAATTTAGTCCTTGAAATTTTATGTATGAAACTCACCAAAAAGATGTGGGTGATTCTTTTTCATAACATCCTCAGGTTCCCATGTTGCTTCCTCCATATTCTGGTTTCTCCAATGAACCTTTACTAGTCGAGTTTTCCTATTTCTCAATACCTACTCCCTTGTGTCAAGAATCCTGATAGGCCTTTCACAGTATGACAAATCAGGTTCCAGTTCAATTTCTTCATATGTGAGTACATGTGTTGGGTATGGCATGTATTTTTTCAACAACGACACATGGAACACATCATGTACTTTGGAGATATTTGGCAGCATTACTAATCGGTAAGCTACTGCTATGATTCTTTCCTTAATTTCAAATGGTTCGATGTACCTGGGGCACAATTTCCCTTTCTTACATAACCTTAAGACACCCTTCCATGGAGATACTTTCATAAAGACATGATCTCCAACTTGTAATTCCAAATCCTTTCTCCGGTTGTCAGTATAAATGTTCTTCCTACTTTGGGATGCTTTAATATTGGCTTGTATTGTCTTCACCTTTGCTGTGGTCTCTTCAATAAGTTATGGGCCTATAAGTTTCCTCTCACCAACTTCCTCCCAACAGGTTGTAGTTCAATATCTCATTCCATATAATGCTTTATATGGAGCCATTTGAATAATGGAATGAAAACTATTGTTGTAGGAAAATTGCACCAAAGGAAAGTATTGATCCCACATACCTTGGAAGTCAAGAGAGCATGACCTCAGCATGCCTTCTAGAGTTTGAATAGTCCTTTTAGACTGTCTATCAGTTTGGGGGTGGTAAACAGTACTCATATGAAGCTCAGTATTCAAAGCCTTTTGGAGACTTTTCCAATGTTTTGATGTAAACCAGGGATCTCAATTAGATACAATCAAAATAGGTGCACCATGAAGTCTTACAAGTTCATTAATATAAATTCTTTCCAATCCCTCAAGTGGAAAATCCTCCCTTATAGGAAGAAAATGTGCTGATTTTTTGAGCCGATCAAAAATTACCTATATTGCATCATTCCTTCTAGGTGTCCTTGGTAGTCTGGTGACAAAATCCATCGTAATGTTATCCCACTTCCACATAGGAATAGGTAGAGGTTGCATCACTCCTTCGGGATGTTGTCTCTTTAACATCACTTGTTGAAAAACTATACATCTTGACACATAATCAGAAATTTTCCGCTTCATATTATCCAACCAAAAATATTCCTTCACATCTCTATACATATTGGTGCTACCTGGGTGTATAGAGAAATTTGAGCTATGAGCATCGTCTAATAGTTCCCTTTTTAGATCACGTATTGATGGAACACATAACCTCTTCCCAAATTTCAGAACTCCTTCTTCATACACAAAGTCATCTAGTATCCCATCCTTAACTGCATTAATTGTCTTGTGCAGATTCTCATCATCAGATTGAGAGATTTTTATATTCTCTAGTAAAGATGTTTTAGCAATTATTTGAAAGAGGGGCGATGTTTCCCCTTCCTTAACAATTCCCACATCCAACTTTAGTAGATCCATGAATATAGGATCTCTTTCAATCCTAATTTGAGTCATAAGGCCATGATATTTCCTGCTTAATGCATCTGCCACCTTATTAGCCTTTCCTAGGTGGTAGTGTATTGAACAATCGTAATCTATGAGTAACTTGAGCCATATTATTTGCCTCAAGTCGAGTTCTTTTTGTGTGAAAATGTATTTCAAACTCTTGTGGTCTGTATAAATCGCACATCTCTCTCCCTAGAGATAATACCTCCATATTTTCAGAGAAAAGATTAGGGCTGCTAACTCAATATCATGAGTTGGAGAATTTTTCTCATGAGTCTTCAACTGTCTTGATTTATAAGAAATAACTTTATCATTTTGCATAAGGACGCAACCCAGTCTATTCTTTGATGCATCGCTGTATATTACAAATCCATCACTTCTAGATGGAAGAGTTAAAATTAGATCATTAACCAGTATTATTTTCAATTCTTCAAAGCATTTTGTTCATTCTTTTGTCCACACAAACATAACTCCTTTACGTGTGAGCTTGGTTAGCAGGTTATCCAGTCGGGCAAAATTCTGAATGAAACACCGATAGTAACCTTCTAAGCTAATAAAACTGCGTACCTCGATTATGTTTGTTGGCATGGGCCAATATTGGATTGCCTTTGTCTTTACAGGATCAACTAGGATTCCATATTTAGAGACAATATGGCCCAGAAAATAAACTGATTGAAGCCAGAATTCGCACTTGCTAAACTTCCCATATAATTCATTTCTTTTAAGAGTTTTTAGAATAATCCGCAAGTGATTCTCATGGTCTTCATATATTTTTGAATATATGAGGATATCATCGATGAATACCATAAAAAAGATATCAAGATATTCCTTGAAAACTCTATTAATTAAATCCATGAAAATAGAGGGTATATTTGTCAGTCTAAAAGGCATCACCATAAACTCGTAATGCCCATACCTGGTCTGGAATGCTGTCTTAGGAATATCTTCCTTCCTCACATGCAACTGATGATATCTGGATCGAAGTTCAATCTTCGAAAAGTATTGATCTCCATGAAGCTGATCAAATAAATCATCAATCCCAGGGCATATGATACTTATTATTTATTGTAATAGCATTAATTTCCCTGTAATCAATGCAAATCCTCATGGATCCATCTTTCTTCTTGAAAAAGAGGACAGGGTCTCCCCATGGATAAACACTAGGTCGAATAAATCCATTTTCACTCAAATCCTCTAGTTGTTTATTTAGCTCTACTAATTCCACAGTGGCCATTCTATAGGGAGTCTTTGATATAGGTCTTGTATTAGGAATTAAATCAATAGAGAACTCAAATTCTCGCTCTGGAGGATGTCTAGGTAAATCATCTGTAAATACATCAATGTACTCTTGCACTATGTGAACATCTTCAATTTGAATATTTATTTCCTCACCCATTGATATTGGTTTATCTTCCTCTCCAATTATTGTATTCATTAGAACTACTGGGGGGTGGTTCTAGATAATAATCAGGTGGTGAAGTTTCTGCTCTAAAGACAAGTGCTTCTACCCCATTTTCAAAAATTGTAACTTCTTTCTTCTTATAATAAATCTTCGCATCATAATTTGACAACCAATTCATTCCGAGAATTATATCAAATTCAGTCATTAGTATGATGACAAGGTTAGCAACTAAAGCACTTTTTGGTGTCTGAAGGGGGACTAGTCGACATGCCTTTCTTGCAATGATACATCCCATAGGAGTTTTGACTGACAAATCCCTTTTTAAATCAAATTGGAAATATCTAATTTTCTTGGAAAACTGAGAAGATATAAATGAATGTGATGATCTAGAATCAAATAAAGTGTTGGATATGTTTGAGGAAACAATTAAAGTACCTGCCACCACATCATTAAGAACTTCAACCTCCGCAGTTGTAATCACAGAAGCTCTCCCTTGCTCTCTTGGACTTTTCTGAGGCATTTTACCTTGGTGCTTAGGAAACTCATTTTCATAGTGTCTCGTATCTCTTCAATTATAGCATCGAACATCATTGAATTGTTTCTTCCTCTTGCATTCATCGGATTGATGACCCTTTTCTCCACAGTTATAGCAGACTCCCATGACTTTCAAGCATTTCCCGAGATGATTCTTTCCACAGTTCGCATATAATGGGAATATCTTTGGTCCCTTGTTCTTCTTTGGTGATTCTCCTTTCCCTTGGTTATCAGAGTACATCTTCTTATCATGGTTCCCCTTGAAAAATTTTGATCTGGAAAATTCCTTCTCTATTTTGATGGAACTTGATACAATTTCATCATATGATGAAAATGTTTGAGAAGCCAGTGCCCTTTGAAGACTTGGATTAAGACCTTCAAATAAATGATAAATATTTTCTGCCAAGTCACGTATGTAATCTATGACATACCAGGCTAGCCTTGTGAAGGTAGACTCATACTCTGCAACACTGTCTTCTACCCTTTGTTTTAAGACAAGGAATTTCCTTTTCATTTCGGTTCGTTGTTCACGAGGGAAATATTTTTCTAAGAATATTTCCTTAAAAGTCCTCCATTCCATATCTTCTATTTCTTCTTCCTCCATGGTATTCTAAATCAAAGACCACCATTGATCAGCGTCGCCCTTGAGACAATATACTTCCAGTACTACCTTTCCATTTTCATTGCATCTTAATGACATGAATATATTTTCAAGGGACTTGATCCATTTCTCAGCAACCAATGGGAATGTAGTCCCACTAAAATATGGGGGCTTATACCACATGAAACAATCCAACACAGGTGTGGAATGGTTATTCGTTATAACCTGAGTAAGTTGTACCAATATGGTCATGATCTGATCGGCTCCGACATTGACTGTGTTGACTTTCTCAATAGGGAGATACCTACCTTGCCCATGAGTATTTATTCCCCTTCTTCCATTAGACTCCATTTCTAAATAATGGAACACACTATATTAGGGTATGAATCATAATATATAATCTTAACTTAATAAAGTACTCATCATAAATTGAGATCCTACACATGGCTAATCCCATAATCAGAATAATGGTTTCTTTGAGGAATAATTTACATTTCAATCCTTCATAATTTCTTGTAAAGAAAACATGAATTATACTAAGAATACCCCCTAGAAGTTTCATAACTAAGAGTGCAGCAAGGCCTATTTTTGTGTACCAGGATACCCCGGGTCAAGCCCGAAACTCATTGTTGGAGTTTCTACTCCTAGGTACATCTGTGCTAGAGCCAGATCTACCTGATCGTATTCAGACAGGGATGAATTTACTAGAAAAATCCACATAATCTATTACTTACCAAAATACCCAGATATTCTTTTACATTTACCCTCAAATACTACCTTCGGGCTTTATTCCCGACTATATATTTCCTACTCTAGTTTCCATGTTTCCTACCAAACTTCCTATGATACCAACTGTAACACCCCAACCCCTATAGAATGGAGCTGGTAAATTAATTGTGATATTGGAATGGTTAGAAGGAATGATAATCCCAAAGGAAAGATCAGTTTAGTAGTCTTGAAGATACTAGATACATATATGTAACACAAATTACATTGAAAAATGTTACAAAATACAATACATAACAAAAACTAAAACTGAAACCATTAGAACTCAATAAACGATCTCCTCTTCATCACCTGTTGAAGGTAAACAATGAAATGGGTGATCTAAAATGCTCAGTAAGGGTTAAAAATAGTGGAATCATGAATACAATAATAAGTTAATCATAATCAATCTGACATAATAAATATGTCATGGTGAATAAATGAAAAACTAATTTCATTAATAAACTGATAATGAAACTGTATCCATAGGTTTTTTCATAGTGAAAACCTCATGGATAATAATAACTGATAATGAATAAAGATAATTCTTATTAATTGGAATTCATGTATCTAGCATATGAAACCATAATACCATAAAAACGGTTTAGTTATGTGGGTAGAAACCTGTCTGATTTTTTGGAAACAAACTCAAAGGGTTTGTCGCCAACTGATTTGTCTCATGAGACCTACCAATGCATTGAGGGGATATAGAGGGCCCAAACCACCACTTCATTTCCAAATAATTCTTTATACATTGATTAAATATAAGATTAATACGCCTTTTCAATATCTGTATAGAGTAGAGTATACAGATTTATCAATATTTCTATAATTAAAATAACTTTCCAAATAAACACCGTATGTAAAATGGTATACGGTTTAGAAAACAAACATATCCATGATATGAGATTATGGATATTTAATATAAATATAATTTTAAATGGAAAGTGATCTCAAATGGTCAATAGGTACACCACATAAGGATTATTAGGTGCACCACAAAAAGTTAGTCACAACAAAATAGTAGTTGAGACAAAGTCTCTTACCATAATGTAATCAGTTGAATCATATGACCAGAACTTAATAACCCTAAAATTAATTATTTAATAAAATGAATATAAATAGACTCATGTTATTATATATCAAATGGCAGTACACATATACCACATACAATAAATAAGTTTCCAATAATGAAAATCTCACAGAAATGCAAGTGAGTTGAGAAACCCCTTACCTTATTCTTGGAGGTGTTATTGACTTGTTATTAAAGACCTGAATAAAAAAATTAGGCTTATTAATCATAATTCAAAAACCTATTCTATATTTAATTGATTTATTATAACCCTTTTTATTCCATTAAAGGCCTCTTTGATTAGTTATAAGGTTTAATTCCATTGTTCAAGCTCATTTGATTACTTGGTTTTAAAAGATCTGTTCACTTATATTCAAGTTCGTATAAATATAAAAGATGGAAGTGGTTTTCCAGAAATGAAGTTATATGCTATTAGTGAGCATCCAGGAGATTACATGGTTTTAAATTTAATTTTGTTACTTAGAGTGAGGTCGAATTATTATATATATAACCTTAGTGACAACCGTTTTGGTTAATCGGTGGGTTTGATTACAATGAACATGTTTTGATTTATAACTTAATACCATTTGTAAAAAAGGATTACAGAACTAAAATATGATATATTAAATATATAATAATAATCTGGTTCAACCATTACACAAATTATTTCATGAATAGAATGAATGATTATAATAGAAATTGATTAACAATTGTCCTTGATTGTGCTAAATTAGCACATCTCAAACGGTGCTTTCATTTCTTCCAAATAAAGGGTGGGGAAAAGAGAGAAGATAATGAAATATCCCATTAGTATAAAAACATTGCAGTAAATTTATGTTACTAGAGTTATCATACTATTTTTTTAAAGGAGTTTAGGAAAGAAACAAAAAGAAAAGAACTTAAACGAAATGAAGGGATTGAAATGAGGAATTTACCTCTTGAGACTTCCTCCTTTGAGAACCTCTTAAGGGGAGAGGTTTTGGTATTTTGAAGAGGCTAGGAGATTTTGGATGTGCGGGAGGATATTGGGAAGAGATTTGGGTTGAATATTGGCAAGGAAAAAGGCTTGAGTGGAGTGAAGAGAAGAGGGAGTGAGGGGGGGGGTTTATAGTGGAGGAGAGATGAGTTTTCTTAATATAAAATTCATTAATTTATTATTTCTCCATAAGAAAAGGAATAGTGGGAATTAAATGATCAAGAATAGTAACATATGCATGTGTGTTAGATATTTGGGTGCTTACATCACTCATGATTCTAGGAATAATTAATTTAAATTATAATGTATTTATACGGTAAATTAATGTATTTTACTATTCACAAAAAATTCATGTATTTTAGAAAAATCCCAAAAATTCACCCTAACTATTTTTTAACATGTAGAATACAAAAATGAATTCCATTTTTCAAAAATAATTTTCTAAATATTATTAATTAAATATTTAATTAAAATCATTATTTAATCAAAAAATATAAACACTTAAAATTTTCATTTACATTTTTAAGGTGCCTAAATTCATTTATACACCCAATGGTATGGATACCATTCATAAGAGTCATATTAACATTCATAAGGGTAAGTTACTATTCATAAGGGTTGGTTACAATTCATAAGGGTAGGTTATTATTCACTGAAAATTGATTTTTCCTTATCAGACTCCAAATAACTTACTAATCACAACCATGTATTTCAGATTTTTGAAATTCACATCATAGAAGTGACAAAATTAGGTTTACTTTTCTAGGTTATGGATATCCCCTATTAGTAACCATGTTTTGTTCCATATATTCTTAGTGATTCATGAAATATAGGCTAGAACTAGAATGTATTTTAAGAGAAACATATCATGAAGTGTTTGGGGTGCTACATGAACATCCTCTTCATGTGGAACAGAAATATCCATAACAGGGTCGTCACCCCCTGGTACATTTATACGAGGCCCGATAGGCTCCATAGCCTTCTCAGCATGCAGTGGATCAATGAAAATGCCATGATAAATCTCATCCATCGAAGGAAGAAACTATGATACAAGGGTTTCAAAATATGTCGGGTCAAATACGATGCTCTCTACTAGATCAGACATGTGAATTAGATGATAGATACGGGAATCCTACTAAAAAATTCTTTTGTTAAGTAATAGGAATGAAAATTCTTTATAATAGTGGAAGGAACTATGTATACTAGATCATGAAAGCCTCATCCATGTCGTGTTAGAAATCTAACTGGGGACCTATAGTACCAAGATGCATAATCCATCTGATCCACCAAATGAAAATATACTGTCCCCACCCCTCGCAACTATAACTCCTTTCATCTGTCCTATAAATCAATATATCTGACATGGTATCTCCTCCAATCAAAATCTCTATTACCTAACATCTTTAGGGAATGCAGTGAATCTAACTAACTGGGCAGGTCAGGAACTGGCTAAAAGAATCCGAACTGCCTCATAACTCTATCGGTCTAATACCACTCGACTCTTTGAAAATGAATCAATGGAACCCTACAAGAACTGATAGAAAGCATTTCCATACAGTACAGTGGAAGACTCTGGATAATAGCATATGTATATGGAATCCATAAAATCTGAAAGAAAAAATAAATAATCAATTAATAAATGAATACATGTACAGTAAAAAATAAATATCTAACAATATAAATATTAATCACTTACATCATGTGATCGAATGCCGTCCAACATAAGTCTGTAGGCGTGGACGTCGTGTCTGGGAGAATCTAAATGTTGATGTGTCTGACTCCACCTGTAGATAATATTGTTATATTTACATTTCATAATAGAAAGTTATACAATTAAGTTAGACAATATAAGGAAGGAATAACATACCAACGTCCACACAAAGCCTCTACTACAATATCTGCTGGCAATGCCACATGAGCATGTTGAGCTAAACGAAGGATGTGCTCCTATACCCACATCTGTAGATGAACCATGCATCCCATGATCTGCATCTTATCGATGCGACATGCACTACAGAGCGCGCTTAATGTATATTCTAGACAAGAAGACCCCTAGATACACTATCCTGCCTCGTCCAAATCCTCTAAAAAATATAAATACATCAAATGTAAAAATGTAGTGGAGTGATTAACCAAAAGCGTTCCACCGATCGACCTCAAAATATATGCACGTGGAAATCACAACATGATGATCTCATCTTCATCCTCTACTAACTGTGTGAAGTTATGGTCTAACCAGGGCATCTGTAATCTACTACTGACGATGGTCCTACCATCATGATGGACCTCTATGCCCAATATTCTATAAACAAGCTTTGAAAAATCTGATCCAACTCAGCCTGTTAGAGTCGCACCATCGATGGAGAGTCCCAACATGATGACTACATATTGTAGGGTAATAGTCATCTCCCCCTCTCTAAAATGGAATGTATGTGACTCTGGCCTCCATCTCTCTACAAGCTCAACAATGAGTTTATGATCCTGAAAGGAAAAGTCGCACATCGCTACGACATAGAATCCAACGCGATGAAGATGAGGGATGATAGCGGGAGGTGGTGCGATATTATGGAAATGGTGAGATCCACATACACTCAACGGAGTCACATGATGTACCTCTAAAAGCAGCCGTGATACATGAGTAGCCTGGGATGTGAGCAATGGAAAACCTTCAATCTGCACAAATTATTTCATTGTTACTTTTTTATAGTGAATTCAATAAATTTTTTAAACTTTTATTTAAAAAAATATACAACAAGAAAATGAAAAAGGATTGTGTTAATATTTTTTATTTATACTTGATTTGTTGTGTGGATTAGTGTCTTTGTTACATGTGGAAGCATGATATTTTGATTTTGCATTCTATGTTGATTTTTTTAATAGTTTGAGAGTATCACAAAAATCATTATTATAGAATCCAAAAATGAGAAAAACCAAAATTGAAACATGTTATAAATGGAGAAAGTCATAAATAAAAGGATTCAATACTGAAAATTCCACATAAAAAACAAAATATTCATATTCATGATACAATACATAGACTCGATCATGGCTGACGAGATGTGGAGCTCTATCCTACCACTTGGGGACATCTCTTACGAGTATTTCCTTTTGCGTAACAAATACGACATCGTATTCTCCCTCCTCGTTGCCAAGGAAAATCCATTTTATTTATGATTTGACTTGATTTTGGTCTTCCTCGGGGATGTAACCTAGTAGTATAAAGGCATTAATTTAAAAAACAACATACATTGAAAATATCATAAATGAAAACAAAACCAAATTATGAAACTTGGATATATTAGGGACGATGGTCACCTAATCACCAAGAAATGAGATAGAATGAAAGTCACTAAAAGGCATCCAAGATGCACTATAACAGTTAACCAATGTACTCATGTGATACACCAAGTCAACATATGGCTCCCATGATATATTTACCAAAGCACAAGCTACGATAACATGTGTACATGGACATCTAAAGGCCTAAAAGTTGCTGCAGTCACAGTACCTATTATCTAACATCACTACAAACACTCGACAACTAGTGCATGTAGCCCGGTCGTTGCACAGTCTTACCTAAAAGCTCATATTTTCCCTATCAAAGGCTAGAATAGTCCATCTTGAAGCCTCATTCAGTATCTGATCAATATCAATTTAGAAATTCTGCATAAAAATCATTCCATTTCTATCCTCTCATAGACCTTTTGGGGCTGGTAAACAATGTAGTGAGCACATATATAAAATTTATCTTGCACTAACCCTATGATTGGGAGTTTTCGCACACCCTTGAGGGCCCCATTTATTCACTCCACTATATTAGTGGTCATATGGTCATATCTTCTACCACCATCATATGCGAATGACCATTTTTCCTTAAAAATCTATATCATATATTCATACACATATTCATTAGAGGTTCATATCTCTTCAAGGAATTGATCAAAAATTTCTTATTTGGGATCATATGATGAAACCATATAAGAATAATGTATTAAAATAGAGATTAATTTTTGGTAAAAAAAGTAAGTTTAGAAAAACATACCCAACTTAAAGATCGCCTTCTCTATGACAGCATATCTGAAATGCTTATGCACATTACTTTCAATATGTCTAATGCGATAAAAATGATAAAAATTCAGCTCAGTCCATGAAACCCCATAACTATCCATGACCTCTATAATCACTTGATGATGATCAAATATCAGACACACACCCTGGTTTGGTGTGACATGAACACGTATACAAGCCAAAAACCAGCTCCAACATTCATAATTATCCTTTTCAACCATAGAAAAAGCATGTTGCAAAGGAGCATGATTACCATCCTGTGTGGCATAAATGAGTAAAACACTTGTATACTTTCCATACAGGAAAGTTCCATCGACCTGAATAAATTGTTTACTATAGGGAAAGAAAGTAATTCATGTCCTAAATGCCAAAAAAGCCTATTGAACTTCACCTTTGTTCGCTCAACTTGGTGATTGGGGGATATATACTCAACAATTTCCAACTAATAGACAATGTGATTATTGAGAGACAACAATTCCATAAGTTGAGGCAACATAGAATAAGATTCATACCAATCACCATACACTTTTACAATTTCCTTCTGTTTTTCATTCCATGATTTGGTGTATGATATCTTATAGTTATACAACTATTGAATTCTTTACTGAACAAGGGAAATGAGAACATCCTTACTTGTTCATATCATCTCACAAATAACACTTGATATAAACTCTGAATCAAGAGAAGAGTGATCCTGTGGCAAGTTTGGATGCACACAAATGTGTGGCCCTTCTAATTTGGTAATCCTCCAACATGAATTTTTTAATCAAATATTTCCCTTAATCGAAATTTACATTCTAGCCCATATTTTTCACAACGAATGATATATTTTGTCTTTTTTGACTCATCAACTACAAATGAAAAATGTCGCTCAATGTGGCATTTCTTTATCACATTTTTCATGGCCAGTTTACTTTCAAACTCCTAACCGACATAGATGGCGTTATCATTTGATGTAGACTTATTCCCTATAATGCTAGAGAATTCAGAAGCCAGTGTAATGAAATCCCAATCAAAATGTTGTTCAAAATACATTCCTTAAACTAAGGAACTCAATACTAATGGATGTTTACCACTAACTAGAGGATGTCGTGGATGCCTGTCTCTCAAAGGAACCTTAGAAGGTTCATTCCCCACATCACCCTCACCCACATCTCTCAAAATAACATTAGAAAGTTCATTCCCCACATCACCCTCACCCACATCATCTCCTGATGGCTCCCCAGATTCTTCTTCCTCGGATAAAATTTCATTCACTATATCATCATACAAAGAGATGTCATCTACATTTCCTTCCAAATTTTGATCATATTCTTCATAATTTTCTTCTATTACCAGATTCATATGAGAAAGAGACAATGAAAAATATTGATGTGAAGGACTGACTTCTATAGAGATCACAAAACATGATTCTGTAGTATTCAGTTGCACCACATATATATCAGAAATCACCACATACAACTCCATAAAACCATTAACACACTGTTGTCTAAATAAGGAAGATACACCTATCCAATCATCATCATCGACCAAAGGGTACACGATGTGCTAGAAACATTCAGGATGTTATAGATTTCGATATCTGATTGAAGAAATGGATTGATTGACCCTCAGTTTTAACGGATTATGAATCTTATTGAGAACTACATCCAATTTCATACAACCATGAAGATTTACTACTCTGAATGGTGGTAGACTATAGCTAAATCCCTGCTCTATAAAATGGTCTCACTGTTTCAATATATTTGTGTAGAAATTATTACCTATAAAAAAATAATTAAGAAAATATTATATACTACATCAATATTTTACATTAATTAAATTGGTTTTGAATAATTAACTTTATCTGAAGAATTTTTATGTATTGATTTTTCACTATTGTGGTATAGTGATGTTGGTATTATTACCAATGAAAATTTAATATAACGTAATATATTTTAATTTATTATGAATAAATGATCATGAATTGATCTTGAGAATTATGATTAATTTATAAATATTTGATAAACTAACCAAAACCTATGGGTAGACTCCTTGAGTCTCTATTATCAAATATTTCAGCAACCTTCAGTCTCATTTCAAACAGCAATGCCTCCTATCGAATGCTTGTTCTCGAACGCCTCTTCGGGGACACCTCTCTGGGGATGCCTCTTTGGGGACGACTCTTGTTGATTTCCTTTTAATTAAAAATTTACTCACAAGCATGTGAGGGGGTCTAGGGGTATGAAATACATAACTCTTTTTAAGCGGACATGCAAGTCCTTACATATTTAGTCAGAGATTACTCATAGGTCATCAATATAGAAAAATAAATACAATTATTACAAATTAAATAACCACATTCACAAAATAAGACATGAAATTTCAATTATGAATTGGTCAGTCATCTCAAGATCAGTCATCAAACAACTTAACATGTTTTTGGGTATTCTTATTACATCTATTAATAGATAAAATACATATTAAATATCAACATCTCTTTTATATTTAATAAATTTAATTATAACTAATATAATTTAAAATTATTATTTATAAAAAACTATTTTTATACCATTAATAAAAAGAGTTTTCTATATATTTTTTAATAAATTTAAATATGATACACATAACTAGTATATTATTCATAAATTATATAACTAGAGTATAAAAAATTATAATTTAAATTAACATTACTTTCAAAATAACATATTGAATTTTCATAAACATTCAAAATGAATTCATACAACATTTTAGACATAACATAATTAATTTTCCTAAACATTCAATACGAATTCATACAACACACATCATACAAAAATTAAATCATGCAAAAGACACTAATTTATACACCAATACATCTGAAATAAATAAACCATACATATAAACACTAATGTCTACATATCAAAAATCAAATAAATAAATGATATAAATGAAATAAATAATCACAATTAAATAATTAGAAATTTAAATAGAAATTTTACCTTCTTAAAAGCAGCAAAAAATTGTTGAGAAAGAAATTTTGCAGGGTTTCGCAGAAAAATACAAAGGAGAAGAATGATTTTTTTTGGGGGGGGGACCCCTTTTATAGATTATCTTAGTGGTATGAATGAATGGGGTTTATGGATCCTTCATCCCATCTTCTAAGGACGCATGAATCCTGTTCACGCATCCTTTATTGACTATGTGGAGGATGCGTGAACCCTTTTCACGCATCTCTCCATGCCAAAGATACATGAACGGGGTTCACGGATCTTGAGACCCATTTTTGAAATTATTACTAAACATATCCTTTTTCTAAAAAAACCCATATATAAAAAAAACCCACCACACCCTATGCGGGTTTGACTGGTGGATCAATTATTATGAAAATATTATAACACCACCAGCCTCTACGGCTGTGATTGGCAATTGTCACAACCACACCCAAAATTATTTTTCCCACCAAAATGATTGATTAATAGTAATTAATACAAATAAATTAATAAACCCATAACAATAATTAGTTTTTTAGTTAATATTAATTATTTAAATAACAATATAACATTAAGTATACACTAAATGATAAATAATATTAACTACTTAATAGTTAAATAATTGGCCATGGTTTTCATTACGTAGCGACAACTTTCAAAAACTAATGTAAAAAAATAATTTAGCAATAGTTCTGTGAAATCAGTGAAGGTTCTTAAGCTACATCTAACTAAAAATAATTATTAGAAAGATAAGTTGTTTTATTAAATATTTAAAATTAATTGATTAGCAGTGGTGTAAAATACACCAGTAATTATAAAAAATTAAAAATAATTATTATTAACATTACTATTATTGTAAAAATTATTAAATAGTATATATTACATATTATTATAAATATTATCATTTATCATTTAGTTTGAGTTATTATTATAAATTAAAATTTACTCTAATTTATTATCAATAATAATCATCCTTTCAAACTCGAAGTGGCTGGTATGATTCACTACTATAGAACAAGATTTTAACAACACTAAAAAAGCTATTAATAGTGATAAAAAGCACTCATAATCGAAGCATGGTTAAGGGGGTCCCCTTTATAGGCTCTAAAAAAAATCTGATTATGGACCCTTTTATCAGCACTAAAAAACACTGATAAAAGGTGTCTTTTAACAATTCTAAAAAAGTGATGACAAAAGGATACTTTTATCAATGATTTTTTTTGTACTGATAAAAGAGGTTTTTATCACCACTAAAATCAAAGCACTGATAAAAGTCAAAAAAATAAATTTATAAAAAGAATAAAAATCAGCAAATTAACATTGCTAAAAAAGATATTAAAAATTCTAAAAAAGCATCGTTAATCAAAATATGGTTAAGGGGGTACCTTTTATCAACACTAAAAAAACTGATAAAGGACCTTTTTATCAGCACTAAAAAAACTATGACAAAAGGTGTCAATTAAGAGTGCTAAAAAAGCACTGAAAAAGGAGACATTTATCAAAAAATTTTACACTGATAAAAGGGGTTTTTATCAATACTAAAATAAAAGCACAGATAAAAGTCAAAAAGTAAAATTTTAAAAAGAAAAAAAGTCAGGAAAATTAAAAATAAAATTCTAACCCCACACCTTCAGTAGCGTACCCCAACCCCCGCAAAGATTCAAACACAAGACCTCTTCCTTACACACCTGCACCTTTACCACTCATATACCTTGTTTTTTCTCTATTTTATGATATATATATAGATATATTTATTCATATATTAATATATATATTTATGTTAATATATATATTTAGTTATATATATATATATTCATTTATTAATATATATATATATATATATATTAAAATATACATATAGTTATATTTAGATATTTAGATATTTATTTGTATAATATATATTTACATATATTTATTTATATATATATTTATATATAGTTATATTTTTTATCCATATATGTAGTCATATATTAATAAATATTTATATGATTATTTTTAAATTCATTTATAAAATATGTTTTGTGTTTGTGTATCTATAAATATAATTTATATGTTTATTTATTTATTTACGTATATTATATATTAGTATTTATATACATATATTAGAATATATAGATAATATATATTAGTTTGTTAACACACACATACACACACTATATAGGTATATACATATTCATATATATTTATTTTAAACAAAATGGATATTAATTTTTATTTAGGGATGGTTTATATACTTATAATGATATTTTATATGTAAATATGTTTACTTATTTATTTATAAAATTAAAATTTTATGGGTGAATATATAAAAAAAATGTTTATATTATTATATATTTGATTACAAATAACAGTTCATTGTGAAAAAATGATAAAATTTTAAATTCATAATATCAATATTAATGTTAACCCTAGGAATAGATCTAGTCCCCACAAAAAGGGAAAAAATTACACCTTAAATGCGGTTGAAAATCCATCAAATGTTAAAAAATTATGGTACCCCGACAAAAAACTCAGTTTTGGAGGCCTTCTGGACCTTTTTGGGGGTCAAAAAACATGAAAAAGCTTGTAAATCTTAGTCCAGCCCTCTACGGCATAAAGCTCATTGTAGGATTCAATTTGATATGTGGTAGAGTTCAAACTGACACCCGGATCAAAAGTTAAGACCATTGGAATTTCAAGTTATGTTTTAAACTTATACTAGTGTTTTTTTTAATTTTTACAATTTTTTATCTTTAAATTTTTATTAAATGAAAATTACTCGATCATAATTAGTGAATTATTAATTAAATTTTTTTAAAAATATTTTATAAGACATTTTCACTGAATATATTACATATCAAGTGTAAATGCCTATTTACCTTATCTAAAACATATTAAAAAATATATATTATATTTATATCAATATATATATATTTATATATTAATATATTATTTTCAATGATTTTTTTGAAATATACACTTTACCATCGCTAGTGAAAAAGCACTGATAAAGGGGGAACTTTTAGCAGTGCTAAAAAATACTGATAAATGAGGTACCTTTAACAGTGCTAAAAAAACTGATAATGGTGTATTTTTAAAAGTGTTTTTTAGTTCTGTTAAAAGAACCCTTTATCCAAACTTTTTTTATCCATGATAAAGGTACCCCCTTTATAAATGCTTTTCTTAGCACTGTTAAAGGGTGACACTGCATAAATCCATGTTTTGGTAGTGATTCAAAGTCTCCAACTTCATCATTCTACACATGTGCTCTTACCAATTTCACTAAACAAGCTAACTTATAATAAACTATCCACTATATTATTTTATGTATTGTATAATATGATACATTATAAATGATAAATAAAAAATTTTAGGAGGAGTTTCAATGTAAATTTTCACTTCTATTAACATCAGAATTGAGAGTGAGTTGCATGGGCGGATTGGTAAAAATATTTCAGAAAACGAGGAGGTGTTTTCGCAAAATTAGTGGAAAAATATATTCTAATGTATGTCATGTCCATGTTTAAGCTTCGAAACAATCTAATTAACTTTCTTTATTATTTTTTTGGAAATTTTTGGTGGGGCCATGTGAAAGGGTATAATAAGATTCATTAGTGTTCATGAGATAATTAATGTGTATCTAAATCTGCCTGTGGCCCTGGATTTATACATATAGAGAAATTAAATAATGTTATTCCTATTATATAGGGATAGTGGCTCATTCAATATCATTATTCATTATGATTATGTTTTATTATATCAATATATTTCCCAATATCATATTTCTTAAATGATAAAGTGGGTTTTAGGGCTTGATATTTTTTATGTTTTTGTGGAGAAAGATCAAAACATAATAAATGGAATTTCTAGAGAATTGAAAATGGTATTTCTATTACGGTTTGGATGGAAACTTGTTTGTGCAATCATGATGGTAATATTTCAAGTAATATCTACCCATCAGGGTTGCAGAATATTTGGGATCAATATCTAATGAACAAGGAAATGCCTATTTGATGTTATGATAAAGTTTCAACCCGTTTTAACAATAAAGATAGAAACAAAATTATTTATATTCTAATTTCATAAGGGTGTTTTGATGATTTTTTGATCTAGTTGACTGAGATATTCCCTAATGATGGTTTGGATATATTATTTCGTATGATAAAGGTTAGAGTTGGTTCCAAAGAACCAACTTCTATGTTCTTTATGATAACATGTATTCATTGTTTTGAATATTAATAAACTCATTATCCCATCATGATTTTTCTTCTTTGTAACAAATTATGTTGTAATGTCTTAAGAGTAGTTGTTACACTAAAAAGTCATAACAGTTCCCCACTATTATTAGAACCCAGAAGTACCATTATAGTATTCTAAAATATATGTTATATAGCCAAATGAAATCATTTGAGGCTTATAAATGATAATGGTAATCCGGGGTAGAGACTCATAGGACTATGATACACCTTCACATGGAATACGCTCTTAGTAATATCCATTTTAGGATATTATAAGAATAAAACCCACTAGAAAAAATTGACATTTATATTTGTAATTGGATGTTTCTATCTGCAGACATATGTATTGATCCTTAAACATTAATATTATAATTAATGAGTGTTATAATTCATGTACTTTGATGTATTGATGAAAACTGTGATGAAAAATTTTCGCGGTGAGGTAGGATATGTTGGGAGTGTCAGGAGTAATATGTCATAAATGAATAATGAGAGAAAGGATTTTTCCATTATTTGCTTTAATGGAAGTTGATATCTCATGCCCTTTGATGGAAATGATATAACCTAAATAAATCTATGGCCATGGAGTTCTATAGGCATTTTTGATTTCAAAAAAGTCAAAGAAAGTGGAGAGTTTTGGGAAATTATATGGGACCATAAGGGATATATATATATATATCTTGCGTCTTCTCTGGAGGTTCTCTTATTCTCAGCGATAAGGCTCTCAGTGCTGAATCATATTCCCCTTCCCTCTCATCACCTCCTCATAGATTCTAATAATTTCCAGTTCTTGTGTGTTGAGCGTTAAGTGGATGTGAACTCAATTGTTCTTGGGGGTTGCTGCCATGTTCTCGGATGATTGGATTCGTTGGATTCAGAACATGGTTGGCCCGTCATCCTATTCCTAGGTCAATGTACAGTTGCGGATGGTGATCTTAGCTATACTTGAAGGTGGTAGGGTCCCCTTTCCAATTATTCACTCGATCCTTCTGGACTATTCCGCAATGGTGTTTGGTTGGTTTCTGTGTGGGTTTCCTCTTTCTCTTGGTCCTACGACTATGTACTCTGAAGCTATGTCAACAAAAACCATTGTTCAATCTCCGCTGCTGATTGAGTTCAGGTATCTATTTTCATTATTGGATTTGTTGTTGTTTTTTATTTTTCCCTCATGGATCTGGTTCCCATCATTTTCCTCTTCTATTTCATCATGCTCCTTCACACACAACCCCATCTTGTCTATGTGTGACAGTTTCAATGATGATTTGAAGCATGATGTAAGCTTCAGTGGGGTAGATCAATCATGGTGATTCTTGGTGGCATCATTTGTGGTGGATCGTCGGGGTTATAGTTGTAGTTCTCACTTGGTGTGGTGGATTTCAACTCCCAAGCCTCTGGAAGGTTGTGTTTCTGACGACGAGGATGCACTGAACTTAGTGGTTCCGATGATATCGCGGCTTGAGGCAGTACATCATTGCACTGTCTGGAGGAGTGATGTGATGGGTGATGTAGGTGGTGGGTAGGGCAGCAATGGCGAGTGACTATGATTATCCTTGGAAGATGACATGGGTGCAGTGCAGGGCAGTGACATGATGTTGCGGGGCTTGTTGCATTGTTATTTTTTATTTTTTGGGAAGGTTTGGTCCCTGGATAGGGTTCCTTGGTCGGCCTATTTTTGACTCTTTGGGGGCATGGTTTTTTTGTTCTCACTGAACCTCAAATGATTTTATTTTATTAAAATGAAAACAATTTGTTTGAAAAGTCAAAGAAAGAGACATTGAACACATAGGTTAATAAAACTAGCATGTGACCAGCTTTATTAGAGATATCATGATAAAGAAATTATATTACATAGTAAGCCTTCATATGAGGTATTATGTCATTGGGACATTAACTTGTTTCTATATGGGTGCCTTGGTGTGTTACTAGATGCTAAACTTGGACTCTAGGCTACTTTGCCTAATGCCCCTGAGAAAGAGGCCTAGAGGGTCACACACATAGAGTATCCAAAATCCCGGTTAAATAATATATTATTATTTATTATTTAACATATGAATAAATATTATTACCACACACGGTTTAATAATATTTCACGTTTTCTTGATTAAATATAGTATGTCACCAGATATTCAAGAGAATATTATTTGAGCGGAATATTTATAAAATATTTATTCATTGTTTAGTGAATATAATATTTATTTTTTATTAGAGAATAATGCAGTGATATTTATTTATTAAATAAATAGTCATTATCTAAGGCCTAATAAATATTTTTAAGGAATGGAGGACCGAGTATAATATTCTGGTGGGAAATAATATATATTGAATATTATTTGAATAAATAATAATTCATTTAATTCATGAGTTTATGGAATGTCATGAAATAATAATTATATTATTATTATAGACCTATGGTTTCGTGTGGATTAAATTTATTGTAACACCCCAAGATTTCATAGTGTGTTATTTCTTCAAAATAATTCAATAACTTGCACTACACGCAACACTGAGTTCAATCACACCATGACTTACAAAAAAAAAAGCCATTCAAAAGAGGTTATGAATAGTATTATCTAAATTTTAAACTTTATATAATCCTTATAATTTTAGAATCCATATTATGAGTTTCTTAGATATAATGCAAGAACAAATTCATTTTCAGTATTGCACTTTTATCAACTTTTAATAGTGAACCCTTTTTAAATACAATATTTTAAACTTTTTGACTAAATGGGGACATCAAAAATTTAAAATGAAACATCCCAAGCTTCCACGGTACACTTTCTTTGAATAATACAGTAGCGTGTGTTGTACGCAACCTTGAGTTTTAACACACACCACAACCAATCAAACTAGCCGTTATGAATAGTAATACCTACTTTTTAAAATTATATATATTTTATATTTTAAAATGGAATTCATCTTTGGATTCGGAATATCGAATTTAGCCTAAGGTGAAATTTTGGTACATTTCGGATAACTTTCATATTTTGATGAATAGTGAAAATTACTAAATTTTAATTAAAAACAACTTTTTTAATCAAAATAATTAATAGTGATAAATTATGAATTTTAGTGGTTTTAAAGTATATTTAGAATATATTTTTACCATTTAATATAATGTTGTTCATTGGACATAATTTTACAATTAAACCGAACATAAACAAGTGTCAATCTTTCGATAGTTATTATCTCTTAAAAACACGCTTTTTTGTTTTGATAGCGGGAATTAATTTTAAATTAATTTCTGCCACTTCTGTGTTTTGAATTTAGAAAAATGGATTCCATATTTGGAATCAGGATTTTCAAATTGTGTAAATAGGTAACCTTTATTTTTAGACATTTTGAATAATTACTGCGGTAAATATTTTATTTACCATGGTTAAGGGTAAATCCGGTAAATAAGGGTTAAAAAAATAATATTATAATAATACTAAATTACCCTAAAACGTGTCTTAACCCTATTGGTTGATACATGGTAGACCATGGGAATCTTTGGGTCTATTTTGGGACCCCATGGATCCACTTGTAAGTGATAATGACACTTTATTTTAATTAAGTTAAAATGAATACAAAAATGACACAAGCATATATCTTTTAGAAAAACAATTGTTACATAGGGTTATATATGTTGGATTTTAGATTATAAATATTCATTAGAAAGCTAAAAGGCTTTCCTACATAATGATAGTTTATTTATAATTTTTAGACATTAAATAATTTATTTTATTTATGACACAATGATGATGCAGTAATTACTATAATAGTGAAAAATTAAAATAATTGATATTATAAATACCCAAATAAATATAATATGAAACTTTTAATGAATTAAAATAATTTTCTAGGATAATATGATATATTAGGATTGATTTAATTGACTTTGTTCGAAGTAATAAATCTGTTATGAGTTTCACAAAAATCAACTATTGAATAGTGTCAAAATTGACATAAAAGAGTTCTTAAAACAAATATTATATTATTAATTGATATTAAATTCCTAAAAATCTAAGGTTCGGCCAAGAGACTTATATCATGATAGGTTCATCATTAATGTACCACTTGGGGGTCTCTTGGATGTATATAGTAAGTTTATTAACCATATTATATAAAAATACAAAGAGACATTGTAAAAGTGAAACTAATTAACTTAGAGTTAATACTTAAAGATAAGGTTAATATAAGTATCCAAACCTGTCTAAATTCTATTGGTTGAGTGGTTTTTGACCTATCCCCACCTTAACCTTTGAATAATAAGCTTTGGAGCCATTAGAAACCGAATATGAATTTATTATAAATTAATATTTCTAGCTTTTCCAAAGGTGCCCCTCACCCCTCTTATAAAAGGGCACTCCTCCTTCTCATTTCTTCACACCTTAAAAGCCTTTTGGTTCGGCCAAACTCTACCCAAATACTCTCCCAACATACCTCACAACAACCTAGATGCCTTAGTGTGATCAGAAAGCCAACCTAAGGAGCCCATTTGATCAAATCAAAAGGAAGAACCCGAAGAAGAGGTAATGATTTCACCACCCTTCTCCAAGTTCATTTCTTCTTCCACTTATTCTTCCTTTGTTCTTACCATTCTAAAATAATAACTCCAGTATCTCACATATACTGTGATGTTATTATAAATATGGTACAACCATATTCAGTATTCTATCCACCCTTTGAATAACATGTCACCATACGTGCGTACGTACGGACTACCGTCTCCACGTCGTGGTGTAATTGTTATTCAATATAATATTATTTGGATGGGTATAATAATGACGTGTAACTCATGTAAATAATAAATATAACATGTTAATGATTCTGTATATATGATATACCATCCATTTATATATTATTTTAATATCAAAAGAATGATATTGTCGCTCGTGCGTACGTACGGACTACCGTCTCCACGAACCCGATGAGATTCATTCTCCATCTTATCCATTCAAGTATAATTATCATTTGATGATTTAAAAATGATGTTTAAGGACTAGATATCATTCTGGATATGAATAAGATACAACAACCATGGCTTATGTAACAAAACATATAAAAGAAAATGAGTAAGTTAACTCCTGAAACGACGATAATTCTAAGATATTATTAACAAATCAATGTTAAAAGATCATATATGATATCATATTATTATATATGATTCTTGTATAATTTAATAACAACTATTTCACCATTATACAGGAGGTTAACCTACCCCAACCAAGGAAAAGTACAAGGTAAGGGTTATTTCACAATCTCTTCATTATCCGAGGTTGTTTATACGTAATAATCTACTGGGATCTCTTTATCATCCACATCCATGTTTCTTAAAAATGCATTTCAAAACATTTTTAATATTTACTAGAATATGAGTTAAAGTCATTTATACCCTTTTTGACTTTTATAAGTGGTTTATAAAGGAATCTTTCGGTCGTTTTCAAAACAAGGTCCTTTTTAACCTTTTCGACAGAATTAAGGTAAGAATTTTTTTTTAACTTATACGACGGGTGCGGCTATTTTCCGCCGTTATAAAATCTTCAAAGCTTCCCTTACAAGCTTATAAGAATATTTTCAAAGAAAATGTTTTATTTTATATGGATCTTAAATTATTTCAAAATAAAAGGAGATATTTCTTTAAAAAGAATTTTGATTTCATCTATGTCAACATCCTTTGATGGATTTTAAGATTATTTGAAGTTGATTTATTATGATACAAAACTTCTATATTGTATTGAAGGTTTTGTGATATGTTTGATTGTGGATGTGCTATTTTTATACTATTCATAGTTTATGGTGAATGTATTGACATTTCATATGCTAGTTTTAATATGAATGTTTATGTTATGCTTAAACCTATTCATATGAGGAATGCATTGGACTTAATAAGTGACGGGTGGAGCCCTCTATAGCTCCTCGATGCATCGGTAGGTCTCATGAGACAAACTAGTGTCTTGGCACAAGGCCTTGACAAAATCTTATTTGTAGTCTTGGCACGAGGCCTTGGCTATGTGGTTATGATAGTCTGGCATTATGCATTCCAACATTATGAAAGTGGTTATTGATTTTTGCATGTGATTATTCGATTAGTAGAATATCCATGTGAATAAGTAAATGACATTATTTCATTTTATTTATTCCATACCATGTTGAAAGTTCATATTTAAAAGGCTTTTGTTTTAGTTATACATTTCCTTAAATGTTTATTCTTATTTATGAAAGTTTCCATTATATTGTTATCCTTAATGGGCATTTGAGCTCACCCCTTTTCTATGTTTTATTTTTCCCAGGAAGTGAAGAAGTAAATTATGAATGACCTGCAGGGATATTATGTGGGGATATGAGTGTGGATTATGGAGACATTATGTTGTTGTAGTAGTTTTTCATTTTATGATGTAATGTAAAACTTATGAATATATCTAGTGTTTCCAAGGCTACTAAACCAATCGGTCTTTCGAGATTTGATCTTTCTTGTGATCATGCCAATGTTATGTAATAATGCACCGACTCTGGGTAACTAGGGTCGTGGCGTTACATTTATAATAAAGGGAACTTGTGTAATTTTATATTCTAACTATAAAAGTATATAATTGCAATTATATTATTTTATTAATATAGCCAATTAATTTGTGTTGTGAAAGATGACATCTGGAGAAAATTTTTTCTAGCCTTAAAGAGCTCCATCTCCCAGAAAACTCTCAATAATAGAGAGATATCTTCCTCCACATTCCAATCTCGAGTCTAGAGAGATCACGGAGAATCCTTTGGAATCGATTCTCAGGTGGGTCAATAGTGAATTATGCAAGTGATAGAATCTACTATGTTAGCATCCGAAGATTCCTTCGATGACATTCTGAAATTCATGGAACATGTATGGATAACTGCTATAGGTAATCTATTATTAATTCAAACAACACAACAATTATATGACATAGATCTATTGTCAGATTCATCAATGAAGAAATAATTTCTGACAAAGTAATTCTTTAATTTCTTAAATCAATTATAAATAATATGTGATGATCCTGCACTTTGGTTCTAATTTTTTCCATTATATATATACTTTGATTCAATTTTATTTATCATGGTGTTTATCATCATGTGAATCTTGTATTAATCAGCGATCATGACAAAAAAAAAGTTGGCAATGAAACATCTGATTCTTCCACTACATACGAAACCAAAAAGTGGGATCATATGGGTCACATAGTTATTTATAATAATTTGAATATCATTGATTGATTTATGAATTTTTCATTTAGTTTTCAATTATAGTTTAATCATTATTTAATCCAAATTATAAGATCCACTTTCTTCCATTTTCATTCCTCGTAAATAAAATAAAATCAATTAATTTTATGAATGAAATAATATCGAAAATATCATCTGGAGGTGATGAGGAGTCTGGCCAGAAAACACAAGAGTACACATTGTGTACTAGTTTTTAATTCACCAAGAATTAATTCATAATAAATTTAAGTCATGTGCATTTATCAGATGTGGTGAATTTAATTTTACAGAGCATGTTCACTGGGCCAACCTGGCACATGGTTAGTTGAAGTACACACCGTGTAACTTCATTACACAATGTATAGTCCTTTAGTCACATATGAGTCATGTGTTCTATTACATGATCTACATTAATGGTGGCCATGTAACTTATAGTGACCATACTTTTTATTACATAACTATTAAACCATTTTAAAGATAAACAACATAATAGTGCTATAAAACTAGGATCCAAAGGTTTAATGTCATGGGAAAATTAGGACCGTAAATAACTTTTACATAATAAAACATAAACATTTATTTACTTACTTCTTCTCTAGATTCTTATTATCCCTCGTGTTCTCCTTAGCACAAGTATTCGCCTGAGGATATACATCAAAGAAATGGGTGAGATAAAATCCCAATAAGAGGATAGATAAGAACATGAATAAATATAACATGGTTGAGAATAATCACCATAATCATAACGAAACATGGGATCATAATAATAATCATGAGAGGAAGAATTAGATAAGTCATGTAATGTGGAAATTCATAAAAATTAAACATCATGTCTTAGTGGTCAACTACCACACATAGTTGTGAACAAAGTTAGTATGATGTTCACACATAACATATGTGCATCAAAGTAATATCATCATTGTGAACAAATATATCATCATGTTCATGAATATTTCACATTATATCATGAGATATATCACTTTATCCAATTCATTGGAGTGCCATATAATTCTGGGTTTACTCGTCACATCATAACATTTACATTATCATGCGTGCCTCATAGAACGTATAACAATCTTTCCTATAAAATAACCCATGGAAAGGAAATGAGTTTCATTGGAATTTCATAAAGAATAAATTCATGAATAAACCTTGTGGTTACAAAAAATAAAAAGGTAAAAACATACATGGTATAATAATCATCAATATTGAGTGAAGAAGAAATAATCTCAAGAGAAGTAAAACATTTGTTTTTAGAAAGAAGAGTTCTTTTAGAAAAATATTTAAATTTCTCATAAAATCATATTGGAAGTATGTGTACACCAGAAATGAAAAGTTAGGAACAATGAAATTATATTTGGGAAATACTAAAATAAAACCCATAATGAAATTTGGCACAAAAGGGGAATTACTCAAAGAAAGGAAATTGGGTTCAAGAATCCACTTATCTTTTTTTTGAGTTCTTTCTTCTCTTTAATATCCTAGATAATAAAATTAAATTAATTAATTAATAAATATAAAACCATATTATACATTTATTTAATTTATTATAATTTCATTAATTTCATTTTTGACCATTGTTACGAGTTATAGAGTTCAATTTCATTGTTCGAGAGTGTTAGTTTTCTTGGTTTCCACGATCGGTTCACTTGTATACATGAATATAAGATCATTTAAAATGAGAAGAATTATATAGAATTTAAATTATATGTTATTAATTACCTTATATAATTTTAATTAGTCTTAGATATCATTTTGGCATATGGTATGAGGATGAATTGTGAGATAGAATGTTAATGAAAATGATTTAATTTATTTTTGGCTATTTTTACGACCATTATGAACTTATATCATTTTATTTAACATCATGTTTATATATTAGTTCGAAAATATTATATAAATTATAATATGTATAATATAATATTATTTGACCATAATAATGGTTTTATGGACATCCTTGAAGGTGGTAATGGAAAATGAAAACGCATCATCCATGGTGGCGGTAAATCAATACACCACAGGAGAAATTTTCATTTTTAGAATAAAAGGAAAAAGGGAGAAATTTGAAGATGAATTATTTCATTAACATAATAAAATTAAATTATATAAAAGATACAAGAGTTATCATTCCACTTGGATAAGTTGAGGTGATGAAAGGATAATAAATGAAATGAAATTGAAAATAAATTAAAAGAAAATGAAAGAGGATTTTACCTCTTTAATTTCTCCTCCTTTAGAACCTCCTTAGGGTGAAGGGTTTGGTCTTTTTGTGAGACCAAAGGATACATTACATGTGGGATGGTCTTGGGAAGAATATTGGGAAGAACTTGGACAATATTCAATGTTTCGAAGTTGTGAGGAGAATAGGTGGTATTGATAAAGGAAGAGAGGGATGTTTTCTCATTATTGTATTCATTATTTTGTTATTTTGGATCAAGATTATCAATATTCTGACATTATAACTAAATATTATAAAATAAAAAAGGAGATTTTGAGATTATGTGATTACATCATCCTTATATCATTTATGACTCAATAATTCATGTATTTGTTAAATACAACAAATTATCGTATTTTACTATTCACAAAAATTCAAGTATATTAGAAAAATCCCAAAAATTGAACCTAACCATTTTTAGATGTGTATAATTCAAAAAATAAATCCATTTTATGAAAATAGTTTTCTAGATATGATAAATTTAATTTTTAATTAAAATTATCATTTACATGGAAAATACAAATTTTAAAATTAGAACTAATTTTATAAAACATTGAAATATTAATTAAGTTCTCATAAAATTATCTTATAATCATAAGAAAAGAGAATGTAAATTTATGAATCTATTTTATGAAATTAAATTTTATTTAAATAATTATATTAATTATCAAATTACAAATAAATATTTATGTTTTAATAAAATACCAACACTTAATTAATGCCTTTTAAAATATTCATTTACTTATATTGTGATATAATTATATCATATTATTATTTATAAGATCGATAAATTTTATTTATAATATCATAGATGAGGTTACTATTCTATTTTCTGAATTTCTT
The DNA here is from genome assembly GCA_963277665.1 of Viscum album. Classification (NCBI taxonomy): domain Eukaryota; kingdom Viridiplantae; phylum Streptophyta; class Magnoliopsida; order Santalales; family Viscaceae; genus Viscum; species Viscum album. Next base: position 1,424,206,321 of record OY728134.1, on the reverse strand, counting down.
TTCCTAATGGTCATGTTACTATTCCAAGGGCTAGGTTACTATTCCATTAGAATAATTTCCTTAATTTATAGAAATAACTCTTATTTCATTCATTATTCATTTATAAAGTCTTTATTGTGTTCTCAATGTGATTTTATGTGGTTTATAATACATGACATAATTATAATAATGGAATTTACATTGATAAAATTCTTGTTTTCTACACACCTTAGATACCACACACTGTATAGCCCATATACATGCCATGTACTCCAATATTTTCCATGGAATGGTAACACATAGAATACCTAGGCATGTTTCGTAGACAAACAATGAGAAAAATACATGCCATGTGGCTTTAATGTACACACTGTGTGCATTTACTGAATTATATAAAATTTAAAATTAATCTAATATACTATGAAAACCTTATCAACATGTGTTCTTAATGGTTATTAAGTTGACAGTACATGACATGTGATGTGTTTTATATATATATATATATATGACTAATTTAATTTCTATGTAATCTACAGATCTACATATCATGTATAATTCATATTATAGTTATCACTCTACGAGCATTGAATAATAATATGCAACTTAAATACCATGTGTTCTGTATGATCATTAAGTTAATAGTAGATTCCATGACATTAGGTGATAGGTCATGTATGCCACATGTCTCAAGAGTGAACAATATATGAGTATAATACACATTGATTTGTTTATATGGGTACTCACCGTGCTTCCTCTAAGGTACATTTTTACACATTTAATTTTAAATAAATTTATTTATTTTTTATAAAATAATGATGGATGAGGATGTCAATGAAATTTGGATGAGAATTAAGATAAATGAATCGATTAATTAAAGAAGACAATTAATTGATTAGAGAATTATTTATCTTAAATAATAATGATTATAATTGAATTATAATTTTATTAAATTCATAATTCATTGTATGCATGGGGATGATCGTGAGATTAGACCATAAATTTGTATGATATTGGTTTCATTAAATTATTATTATATTAAATTTTTGGCATGCATGTCATATATCCTCTCATTATATAAGGGACAGTCTGCCCATGGTTTCTTTTATGTAAGCTCCCCAACCAATATTTTGGTTCCCTCACCTACTTATGAGTAATAGAACATGTAATGGATGGAGCTCCCAAGATAGTGGAGGAAGTTAAAGTTTGGAGCTGAGGTGAAACCAATCCAAGAAAGATATATAGGTGGATAGGTGGAAAGCTACAACACGAACTATAAATGGTTCTAGGTATTTCTCCCCAGGTCAATGGTTAGTTTTGTTGGATTTAGTGTCATATGACCAACTGTTTGTACATTGATTACATGAATATTCAATGTATTGAATATTAATAATGATTCTTATTACATATTTTTTGTTTTTATCCATTACTTTAATGTAATAATTTTCTAGAGTATACGTCACATTGATAAGGTTATAGTAGTTCCCTGCTATGATGAGAACCTTGATGTGATATGATAATATTCTCAAATAATGTTATGCAGTTGGATGATGTAATATGATGGAAAACATAGTACATATATTGTTAGGTGTGATTACTCATAAACGGATGAGTCTTCTTCTAATGAAGTTCATACTTGGGAATCTCCAAGACGAGAGATTATGAGAACAGACGCACTATTAAGAATTCCGCACATTTTGGTGTCAATGGATATTCCTATCTATGAGCCTGTGTGATTGTACTTATAATTTATGATTATTATAATTCATGTTACAACTCATGTCCTTAGATGCATTTCGTAAACCATGATGATAAAAGTTTATAAAGAAGTTGGATACGCTTGGTGCGTCATGAGTGAAAAGTCATTAATGAAAGTCATTAATGAATAAGTCGAGGAAGAAATTATCGCTTACATCTTTAAGGAAGCTGATATCTCAACCCTTTTATTGGAATAAAATCATCTCATTAAATTATATGGACATAGTGTAACAACATTTTTATTTTAGATTGTCAAAGAAAGACATATCGAGCATATAGGTTGGTGACACAGTTATGTAACCTACTTGATGAGATATTATGAAAAAGGGATTACATTACACAGTGAGTATTCATATGTGGTTTTCAACGTTGCGACATTAAGTTCTTTCTCTTAGGTGCCTTGACCCATTTCTAGATAGTAATCTTGGAGTTTGGGAAATATCACGTATTGCCAATGAGAAATAATCCTAAAGGTCCACACACTAATTGTTTCCTTTGATATTGATTAAATTCAATTTGAGTTTAATTAATGGAATAAATGTTATTCTCAAGTCTGAGGAATAATTTTATTCAATTTATATCGATCTCATAATATAGCATCCCGCCATTTTATAACATAAACTTTCATTACATTACACACAACTGAGGATCTTTAAGGTTTAGTGTCTTGGAAACCAGGAACATAATACATGAAAACAACATAAAGCATTCTTCTTAAACACTTGAAATGCTTCTCCTTAAGTTCATCCTAGGTTCATTACTGCATCTCATAACCTGAGGACATACATCAAAAGAAAGGGTGAGCAGAAGGCCCAGTAAGGGAAACAAGAGGGACATTTTACATGTGAACTTGATATACTTCAATAAGGACATGAAAAGAACTTTAAGGCATGAGAAAGAAAATCATGAGGCATTTCATAATAAAAACAAAATTTTCCATAACTTGAAGATGTGGCTACATCATTTAACATAGACAATCATGAACATATCACCAAGGTCCATCCCCAAGGTGTCATTTGAAAATTACCAAGGTTATTCACCAAGGTATCATGAAAATTGTAATCTCTAGTGGTTACATCATTACCCAATGCATTGGAGCGCTATCAGGGCGCACCCTTAAATTTGCCTTTATTATCATGTGAGCCACATATTTCATCATCAAACATTTCATAAATAACCCATATAGCATAAAATAAATGGGTTTCATTTCATAATCATAACGTTTTAAAAACTGCTTTAAAGACATGATCTTTACGTCACTTTAAACCCATGGAAAGGGAATGCGGGTCTCATGTATGTAAATACCAGAATTTAAAATGGAAAATTTTGATATATATGTGAATACCCTTGTAGAAATAAGAGCTTTGAGTATTCACTTTATAACATAAAATAATTTTTGAGAAAAGAGAGAGGCATTTTGAGGGGAAAATTCTGCAGCATAACGGCTAAGTTTCGGGGTTTTAGAAAACATTGAAATGGGAGGGGACATGGGTCACCCACTCCTAAATGATCCATAAAACAGTAGGGTGAAAGAATAAGAAGGATATATGGACATGTTAATGAAATTTTAGGGACATACCATTTGAAATGAAAAACATGGAAGGAAAAAAGATTAGATTTCTCTTATGAAAATTCGGCAGCCTTACGGCGTCACTTAACTTCAAAAGAAAATGATTTGACAAGATCAAATAGGGTCCCTCATCATATGATAATAAGAGATCAGTATGATAGATATAGAGATCATACCCCAACATAATAAAAAGGAACTTGAAAGACTTGACATGAAAATCGAACTTGAAAAATGAGAAGGGTGAAAGAATCCCTTAAAAATTCGGCAGCCTAACGGCGTCACTTAAACTTTCATAAAACGAAATGATGAGAGTAAGAGGGGATCTCTCATCATATAAAAATTAAAGGGCAGTAAGAGGAATATAAAAGAACATCCTCTCATATAAAAACATGGAGCAGAAAAGGAATGACATAAAAGAGATTACATGAAAAGAAAGAGAGGGGTCGGATCCCTTACCTTAAAACGTGACTCTTGAAACTCAATGGATTGGACCTTGAGGGCTTGGGGGCACCTTGGGAGGACTCCTTGGAAGGTAAGAAGACCAGAACTTCGTTGGGGGAGAGTTGGGAGTGAAAACTAAAGGAGGAAAGGGTGGGTATTTATAGGGAAAGTGAGGGGACAAAGCATTAATGGTCAAGGGACACCTCACTAGTGGTTTTGGAAAAACCATGGGCTTGCCCATGGTATTTGCCCATGGTATTGGCCACTTGGGACACCTCACACCTTATCTTACTATTCATAATTCGAACATATTGAATATATACTTAATACATCATTTAATGATGTCATTAAACACCCGTAACTTAAAAACTATACTTTCACTATTCACCGAAAATTCAACTTTCTCAGAATAATCCCAAAATTTCACCTTAACCAAATATCAATGCTATGATTTCAAAAATGAACACCATTTTATAAAAATAATTTTCTAAATATTTTTAATTTTATTTTTAAATAAATACACTATTCATCGAAAATTCATTTTTTCAGAAAAATCCCCAAAAATTACCATAACATAATATCGATGCTCTGAGTTCAAAAATAAAGTCATTTTTATAAAAATAATTTTTTAATTATTTTTAATTAAATTTTTAATTAAAAAACACTATTCATCCGAAAAAACTAATACTTGAATAATAATTTATGAAACTGTTATTTACCCATTTTATTGAATCACATTACTTAATCAAGGTGCCTAGATTATTTTAAAACTTTCTTTAAGTGAGATTACTAATCCATTTGGTCACATTACTAATCCTAAGCGTAAAATCACTATTCACTATTTACTATTCATAAAAAATTAAGTTGATCTTATTAGACTCCAAATTCCTTAATGAACACTTTTGTAGAAGACCATTTTTTTGAAAATCATTACACATCATTAGTTATTTAGGGTTTACATAAATATTTCAAAATATCCCTTTTTCAAAATTCATCAATAAAATACATTCTAAAATTATCCGGACATTTGAAATTTCACAAACATCACTAAAGGAAGAAATCTCAATTTATTCACCCGAAAGGACTACACAAGGAAGCTAGGGTCTCGTCACATAGCCCCTTATAACACCGGCATAAGACCTGAGTGTAAGGTGTGCTATGGTGAGAGAATCTGAGGGAGGCTCAGATAACAATGCCCTAGTAGTAATCTCTACTAACTTGAACTTCTCCCACAGGCATTTCCGTTCAATCTTGACACGCTGGAGTTCGGCTTGGGCTTGGTCCAAAGCGAAGCCCACAGATGCTACCTCCTTCCCAAGCTCTGATAAGTGGGCTTCATAAGGGTTGAGTCTACTGGATGAAGCCATCGACTCCTCTTCCTGAATTAACCATTAACATCTTATTAAATTAATAAGAGTAAGTTAATATACTACTCAAAAAGATTGGGTCGTTACACATAAATTAAATAAATATTTATTCGCTCTCATGTGAATAAAATATTTATTTTATTTATTTAATATTTTAATAAATATTCATTTGCTAGATCGTGAATAAAATATTCATTTATGAATAAAATATTTATTCAGTTGTTCAATCAATTATAGATGAGTTTGAATGGACAAAAACCAAGTCCAGTGAAAAATAATAATCAACCAGACTATTACATAGTATTTTTTATTTTTCAATTTGACGTGCGCAACAAAATAATAATAATATAATTATTATTATGTGGAATGGGGTTTATTAAAGTTAATAAATGTTATTTAATGTTCAGTATGCAATTAAAAAATATTTTAACTTATATTCTAACTCTATAAATAAATGGATATGTCTATTGTGTAGATCATCCAAAAATTGATAATAGAGAATTGTTGCGAACAACTAATTCTCTATCAAATCCTCCTTCTCTCCCCTTCTCAAGAATGAGAAGTGCAAGATAGATTTCTTCAATATCAAATAATGAGTGATTGATAATGAACAACAAAAGACATTTGACTCACCGTGCTAGCACCTGAAGATCAAGTGGTGTTGCTCGGAGATCATAGGATCACGTATGGATCACATCTAGAGGGATCATATCCTTCAATTGTCATAGCGTAATGAGGGTAATCAGAAAGGGTATTTTCAGATGATCAATATTCACCAAAGAAGAAAGTTCCTAAGTATAGGTATTTATTTATACAAATATTAAATAAATTAATTATAAATTTGACATTCAAAATCTTTGATCGTGGTTTGGGGAAATGATTATTAAAATAAATTTTAATATATCACCCACCTTTGCATGCTTCCACTATGCCCGAAACCATCAAGTGGTATAAGAGCATTCACCTTTAAATTTATAATTATTTATTTGAATATTGATCTATACGCACTTCTGGTTAGATATTCATTTCATGTTATTCGTTATTTATTCCAATTTGAATTAACATGTTATCTACATATTAATCATGTTCATTCAGTGTTTCATTTTCCTAAAGATTTAAGAACAAATGAAGAACCAATGAAGATTCCATCGGGAAGTGCCAAATCATTGGTCGGTAAAACTGGGTTACACGACGTGCAGTCGGATCACATGACGTATATCCATGCACATTATATCTAGATGCATCGAGAAATTAATTACACATGGTGCATTTATTACACACAGAGTGTTGAATAGGCTAACCTGGAACATGACACATGGATACAGGGTGTGTAGATGTATGTACACACCATGTAGTCTAGCTGAGTTAACACACAGAAGCATCGGGTATGTGACTTGGATATACGACAACCGAGGTACAATACGTATAGCTTCACGTACACACCGTTTAGTCTTCCATTAATGGAAAAAAATAAAATTATATTAAATTTGATAATTTCCGAATTAAAACCATATTTTATTGATTGGCACACCAGTGCGTGTTTGAAAATTTATTAATTGTTTTAAAGAATTTTAAATTCTAAATTAATTTATTGTAATTGATATGTCATTATTGGTTCTACCATTTATTTTATATGAATTCCATTAATTATGGGTATCTATAAATAAGATTAGATGATCATTAAGATGAAAAATAATTAATTAATTAGTGAATTAATTAATTAATGCAAGAACATTTTTCTTAAATAATAAAATGACGCATAAAGAAATGAAATATATCCATTTACTTTTGCGTATTTGTTACATGTATGACCATTCAGGAGCATATACAAGACCTATGTATGTTTTGTATGTTTTAATTTAATTTATTGTATGAGTTTTCAATTATTTTTTATTAAATTAAATGATGGATTGTGAGTCATATCTCCCTCCATTATTATGTAGGACTTACAAGTCCAGGGATATTTATGTAACCCCTTCAACAAATCCTTTGGTTACCCTCACCCGCGTGTGAGTAATAAATATTTTTAATTAATGGAGCATCTCAAGGCATGTGGAGGTGATTCAAGATAGAACCAGAATGATGCCAACCTAGTTGATACACAGGTGGATAGGTGGAATTCTATAACTCATGAAAAGACCAGCAATATAAATAATTTCCCCTAGTTAAAAGGTTTATTTAATGTCATCTCATTAAATCAACCGTTAATTAAATCTCACGAATAGGTCATTTAATTAATTAATTATTTTTTCATATCAAATTTTTTATTTTATGGACGCAAGGCCGCGATCACATAAATAAATGTATTAGAAATAGAAATTAAATAAAAAAATTACTTGTAAATGTTTTTTCAAACATGGTTAATTAATTAACATCCACTTAATATCAACAAGATGTGTAAAGGATAAAACAAGATAAAATGTTTTCATAATCAATTTAAATACCTCAGTTAAATATTAAGTCAGACTAATACATCAATTACTTTATTGGGAATGAAACCATAGAACTAAGTGTAGTACATGTCCAAAGCCTGGACACTTACTTTTATCAGGGAGTTCTCATGAGAGTTTTGAGTTGAATTAGTAGAAATTATATTGAGTTTAACAGCCAATGTCTATTCAATAAAAATTTAGAGTCAAGTATTAAGGCAATTTAAGTCAATATTTTAAGATAGGTGAGTCCAGTCAACAGATCAAGGAGTTTCATGTATGAAGTTAGAAAGACCACCTTCTTAATTACATTATTATGGTTTTCATGGACAAAGTCTAGATCATTAAGAATAGTAATGGGGATCCTAGCCTCTATAATGTTAAAGAAACTATAAATTCTAAGTTCAATGATGAATTATATTGAGATGTGATAAAATAGTGGGAGATTTAACAAATAAAAAAATTGTTATATCTCACTTATTTTATAATCAAGAAAAGTACTAATAATCTGCTCCTTTTAATCTTATAATAAAATAACAAGTTTATTATCCACAGTATCCCTATAATAAATATTATAGAAAGATAGCCTCCTATCTAAAAGTAACTTTGAGGAGTGGTTTAGACACCTTTAGGTTGTGCTATTCCATGAATAGAAATCTTATGTTCTAGAATTCCCAATGCCTGATTTTCATGCTAAAGAGGTGAGTGATGAAGCATTATTTGTCTATGAAAAAAATTTGAGTGACATGGTTGATGTTCAATTTTTTATTATTTCATTAATGTATATTGAATTAATGAAGAATCACAAAAATATGGATGTGTATAGCATACTTGAGTACCTGCATGGTATTTACTAGGAGAGAGCTAGAAATGAAAAGTTTGAGATATACAAGGTGCTCATCAAGGTGCTCATTTAGAGAAATCTTAGAGAGGGTTCCCCAACTAGGCCTCACGTAGTCATGCTCACTGGCTACATTGACCACTTAAAGGTTATAGGTTTTAAACTCCCTAATAAATTGGGCACCGACCTCATTCCGGCATCGCTCCCTCAGAGCTTCTCCAGTTTTGTTTTGAATTTTAATATGAACAACATTGAGAAGTCTCTTCCATATCTTCTTACCCTTGTTCTCCAAGTAGATAAAGATATGAAGCGTGGAAAAACTTCCATACTTATGGTGAAAAAATGGAATGGGAAAGTGAATGGATTTTTTCCCAAAGCTTATTCACACCCTTACAAGAAGAGGAATATCAAGGGGAAACAAAGGGAACATGATGCTGTCTGTTTCGCATGTGGCAAGAAGGGCCACTGGAAGAAAAAATGCAACCAACCAATGAATTAATGGGAAAATTTAGGTGAATTTGTTATGGAGTGAAATTTATCTGTTTCTATAAATTAGACATTAGATACAACATTTGGTGCTCACATATATATTAAAATACATGAACCAGGTAGACTTAGAAATATTGACCGAGGATAGGTAGATCTTCGAGTATCTAGTGGAGAAAAACTTGTTGTTGTAGTTGTATGGGACTACTAACTCACATTGATGACTAGAATTAACTTGGTTTTAAAGGATTTTTATTAAGTTCCTTCAGTTAAAAAAACATTATTTATTTATCTAGACTTGATACAGATGGATTTATTTTCAAATTTTGGAATAAATGTTTCTTATTTTATAAATATTTCATTTGTTATGATAAGGAACATTTAAATAACAATCTTTATGTGTTGGATTACACAAACCAAATAATGTAAATTGATAAAGAAGCTACTTCACTTGACTCATACCACACCCAACATTAGGATCACTGAATATGTCATGTAAATGAAAATTGATTGACTAAATTACATCTAGATGAATATTTAGATTATTTTGAACTAAAACCACTTAGTTTATGTCACACATATTTACAAGGAAAAATGACCAAATCTCTATTTAATGGGAATGGTGAAAGGGATAAAGAGATTCTTGAATTATTTCATACCGATGTGTGTGGACCATTTATTGTTTAAGAAAATGGTGGGTACTCATAATTCATAACTTTTAATGATTATTTTAGTAGATATAGATATGTCATCTTAATGAGGTATAACTCAAATTATTTTGAAAAATTCAAGGAATATAAGAATGAAGTTGAGAACTGTCTTGGTAATAATATTAAGAAACTTCACTTAGACTATGATGGAGAGTATCTTAATTAATAATTTATTGATTATCTATTGGATATTAGGATTTTATCTCAAGTAACTCCTCCTAATATTCCTTAGTGGAGTTTTATATGTGAAAGGAGGAAACACAACTTATTGGGCATGGTGAGATCAATGATGAGTCATGTGAGTCTTGTATTATCCTTTTGGGGATACACATTACAAACAAAAGCATATTTACTAGACTCAGTTCCAAAAAAAGAAAAATACAGTATTACATACCAATTATGGAATGAAAAGAGACCCATGTTTCCTTAATTACATCTGTGGGCTTGTGAATCATTTGTTAATGCCTCTTCATGTAACAAGCTTGAACCTTGAGGAATAATGTGTGTCATTAGAGGATATCCCAAAGAAACAAAGGGATACTACCTATACAACCCATCATATAAAAAGGTTTTTGTTAAGAGACAACCCATATTTCTTGATGAGGAACTAATCTATAAAGGGGATAGTGGGAGTGAGATTGACTTTGATGAAGTCCAGGATCATGATACACAAGAGTTGTCATAAGAAAAAATTCCATAAAGCCTGGAGGAATTAGAAATTATTCCAGAGACACAATTACTATATAGGAGTACTATAGAGGTTAGAGATCCAGAATGATATGGTTTTCTAGTCAACAAGTATGGTGAATCATTATTAGTTGATAATAATGATTCTCTAACCTACAAGGAAGAAGTAAGTGGAACAGATGTTTCCAAGTGGTAAGAAGACATGAATTTTGAAATGAATTCCATGTACCAAAACTAAGTCTGTATTTTGGTAGACCCTTAAGTAGATGTAAATCATGTTGATTTTAAATGGGTATTCAAGAAGAAACTAGTCATGGAATGAAAAGTTAGTACCTATAAGGTGTGACTAGTTGAAAAAGGTTTTAAACAATTTCAAGGCATTGACTCTAAAAAAACCTTTTCACCAGTTGTAATGTTGAAATCCATCAAACTTTTACATTCCATTATGTATTTCCATGATTATGAGATTTGGAAAATGGATTCCAAAACAACCTTCCTTAACATGAACCTTCAGGAAGATGTCTATATGACACAAACCGAAGGGTTTGTGCCTCCAAAGGATGCCAACATGGTAAGAAAGTTGCAAAGATCCATTTATGGACTAAAGAAAGAATCAAAGTCATGGAACATTCGTTTTGAGGAGTCCATAACAAAATTTGATTTCATAAAGAACGAATATGATCCATGTGTCTTTAAACGGTTTAGTGGGATTGTAGTTGTTTTATTAATAGTATATGTTGATGAAATATTACTCATTAGTAACTAAATACCAGTCTTACAGTCTATTAAGGTGTGGTTTAATAAATTCTTCTCTATAAAGGAATTGGGTGAGATAACATATATTCTTTGGATCCAGACCCATCATGATAGATCTAAGAGGTTGTTCGGACTAAGTCAAAGTACATATATTGATAAAGTAATAATGTGATTTAATATGTTTATAGCATCATATGGAATTCATCTTTCTAGGAAAATGTGTTCTCAAACACATAAGGAATGAAATAGAATGACAAGGATCACTTTAGAAACAAGTGAAACTCCACTATTTTTCATGGTACTTCATTCGTCATGTTTATTTGTATTTAATTTATAACCATTAATTACATAACCATTATAATATAATACAGGTAAACTTGGTCCTCTAGTAAGACATCATAGTCGTTCTGAAATTGAATCTATATTTTGTAGTTGACACTTTAAAAATATGGTCTTGATGCCAAACTACAAACTATTGATTTTGTATATTTTATATCCACCTTTCATCCCATAAGGGAATAAAATGCCTAAGAATTACTTTGTGGGTTTCAAAATATGGAACAACCTCTAAACTATTATTAATGACATAATAGAGAGCCTTCTCCCACTCTATAATAGTAATTTTGAAAACATTTATTCTATAAATTCTTTCTCCCACAAGATTCCCACTATGATGATATTTTTAGATCAATTATTTCCATATTGAACAGGTAGTTGTTATATAATTCAAAAAATTCCTCAACAACACATCTCTTTATAATAGAACCTTCTATTTTTGTTCATTTTTTGGACATACCCATTCAAAATATTCATATATAATTTAATGGGGAAAATATCTCTATAATGTATAGAACGACATAGTCAAATCTGTCCAACCAAGTTAACCATCAAGTGAACAATAAAATCAAAGGATTATAGTAGGAATAATATATCCAATTTAGAAATATAAAACCAATTTCCATTTACATAGTTGGAAATTTATTCAGGTCTATAAATGTTATGTAGATACATTTGAAAAATAAATAGATCTTAGGTAATGTATGAAATAGATTCTTAGGATAAATTCAACGTAAATCTATATAAATATGATATTGCTTCAAAAAATGAAAGTTTCATTCATTGACATGATATTCATGAAAATTTATGAATACCTCTATGGAACCTTTACATCATTCAAGAAGTTGATAAAGATTTTTCATTAAAAATAAATAATAATAATAATAAAATATTCATTTGTTTGTAAGATAACTGTAGGTGTTGGCATGATATAATGACAAATTTAATTGATATTAAATCATTTATTGGTATAAAAAAATTAATAATAATAGATGTATATGTTGGTAAATATAATTGTCATCAATTATAAAAAATATCAAAAAAATGACATATCTATTGGAATTACTCATTTTTACCAACACATATATTATCCGCCATAAAATTTCTATTGGTAGAAGTCATTTTTTATAGTTTCCCCAATAAAGTATACAATCATTAGGGAATAAATGTATCTTTTTATAATTAAGTACATGTTGGATTATGACTTTCTTCATCTTATAAAATGATTAAGGGATCTTAGATTCACTAAATACATCATGAAGAAACTCTAAAATCATAGATATTTCATTTTTAGTAATTATACAGAGACACTTGATATGATACAACTTAAAAAGAAAAGAAAAAATCAAATATATGGCACACCATTCATAAAACTCTTATTTTCCATCTTCAACTAATTCATAAAATTCATTTTTGTTGTTTTTAATGTTCTGAGCAAGATTGACCTGTTCAGGATCAACTGAAGGTTCTTTTGATCTATTAAAATCTTGTACATTATATCCTACAAATCCAAATGTGTCATTTATCTAATTTCAAATAGAATTATCATCTGGTGGGTCACTTTGTATTTCACTAACATAATTTTCATTATTTTTACTTTCCATAACATTCACTTCACCATGCCAAATCAAACATACATATTGAGCAAGAAATTGTTTCAATATAAAATTCTCATATACTTCATTTCTATTCAACCATCACTAGAATTTGAAATGAGTATGAGGACATTTTATTCTACTATCCACTAATCGGTTTTCAATTTCATCATCTAAAAATTCTTCCACACCCTTGGCATATTGAGGTGCATTTCGACGTAAATTAAAATAAATTTTATGTATTGGTATTTCATTTTCACTCTTCTCCCAGTACATTCAAATATACAGATATAAATAGTTAATTAAACAAGTACAATCAAAACTAAGCATCACCCAACTTCATCATTGACCAGGGTAGGGTCTTCATTCGATATAACACACATTCAACAAAACTATGATTCAATCCAAAATTAAAAGATATCTAACTTTTTTGATTTTCATAATATAATTTTTTATTTTATATTATAGAAAGACGATTGTACCTATTGCCATCTCTTTATTCAATAATTATTAAAATCAAGATTTATTGTATCTAAAAAAACTAACTTGACACTATGATATCTTGTGACATAGTATCTTTTATTCTATCTTGAAAATTATTACATTCCTTAAATATAAAATGTAATCATTGTAAATGAAAATTAATTTAAAAATAAAGGATATAACCTAAAGAATCACCAATATGATCAACATTCCATTGATAAATAATCAAGGATAAAACCGAAAGCATTGCACCAATCAAGAAACATAATGAAACTTCATCTACTCTAGGCTCAGGAAGAATAAGACCCAAAACCAATAACCATAACTATTTTAAAATGGAAGTCTACCTTGATGGAAAAGGGAATCACCCTATGAACTTTATTAAAGTAATGAATTTCACCCTTTTACTCAAGAAAATTATGGGGATTAAAATAAAAAAAACATGAATCATAGCCCCAAAGAATAAATACTCAACGAATTGAATCAAATGAATCCAAATTAAACCAAGAAACATGCCTAAAAAGAGAAACCACCACATTTAAGACACCATTAAAAAATTTCCATTTTCCCCTTAAAAGAAAAAACATTAAATAAAGGGATTAAAACACACTTCATCAATGTAAATATACCATAAAATTGTTTTCACCATTTTAAACATAAAATCCTTTTGTCTCATTTAGAAAACTAGAAAAAATTCATTTCTGGAACTCCACTTACTCATTAAAATACCACTATAATTTCATTATTAAATATTCTATGGTTATTTAAAAATATTTTAAAAATTCATTCACATGAGAAAACATTTTTATATCCTTTTTTAAACCCATAAATAAACAACCTTTGATACTAAAAACTCAAACCTTTAAAACTGTTAATGTCTTAAAATAATTCAGGGAAACCAAATAGAAATCAATATAAAAATGCCCATTTTTTATAAAACATTTAACATAACACCTAATAAATTTTTTAAAATGGTTGGAGTCCTAACAAAATATTTTCTCAAGACTAAATTTCAATTTGGATCTAAAACACTTGGAAGCATTCCTTGATTTCAGAAAATTCAACTTCATTTTGAAACTTATATTGGAATCTCATCATAATTATCAAACCAATTCCATTCCAATAATAGTAATAACTCATATAAAAAATCATAATACATCCTAAATTAATCATTATAAATAATAAATCAACTCAAACCCCTATAGGAACCAAAATCTCAAAAATATGGAAAATTTACCATAATACATGATTTAGAGGGAGACGATGGCTCAGGTTGCGGTCGTTGGAGCTTAGTCGGGAGAACATTAATGGGAGAAAGGGATAAGTGGTGAGTGATATAAGGAGGAAAGGGAGAATTTGGGTATGGGGATTAGGGAGCAATGGCAATAGGGAAAGGGGCGTGGCGGTGAGGGCGCGGGGAGAGGAATGGTGCTCCAGGGAGAAGGGGAGAGTGACAATTGGAGAGGGAGGACAACTCAAGGTACAAGTGGGGAGTACCCAGTGGTGGGGGAGAACTAATTGGGGGAGAAGGGGGAGAAACCAGCGGTGAGGGGAAGCCACTAGGGGGTGGAAAAGGCCAAGGGGGAGGTGAGCGATGAGGGGGCGATGAGCAGTGAGGGCTCGTGGGAGAAGGGGGGAGAAGCGGTAGCGTCAAGGAGAAAGTGGGGGTTAGTAGAAGCGTGAGGCCCACAATGAGGGATAAGTGATAAGGGGGGCTCGGGGAGAGGGTGGAGAGAGAGGAGAAGGGGGAGGGGGGCCAAAATTAGGTTTTTTTAATATTTAGCGGCATTTTCATAAAACCCCCACTAAATTTTAGAATAAATATTACGAATATTACAAGAAACCATCTGTATATTATAAATTATTTTAAATTTGATTTATCTAGTGGAAGTTAATAAGACATCCTCTAATAAACTGCCACTAAAAACTATTTTTTTTGTTTATATAGGGTGTTAATGATTGAATTGAAACCTTAATTGCATATTATTCTCGATGCGAGCCTAAGGGTGGATTATTAATGTGAAATATGATCTTTTTAAAAATTATATGAGTTTATAGTGGTGTTTAAATTAAATATATATTAAAAAGTAAATCATTTTGTTTTTTATGGGAATGAATTCAATTCTACATGAAATGGTTAGACCATTTTAAATATATTTTTTGATCTTAAATTCTAAAAAATCTTGGGATAAATATTATGAAAATTCATTTTCCATGAATTTATTTTTATTAAAATGAACTTTTCAAAGTGAAATATGAAAATAAGAATTTGTTTATAAAATATGGTTGAGTATTTCAATGATTTATGGCCTATGGTAATTTGAGAGTTTTTGTGTTGAATTCATGTGCTTAGATTTTTCATAAGTTTTATTATTGCATAGGTTAAGTACAGGATATTCAAATTATTGTGGTTGATAGACATTGAAAATAGAACGAATCAACCAAAAAACTTAAAAGGACTAAATTTGGAACTATGGAATTCAATAATGATAACACCATAACTAAATAACAGATTGAAAAAATTAAATAAAGTGGTAAATGAACACAGTTATTTAACATGATTTGGTCCCTTATGGGACCTACTACATGGAAAGAACACCCCACATGGATGCCTTTTGTTAACACTAAAAATAAATAAGTCAGAATTGATACAATGGAGGCATTCCAATGATAAGAAATGAAAACAGGAAGAAAACAAAAGAATTGCAAGTTTTGAACAAGAATGAAACTAAAAAACATTATACTTACAACACTAGACAATAAGTTGTTGAGTGGTCCTTATCTCTTCGATCTAGGTATGGATCTGAGCTCACCTAGATCCGGTGGATCATCCGTGAACTCCATCACTTTTACTGAATCATCAAGAAAATTAGGGCTGCACTTCTTTCTTCGGGGAAGTTCATACCCTCCAAAAAACACCGTGCATGAGTTGAATCTGAGGGAGTGAGACATGAAATGATGAATCACCAAATAGGATGAAGAAAAAAGATGGCGTGCTAGGGTTTCACCTATGAAACCAAGATCACAACACTATTGCGATGGAGCTAAGGGAGCTGAATGATCACACCAATAAGGAGACACCATGCAGGAGTGATGAAACCCACTATCACTAGCTAACCCTTTAAACAGAATGCCTAATTTGGGGGTGTCATGAAGCATGCGTAATAGATTTTCCAAACAAACTATTAGCGGTTAAAACAAACCAAGAGCACACATGGATGACTAGTTCTCAAAGGGCTACAACCAAAATCAATAGAGGAGAATATGGTATCCAGCAAAACATAGATTTCCAACATGTAAGACGTGGTACAACAAAAAAGGCCAGAAATAGATGGCCAAATAAACAAGAACCCCAATGCAGATTAATATATCCTATGGGAATTAAACTAAATTGAGAAAAAAGCAGAAAAATAAAATCATGAGTGGAAATGACTTGGTAGTAGTAATTAAAACTAAAATTTAATATGAAAACAAAATTAAGAATCCTTAATTCACAAATCTCCACCATTTTCAATTAAATTTTGTGATGTTCTTACACCTATGATCATAAAATCAATACCAAGTTTAGCCTATCTAAAGTGAATTTAAACTTAGACAGAACCAAATCTTTAATCAAACTATTAGTTGGGTTTATGTCAGTGTGTATGTTATTGATACACATAGTTCTTGATTCTATAACATCGATATAAATGTAATCTAATATATATGTTCTTATAATTACTATGGTATACTAAATTCTTAGATAAATGAATTGATGACTGGATATTAGAATATTCCTTGATAATAGAACTGTAAATACAAAGTTCATATGACACACCTTTGATCCAAAAATATTCTTTAATTACCTCAGTAAAAGCAATGTATTCGGATTCTATAGTTGAAAGTGAAACAAAAGATTTCATATTTCACTTATAGGAAATGGAAACTCTAAAAGAAATAAACATATAATCAGTTAAGGATCTATGAGTGTCAACATTTACAGTACAGTCAGCATAAAAAAATCACAAATAAGTTCATTATTATCTATATTTCAATAGTATCACAAAGAAATATTAGAAGTAGAAAAAGGATACCTAAAGGATCCACTTATAGTCATGCCAATGTGTCTTCTCCAAAGGTTCCATGAACCTAGTTAGACTGAAGATAGAAAATGTAATATCAGGCCTAGTGTAGGTTAATATAAATAATTTTAGACATAAATTCAATATCATCTACAGCACTAGGGGCTTATGTTAAGGAAAATTTAAAATTAAGTGAAAGAGGTACATTAATAGGCTTAAGAGATTCAAACATATAACTCTTTAAAAATTTTAAAATATAATCACGATGAGATATATAGACTATTTTTTCTGGACTATCTCTAATCATTTGAACACCTAATATTTTCTTAGCTGCACCTAGGTCCTTCATTTCCAAATTTCTTTTCAGTCGGTATTTAAAGGAATAAATCAGATTTATATCTTTAAAAATAATGAGCATTTCATCGACATACAATAGTAGATAAATTATGTAGGTTTTTGTTGATTGAAAATAAATACAAGCACCATGCTAACTCTTAATGAACTTGTGACCTAGTATGAATGAATCAAACTTCAAGTACCCCTGCATAGAGGCTTGTTTCAGGACATAAAAAGATTTATTCAAAAGGAATACTCGTTTTGGTTTGAATTCAGTAGGATAACCATTATGAGGTTTCATATAAATATTTTCATTCAAATCACCAGAAAATTAATTTTAACATCTAAATATTCTATATGAAAATCATTATAAGAATAAAAATATAAAAAAACTAGAATGGAAGAATTCTTAACAATAGGGGAAATTATTTCAGAGTAATCAATTCCCTCTATTTGAAGGAATCCCTTGGAAACTATCCTAGAATTAAATTTGATTTTACTTCATTCAATGTTCTCTTTATTTATTTTAATGATATATTTTAAACTAATTAATTTATTATTTTTTGGTTTATTTACAACATCCCAAGTATGGTTCTTGCTTAAGGATTTTATTTCTTCATTCATGAAAAATACCCACTAATTTGAGTATTTTTATTTTAAATCATGACTATACGATTTAGGATCGTCATCAATAAGATCACAGGCCACATAAAAGTAAGACAAAGCCATATCATACTAGATGAATTGGGTAGGAGGTCTAGGGAATCTTCTTTGCCTATCATGGGTCAAATGATAATCCTAATGAGTGGTAGAAGGTTCAGAATATGAATCTAAAACAGAAATAGACATAGAGTCATCCACATCTGTGGGATGCGGAGGAGGTGGAGTAGGCTGAATTCTATCCTCAAAGTGAGCCAGAGGCTTGAGTTCATCAATGTTATCAAAATCTGGATCAATACTGTAAGATGTGGCAGTCTTGGTCTTAGGATAAGATGATTCATGAGAGACCACATCCCTATTTATGATACACTTCTAGTATCCCAATTTATCTACCAAGAGTTTTTATCCCTTAACTCCCTTAGGATAACCAACAAATATGCATTTGAGTGCTCTTAGTTATAATTTTTTAGTCTTGACATGAGCATAGGCTATAGAACCAAAGAATCTCAAAGTAGGAGTAAGATGGGGTCTTACCAACCTATAGTTCTTTAGATGTTTTGAACTGATTTGTAGATGTGGGACATCTATTAACAAGGTAAACAATTGTGCTGGTGGCTTCTTCCCAAAAATATTTGGGGAGGCCTAATCATTCAAGCGTGCTCTAGAATATTTCAAGGACAATTATCTTCATCCTAAATGCTAGGCCATTCTTTTGGGGAGTTTCCCTAACATTCCTACTCTATTTAATCCATTAAGATTGAAAAAATTGAATGAACTCTATAGAAATATATTCATACACATTTTCCATCCTCATGGTTTTAATTTTCTTTCTAGTTTGATTTTTAACTGAAGATTTCTGGGTTTTGAAGGTTTGGAAAACATCATATTTATTTTTAATATACAAATCCAAACATTCTTGGAGAAATCATCAATGATTGTGTAAGAACCCATACCTTATTTTTAGGTATGGGTTTTCTTTTTTGGTGTTTTTGGGAAAAAGAGGAGAATCTGGAAATTTAAGGAGTACACACTGTGTACTTTGGAGTACACACCGTGTACCCAGTTGACGTGGGTGACCGTGTACTAAATATATAATGGCTGAGTACATGGACGTGTGGGGTGACCTAGAGACTGCCTAAAGTGGGGGACATTTAAGGAAAGTACAAACCATGCACCTTTAAATAACACGCCATTCACTTTTCTTTTTAATTGTTATATCGCACCAGAGTCACATATAATTGGAAGAACACCATTCTTCTTGACTCGTCTTGTCTAGAAGCGACCATAGGGTGAAATTCTTCTATGAGACCCCCGACCTACCATCTGTTCTCCAAATTAACCACCTTCGATTGCATTGGAATCACTAGAGTGAGTTCTTACTTCTAGAGCCTCATTCCTTGATTTCTCCTCTTTCACGACGTATCTTTTGTTGAACGTTTTAGACCTCTTTGTAGATCTACCATGATCTCGGTCAATTCAATGGCTGACGCTGGACTTTATCTATCATACAACACTGAGGTAGGCGGTTTGTGCATTTCCCTAGATAGTTTTTGAATATTATGTGCAAAAGTGTCCAATACCCTAGAACGGGGTATTGCATGTTTTGGGATTTTAGCCCTGTTAATGCCTGATATTCCTTGTATTCCTGATTAGAGGTTGTTTGATTGTGAATAGAGTTATTTTCTAGGCTATGGATGTGTTTCCCATGTTTTTTTGATATTAACCATTAGGTCTAGCCTTGCCGGTTAGGCGGCTTGTTTTCCATGCCTAGTGTTGTTAGGATGGGGTGATATTATCTGATGCTATTATATGATTGTAGCTATTTAGCCAAGTAGTTCTTGAAAGCTATTATCAAAGTAGTTCTTAATGTTTAATTTGGATGCTGGACATCATTTGTCCGCGATTGACTTACAATGGGATGTAGGAACCTAGTGTAGTAGACCATCGGGCGAATGAATGCTGAGGGCTTCTCCAAAGTGTATGTTTACATATCATGTTACAAGACCATAGGGGGGATGGATGTGATTGCTCCCTCATAGTGTATGTAGTTCCATGTTGCGAGAACATAGGGGGAATTGGATGTTGAGTGCTTCCTTAGAGTGTCTGTAGTTTACTGATAAAAGATCACAGGGGGAATTGATAATGAGGGATTCCTCAGAGAGACTTTGTTAAAGCTGAACCAGAGGGGTTAGACTGCGAGTACTTCCCGAATGGTTTCTTGTGTTTGATTGGTTGAACTAGAGAGGTTAGGTTGTGAGTACATCCTAGAGTGTTACTTGTTTTTGATCACATACTTACTTTTTATATGGAAATGAATGAAATTGAAACTGTAGGATTTTTTACTTTTGAGTACTTCCTTGTTTACTACTTCATTTTGCCTTTTGCCTACCATATATATATTCACTAACTATTAGGAATAGATCTTGGTGTGGTTGCCTACTAGAATTCGTCTCACACCCTATTTGGGTCATGATTTTGGGCCCAAAAAGATTATATTGTTGTAGGTATAGATAAGGTCAAGCACCCTTCTACTTCTGGTACTTGATTGTTGTAGAGCTGGGGAGCATGGGACCAAGCTGAGGCTTGCGATGTTAAAAATTTGTTTACTTATTTTCCTTTGTACTTTGGTTTAGTAATGTATTCCAGCATTGTGAATTGTTTGTTTGCATTCCTAGATACTTATGACATGCATCATTATATATATATATACATATATATATATATGTTGTAGTTGTTTATATCATTTAGTCTTCCACCATTACAGCTGTATGGTATTATTACTACTTCTTCAACGGTTATCTATTTTCTTCCGCTATGTTACTCTTCCAATGAGGGAATAGTTTCCCCACTATCACACCCAAGGCCCTCACTGATAGTCAGTAGGATCTGGCATTTGGGGAAATGCGCTTGAGGCCATGTGACTTACAGGGTACGGGGAACCTTTGGGAGAAACCTGGAACCGGGACGTTACAAAGTAGAATCATAGGAATTATTTTCTTGTTGAAATAATTTTTGGAGCCTATAGTTAGGGATAGGATGGAATAGGTACTTGGTAATAAGCTTTTCCCGGGAGTAGATAACCCATGTATTGGGAAAATCCAATTTACCTCATATATTGCAATTTTTATTTTCTAGTTTTACAATTTTTACCATTGATTTTATTTCACCATTGGGTGATTTACATGTTTTCTATTGTTATTGTTGATATTATTGAGGTTCTATTTCTGTTAAAACCCGATGAATTGAGGGTATGACATCTCATGCATCATACAGACACTTTCTAGAGATCTCATGTCATGAATTCTTACCATGCCATTTAGGGTGAATTACTGATTTCATGTTGTTGTGATAGCTGTGGTGCTAGATATGCATGCTGTTGTGATAGATACCTTGATAGAATACCTTCTATTGATAGGGTATTGGATTGTGTAAGGTTTCATTTGAAAAAATTCCAAACATTGGTTCTTGAGGTGTTATGGGCCCTCATGGATCACAATTTATTGGATCATTACACTGTTATTACTTGTATATGGCATGTAAAAGATTCCAAACTTTGATTCGTGAATAGTATGGACCCCCATAGATCATAATTTGGCACTTTAATGTTCATTTTAGTGTTTTTATGGGATTCAGAGTAGTTTTTGAGGATTACTATCTGAAAAAACCCAGAATACATGGTGTGTATTGCAGAATACATGGTGTGTATTGCAGAATACATGTTGTTCATCCTTCTATTTGGGAAGGAACTATTTTTCTTGAGTACATGCCGTGTACTGTATATACACGCCGTGTAGTCTCTAACCGTGTCACTAGATGTGTGGGCAGAGACATGGGGTTAAGAAATCTTGGTGGAACACGTCGTGTACCGGACGTACACACCATGCTTGTATAGACCATGTGTCTAACTATGTGACCAATGACACATATGGATGAAACTCAGGTAGTACACGCTGTGTCTAGCTTGAACACTCCATGTAGAGTTGATCGTGTATCCTGCCGCGTGACTAACAACACTAGTCGGTGAAATCCTTTTAGTACACGCTGTGTCTGGCATGAACACGCCGTGTAGTCTCGTTCTAGGAAAACTGTGTGGGTTAGTCATATAGGAGAACTCGGGAAGGGGAACACGATTCAAGTACACACTGTGTTTTTGGATAACACACTGTGTGTTTGGGGTGTTAGATGACTAGGGTTGGCTAGAGTACATGCCCATGTGATGGATTAAAGGAACACGCCATATAGAGGTCATACACGCCATGTATCCTTGTTTTAAAAAAATAAAATTGAATGATTTCCTTCTCCTGTTCCTTTCTTGCACTTCTACATTTCATTAATTTATATCCTTAATCTAAGGTGGGTTCTTGAACTTTCATAGTCATGCAACCAAGACATCCTCCGGTTGCATTCCGGATTTAGGGCAGTGACTTGACAATAGACATGGATGGTTAGGGACTACCAGAAGATCCTCCCATTGTGCCTTTTTTTGTCACCAGAAATTTTCCTGGATATAGGTTTCGATGCATAGTTCTGAGAGGGCTTTATGAGGTTTATGCAGACATTCTAGGGAGAACTGCATCCTACCCCTTCTATAGCAGAACTGACGTGGGTCTTCCAGTAGCAGCATCCTCCAAATTTCTCAGGGGATGGAGGACCTCAGGCTATAGAGTCATGGTGAGAATCCATGGAATCAATATTCAATCATCTAGAGATACCTACAGATAATAGAGTGATGCTCGCTAGGTATATGCTTCAGGATTCTTCCAGGAGATGGTGGGATGTGATATCGTAGTTAGGGTGCCAATAGGTTATGTCTTGGGATGAGTTCTAGTGTGCCTTCTATGATTATTTCTATTTAGAAACCTTAAGGGACGATTGAGCCCGAGAGTTCATGAGTCTGGAGGAGGGTACTCTTTCATTTATGGAGTAATCTTCTCGCTTCACAGAGCTGCAACTCTTCACACCCATCCCAGGAGGTGACGAGTTTTTTTTGGTGAGGAAGTTTGATAATGGTCTCAGGCATGATATCTGATATCAGGTGAACATCTTCAGGTTGACTTCCATTACCTCTATAGTCAACTATGGGATGATCACAGTGAAAAATATGAGGGATTATAGAGCTATGAGCCATGAAGACTCGACATCCAAAGTTGGTAACCCTCCTACTGATAGTAGGAAGCACCGAAGGGAGTAAAAACATAGAGTTATAAGAGATGAGTTACTTATTCTGGTATCCAGGTGGTGTGCTACCAGTGTGGGGAGAGCGGGAATATGTGGCCACATTTCCCGAGGAACCCTATGGAGCGCCGATATTATGGTAATATGGGTCATATTCATAATTTATATCAGATCTTCTCACCATCTATTATAGATATGATTTCTTCTATGAAACCTTGTTCTGGAGCAGGACCACCAGTTTCTCATCCGTTTGGGAATTTGAGTTCATCTGGCCATTCAGGCTGAGGTGGAGGTCGTAGCTATTGTATCCAGTCACCAGGATTTTAGTGAAAACAGGGTGGATCAGATCAGGGTGGTCAGGAAGGGTCAGAGGGCTGCGGTACAGGAAAATATTTTTTAGTGGAGCAGACCCAATAAGAGCATGATCCCGGACCCTCCACAGTTTGAGGTATAACTCTAGTTGCTTTATTTTTATCTTCTGTTCTTTTCGATATAGGGGCTTCCCATAGTTTCATATCTATTGCTTTTGTGGAGAGCCTTGGGCTCTGAATCTTCACATCTGTGGATATATTTACACTAGACACTCCATTAGGGACTGGAATGGCTAGTGAATGTCAGTGAAAGGAGTGCCCTCTTAAGGTTGGTGGGTGTCACTTCTTATGGGATCTTTACGTTTTAGAGATGATGGGGTATGACCTCATTCTCTGAATGGACTGGTTAGTTCCCTTCCATGATGTTGTTGATTGCTATCACCATATGGTGAGTTTCACATCACTAGAGGGAAGATAATTTCTAAATTAGGTCAAATGGGATGTACATTCAATCAGAGTGAGACCCAAGCATCATTGTTTGGGGGGATTTACAACCCATATTGCTAGTCTATATCTGGATGAGCAAGGGACTTCACAGATGTACTTTCTTCTACTGTTTGATCATTTTAGGGATGTCTTTACAGAAGAATTTTCAGGCTTTCCTCTAGAGCGTGAGGTAAATTATTCTATTGAGCTCATGCCAGGAGTGGCACCGGTGTCCATTACTCCTTATAGGATGGCTACACTAGATTTATAGGAGATCAAGAAGTAGTTGGAGGAGTAACAGACAAAGGGTTTCATATAACCTAGTACTTCTCTTTAGGGTTCACCTGTCCTATTTGCGAAGAAGGTGGATGGTACTCTCAGACTTTGTGTGGATTATTGGAAGCTGAACCAGTTGATGATTAAGAATAGATATCCCTTGCTGAGGATTAATGTTCTATTTGATAAGCTTTGAGGAGCACAGGTGTTCTCTAAGATTAACTTGAGGTCCGGTTATCATCAGTTGTGTGTTAGACTATCAAATCTACCTCTTACAGAATTTCAAAGTAGGTATGGTCTATATGAGTATGTGGTTATGCTATTCAGCCTCATGAATGCACTTGCAGATTTCATGACACCAATGAACCGAGTGTTCCATTGATACTTGGAATCTTTCATGGAAATCTTCGTGGATGATATCTTGGTGTAATCTCACACTTGACACGACCATGATACCCATCTTGAGATCATATTGAGTACACTAAGAGAGAATCAGTTATCTACTAAGCTATAAAAAATGCCACTTTTGGATGGACCAGATTCACTTATTGGGTCGTGTTATCTCAGAGACAGGAGTATCAGTAGACCCAGAGAAAGTGAGAGTAGTAGTTTCCTAGGAGCATACGAAGAATGTATTTGAGTTACAAAGTTTTCTAGGGCTGGATGGTTACTACAGGCATTTCATACAGGACTTCTCATGCTTAGCAACGCCACTGATAGGCTTGAATAAGAAGGGTGTGAAGTACTTGTGGAAATATTCCTGGAATTCAGCCTTCCAATAGCTGAAATGGAGGTTGAATTTAGCACAAATACTAGTTTTTCCAGATCCAGGAAAGATCTATACTGTGTATTGTGATTCATTAGGTATCGGGTTGGGTGCAGTGCTTATTTAGGGGGAAGGAGTCATCACGTATTGGTCTCGGTAGTTGATTCCAAATGAGATAAATTACCTGACACATGATCTTGAGTTGGATGTAGTTGTTCATGCTCTGCGTTGTTAGAGACATCATCTTTTGGGAGATCATTTTGTGGGTTTCACCAACCAAAAAAGTCTCAAGTATATCTTTACTTAGCGTGATCTGAATTTGAGACAACAAAGGTGGATTGAGTACCTTTAGTCTTTTGATTTTGATCTTGCCAACATGCCTAGGAAAGGCAACGCAGTAACTAATGTGTTGAGAAGAAGGACTCAAATACAGGTAGTTCAAGAGGCCAATAGTGAGTGGTAGCTTATGGCTCTATTCTTTGAGATTCATTTGGAGGTACATGAAAGACAGGTGAAGATGTTTCTTTCTTCTTCATTTGTTACCTCTACTCTTTTTGATTTAGTGAAAATGAGGCAGCTATCAGATTCTGAAGGCCTTGTTCTATGAGAGACTATGTTAAGAGAGGACCCTATTCCTGGATGGACAGTAGGTGAGGATGATATCTTGCATTTTCATGGGTGAGTATGGGTGTCAGCAGACATACAGGAGGAGCTGATGTGGGTCTTTCATTCCTTAGTTTGGGAAGTTCGTCTTGGTGTCACCAAGATGTATCGAGATATGCACCATCAGTATTGGTGGCCAGGTATGAAAAGAGATGTTGCTGGTTTTGTAAAGACCCGTAAATTTCAAGGAAATTTTTTTCTTAATTTTCTTTGGAATTTTACAAGAGCGCAGCTTCAGACGGCACCTGATTCCGAGGCCCGGTGTGCCCGGAATCAATTTCCGAAGTTTGGCTCGGGTACGTTCAGTGAACGGACGAGCGGGTTTTTCTTTCTTTTGAACCGGTGCCCGGAATCAAATTCTGAGGGCACCGATGAAATCGCAGCGCCGGTATTTGCTTAGAAACGCCTCTTCCGGAGTTGCGTTTGCTCAGACGTGGTTTTTAAATTTTGCGGGTTTAAGTCAGAAATAAAATAAAGTTTGTGCGACAACTTTATTTTATTTCACTTAAGCTGCTTGGAAGCCACTTGAAGTCACTTAAAGGCGGCTTGAGCTGAGTTGAACTGGATAGGATGCTATCCAGAAATATCCTACCCCTTGGTAGGATATTTGTGCGGTGGGGCCCGCACGAGCCCCGCCGTTTCTTTCGCTAAGTAACGCACCCGCAAAAACCCATCAAAGTAACTGAAAAGTCAACCGACGCGTTTTCTTTAATTCTTAAAAGACCATTTAATTGGGCGGTTTATTTCGTGAATTAAATGGGCTGTTTCGCTCGTTGAATTAATTCAACGAACTGATGGGTCGTTACTTACGCTTTTGCGTTTGTTGGCATGTTTATAAAATAAGACCAACCTAAAAATCCTTTGAAAGGATTTGAGAGGATCTTTGTTTCTTCATCTCCCCGCGAAGAACGCGAAGAACGCGAAGAACGCGAAGAACGCGAAGAACACCGGCGACCGGAATTCGACGACGCACACCGAGATCTGCGACGTCGACGAGCTCTACCCGCGACGTTCTTCGGCGACGCCTCTTCTTCCGCGGCCGATCCCCGTTCGACAACTAAGGTGAGAATCGGATCGTTTAAATTCTCCCTTTTTAAATTTCATGACAACGGATTTAATTAATTAAATCCGTTTGTTCTTGATCCGGAGATTGGCGACGCGACGCCGGATACCGCGACGATGCGACGATCTCCTTCTTCCGTGACGAGCAATCCCGTGACGATCCCCCGTCCGGCAACGACAGCTGCGAGGTAGGGGTTTATTTTCTTGATGATTCTTTCCCGTGTTTATTTTTTGAAATAAAGAACCCGATCACGGAACAATTTTAAATTTATTTAAAATTGTTGATTGGTTGTTTTTATTTCCTCCCGTTGTTTATGACTAACGCGGAGGGTGCGGGTCTAACGAACAAGACCCGGCAACCCTCCGCTGATCTTCCCTTTTTGTGCGGATTTGGCGGACGATGACGAACCGCGCGGCAAGGGCGATCCGTTGATCCCGCAGTGAAGATCGGCCCCCGGGAGGAGCAACGGCGCAGACGGGAGGCAAAACGGGCCACCAGAGCAACTCCGGCGGCCCGCGGAAGGTGGCGGCGGCGCGGGTCGCCGGCGCCTGGCGCGCCGCCGGAGGAGTCCGCCGTGGCCGAGCCGCGGCGGCGGCGAACCGCCGGACCGCGTCCGCGGTCCGGCCACCCAGCACGCGGCCCGCGCGGGCCGCGTTTCTCCAAAGCCGCGGGTCAAACCCGCGGCGGCTCATTCGGCCGCGCGGCCGAAGCCGAGCCGGCCGGTCCGGTCGGCCGGGCCGCGCCCAGGCCAGACCGGACCCGGCCTAGCCGGGTCGGGCCGGGTTGTGCCGACCCGGTTCGGCCGACCCAGGGGGGGGGGGGTTCGGGCCGGGTCGCCCCGGGCCCAGAACCCCCGTTTCGGGCCCTCTTCGGTCTTTCGCCCATATCTTGGGCCTGGGACCTCCGATTGACGAACCGTCAGCGGCTACGCGATCCTTGGATCGATACGGTCGTTTCGGTATATTATACTCAAGGTTTCGGAAGACTTTGGGTTCGGCCAGGTTGGTTCGTACACGAAACCAACCGGGCCCTCGGAGCGGAAACGCTCATAACTTGAGCTACGGACGTCCGATCGACGTACCGTCAGCTGTGGTAGTTTCCTCTAAGTGAGACGGAACTTTTGGCATACTCCGTCTGAGGATCGGATACAGGCGGAGTACGGTCGGGTTGGTTTTTCCCTAAACACCAACCGGGCCCCTGGGACGAAAATGCCAATAACTCTCAGACCGGGCGTCCGATTGACGCGCCGTCTGTTGCTTTGAGATCCTGTTGTCGATACGGAACTTTTGGATACATCAACTTCGGACTACGTGTCAGTTGATGTATCAGCCTCTCGGCTCGTGGAGCGGAACCTCCTAATGAGCTCGCTATGTGCGGGAACCCTAGCGCTGGCTGCGACGACGATAGAGCAGAGATCCTCCGTGGACTGCGACGACGGCAGAGCAGAGATCCTTCGTGGACTGCGGCGACGACTGTGCAGAGATCCTCAGTGGACTGCGTCGACTGCTGCACTCAGTGATCCTACGTGGATCAGTGCTACAGGTTCTGTGTGAGCCCGATCCTACGTGGGTCCTTACTACCGGTTCTGTGTGAGCCACTGCCTACAGGTTCTGTGTGAGCCCGATCCTGAGTGGGTCTTTTGCGGGGGTTAGTACCTATCGATCCTTCGTGGGTCCGACGACTTAGATGGATCAGTGATCATCTTTGACGTCATCTGAAAAAGTATACCTGGTTGAGCTGAATCTTATGTTACTCTCCTTTGTGGATTGTGTTGAACTATCCTATGTGGATTTACTGTTTACTCTCCTTGTGGATTTGAGTCTTGCTTCCCTTTGTGGATTGAGTTGTTCTTGAGCTCGTGAGCAGAGCTAGAATTGGGGACTTAGGTATATGTATGGGCATATACCTAAGTCGAGTCAGATGTTACTTCGTGATTGCATCTTCTTTTGTGCTATATCCTTTGTGGATTTCGGGAGACCTTCGGGGGTCTCGGGGTCCTTACTGAGTAGCTTATACTCACCCCTACAAGGGCTATGCCCGCACCTTGTTGTGTTGGTTGCAGACGACGGACAGCGCTGATCACGGTTGGGGCGTGGAGCAGGACGGTACCTGGAGGTGGACCACTGGGCGGGACGTGCTCGGAGCGGACGTGGGACCCGAGGAGCCTGTAGGCTATCTGTACCCACCCTTCAGGTGGGATTGCCAGTGGACGACACGAGGCCGCCGTCTTTTCTTCAGTTGCTGTACTTTACTTTTTCAGTTGTACTTTACAGTTTCTCTTGTATTCCGGCCCCCTTTACTTTTCTGCACTTTACTTTCCGCTTGCTGACTCTGTGTGGTTGTTACTTATAAAGGCAATGCCTTCCCTGTTTACTGGGATTTCACGCCTTGGTGCTAGTCGCCAGCCCCTGGCCTATGGAAGGCGGGCTTGGGGTAGTCACGGCACGGGCCCCGAGGACGGGTCGTGACAAATTGGTATCAGAGGAGCAGCAGACGGTGGAGGGGCCACCCCGGCAGAGGCCGAGGGTCGATCGTGGCGGTCCGCAGGGAGGAGGCGGACGAGGCAGAGGAGCTGGCCGAGCAGCGGGTGGTGGGCGACGCTTCCAGGCTCTACCCCCACCACCACCAGGAGGGCCACCTCGACCACAGGGAGCTGGTGGGCAGGGACAGGCCCAGCTCCAGGCAGTGGAGGCCTACGACCCCGACATGCCAGAGATGATTCGAGGTACGATCTGTGTCTATTCCACCCTTGCTGCAGTACTTATAGACACAAGAGCGAGTCACTCTTTCATAGCCTCTGCCCTTGTTCGGAGCTCGGAGATTCCGACTGAGCCGTTGGCTCGATCCTTACGGCTAGAGACTCCTACGGGAGCAGACTCGACGATTACGCACTGGTGCCGGCAGTGTGAGCTTACTCTAGGAGGCGAGAGCTTCGGCTGGGATCTCCTTGTAGCGGCGTCGAGGCCTTACGACGTCATCTTGGGCATGGATTGGCTATCCACGGTTCATGCCCAGATCGACTGTTTTAGGCGCAAGGTGCGATGTGTTCGCACCGACGGGAGCAGGTTTACCTTCACCGGCGAGAGGGGAACCTTTGCATCACAGGATGGACTTCCGCGGAGGAGAGTGCAGCCCATCTCTCATCAGTTGGCTAGCCTCATCCTAGGAGCAGTGGACGTGCGGAGTCCAGCTTTTCCTGCAGTGGTGGACCAGTACGTGGACGTCTTTCCCGACGACGTTCCAGGGCTACCTCCTCGTAGATAGGTAGACTTTTACATCGACTTGTACCCCAGGACAGCCCCGATATCTACTCCAGCATATCGGATGGCCCCCGCCGAGCTTCGGGAGCTGCGGGTACAGTTGGAGGACTTGCAGAGCAAGGGGTTTATCCGACCCAGTGTTTCACCCTGGGCTTCCCCGATTTTGTTCGCCAAGAAGGCGGACGGGAGCTTGCGACTGTGTGTCGACTATCGTCGCCTGAACCAGGTGACAGTGAGAAACAAGTATCCGCTGCCACGGATTGATGACCTCTTCGATCAGCTCAAGGGAGCGCGGTGGTTCTCGAAGATAGACCTCCGGTCAGGCTATCATCAGCTCAGAGTTCGAGACGAGGACGTGCAGAAGACGGCCTTCAGGTGTCGGTATGGACATTATGAGTTCTTGGTTATGCCATTCGGCGTAACCAATGCTCCAGCAGTGTTCATGAGCCTCATGAACAGGATCTTCCAGCCATACCTCGACCGATTTGTCGTGGTCTTCATTGACGACATTTTGGTATACTCGACGACTGAGGAGGAGCATGCCTACCACCTGCGAGTTGTGCTAGACACACTCCGAGAGCACCAGCTTTATGGAAAGCTCTCAAAATGCAAGTTCTGGTTACGTGAGGTCCACTTCTTGGGGCACGTCATCTCTGAGGCGGGAGTTGCAGTGGATCCTGCGAAGATCGAGGCAGTGCTAGCTTGGGAGCCACCCAAGAACGTGACGGAGGTGCGGAGCTTCTTGGGCCTAGCCGGATACTATCGGAGATTCGTGCCAGACTTCTCCAGAGTTGCGGCACCACTCTCAGCCTTGACTAAGAAGGGGAAACCCTTTGTGTGGTCAGACAGATGTCAGCAGAGCTTCCAGGAGCTGAGACAGAGATTGACCAGCGCACCTATCTTGAGGTTGCCTGAGGAGGGAGTTGGGTATGTAGATTACTGCGATGCATCAGGGACTGGACTCGGGTGCGTCCTGATGCAGGAGCGGGCCGTGATCGCCTACGGATCACGTCAGTTGAGGCCGCATGAGAAGAACTACGCCACTCATGACCTGGAGTTAGCAGCAGTGGTCTTCGCTCTGAAGACTTGGCGGCACTATCTGATGGGCGAGCGCTTCACAGTCTTTTCTGACCACCAGAGTCTCAGGTATATCTTATCTCAGAAGGACCTGAACCTGAGACAGCGGAGATGGATTGAGTTCCTCCAGGACTATGACTTTGAGATAGTCTATACTCCTGGGAAGGGGAACGTGGTAGCCGATGCCCTCAGCAGGAGGACGGGCATTCAGCTACTTGAGGAGGTGACAGAGCAGTTAGCCTCCTTACAGATATCCTTCGTGGATAGAGACGGAGCAGCCTTTCTTCAGTCTCTCACAGTCTCTCCTCCACTTCTACAGCGGGTCAGAGAGGCTCAGCGTGGGGACGCTGACTGTGAGACCCGGCGTGCACTGATATCCTCAGGTCAGGCGCCTGATGGTTTCTCCCTTAGAGCAGAGCACGACATCCTTTTCAGAGGACGTACCTTCGTACCAGTCGCTTTACGAGAGGAGGTGCTGAGAGAGTTTCACACTTCTCCCTTGGCGGTGCATCCCGGAGTGGCGAAGATGTACCAGGATCTCAGGCGACAGCACTGGTGGCCGGGCATGAAGAAAGCTGTGGCAGAGTTCGTTTCACGATGCCTCACCTGCCAGCAGGTGAAGGCTGAGCATCAGGTACCAGCAGGCTTGGTACAGCCCTTGGAGGTCCCGTAGTGGAAGTGGGATGGCATATCTATGGACTTCGTGACTGGACTTCCACGCACTTCCAGAGGTCACGACTCCATTTGGGTGATTGTCGACCGACTCACCAAGTCGGCACACTTCTTACCCATCAGAGAGCAGGGCTCAGTGGAGAGCTTGGGACGTCTTTACGTCCAGGAGATTGTACGGCTTCACGGTGTGCCATCGTCTATCGTCTCCGATCGAGATGCTCGTTTCACTTCCCGGCTTTGGAAGGGGTTGCAGGAGGCGTTCGGGACGCGGCTCCATCTGAGCACAGCCTTCCACCCTCAGACGGATGGTCAGCCTGAGAGGACCATACAGACACTCGAGGACATGCTCCGTGCATGTGTTCTCGACTTTGGTCGCAGTTGGGAGGACCACCTACCCTTGGTGGAGTTCACGTACAACAACAGCTACCACTCCACCATCGGGATGGCACCATACGAGGCATTGTACGGCAGACCCTGCAGATCACCGTTGTGCTGGACAGACCCTGGGGAGTCAGCACTCGTGGGACCAGAGATGGTCCGAGCCACGACAGAGAAGGTCCAGATCATCCAGGAGAGGATGAGGACAGCTCAGAGCCGGCAGAAGTCATATGCTGACAGGAGGAGGAGGCCACTAGAGTTCGAGGATGGCGACCACGTCTTTTTGCGTGTCTCACCTCGACGTGGTTTACGGAGATTTGGCCGAGGCGGCAAGTTGTCTCCACGTTTCATCGGGCCTTTCCAGGTCCTCAGCAGGATAGGAGAGGTGGCTTATCGCCTGGCTCTACCACCTCAGTTGCACCGGGTGCACGACGTCTTTCACGTGTCTCAGCTGAGGAGATACGTGCACGACCCGACGCACATCATCGACTTTGGGGAGCTGGACATGGACGATGGGGCGACTTTTGCGGAGGTCCCAGTGGAGATCGAGGATCAACAGGAGTGGGTCCTACGTGGGTGGTCGATTCCTCTTGTGCGCGTCAGATGGCAGCACAGGAACCTCCAGGAGAGCACTTGGGAGCGGGAGGCTCAGATGCGTGCTCAGTACCCCCATTTGTTCCCCTAGTTTTTGATGTATCTTTACGGGGACGTAAAGCCCTGAGGTGGGAGTAATTTAAAGACCCGCAAATTTCAAGGAATTTTTTTTCTTAATTTTCTTTGGAATTTTACAAGAGCGCAGCTTCAGACGGCACCTGATTCCGAGGCCCGGTGTGCCCGGAATCAATTTCCGAAGTTTGGCTCGGGTACGTTCAGTGAACGGACGAGCGGGTTTTTCTATCTTTTGAACCGGTGCCCGGAATCAAATTCTGAGGGCACCGATGAAATCGCAGCGCCGGTATTTGCTTAGAAACGCCTCTTCCGGAGTTGCGTTTGCTCAGACGTGGTTTTTAAATTTTGCGGGTTTAAGTCAGAAATAAAATAAAGTTTGTGCGACAACTTTATTTTATTTCACTTAAGCTGCTTGGAAGCCACTTGAAGTCACTTAAAGGCGGCTTGAGCTGAGTTGAACTGGATAGGATGCTATCCAGAAATATCCTACCCCTTGGTAGGATATTTGTGCGGTGGGGCCCGCATGAGCCCCGCCGTTTCTTTCGCTAAGTAACGCACCCGCAAAAATCCGTCAAAGTAACTGAAAAGTCAACCGACGCGTTTTCTTTAATTCTTAACAGACCATTTAATTGGGCGGTTTATTTCGTGAATTAAATGGGCTGTTTCGCTCGTTGAATTAATTCAACGAACTGATGGGTCGTTACTTACGCTTTTGCGTTTGTTGGCATGTTTATAAAATAAGACCAACCTAAAAATCCTTTGAAAGGATTTGAGAGGATCTTTGTTTCTTCATCTCCCCGCGAAGAACGCGAAGAACGCGAAGAACGCCGGCGACCGGAATTCGACGACGCACACCGAGATCTGCGACGTCGACGAGCTCTACCCGCGACGTTCTTCGGCGACGCCTCTTCTTCCGCGGCCGATCCCCGTTCGACAACTAAGGTGAGAATCGGATCGTTTAAATTCTCCCTTTTTAAATTTCATGACAACGGATTTAATTAATTAAATCCGTTTGTTCTTGATCCGGAGATTGGCGACGCGACGCCGGATACCGCGACGACGCGACGATCTCCTTCTTCCGCGACGAGCAATCCCGCGACGATCCCCCGTCCGGCAACGACAGCTGCGAGGTAGGGGTTTATTTTCTTGATGATTCTTTCCCGTGTTTATTTTTTGAAATAAAGAACCCGATCACGGAACAATTTTAAATTTATTTAAAATTGTTGATTGGTTGTTTTTATTTCCTCCCGTTGTTTATGACTATCGCGGAGGGTGCGGGTCTAACGAACAAGACCCGGCAACCCTCCGCTGATCTTCCCTTTTTGTGCGGATTTGGCGGACGACGACGAACCGCGCGGCAAGGGCGATCCGTTGATCCCGCAGTGAAGATCGGCCCCCGGAAGGAGCAACGGCGCAGACGGGAGGCAAAACGGGCCACCGGAGGAGTCCGCTGCGGCGGCGGCGAACCGCCGGACCGCGTCCGCGGTCCGGCCACCCAGCACGCGGCCCGCGCGGGCCGCGTTTCTCCAAAGCCGCGGGTCAAACCCGCGGCGGCTCATTCGACCGCTCGGCCGGGCCGCGCCCAGGCCGGACCGGACCCGGCCTAGCCGGGTCGGGCCGACCCGGTTCGGCCGACCCAGGGGGGGGGGGGGGTTCGGGCCGGGTCGCCCCGGGCCCAGAACCCCCGTTTCGAGCCCTCTTCGGTCTTTCGCCCATATCTTGGGCCTGGGACCTCCGATTGATGAACCGTCAGCGGCTACACGATCCTTGGATCGATACGGTCGTTTCGGTATATTATACTCAAGGTTTCGGAAGACTTTGGGTTCGGCCGGGTTGGTTTGTACACGAAACCAACCGGGCCCTCGGAGCGGAAACGCTCATAACTTGAGCTACGGACGTCCGATCGACGTACCGTCAGCTGTGGTAGTTTCCTCTAAGTGAGATGGAACTTTTGGTATACTCCTCCCGAGGATCGGATACAGGCGGAGTACGGTCGGGTTGGTTTTTCCCTAAACACCAACCGGGCCCCTGGGACGAAAATGCCAATAACTCTCAGACCGGGCGTCCGATTGACGCGTCGTCTGTTGCGTTGAGATCCTGTTGTCGATACGGAACTTTTGGATACATCAACTTCGGACTACGTGTCAGTTGATGTATCAGCCTCTCGGCTCGTGGAGCGGACCCTCCTAACGAGCTCGCTATGTGCGGGAACCCTAGCGCTGGCTGCGACGACGATAGAGCAGAGATCCTCCGTGGACTGCGACGACGGCAGAGCAGAGATCCTTCGTGGACTGCGGCGACGACTGTGCAGAGATCCTCAGTGGACTGCGTCGACTACTGCACTCAGCGATCCTACGTGGATCAGTGCTACAGGTTCTGTGTGAGCCCGATCCTACGTGGGTCCTTACTACCGGTTCTGTGTGAGCCACTGCCTACAGGTTCTGTGTGAGCCCGATCCTGAGTGGGTCTTTTGCGGGGGTTAGTACCTATCGATCCTTCGTGGGTCCGACGACTTAGATGGGTCAGTGATCATCTTTGACGTCATCTGAAAAAGTATACCTGGTTGAGCTGAATCTTATGTTACTCTCCTTTGTGGATTGTGTTGAACTATCCTATGTGGATTTACTGTTTACTCTCCTTGTGGATTTGAGTCTTGCTTCCCTTTGTGGATTGAGTTGTTCTTGAGCTCGTGAGCAGAGCTAGAATTGGGGACTTAGGTATATGTATGGGCATATACCTAAGTCGAGTCAGATGTTACTTCGTGATTGCATCTTCTTTTGTGCTATATCCTTTGTGGATTTCGGGAGACCTTCGGGGGTCTCGGGGTCCTTACTGAGTAGCTTATACTCACCCCTGCACGGGCTATGCCCGCACCTTGTTGTGTTGGTTGCAGACGACGGACAGCGCTGATCACGGTTGGGGCGTGGAGCAGGACGGTACCTGGAGGTGGACCACTGGGCGGGACGTGCTCGGAGCGGACGTGGGACCCGAAGAGCCCGGAGGCTATCTGTACCCACCCTTCAGGTGGGATTTCCAGTGGACGACACGAGGCCGCCGTCTTTTCTTCAGTTGCTGTACTTTACTTTTTCAGTTGTACTTTACAGTTGGGCTTGTATTCCGGCCCCCTTTACTTTTCTGCACTTTACTTTCCGCTTGCTGACTCTGTGTGGTTGTTACTTATAAAGGCAATGCCTTCCCTGTTTACTGGGATTTTACGCCTTGGTGCTAGTCGCCAGCCCCTGGCCTATGGAAGGCGGGCTTGGGGTAGTCACGGCACGGGCCCCGAGGACGGGTCGTGACAGGTTTTTTCATGAGATATTCCACCTATTAGAAGGTGAAGCCAGAACATCAATGACCAGTAGGTCTTTTGCAGTAGTTACTTTTTTCAGAGAGGAAGTGGAATGATGTTACAATGGATTTCATGATAGGTTTTCCGAGGTCACCTTGATGGAATGATGTAGTATGGGTTTTCATTGACATACTCACAAAGGTTTATCACTTCTTATCGATCAAGGAGACCTTTAGTGTTTATGAGATGGAAATACTGTACATATGAGAGATTGTCTATTTACATGGAGTTCTGCACTCCATTAGTTCAGATAGGTATGCCTGTATTACTTATTAGGTATAGCAGGGACTACAGAGAGCCTTGTGTACACATGTACTTCTGATTACAGCTTACCATCCTCAGATAGATGTCGAGTCCGAGCATACGATTCAAGTGCTAGAATACTTGCTTCGACCATGCGTCCTAGATTTTGGAGGTTCTTAAGAGAAGCACATACCTCTAGTGGAGTTTTCCTACAATAATAGTTTTGAAGTAACTATTCAGACAGAACCTTATGAGTCTTTGAATGGTAGGCCATGCTGATCACCCCTATTTTGGATGGAGGTAGGAGAGGCAGCTATGCTGGGACCTCATCTTGTTCAGGAGACCATATATCAGGTGGAGTTGATTCAGAAGAGGATGGCTACCACAAAATCATGATAGATTTCTTATGCTGATCAACCGAGATGACCTTTGGAGTTCGAGGTTAAAGATGAGGTTTTTCTACGTGTCACACCAAGGTTGGGAAATAGGAGGATTAGGAGACAGGGTAATCTTTCAATGAGATACATCGGGTCGTTTGAGGTTTTGGAGAGAGTCAGGCCGATTGTTTATCAGCTGTAGTTGCCTCAGAGTTATCAGGCTATGCACGACATCTTCCATGTTTCTCATCTACAATGTTACTTCTCGGACCCATCTCATGTTTTTCAACCCGAGGAGGTTGAGTTAGAGGTGGAAGCATCATTTGAAGAGCATCCTATCTGTATTTTTGGTCACAGTGCAAAGGTTCTCGAGGGCCGGTTTGTTCCTCTAGTATGAGTTCTATGGCAGCACGTGCGAGTACATGATGAGACTTGGGAGAGGGAGGCCGATGTACGATCGTAGTGGCCAGAACTGCTTAAGGACCCTTCTTCTACACTGCCTTTCTTGGGAAATTCGGGGACATATTTCTTTAAGGGGGGATGTTTGTAAGAACCCGAACCTTCTTTTTAGGTATGTGTTTTCTTTTCAGGTTTTTTTGAGAAAAAGAGAAGAATCTAGAAATTTAAGGAGTATATGCCATGTACTTTGGAGTACACACTGTGTACCTGGTTACCACGGGTGACCAGGTATTGGACATGTAATGGCCATATACATGGTCTTGTCGGGTGACTTGGAGATCGCCTAAAGCGGGGGCCGGTTGAGGCAAGTACATGCTGTGTACCTTTAAAGAATACACCGTGTACTTTTCTTTTTAATTGCTATATCAGACTAGGGTCGCATCTAATTGGATTAATACCCTTTTTCTCAACTCATCTCATCTAGTAGTGAATGTAGGGTGCAATTATTCTACAAGTCCCCAAACCACCATCCATTCTCCGAATCAACCACCGTTGATTGTGTTGGAATCACCATGGTGAGTTCTTCCTTCTTCTAGAACCTCATTCCTTGATTTCTCTTCTTTCGTGAGATATCATTGGTTGAAAATTTTAGTCTTTTTTATAGATCTACCACATTCTAGGTTAATTTAAGGTCTGACACCAGACTATATCAATTGTACAACACTGAGGTAGGTGGTTTGTGCCTTTCCGTAGTTAGTATTTGAATATTTTGTGAAAAAGTTCCCAACACCTTAGAATGTGTTATTTCTTGTTTTGGGATTTTAGACATATTAATGCCTGCTATTCCTTGTATTCCTAAGTAGTGGTTGTTTGATTGTGAATACAATTATTTTCCATGCTATGGATGTGTTTACAATGTTTTTTTTGATATTGACCATTTGGTTTAGCCTTGTCGGTTAGGCTTCTTGTTTTCTATACCTAGTGTTGTTAGGATGAAGTGATATTATCTGATGCTGTTATATTCTTGTAGCTATTTAGACAAGAAATTCTTAAAATCTGTTAGCCAAGTAGTTCTTATGGTTTACTTTGGCTGTTGGACAACGTTTGTGCGTGATTGACTTACACAGGGTTGTGGGAACCTGGTGTAGTAGACCATAGGTAGAATGGATGCTGAGGGATTATCTAGAGTGTCTATTTACTTTTCACATTATGAGACCATAGGGGGGATGGATGTGAGTGCTCCCTTAGAGTGTCTGTAGTTCCATGTTGTGAGACCATATTGGGATTTGGATGTGGAGTTCTTCCCCAGAGTGTCTGTAGTTTACCAATAAAAGACCATAGGGGGAGTTGACGGTGAGTACTTCCTCAAAGAGTCTTTGTTAAAGCTGAACTAGAGGGGTTAGACTGTGAGTACTTCCCAGAGGATTTCTTGTGCTTGATTGGTTGAACCAGAGGGGTTATGATGTGAGTACTTCCCAGAGGGTTACTTGTTTTTGATCACCTGCTTACTTGTTATATGGAAATGAATGCAATTGAAACTATTGGATTGTTTACTTTTGAGTAATTACTTGTCTACTACTTCATTTTTCTTATTTCCTGCCATATATATTCACTGAATATTAGGCATAGATCTTAGGGTGGTTGCCTACTGGGATTTGTCTCACACCCTATTTTGGTCATGATTTTGGGACTAAACAGATTATATTGTTGCAGGTATAGATAAGGGAAATCACCCTTCTACTTGAGGTACTTGATTATTGTGGAGCTGGGGAGCATGGGACCAACCTGAGGCTTCTGATGCTGAAAAGTTGTTTACATGTTTTCCTTTTTTACTTTGGATTAGTACTATATTCCAGCATTGTGAATTGTTTGGCCATTTTCCTAGATACTTATGACATGCATCATTATTGATATATATATATATGATGCAATTGTTTATTTATTTAAATCCTCCTCTATCTACTATTGTATGTTGTTATTATTTCTTATGCGACTATTATCTGTTTGCTTCCACTGTGTTACACTGCCAATGAGGGAATTGTTTCCCCACTCTCACTCCCAAGTCCCTCCCTACTAGTTGGAAGCCTCTGGATTTTGGGAAAATGTGCTTGAGTCCATGTGACCTACCGGGTACGGGGCACATTTGGGTGGCACCCGGAACTGGGACGTTATAGAAGGTGACCAAATAGGATCCTACACCATGAGAGGTGTTCCGTACTAGCCCCCACAATGAATGTATTCAAGGGGTCTAGAATCATTAAAAGGGTATCTATTTAAACTCACCCTTTTGGGTTTTTCCATCACACAATATTCACAGAATGGAAGATTATAAGGTGTGATGTCAGTCAATAGACCTTTATTATTGATTTCCTATAAGTATTTGGAGCTCACATGCCCCAATATTCTATTCCATATTGTAGTATTTTCAAGGTTTTTATTGTAATAACTACCCAATTTACTCAAAGGGGTCTTCCCATTAAAATCATATAACCCATTGGTGAGATATCCTTTTATAATTGTTCTTGATACTTTAGAGATCTAGGGACAACCCACTTCTAATATGAAGGTAAATCCCTTTCGATAAAGTAACCGTAAGGAGATTAAGTTTATTTGATGGTTGGGGACCCGCCTTACATAAAGTAAGGTGATGGTGGATTGATCATCTTACTCTATTATAATAGATCCTCTGCCTTCAACATTGCACCTCTTATTATTTATTAAGAGGAAATCCTATTCCACCTTCTCGTCCATCTCTAAAAAAGACTCTCTGGATAGAAACATGTGAAAAGAACAACTAGAGTATAGGAACGACTCTTGAGTGAGTGTATAGATGGAAACATTCAAGGCTTTAGTAGTGTCATAGCCTGAGTCAAACAGAAGAGACTGTCCAATGGGTTGTTTGTGTTTAAACTCACACTTGAGTTTCCTATACTAGGGCTTAATGTGACGAGGTTTACCAAAGTGAAAACATGTGACTTTTCTATCCATGGAACTATTATTAGATTTGAGTTCTTTATTAAACTAACTTTTGTCTCTACTTAATTGTTTCATCTTAAATTTAGTTTGAGGTCTCCCCCTTAGGAACAAACTTCCGGCCTCAAATTTTGTCTTAGGTCCTGAATGTAGTTCCTTAGACAGACAGTCTTATTTCACTTCCTCTAAAGTTAAAGAGTCTCGACCATACTTCATGGTCTCAATAAACGTGGTGTAGCTATTTTCAAGAGAGATTAAGAGGATTATTTCTTGATCCTAAACATATACAGAAACACTAACATTGGAAAAATATAACATTCCTTTATTAAACTCATCTAAATGGGTTTTTATAGAACTATCAAACTTCATTTTGAAGGTAAACATACAGTCTTTCTTGTAACATATTCCTACTAATGAATTTTTTATGTATAATTTTTCAAGTTTAAGTCAAATTCCTACAACATTAGACTCATAAGATACTTATCTAATGTCCTTATCACCTAAATAAGGTAAAACAAAGCTATATGACTTAACAAGTATATCAGGGGAACTTCTTGGTATTCTACAATTGTCTGGCCAGTTTCACTAACAGTCGTAATGGGTTTTTGGGCCC
Organism: Viscum album; assembly: GCA_963277665.1. Classification (NCBI taxonomy): domain Eukaryota; kingdom Viridiplantae; phylum Streptophyta; class Magnoliopsida; order Santalales; family Viscaceae; genus Viscum; species Viscum album. Next base: position 1,424,165,079 of record OY728134.1, on the reverse strand, counting down.
ACATAGGGCATCAATTAGGCATTTTTGTACGAGAAAGGATCTTATTTTAATAATCCAAATATTTAAATCATTGTCTCCATCAAATATATCAATTTCATATCTCATAGGAGAAATTTTTGTCTATACGAGTAGATGTTGAGTGGTTAGGGAAAACATTAGGCATACACCTCCAAGAACTGAACAATCTCTCTGGATATACACATAATATGGGATGTAGAATATGAATATTTTAAAATGAAGTAAAGGGTTTAAATAACAAGAAATAATCAATTAAACATATATAAATGAAATAGAGAAACAAATGCGAAAAATAAGAATGAAAACCTAAATTAAAAAACTGGAATAAGTAAGCAAATCAAAGGCCAAAGTAAGCCAGAGAGGCTCTGATACCACTTCTTTTGGTCGACGGACAATGAAAATAGAACCAAACAACAACATAACTACAATAGTCTGAATATGGAACACTGGAATTCGATAATTCTAACACCATAACTAAATACCAGATTGAAAAAGTAAAGAAAATAGTAAATGAAAACCTTTACTTAATGTATTTTGGTTCTTTAGGGGACCTACTGCCTGATAAGAACACCATACACATGCACACATTTTATTGAAACAAAAAATAAACAAATATTAATTTCTATAATGGACATAGTCCAATGATAAGAAAGAAAAATAGGAACTGAGAAAAATGATTACAAGTTTCAAAAAAGATTGAAACATAAAAACTTTATACTTACAGCGGAAAACAATATGTTGTCCGGTGGTCCTTATTTCTTCAAGCTAGGGCAGGATCTGAGTTCCTCTAGATCCAGTGGATCATTTACGAACTACTTATTTGTCCTTCCTAGATCTTTGAGCAAAGGAGGGCCACAATTCTTCTTTCGGGGAAGGTCGTCACCTCCACCAAATACCAGCCATGAGCTGAAGCTGAGGGAGTGAAAAAGGCCAAGATGAATCACTAAAGAGGAAGCATAACAAAGAAGGTATGGTAGGGTTTCCCTTGTGAAACTGATAGCACAATTCCATTCAGAGGGATCTTAATGATAATGCTTACAAAGAGTGACCATGTAGGGGTGATGAAACCCCCTTTCACCAACTGACCCTTCAAACAGAATACCAAATCAGGGGGTGCCACGAAGAAGGCATAACAGCTTAGCCAAACAAACCAGCAGTAGCTCAAACAAACCGAGATCACACATGGATGGTCAGATATCAAATGGTGGCATCAATATTAGATGGAGGAGAATAGTGTATCCAACAAAATAGGGATTGCTAACATGTAACACATGGCATAAAAAATAAGACTCAAAATAGGTGGCCCAATAAACAAGAATCCCAATGCAGGTTAATATATCCCATGGGAATTAAACCAAATTGAGAAAATAGAATAAAAATAAAAGCATGAGTGGAAATAACATGGCAGTAAGAATTAAAACTAAAATTTAATATGAAAAAAAGTAAGAATCATTAATTCACAAAAAAATATATTTTTAATTTCTTAAATCATGGTTTGTGTGAGATTGTGATGGTCAAAGTCATGTCTCACATAAGATTAAATGAGATGTTTGGCATACTACAAATGATATTTTGGGTGTTTGGTGATATTAAAAGAAAAATCTTACTAACCTAATCAGATTAACTTTATCATCATCTGAATTAAGATTAAATCACTCAAGAATCTTGTTGTTTATGATAAAATGGTCCTTACAAAAATTTATTTTCTTACATTATACTTAAAATGTTCATAAATGTATTTATATTATATGAGATAATTCTTATATTTTTATGAGATATTAGTCAATTAAAAAATCTACATAAAATTAGTGTAAATTCATGTAATTTTAAATTAAAAATATTTTAAAAATTCTATTACTCATAATTTTCAAAGTTCTCTATTTGTAGTAAATTTATCCTTATGTGAATCTCCTTAAACTATTTTAATGATGACATCAATGGGATAAGAATTAGAAATACTATGTAATTATAAATCATTCGTTTACATTGAAACTAGAATGATTATTGTATAAAAAGACTTCCAAGTTAGGGAAGTGGGCCTAACATGGTTATGGGGGATGATTTAATCTTTTTATCATTATTTTTTTGGTACTGATTTTCATCATATAGACTTGGTTCGTCTTCTTTTTTAACTTTTAAAAGTAAAAAAAGACATGAATGTTTGATAGAGAGAGGAAAACTAAAGAGATGGAATGTTTTTATTTAGGTAGACAATAGGTACTCTATGATGGACATTGCATGAGGTCTCAACATGAAAACAAATTCTTGACAAAATTTATAGAAAATAGGGAAAAATGTGATAGAGGTCTATGCCATGCACATGATTCCTTCGATCCTTAACCATTATCAAATTTTTGATTGCAAAGGTCAGACCATGCGGTCATTCAATGCACCACTTCCGCATAGACATCTAGACATAAACCCTTATAAATTTCTAAAATTACTAATTCCCGTTATAATTTATATATTATTAATATGTGCTTGAGTTGGTGGGAGTGGTTATGGAAGTACACTAGGAGGATTATCATCGCAAGGTGCAGTAGAATTTGGGATAATTGGATGGACATGTTGATCTAGAGATGATTTTGCAACCTCTCAGTTTGGCAGAGGTTGGGTGGGAAGATCCGGTTAAGTGGAAGGTGTTTTAGATGTTTCGTCTTGTGGTGTTAGGTCAGTATATCTTTGAATCTACATTGGACACAACAATGTCACCGAGTAGGAGCACAAGGATCACTAAGTAAGTGCCTCTGGAAACTTCCATCACTTCTTCTTCTTGTCTATATATTAACACAAGGTTCCCACACTACCCACTGAGTTCTTGACATCTCTATATATAGAACTCCCACCCATATCATTAAATACAATTGAAATCCCATTTCATTATCCACCCACACCCATAACCACACCCTGTGTGGGTTTGACTGGTAAATCAACTATTATGATAATATTATCACACCACCAGCCTCTGTAGTTGTCGTTGGGCAATTTCCGCCTCACCCAAAATTATTTTTCCCAACAAAATGATTGATTAATAGTAATAAATACAAATCATTTAATGAAACTATAACAAAAATTAATTTTTAATTAATATTAATAAAATAAAATATAATATAACCGAAAGTATCCATTAAATATGCTAAATAATAATAACTACTTAATATTTAAATAATTGTCCATGGTTTTTATTACGTAGAGACAACTTTCAAAAACTGATGTAAAAAAATCATTTAACAATTGTTCTCTGAAATTTTTTGGAAGCTATTAAACTAAATATAATTAGAAATAATTATTAGGAAGATATTTTTTTATTAAATATTCAAAATTAATTAATTATTAGTGTTTTAAAGCCCACTGGTAATTATAAAAAATTAAAAATTATTATTATTAGCAATATTGTTATTATATATATTATTATGTATTATATATTACAGGTTATTAAAATTATTATATTTTATCATTTAGTTTGATTTATTATTATATACTAAAATTTACTCTAATTTATTATCAATTATCATCATCCTTTCACACTTGAAGTGGTTTATATGATTCACGACTACATAAAAAACTTTTAACAACATTAAAAAAATTATTAACAACGCTAAAGAAATGATGTTAATCAAAGAATAGTTAAAGAGGGGGTCCCATTTATCAATGCTAAAAAAGTGCTGATAGATGACCCTTTAATCAGTGCTAAAAAATACTGATAAAAGGTGTCTTTTAACAGTGTTAAAAAAAGCACTGATAAAATCCAAAAATAAAATTTTAAAAAGAAAAAAATTAGCAAATTAAAAATAAAATTCAAACCCCTTTTATCAGCACTACATGCCCCCTTTAACAGTGCTAGGTGCACTCCCCACCTTTACCACCACTAGTATCCCCCTTCACCCACCGATGTACCCCTAACTTCTCTATCATTCAAACCCAAGGCCTCTCCCTTGAACGCCTACACCATTACCACTCATCCATCTTTTTTTTTCATTATTTTATTACATATCTATTTTTATATATATAGTTATATTTGTCCACAATATATATATAGTTATATTAATATATATATATATATATATATATATATTTATTCATTTTTTGATATATATACTAATATCTAGAGTTATATTTATATATTTATATATTTATTCTTATATTAATATATATATATATCCAGTTATATTTTTTAATCCCTATATTTATTTGTATATTAATAAATATTTATATGATTATTTTTAAATACATTTATAAAATATGTTTTGTGTTTTTGTGTTTTTATAAATAAATAAATAAATACATACATATATAAATATATATATATATACTATATATCTATGTATCTATAAATATAATTATACATTTTATTTATTTATTTATATATATTATTTTCATATATTATATATAGATAATATATATCAGTTTGTTGATATAGACACACACAAATACACACAAACACATTATATAGGTATATAAATATTCATATATATTTATTTTAAATAAAATGGATATTATTGTTTATTTAGATATGGTTTATATATTTATAATGATATTTTATATGTAAATATTTTTAATTATTTATTTCTAAAATTAAATTTATAGGAGTGAATATAAAAAAAATATGCATTGATTGTTATATATTTGATTATAAACAATAATAAATTGTGGGAAAAAAATTTCAAACCCTTAATATCAATGTTAATGTGAAGCTTGGGAATAAATCCAATCCCTACTGAAAAAGGCAAAATGACCCCCTTAAACGAGGCTAAAAATCCATCGAATGATAAAACATTTGGGTACCCTAACTAAAAAATCAGTTTTGGAGGACTTTTGGGCATTTTGGGGGTCCAAAAATAGGAAAAAGATCATAATGATCAGTCCATCCCTCTACAGTGTAGAGCTCATTGTAGGCTTCAATTTGATATGTGGTAGAGCCCAAATAGACACCCAGATCAAGAGTTATGGACGTTTGAAGTTCGAGTTATGTATTCAACTTATTTTAGATTTTTTATTAACTTTTTGATTTTTTTCTTCAAATTGTTATTAAATGACTATTACCCAACAAAAATTTGTTAAATATTAATAAAAAATATTTTTTAAATTATTTTATAAGACATTTTCATTAAATACCTTATATATAAATTGTAAATACATATTTATCTTATCTAAAACATATTTAAAACATATATATTAAATTTATATTAATATAAAAATATTTATATATTGATTTATTGTTTTTAATTTAATATATATATTTTTTGAAATATACCCTATATCAATGCAAGTAAAAAAGAAGAGATAAAGGGGGGTCTTTATCAATGCTTCTAAAAAAGTGCTGATAAATGGAGAACTTTTAAGAGTGATAAAAAAGTGCTGATAAAGGGGGTACCTTTGTGAGGGCTAAAAAAGTACTAATAAATATGTACTTTTAACTGTGTTTTTTTAGTGTTGTTAAATACATTTTTTATCAGTGCTTTTTTTAAAACTCTGATTAAGGTAACCCCTTTATCAATATTTTTTTAGCACTATTACAGGGCAGCGCTACGTAAAGCCGTTTTTGTGGTAGTGATTTGAACTCTCCAACTTCACCATTCTACGCATGTGCTCTTACCAATTTCACTAAACAAGCTAACATATAATAAACTAGTCAATATATTATTTTATATATTTTATAATATGATACATTATAAATGATAGATAAGAAATTTCAGGAGTGATTTCAATGTAAATGTTCACTTCTATTATCATCAGAATGGAGAGCGAGCTGCATCAATGGATTAGTAAAAATATTTTAAAATATGAGGGGATGGTTTTGAAAAATTAGTGGCACAATCTCTTCCAAAGTATTTCACTTCCATGTTTAAGTTTCCAAACTATTTATTTGAATTTCTTTGTTTTTATGAAAATTTTAGTGGGGACCAGGGAAAGGGTATAATAAAATTCATTGTTGTTCATGAGATAATCAATGTGTATCTAAATCTTCCTATAGACTTGGATTTATACATATAGGGAAATTGAATAATTCTCTTCCTACTATATAGGGCCAGTGGCTCATTCAACATCATTATTCATTGTTCTTTTGTTTTATTATTCCAATGTATTTCTCAGTATCATAATTCCTAAATGATAAAGTGGGTTTTAGGGATTGATATTTTTGGAGTTTTTGTGGATCCTGATCAAAACATAATAAAGGACATTGATGGATAAATAGAAATGGGGCTTCTGTTATGATTTGGATAGAAACTTGATTGTGAAATAATGATGGTAATGTTGCATGTAATATCTACCCATCGATGTTGCAGGATATCTGGGATCATTATCTAATGAACAAGGAAATACCTGTTTGGTGTTATGATAAAGTTTCAACCCGATTTATCAATAGAGATAGAAATAAAATTCTTTTTATTCCAATTTCATAAGGTGGTTTTGATTATTATTTTAACTAGTTGATTGAGATATTCCCTAATGATGTTTTGGATATTTTATTATACGATAAATTTTGGATTTGGTTCCTTAGAACCAAATTATGTGTGCTTTATGATAACATGTATTCATTATTTTGAATATTAATAAACTCCTTATCACAGTAGGATTTTTCTTCTACATAATATTGTATGTGATAATATCCTAAAAGTAGCTTTCATACTGAGAAACCATAAGTTCCATGACAATATTCTAAAATATATGTCTTATATATGGATATAATTATTTTAGGGACACAAATGATACTGTATATCAGTGGAGGAGACTCAGAGGACTTCGAGACACCTTCTAAGGGTGTACGACCTTGGTAATATATAGTGTAGGATATTATGAGAATAAAACCCACCAGAAAAAAATCAACATTTATATGTGTAATTTGATGTTCCAATATATAGACATGTGTATTGATCCTTAGACTTTAATGTTAGTATTAATGAGTGTTTTAATTCATGTACGTTGATGTATTGATGAAAATTTTGATAACATATGTTCACATTGAGGTAGAATATGTTGGGTGCGTCACGAGTAATATTTCATTAATGAATAATGAGATAAAGGATTTCCCCTTGTATTTTTAATGGATGTGGATATCTCATTCCATTTGATGGAAATGATATAGCCTAAATAAATCCATGTCCATATTGTTCTATAAATTTGTTCAATTTCCAAAAAAGTCAAATAAAGAGGTGTGTTTTGGGGAAATTCTATGGGCCCATAAGGGGCGTCTATCACTCTCTCGTACGTCCTATCTAGGGGTTCTCTTCTTCTTGGTGTGAAGGATCTTGGTGCTATATAGGATTCCCCTTCCCTCTCGTCTCCTCTTGGATACCAAGAATTTCCGACACCCGTGTGTTGAGCGTTCATTGGATGTGGCCCCAATTGTACTCATGGGTTGCCACCAAGTTCTTGGACGGTCAGATTCATTGGAGTCAGAACATGGTAGGGCCATCATTCTCTTCATAGGTCAATATGAGGTTATGGTTGGTGACATCAGGTATCCACAGAGGTGGAAGATCCCCCTTTCCATTTCTTCTCTCGATCCTTTTGGATTATTCCACAATGGTGTTTGGTTGCTTTCTGCGTGGGTTGACTCTTGATTTTGGTCCTACGATTACATGTTTTGAAGCTTTATCAACAAACACTATTGTTCAATCTCCACTGCTGATTTTGTTCATGTATCAATTTTTTTTGTTGGGTCCACTGTTGTCTGTTGTTTTTCCCTATTGAATCGGCTTCCCCTCATTTTCCTCTTCCATTTCACCATTCTTCTTCACGAATCACCCCATATTGGTCAAGTGTGATGTATCCCACAATGATTTGGAATGCGATGGAAGATTCAGTTGGGTAGATCTATCATGGTGCTGCATGGTGGCATCATTCGTGTTGGATTGTTGGGGTTTTGGTTGCAGTTCTCACTTGGTGTGATGAAATTAAACTCCCAACCCTCCGGAAGGTCATGGTTCCTTTGGTGAGGATACACTGGCCTAAGTGGTTCTGGTGAATTTGTGACTATGATGATACAATTTATACAAAAGAATAAAGTGATAACTGCAAAAAGAATCCAGCCATGTCGTCCCCTGTAGAAAATCATTGTGTATTTCCTATAGGGTCCAACATGCATTGGCCTCAGTGTATTCTTATAGGATAAAATGATACAGTTCACCAAAAATAATTAGGAAACCCATACCCTCAAGCTGACCCTCAAGCCTCTAGGAGCACCATTTGAACCATAAAAAAGAGACTATTAAAATGAAAACCTTGCCATCATCCCTGCCTCGATTGCCGAAGGATACTGTTAAAATACCATCCTTCCCAAAACACATATGCAAGGAGCCCCCAAACCCAATTCCTCCCCGAGGCTCTGAACCACCAGACCTAGTTCCTCCTCTAGGTATAGAAATACCATGTCTCACCTCATAGGTTGGAGATGACATGAAAATATTGACATCAAATGATGTAAAAAAACAATAAATAGAGATGGATAAGTATAGGGGACTCAGGATTTGACCCCCTCTTGGTAAACATTGTGGAAAGAATAGAAACACATATTCACCCCTGGGAAGCAAGAAACTCCCAAAAATATGGAAGCCTACATATAATTGATTATTTTTTGAAATTTAAGAGGTGGAGGTTGGTCTAACGCAAACCAACCTAGGCTAAAAAATATCATATGATGGAACTATTGTGGTCTTAGAAACCCATGCATAGTTCATATGCTCTAATGCAGGAGTGCTCTAAGTCTCCCTAGTGTTGTTTTCTTGTTCGAAACCGTTCTAAAAAACAATGGCATTCATTTTATTTTCTCTAAAGTGGGTTTTTAGGGATGCTTCCATGTTCTATGCTAAGGAAATGTTGGTGGCCTTTACCTACCGTGGAAGGAGGATGTGGACATCAAAATTAATAACTTATAACTGAACCATATTGCTACCTATGTCCATCAACCTGACATGCATGTTTGGTCCTTTTTTGGTTTCTATGGATGGTCCTCATAAAATGATAAACAAAATTCATGAGACCACCTTAAAATAACCAGGAACAAAATCCCATGGCCTCTTCTTATGGGAGGATATTTTAACGATATCATGATTCAAAGTGACAAGAGAGGGGGTGCCAGCGGGCCCTCTACCCATATGAGAGACTTCCTTTAGGATAATCAATGCACATGTCTTACTGACTTCGGCCATACGGGTAACCCCTTTACATGATGCCATTGAAAAAAGTCCCTCCAAGATCCACTCTCTCCCACCATCATGCATGATCATTTACATAATTGTAGGGATTGAGACCGAACTTAATAAAACCCTCAGAAGAAAGGAAATCTATAGTTCTATGCATTCTTACAACATTCATTTCAATGATAGGGATTTAAATACAAATTATTTCCACAAAAAAGCTTCTAGAAGGCGGGGAAAAAACTTATTTCGCATCTTACCATACTAGATAGAATAATAGTCTCGAAAGAAGAGGAGATCCATGACCTTGTCCTTCATTTTTTATGATATCTACATGGTAGGTAAGCCCTCTATCACCACTAATGTCACATCTTATATAATGCTTGTTGTTACTGAGGATATGAATGAAAATCTCACCCAGGATATTATTGATGATAATATCCTTTTCACCCTCAAACAAATCAACTCCACAAAAGACTAAGGATCAGAAGGATTATGTTCCCTCTTATTTAAAAACTTTTGGAACATTGTGGGGCCTAATGTGTCAAACATAATAAATAATCTTTGATACAAAAAGTCCGAATTCACCTCTATCATCAAAACCATCGTCACTCTCATTCCTAAAACCCATAAACCCTATCAAGTATATGAATTCCATCCCATTAGCCTTTTAAATGTCACCTATAAAATTTTCTTCAAGATTCTGGTCTACCATCTTTGCACATTTCAACCTTCCATTATTTCAGAAAACCAAAGTACCTTTGTTCCCATCAGGCTTATCCCGAATAACAAGATTATTTACCATGAAAATTTTTACTCCATGAATACCCTCAATGTAACAAAATGAGGCATCATGGACTGAAATAAGGACATGACCTAATCTTATGATAGAGTGTAATGGTGGTTTATCTAGTTCATCCAAATAAAAATGGGATTCTCCTAAATATGGGTTGAAATAATTATGAATTGTGTTACCTCCGTATAATTCAAGATCTGTATTAATGGAGGAATTTCTTGGAGCTTCTCACCATTTAGGGGACCTCACCAAGGAGACCCCCATTCCCCTTTTCTATTCATTTTAACGGTTGATGTTTTCTCCAATCTCATTTCAGCATCAACTAATGATAAATTAGTACATGGAGAAAATGCTTCTCATTTAGGGTCCCCCATTTATCATCTATTCTTTACCGATGATTGTATCTTTTTCTATAGGGCCAAATTGGAATAATGAAAACGTATTTTACTTCTTATCAAACTCTATGAGAATAATTCAGGGAAAGCTATCAATACCTCTAAATCAGAAGTTTTATTTATCACAAGAATTCCCCAAAATTGGAAGGATGAGATCCAACAAGTTTCTAGCTTTCAAATGTTTTATAAACAAAAAAGTACCTTGGAATTCCTATGATATTCAATTGATCCAAAAAAGAAGTTTTCTCCACCATTTTAGATAGGGTGGATAAAAAAAAATCCAAGGGTGGAGTTACAAAAGTGTCACCAAATTAGGCAAAGAAATTATGACTAAATATTTCACCCAATTCATTCCCTCCTATCTTATGACGCTCTTCAAGATCCCCTGCTTCATCACCGATCATCTCTATTCTTACATCAAAAATTTTTGGTGGGGTCCCAATGAAAGAAAGAATAAGTCTCACTGGATCACATGAGATAAACTCTAAAAACCCAAGCCATTTGGGGGAATGGGTTTCAAGGACCTAGCCTCTTCAACGATGCTCTTATAACCAAAAAAGGATGGATATTAATTCAAAAAACATTTTATCTCTACAAAAAGTTTATCAAGGATAAATAATTCCAATATATTGATTTATACCACACCCCATTAAGCCCCCTCCCTAGTTTCCTCCTGAATATCCTGTGGGAATCATGTGTGACCCTCCTGAGGGGACTTTACCGGAGAATTGGTAATGGATCCTCCATTAATATTTGGATAGCCCCATGACTGGTTGATGGAAATGGGCTCAAAGTAACCTCCCCCTCCCTGGAACTTTTGTAATATGCAAAGGTTATCTCCCTTTTTAATGAGAAGGGAAGAAGATGGTGTCTCGAGAAAATATCCTCATGGTTCAATGAATGGGATAGACAAATTATTCTAAGTATCCAAGTCACTAAGGATCTGGGTCCTGATTGATTATACTCGAGTGGGGAAAATATGGTACTTATACTATTAAATCTAGGTATTCTCTTGCTTTAACCATTCTGACATTGGAGGTGGACGCTATCTGGAAAACTAACTGGTGTCCACTTATTCCCTATAAATCTTTCTATCCATGGTGTCAAGTCTGCATCAGGATCCTTATTTCTCTGGGGTTACTTGAATCTCATCATGAATCAGACAAATCAACATGTACTATCTATGTGTCCATGCCTAAATTTCCCACGCATTCCATTTCCCACTACCCATAGAGCAAGGAACGTTTGGATCATCTTCAACCCTCATGCTAACATCCTCTTGGATATGGCTCTTGATATCATGAATCTTATCGCAAAATGGTCTTTACACATCACCTCCAAGGACCTGTGTTCACATTTTCGAATGTCAAGGATCATTTGGGTGAGGAGAAACAACATTATCTTTAACTAGGTCTCCAAGCCATTCACCTTTTTGGTAAAATATGCATCTCAATGGTTATCTGTGTGGAACCACAATGAGAATATGTTTGATGACCCACCTTTCAAGAAAGATCCATGTACCTAGAAACACCCCCATTTATTGCACCTTGAAAATTAACATGGATGCATCACCTTAGGAAAAAGGCACCATAGGTTTCGACACCATTTCCCGAGACTCTCATGGGCTGATCATTTCGGTTTTTTACTCTTCAGTGTCGCTCTTAACCACAACCGCTGAAGATCAAGAAATTGTTCTTCGCATGGAATTCACTATTGAGAAAGGATGGAAATACATCACCCTTGAACCAGATTACCTCACTATCATCCATGCTATCTCTACTCCAAAGTTTTTCATTAAACCTTTTGTCCTTCTAATATCTAATATTTGGTCACTTATTCTCCATTTTTTGACTTTCCCCTTCTCCTTTACCAAAAGGGAGGGTAATATGGAAGCTCATCATTTAGCAACTCAAGGACTCTCGAATAAACCACATGTCTAGTTGGATTTGTTCCCCAATTGGATGTCTTCTCTTATTATACCCAATATTTGATCTCTTAATATATGAGTTACTTATATTTCAAAATAAAAAAATCATTATGTTAGACTAACCCATTATTGTGATAAATTTCATGTGGGTGAGTGAGTGGCTATGGATGTACTTGTTTGTGTGTGATTATCCAGAATTTGATCTTGGTGTGAATTATCATTCCTTACTATGACACATGTTGTTTTATGTTCATATCCTATAGAATTGTGTTGTAGGTATCGAGATACTCAGTTGGAGTATTGAGGTTGGGAGTTATGAAGCTCAATGGCTAGTTACCCAACCTAACATAGTCATAATATCTTTAAAGGGAGACATGGCTACCCTAGAAGAAGGGAATGCACAGTAAATAGCTAGTAGATACTGGTCATTGATTCTTATATACTGGGACCATGGGTGTTTAAAAAGGTTAAGTGGGATAGGTATGTATAGCTGATAGATACTTTTCATTTCTTCCTAAGGACTTGGGTCATGGGTGTTTTAAAAGGTTAACCAGGCTAGGGATGCATAGCTAATAGATACTTGTCATCGCTTCCTACGAACATGGGGAGTGGGTGTTTTAAAAGATTATGCGAGTTGAAGATATACTTGATAGAAAATGAGGAATTCCTCTAACAACCACCAGTGGGGTGGGGTGATCCTTGTTGCCTCAGTGTAGGTACGTGACTTCTTGACTTTATTACCGGTATTGAGCCGAAGCAGGTGGGGCCAGGGTTTGTGGTGGCTTGGTCAACACACGATGAATCAGAACATGTATTCTTACTAATCATTTACATATATCATCATATAAATTGTAATAAATATTTTTTTAACTTATGGTAAGGATCTATTGGTGGTGTCCTACTGAGTCCTGTACTCACATTCTACTCGGGCATTTCAGTTCACTTGCAGATTTCATGACCACAGATCCAGAGAAGGGCAAGGACCATATGGGGGATGCTTGAGCAGTAGAGCATGGAGCTGGAGAGGACCAGGACAAACAACGGTGTACCCTATAGAAGGTTATTTATTTACATTTATCTTTTTTTTTGTCTACTACTTTATACTATGGACAGTCTGACTACTTTGGAAACTCTTATATGTATGCCATTATTCTATTTTCGTATTTACTCTGATTGCTTATTATTTGGTTTATTCATTATTATCGATCCTATAAAATAATACATAGGGTATAGCCTCCCCAATGTTTCACTTGTGACCCTCATTGCTAGTTAGCCACCTCTTACATATGGGGAGGTGGGCATGAGGTCATGTAGCATTCTGGCTCAGACCTAGTTGTTCGGGTCAGGATGTTACACAATGTCATTTTTTTTCATTTTTACATATATATCAAATAATAGATGTTTAATTATTATAAAAAATTGACTAAATAATTAATCCTTAATACAATAATCTCACTATTACATATACAGAACTAATTCAATTTTATAGAAAAAAATACACAAATAATAAATTGTTAATGTTATCATTTTAGATTTCTTATTTATTATTATTTAATATTTAATATATGATGTTTTAAATTATTAAATTTTATTTATTTTTTATTTATATTTAATATGTACTATTTATTACTTATATATATTTAAATTTATTCCTTAATATTATTTATTTCTCTAATAAAATTTTTAATATTTTTTTTTTCAATTTAATGATTTTTAATATTTCTTTATTATTTTTGTAATTTGATTCATTTTTAATATTTATTTATATTTATTGATTAAAATTTAATTTTTTTAATGCAGTTGTAATTTACTTAATTAACATATATATTCATTTTGATTTTAAAATATATTTTTTTTAATTTATATAATTACTAACTCTCATTTATTTTTAAAATATGTTTTCAATATATTCTCATTTTAATTAAATTTCACTTAGTTTTATAATTTATTCATTTAATATTATTTATTCATTATAAATGTTAAGTATTTTATTAATTATTTTATAATTTATTCATTTTAAATATTTATTCTTCTAATATTTTTTCAATTTATGCATTTTTAATATTTTTTATACATAATAATTCCTTATTATTTATAATATTTTTAACATAGAAATATACTCATACTGATATATATATATATATCAATATATATAATATTTCTTGAAATATGATTTATATAATACGAAATATTTATTTACATTAACAATTCATATATTTAGTGAAAAAGGTTTATAATTAAAAAATAGTATTAATTAGAAATATTGTATAATTAATATAGAGTAATGAACGATTAATAAAATTTCATTTGTTTTCTCAATTTTACATATATCAAAATTGTGTTACATTAATTTCACACACACACATATACCTAATTAATGAAATTTCATATTGAAACACACACACACATAATAATGTTGTAATGTATTCAATTTTTAATATTCATTTTATAATTTTATTTTCTAACATAATATACTTAATACAAATTTTGTTTTCAATCGGTAAATATTATTCATTTTTAATATTACTATTCATTATATACTATTTATTAATTTTTATTATTTTTTCAAATTCATTCATTTTTATTATTATTTAATCATTAATAATATTACATATTTTTGAAAAAAATTTCAATTTATTCATTCTCAATTTTCATTGTATAATAGATTTTTAATTTTATGCATTTTTAATATTTATCTATACATGTTTATTCATTACTATTTAATATGTAAGGGTCCATATCCAATTTTCCCTTTCCATTGGGAGTTTTGGGTGTCATTGGTTCTTAGAGAAGTCTCGAGGAGGAGATGGGGGCTCATAAGGGTGCCACTGCCATTTTTTGGCATGGTTGTGGTGTGGAGGTTTGGGTTGTGCCATAATTCTAGTTACTATGGTGTAGAGATCCCAATTATAGTGTAGGATATCAGAACAAGGATTTCAAAGATACTTTTATTTTTTTCATAGCTAAATCATAGAGCAAGAATGTGACGTTGGCTGGTTGAGTGCTACGATGTAGAGAGGTCTTCTACAGTGTATGGGTTCAAGGAGTGTTTTTTAGTTTTTATGGCACCTATTCCATGAAGGTTGGATACGACATAGCTTTCCTTATTAGAAAATGGGTTCTGCGATGTGGTTGTCTCAACTGCACTGTAGTCCCTCCCCAGGTTTATAGGATTTATGTCATGTAGGGTGTTGTGCTCCTTAGATACAGGTTTGACCAGGTAGGCTATTATGTGTTCCCTTCCATTGCATCATAGTCTACTTATTTCAACAAATTATTTTTTTGTGGTGTGTAGTATTGTGTCGTGGTGTTGTGTTTTAGAGAATACCTATAATTACCTTGAACCCGTCTAAACCCACATTTCTCCAATAATTTTCTCTCAAACCCTAAGTTCTCAAGAGAGCTTTATAATAAAATTTGATTCCCATTTCAATCAGATTCAACCCACAGTTCCCTTTTCTGATCCATGGTGATCCAAGGTGAGTTCTTCTTATTTTCATGTGTTTTTCTCCCCATTAAATATCATTTTCTTGTATTCGTTCTCTCAATGATTTTTTGTTTTATCTCCATCATTCTAATGGATTTTTTTGATTGGAGATGTGTTCTTGGAGGGTCGAACCTTCCTTGTAAGAGAGGTGATCAGATATCCTCATCATTATTCTATTCTTGATTGAAGAAAATTGAATCCTTGAGGCTGGGAATTATTTTATACTCATTTATATATTACATGAAATAGTAAATTAAAAATTCCTTCTCCAATTGAGTTGTAGTAGAATTAGTTTAAATAAAATTTAAACAGGATTAGTGAAAGAAATGTGTTATAGTTGTAGAGATCCCATGTGTTCTTCCAGAGTGATAACAGTTTTCATCTTAATTTACTAAATAGTGTGCTATCTATGTTTAGGATTTATTTATAATATTTATTATTCTTGGATTAGCATGATAATTCAATTGAAAATAATTATAAAAACATAAAGTTAGTAATTGCTTGTTTGGATAAATAATTAAAGAGGCATGTTTTATAAATTTTTTATTTCACATAATTTGATAGAAATCAAATGATTCTTAACTCATGTTTAATTGATTTTTTTATTCCATATTTAAATTTAATTGGATAAATAAATTAATGATGTAAATTATTGTTGTTGATAATAATAAAAAAACATGTCATTGAGATGTTCTTGTTTAAAGTTTAATGAAAATGGTAGTCATGATTGAAAGCATTGTCTAAAAAATTTATAGTTTTTAATAGTTGACACCTTAGGTTACCCATGGACGGAACCTATAATAAATGAATCGATTAATTCAAGACGGAATAAAAATTCATTATTTGATCAAGATAAATGTTTTCATTTGAGTGGTTCTGTTTACATGTGAAGGATGAATAACTCATTTTAGGGCCTAGATTCCCTTTTTTACTCTGTTGTTTTTTTACTACCTTCTATGTTTATCTAGATGTGATCCTTACTATGAAACATGATGTGGTCATGGGATGGTTTTTTGTATGGTGACATATGGGCGGGGAGGACCGGGATTGTGGTTGTAGTTGGTTCTTGTGACTACGAGATGCATGGTGATGTGCATGATGGTGTTAGGGATGGAACATGGATTGATGTAATGGGTTCAAGATTGGTTATCCTATTTTTGTGTTGAAAAATGGATGATTTATTGTTAATAATCTATTTGAAGGCCATGTCGATTGTTTTCATTCTTACCTTCATTCCATTCCCAACTAGTTGAGGTAGATAGATGTTCATGGAAATGTATCCATTTAATAATATATTAGTATGATTCCTAGAGTAACTATAATTATGGAATATAAAAAAGAAAAATCAATGTTTTAACCCATGGGGTTAGTGAATGCTGGAATGAAAATATTGTTAATCTTGAGAAACTGTTGACCTGGTAAGATTATTCATGGAGGGAATTAACTTTACTCTCATAGTTAATGATATATAATTTGGAGTAATGTTAATTAATTTATATTGACATAATTAATGTAATGTTTAATTTTAATAAGTAAATAATTCATTTAATGCAAGTGATCTTAAATTATTGTGTGAATAAGGGATATCTAGCTCTTTACCATGACAACTTGGTTTCTAAGAGACTATAACTACAGTTGAGCTTGATACTAGGTTAATTTCCATAGTGAGGTTGTGAGATATATTATATCCTATATGTTTTTTGTTTTCATATTCTATCCAACCCATTTTGATAGGGTCACTAACACCTAGTGGACTCTAGGAGGGTGTTTTCTCCAACATCTTGGTTAGTGAGGGACGGATGGCTGACTACTCCCTCTGGCCCCACTCTATTCTTTTGGTTATATTATGTATAGGTATTCATAGTGGTTACCTTTACAATATATGTGTGTAGAAGTTTTTAATGGATTCTGGTTATTTCACCCAAATGTATCTCTATATATTGTATCCAAAGTATTTTTATTGGCATTTCATGTGTGGGTTGTGGTGGAATGAGGTACATTAATCAATATATGGATTGTGATGGCTTGAGTTACAATACCTGATGTATGATACATGACAAGGGATTTTTGGTGGATCGTAGAAACGAATTGGCTACACAATTGATATGTAAAAAGGGTTATTATATGATGTGATGCATGGGATACATGTTATGATTCTTAGGCCACATGTCTTAGATTTGGATTATTTTGGAGAAATATGGATTAATATGTATAATGTTGGGGAATTCCATAAAACCGATGGGAAAGTATTAGTGAGGTACATTTGTTTTATTAAAATAATATATGATCTCTTGTATGCAATACATAGAAAAATATATCCATTTTTGAGGTTGGGAAGTTAATATAACTATTTAGGTGATGAGTTATTTCCACTCTATTGTTCACTAGGATTTAGTATGATTCCTTTTTATTTTACATGACATGATCTCTGACAGATCCCACTAAGTGTACTTGTTATCCTCACCACATTAATATAGAAAATATTTTTTATGTATGTAGGATCAAGTTGGAAATGAGGCTATATATTACTAGCTCATGGTTTTTTATGTTATGTTAGGATTTCATGGTTACTACTAAGTTTATGTTTTGGTACTTGTAGTTTTACTTTCCTATTTTATTAGTTTTATATGAAATTATATGTACGTACTTGGGTTTTCATTACCAATATATAATAATGAGTTTATTGTTTTTATTGTCTTATCTCTCTTTCCTAATATTCTTTTATATGCTATTACTTATAATTTGTATGTATGTTATACCCTTAGTGTATGTCACCAAAACTTTTCTTATTGGAGGTGGGATTTGGAATGTTTCTATCTAAGTTATCTCATTACTGGCATAATAGGGGTACCTTTGGGGGGAGGGGGTCGTGATAGAGTTGTACCAATGGGTCATGTTGAGGGATAGGATGGAGTTTGGAGTTGGTAACAACTGGGGACTGTATATGTTGGTTGGGAAATAGTGTTAGCAAAGTTTTTTCATCAATGTAAATAAGGGAAACCAATTGAGACATAGGTATTTAGGTATCCCTATGATCTGATGCATAAAAAAATTTGTTTACTGAGCCAACTAAGTGATGTGATACTGATTACAGGGTAGAGAACTTGGAATAGATTACCAAACCTTCTTCATTTGACATGTGTTTGGAAAGGGTATACCATGTGATTAGGTTAGACCTTACATAAAAAAATACATAATTAATCATAAATATTACACATTCCAGGAATAGGAGACTGTAAACATTGTTTCCTTTATAGGTATGACTCTAGGTCAACATCCCCATTAGGTTCGCACCGATGATGTTTAGTAGGATGCATCTAAAAATTAACATATTATAGAGGCCGACAATGAAAAAACTTGGAGGAGGAAAATCCTAGAGTTTTATCACCAGATTCTATATACGTATGGGGTATCCATTTCAGACTTAGTGATAGAATACTGTTTAGAGGAGGTGGAGATAACATTTAGTTTGATCTGTGCTCAAAAGGAGCACATGTTTTTGTTGGATATGATGATGTTGTGTTGTGTGATGATGTATTGGTTTATCTTGTTCCTACAAGATTGTGATGGGTTGGAAGTATCATGGGATAAGTTTAGGTTCTAGTCCTAAGAAGATTTAATTTCTTTGACTGTGAAGGTGGCCAATGACAAGGAGATTCTTACCCTTTAACAGAGGAGTTATAGCATGCAAGAATTTAGGATTTATTTTAGGACCCTTTTCCATGATGAATCAAGCCAATTTTTAGATAAGGAGGCCATGATGATACATTTATAGGATACTTTTTATCTAGATATCCAATTCCAGTTCAACCAATTTATGTAGTCAATATATATTATGGTACTAGAAAGATCATAGGCCATTGAGAGGGCACTGTCTAGAACAATATCATCATTATAGGGGAGTCATCATGACTCTCCACAAAATAATTTTGTGGTATGGGGTTCCAAATATCATTTAAATAAGTCCATTTAGATAGTTAAGGGTTTGTCTCAACCCTTGTCATTTCGTTTATATGGTGCTGGTGGATTTCATAGAATTTACAAGAGATAAGAAATATGTTTTTATTATAGAGGTTTAGGTCATCAGTGATGAGGGAGTCCAAACATTATATTTAGGAAGAATTAACTAGGTGTTATCCTTAAGGTTCTTCTATTGGGGAAGTTAAATTCGAGGTAGTAGAAGTAGGATTCTATAGATTAGGGTCAGTAGGGAGTAGATAGGGAAAACATTGGAATCCCCTAAGAAGATCCTCATCCTCAGATAGAAGAGTGTGGTCGAGGATGTGGTTTTCATTAGTGTTAGAGAGAACATAGAGTAGGTCATGATTAGCTTCATGCCTTATAGTTTCCAATGACAGGCAAGTAAGATGTTTTTCAAGGTTCCCTTTTCTTGTTTTTTACATGGGTGCTTGCCTTGTTTGATTCAAGAGCATCAAACTCCTTCATAACACTTTCCATAAACCATGCTTTGAGACATGAGGTGGAGATAATTTTAGTTACCTCGGCATTTACTATGCTATGATGAAGTTGATATTATATGTATAATGTATGTAGATACTGTGAGCTATTTCTTGGACTACACCACTCTTGGGGAGACTTCTTATGTTTATGAATATAGCCATACAACATCACCCTGGCATGGACTTCTTGTATTCAATTCAGGATATTTTGGATTTCTTCAAGTGTAAGGTTGTGTTTTGTGATGTTGATGGAGATCATACCTTATTCATTAGTGAGATATAACCTTATATAGTCAGGATGTGTGTTTCATAATTGTATTTCTTTATGGTTTATCTCATTATGAGTTCATTAGAGGTTCATAAGATGGTGTTTCCTAGGGTTTTGGAAGAGTACCCAGATGTTTTTCTCGAGGTGGATGTGCAACTAAATGAGAGATCGAGTTTGGGATAGGAATACAACATGGTATTTCCCTAATATCGATTTCCCTATATAAGACATATCCTTCTAAGTTTTATGAACTGTGTGCATAGATCGATGACCTATTAAAATTATGTTTTGTTCAGTTGAGTTTTTCACCTTGTGGTGCACCAATTTTTTTCATGAAGAAGGATGATGGTAGTTTTTTTTATTTTTATTGATTATGTTTACTTGAATCAGGTGATAGTAACTAACCACTATCCTCTTCCATATATTTATGATTTATTCAATTAGTTGAAAAGATAAAGTTGGTTATCGAATTTCAATCTGATGTTTAGATATCATTAGATTTAGGTGAAATATGAGGATGTTTCAAAGACATAATTCTGATGTATTTTTGGGAATTACCTATTCATTGTGATTTCATTTAGTGTTGTCACGACCCGTCCTCAGGGCCTGTGCCGTGACTACCCCAAGCCCGCCTCCCATAGGCCAGGGGCTGGCGACTAGCACCAAAGGCGTAAATCTCGATAACTGGGAAGGAATTTCCTTTATAAAACTAAGAAAACACCACAGAGTACAATAGGAAGTAAAACACTAAGTACAAAAAGGAAGTGCTGAAAAGTAAATGGGCCAGAATACAAACCCAATCGAAAGTACAGCTACAACTGAAATAAAGTACAACAAAGACAAGCAGCTGGAAGAAGATAGAATAAATTCTTGGGTCATCCTCCTCAGATCCTACCTGAAGGGTAGGTACAGATAGCGCAGCTCCTAGATCGTCCACCACGGATCCTACCTGAAGGGTAGGTACAGATAGCCTCCACAACACTCTCGCCCGTCAACCACCACCGAGTGTCGCCTCGTCGTGAAGTCCACCACCGGATACTGTCTCGTCATGAGGTCCACCATCGGGTACCGTCCAGTCCTCGAACACTCGGCCTCTATCTGCGCTTCCCGTCGTCTGCAACCAACACAACGAGGTGAGGGCATAGCCCGTGCATGGGTGAGTATAACGATACTTAGTAGGGACCCCGAGACCCTCAAGGTCTCACTAAATCCAACAAGGATAACCACAAATAAGATCTAAACAGATAACCTATACTTAGGTATATGCCCATACATATACCAAAGTTATCAAATAACCCATCTCAATTATGAGGAAACACAAAGATCATAGAATCAGCTCAACCAGGATTTTATTCATGATGTCGAAACCACATCTACTGGAGAACTCCTCCTATGTCAAGTATAGTGGGCCTGCCGCTACAACCAAGCGCTCCCCACTAACCTTGGACTACTGTAGTACTCCACCTATCGAGTACTATGGGCCTGATGCTACAACCAAGTGATTCCCACCATGGGTTTGCCGCTACAACCAAGCGCTCCCCCTCATAGGCTCTAGAGGTACTCTTTCTATTGAGTACCGCGGGTCTTCCGTTACAACCAAGCGCTCCTCCACCGTGGGTCTGCCGCTACAACCAAGCACTCCCCCTCATAGCCTCCAGAGGTACTCCTTCTGTTGAGTACCGTGGGTCTTCCGCTACAACCAAGCGCTTCTCAACCGTGGGTATGCTGCTACAACAATGCGATCCCCCCTGGGTTATCCGAAACACACCGAGTCGATAGATCAGCAGTCGTCAAGTCTCAACCAGCTACTAGGTATCTGCACTCTGCTAGCTCGTCATCGGGAGGGTCCGCTCCACAAGATACTGGTCGATACTCAATGTATCACGAAGTTACACGAAGAATTATCTCAAAGGACTGCCTCGTCATAGGGGTCTCAATGCAACAGACGACGCGTCAGTTGGACGCCCGGTCTGTGAGTTACTAGCCTTTTCGTCCCAGGGGCCCGGTTGGTTTCATGTGCGAACCAACCTGGCCGTATCTCGACTGTACCCCTAACTCTCATAGGGTATACTCATAGGGACCGTTTCTCAACGTGATCACCAACGCCGCTGACGGTTTGTCAAACGGACGTCCGGTCCGAAAGTTATCAGCTTTTCCGTTCTAGGGACCCGGTTGGATTTCAGGTACAATCCAACCCGGCCATTACCAAATGCATCCCAAAACTCAGGAGAAGCATGCCAAAAGTTTCGTCTCATCAAAAGGAATCCAACAAAGTCGATAGAATGTCAATCGGATGTCCATAGCTGGAGATATGAGCGTTTACGCTCCGAGGGCCCGGTTGGTTTTGTATCCGAACCAACCCGACCGTACTCAAAATTCTCCAAAAACATGAGTTTAATATACCCAAACGACCGTCTCAATCCAATTATTTCATCACAACTAACGGTGCGTTGATCGGTGGTCCGTAGCCCAAGATATGGGCGTTTGAACGAAAACAGCCTGAGAATAGGGGGTTCGGGCCTGGACTGACCCGACCCGAGACCCCCCTGGGTCGGCCCGAACTGGGTCGACCCAAACCGAGTCCGGGTCTGGCCCAATAGGGCGCGGCCCGGCCTGGGCGGGCCAGCCGGTTGGCCTGCCGCGCTGGCGCGGCCGCGTGGCCGCTCGGCTGTCCGGCTGAGCGGAATAGGGGGCTGCGGTCGCCCCCTTGAATGAAGCCGTGACCCTGCGTGGGGGCCGCTCCCTACCAGCGATGCGGCGGCCAGCGCCACATCTCCCCTTGGTCCCGCGCGGCCGTGGGACCAGCCGTCTGCCGCCGCGGACTGCCGGACGTGCTCCAGTGGTCCGTTTGGCCTGCCGTCTTCACCAGTGGTCATCCTGGGACCGGCCCTTCACTGTGAAGACCTCAAAATGGCTTTGCATCCCACTTAGTCATCCCCCCGTCTATCCGCGCAAAATGATCAACCAGCGGAGTCTTCGAATTTCCTCTGCAGCCCCAACTCCGGCCACGGTTTCGTTTGGTCTTAACGGCGCGGCGCGACGGTGCCGTGCTTCTTCGTCGCGTTCTTCCTTGTTTCCGCACGGTGCCGTTGCACCGTGATGCCTTTGTTCCTGCCGCAATGAACAAAACAACAAAGGGGGAGGAGAGTCAGCCGTGTTCGTGCGGTCTGACCTCCTCCCATTAAGTTGATAACAAGAGGCTTAAAAGATGAAGAACGATAAGGATTTTTCACAAACAAAAAGTAATCTACCCCTAACTCGAGCGTAGTCTTCGAACGAGGTTGTCGCGGAAAGGGACGTCGTGGAATTGATCACCACAGAAGAAGGCGGATCATCGCGTCGTGGAGGAACAGTGTCTCCCTTCCCTTGACGTGGAAAGAAAGAAGGAGGTGATGCACGTCGGGTCTTCGATCTCCGAAGAAGGCGTCTCTCACCATCGTCCGTCGTCGGAGGTCGGTGTTCTTCGCGTTCTTCATCGAGGAGGAAGAAATTCAATAACTTGAGAGAATTCTCCCAAGCCTCTCACAACCCAACAACCTTAATAAAATAAGAGTTGTCTTGTTTTATTTCTCAAGCCATGCGTTTGAAAATCAAAAATGAAACAATCAATTAAAAAATAATTAATTGCAACGTTTTAACCGTCCAAATTAATTGAGGCGTTTCTTAAACAGAAAAACACAAGGTTGAATTCCACTTAATGGGGGGGGGGTGCGGGTGCGTTACCTTATTAAAGGAGGGGGTTTAGGAAGAAAATAAATGGTGGGGCTCGTGTGGGACCCACCTCACAAATATCCTACCAAGTGGGTAGGATATTGTGGGTCCCACTCTAATCACTAATCTTAGGTTAAACAACCTTAAGTAAAATAAAAATTGGTCGCACCATTTTTATTTTATTCCTTTACTTAACCCAAAAAATTTAAAAACCACACCCGAGCAAACGCAACTCCGGAAAAGGTGTGTCTAAGCAATTACCGGTGTTGTGATTCCATCGGTGCCCTCAGAATTCGATTCCAAGAACTGGTTAAAAAGTTAGAAAACCCACTCGTTCGTTCACTAAACGTACCCGAGCTAAACTTCGGAAAATGATTCCGGGCACACCGGGCCTCGGAATCAGGTGCCATCAGAAACTGCGTTCTTTTAAAATTCCAAAGAAAAACAAAAAAATATTTTCCTTGAAATTTCCAGGTCTTTACATTACTCCCACCTTAGGGCTTTACATCCCCATAAAGCATTAATAGAAACTAGGGATACAAAAGCGGTACTGAGCACGCATCTGAGCCTTCTGCTCCCATGTGCTCACCTGGAGGTTCCCGTACTGCCAGTGAAAGCGCACCCGAGGAATCGACCATCCTCATAGGATCCGCTCCTATCGTTCCTCGATCCCCACTGGAACCTCCATGAGGGTCACCCCATCGCCCAAGTCTAGCTCCTCATGGTTGATGAAAAGCGAAGGTTCGAGCTCATATCTCCTCAGTTGAGATACATGGAATTCATCACGCACCTAGTGCAACTGAGGTGGGTGGGTCAAGCGGTAAACCACCTCGCCTACCCTGCCGAGGACCTAGAAAGGTCTGTTGAACCTCGGAGATAACTTGTCGCCTTGGCCACATCTCCGTAACTCACATAGAGGTGATACCCGTAGGGAAACGTGGTCTCCATCCTCGAACTCTAGTGGTCTACGCCTCCTATCAGCATAAGACTTTTCCAAGCTCTGAGCTGTCCTCATCCACTCTTGGATGACTTGGACCTTTCTGGTCCTACAAGAGTTGCTGAGATTTCTTCTTTGCCAATAAAATAAATCCGGTCTCATCCCCTGGATGAACCATTTTTTTCGCCTAATACAGTCAATCCCGACATGGATGATACTAATCCATACCAAGGATGACATCATAAGGCCTCAACGCTACTACCAAAAGATCCAACCATTACTCTCACCTCCAAGGGTTGAGTCACACTGCCGGCATCAGTGTGTGGTCACTGGGTCTTCTCCAGTGGGTATCTCAAAGTGAGGGTCAAGTCAATGGTTTTTAAACTGGAACCTCTTAGTAACAACAAAAAGAGAGGACAGGAAGGTAAACACCACAAGAAAGGTGTCTTTTATTACTACAGCTCAAAGTACAAAGACACAAACCATCTACAAACAAACATCAACAAAGCTAGAAGAAACATGAACAAAAGTCTCCAGGTCTAGAGCTAGTCCCGCTCATTTCCATCTGCTCCCGGAGCTCCATGATCGTAGGCCTCAGCTTCCTGAAGCTGAGCTCTCCCATGTCCACCTGTTCCCTGCGGTCGGGGTGGACCTCCTGGTGGTGTTGGTGGCAACACTTCGAAGCATCTTCCACCTCCAGCTCCACGGCTAGCTCCCCTGCCACGGTCTACTGCTCCGTGCGGTCCGCCTCGATCGAACCTCTGCCTCTTCCTGGGAGGTCCTTCATTCATCTGCTGGTCATCTATATGGAGGGTCGGACAGTCATGAGCCATGTGACCAACCCCTCCGCAGGAGTAACACTGTCCGCTCATGGTAAGTCATTGTCCACCCCGGGTGCCTCGTACAAATGATCCTGTGTCATGCGGTCGACCACCTGTAGGTCTAGTCCTCTTGGAACTCTGTGTCATCTATCTACTGCCCACTGCAGAAGACTCTGCCACATGCCGGCTAGTGGTGGGTCCTACTACAGGAGACTACTCAGCAAGGAAACTCTCCACTAAGAGGGCTCGCTCCAACACCCCTGTCTGTGTCGGAATGCTGTGAGAGACAACTGAAGCTCTGATCTCTCGCCTGATCCCCTGCTCGAAGGTTCGAACCCTGAAGAATGGGTCCCGTACCATGTCCATGGAATAGAATGAGAGATCGGTAAACCTCGTCGCGCACTGGGCTACTGTCATGCTGCCCTGCCCTAGCTGTAGTAGCTCCTAGATGCGCACTGCACGGAGGGTGGCTGGGACTAACTCTGATTGGAAAAGGCTCTCAAAGTCCGTCCAAAGGAGAGATGCCTCGTCGTGAACCTATAACATAAAGCTCCACCATCTGCCTGCTACCGTGTGTAGGAGGCTCGCTGCAAGGACCACTATAAGGTCAGATGGTGTCCCTACCAAATGGAAAACTCGTACAACTGCCTCCAGCCAGTCCTCGGCTACCTGAGGGTCCGTCTCCCCACAGAACCTGGGTGGTCGTTGATGCTGAAACTCGTGCAGTGCACTAAGGAGACATGCACCGTCAGTGGACGGGGCTGATAACATCAGTGGCTCGGCAGGTAGAGGTACCGCCGGTGCCTCATGTGTCAAAGGGCCTTGTACCGAGGCCTCGTCACTCAGTGGGCTGTCATCCCGCACAACGCTCGGAACCCTAGTTGGCTGCCGTCGTGGGGCCATCCTGAAAAGAAACAGGTGCACCACGGTCAAACAGTATACCTGGTGAGCTGACACAAAGTAATCAAATGAAAAATTTTAAAACACACATGCAATCAATGTTTTCCTGTATTGAGTTGGAAATCAGAAGTCAGGGTCCTGGTGTACGGATACATCGGCCGCCGCACCAACACTGGAATCCCTGTACTAATAACTACACTCAATACTCTTAACACTATTGCTTCACATAGAAAAATATCAGAGTCTTGAGTTCTGCGTTAGAACCGAACTCCTCTGATACCAATTTGTCACGACCCATCCTCAGGGCCTGTGCCGTGACTACCCCAAGCCCGCCTCCCATAGGCCAGGGGCTGGAGACTAGAACCAAAGGCATAAATCCCGATAACTAGGAAGGCATTTCCTTTATAAAAGTAACAAAACACCACAGAGTACAAGTGGAAGTAAAACACTAAGTACAAAAAGGAAGTGCTGAAATGTAAATGGGCCAGAATACAAACCCAATCGAAAGTACAACTACAAATGAAAGAAATTACAACAAAGACAAGCAGCTAGAAGAAGATAGAATCAATTCATGGGTCTTCCTCCTCGGATCCTACCTGAAGGGTAGTTAAAGATAGCGTAGGTCCTGGATCATCCACCACGAATCCTACCTGAAGGGTAGGTAAAAATAGCCTCCACAACGCTCTCGCCCATCAACCTCCTCCGAGTGTCGCCTCGTCGTGAAGTCCACCACCAGATACTGTCTCGTCGTGAGGTCCACCTCCGGGTACCATCCAGTCCTCGAACACTCGGCCTCTGTCTGCGCTGCCCGTCATCTGCAACAAACAAAACGAGGTGTGGGCATAGCCCGTATAGGGGTGAGTATAATGGTACTCAGTAGGGACCCTGAGACCCTCAAGGTCTCACTAAATCCAACAAGGATAACCACAAAGAAGATCTCAACAGATAACCTCTACTTAGGTATATGCCCATACATATACCTAAGTTATTAAGTAACCGATATCAATCATGAGGAAACAAAAAGATCATAGACTCAGCTCAACCAGGATTTTATTCATGATGTCAAAACCATGACTGCTGGAGAACTCCTCCTCTATCGAGTACAGTGGGTCTGCCGCTACAACTAAGCGCACCCCACTAACCTTAGACTGCTGTAGTACTCCACATGTCGAGTACTGTGGGCCTGTTGCTACAACCAAGCGCTTCCCACCATAGGTCTATCGCTACAACCAAGCGCTCCCCCTCATAGGCTCCAGAGGTACTCCTTTTGTTGAGTACCACGGGTCTGCCGCTACAACCAAGTGCTCCTCCGCTGTGGGTCTGCCGCTACAACCAAGCATTTCCCCTAATAGCCTCCAAAGGTACTCCTTCTGTTGAGTTCCGCGGGTCTACCGCTACAAACAAGCACTCCTCCGCCGTGGGTCTTCCGCTACAACCAAGCGCTCCCCACTGGGCTATCCAAAACACACCGAGTCGATAGATCAATAGTCATCAAGTCTCAGCCAGCTACTAGGTCTCTGCACTCTACTAGCTCGTCACCGGGAGGGTCCTCTCCATGAGCTACTAGTCGATACTCCAAGTATCACAAAGTTCCATGAAGAAGTATCTCAAAGGAATGCCTCGTCATAAGGGTCTCAACGCAACAGATGGTGCGTTAGTCGGACGCCCGGTCTGTGTGTTACTAGCCTTTTCGTCCCAGGGGCCCGGTTGGTTTCGTGTGCGAACCAACCCGGCCGTATCTCCACTGTACCCTGAACTCTCATAGGGTATGCTAATAGGGACCGTTTCTCAACGTGATCACCAACTCCACTAATGGTTCGTCAAACGGACGTCCGGTCTGAAAGTTATCAGCTTTTCCGTTCCAGGGACCCAGTTGGATTTCGGGTACAATCCAACCTGACCATTACCAAATGCATCCCAAAACTCAGGCTAATCATGCCAAAATTTTCATCTCATTAAGAGTAATCCATCAAAGTCGGCGGCACATCAATCGGACGTCCGGAGCTCGAGATATAAGCATTTCTACTCCGAGGGCCCGGTTCGTTTCGTATCTGAACCAACCTGGCCATACTCAAAATTCTCCAAAACCTTGAGTGTAATATACCTAAAAGACCGTCTCGATCCAAGGATCTCATTGCAACTGATGGTGTGTCGATCGGGGGTCCGTAGCCCAAGATATGAGCATTTGAACGAAAACAACCCGAGAATAGGGGTTCGGGCCCGGACCGACCCGGCCCGAGACCCCCCTGGGTCAGCCCGAACCGTGGGGACCCGAACCGGGTCTGAGTCCGGCCCAATATGGCTTGGCCCGGCCCAGTGGGCACGGCCCGGCCCAGCCTGGGCGGCCCGACCCGACCTGGGCGGCCCGGCCGGTTGGCCTGCCATTCTGGTGTGGCCGCGTCGCCGCTCGGCTGTCCGGCTGAGCGGAGCAGGGGGGGTGCGGTCACGCCCTTGAATGAAGTCACGACCCCATGTGGGGGCCGCTACCTGCCAGTGACGTGGCCGCCAGCGCCGCGTCTCCCCTTGTTCCCGCACGGCGGCGGGACCAGCCGCCTGCCGCAGGCCACCGGCACTGCCTTGCCGGCGTGGAATGCCGGCGGGATCTTCCGCAGACCACGAGATGCGCTCTGGGGGTCCGTTTGGCCTGCCATCTTCGCCAGCGGTCCTCCCGGGACAGGCCCTTCACTGCGAAGACCTCAAAATGCCTTTGCGGCCTGCATCATCGTCGCCCGTCGATCTGCGCACAACGATCACCCAACGAAGTCTTCGAATCACCTCCGCATCCTCGACTCTACCTGCGGTTTCGTTCGTTCTTAATGGCGCGGCGAGATGGTGCCATACTTTTTTGTTGTGTTCTTCCTTGTTCCCGCGCGGTGTCGTTGCACCGTTCCACCTTTGTTCGTGCCGCAATGAACAAAACAACAAAGGGGGAGGAGAGTCGGTCGTGTTCGTGCGGTCCGACCTCCTCCCTTTAAGTTGATAACAAGCGGCTTAAAAGACGAAGAATGAAAAGGATTTTTCACGAACAAAAAGTAATCAACCCCTACCTCGAGCGTAGTCTTAGAACGAGGTTGTCGCAAAAAGGGACATCGTGGAATTGATCACCGTAGAAGAAGGCGGATCGTCATGTCGTGGAAAAATGGTGTCTCCCTTCCTTTGACGCGGAAAGAAAGAACGAGGTGATGTGCGTCGGGTCGTCGATCTCCAAGGAAGGTGTCTCTCACCGTCGTCCGTCGTCGGAGGTCGGTGTTTTTTGCGTTCTTCTTCGAGGAGGAATAACTTCATGAACTTGAGAGAATTCTCTCAAGCCTCTCACAACCCAACCACCCTTAACAAAATAAGAGTTGTCTTATTTTATTTCTCAAGCCGTGCATTTGAAAATAAAAAACGAACAGTCAATTAAAAAGAATTAATTGCAACGTTTTAATCATCAAAATTAATTGAGGCATTTCTTAAACAGAAAGACGCAAGGTTGACTTCCACTTAATGGGGGGGGGGTGCGGGTGCGTTACCTTATTAAAGGAGGGGGTTTATGAAGAAAAGAAATGGTGGGGCTCATATAGGCCCCACCTCACAAATATCCTACCAAGTGGGTAGGATATTGTGGGTCCCACTCCAATCACTAATCTTAGGTTGAACAACCTTAAGTAAAATAAAAATTGTTTGCACCATTTTTATTTTATTCCTTTACTTAACCCAAAAAATTTAAAAACCACACCCGAGCTAACGCAACTCCAGAAAAGGTGTTTCTAAGAAATTACCGGTGTTGCGATTTCATCGGTGCCCTCAGAATTTGATTATGAGAACCGGTTCAAAATTTAGAAAAACCCGCTCATTTGTTCCCTGAATGTACCCGAGCTAAACTTTGGAAAATGATTCCGGGCACACCGGGCCTCAAAATCAGGTTCCGTCGGAAACTGCATTCTTGTAAAATTCCAAAGAAAAAAAAAGAAAAAATTTTCCTTGAAATTTCAGGGTCTTTACAAGTGTGAGGAACAATCCATCCATATTCATGGGTTTAAGGAATGTAGTGTTTAGGGTGTTTCTAAATAAGTTCATGTTGGTTCTTATTGTTGAAATCCTTGTGTACTCCTTGATTGAAGAAGAGTATACAGAGCATTTTCATTCCATTTTGAGAGTTCTTCATTATCATCATCTATTAGGGAATTTTCCAAAGTCTCATTTTTGGGACCGTGATGTTATTTTATTGGGGAATTTCGTGTCCCAATGAGATGTAGATATGGATCCTTAGAATATTGAGGTAGTTATTTCATGAATAGTTCCCAAGATAGTTATATAGGTGTAGAGTTTCCTTGGTCTTAAATAATATTATAAGTGGTTCATAACCGAATTCTCTTGAGTTACAACTCCTTTAAAAACATTGACCATAAATCATCATGATTTCATTTTGATGGATTAGTGTCAGGAATCTTTCATGTAATTGAAGGAGAAGTTGTCCAACACTATATTTCACCATCTTTTAGAAGAGGGAGCTTAGTTCAATTTTTTATATGAAACATAATGCCTTGGTTTGGGATATATTCCAATGTAGTATATACCAGTCATTTCTCATGGGTATCATTATTTATTCATTGATTAGTGTAACTATCCCACCAATGATATTGAGTTACTATAAGTTGTGTTTGCACTGAATTTTTGGTGACATTCTATCATAGGTTATTGTGTAGTGGTTTTTATCGATCAAAAGAGCCTAGGGTATGTCTTCACCCATCATGAACTAAACTCATGGAAGTAGTGGTGGATAGAATTCATGAAATATTATGATATAGATATTTAATATACATTAATAAATGGTAATATTATACCTTATGATCCAAGAAGGGAGTGATATGAAGATATTGTGCGTGGATTTGTAGATTCAGAGAGGGTGATGGAAGATTTATTAGTAATTTATCTTGATATGGGAATGGATTTTGGAAGAGGATGTATTTTTTGGATGATATTTTTTTTATTTGGTGAAATAGATTAAAAAGTTCCAATATGGGGATTATGAGGTGGTGGTCAAGAGAGGCTAAGTTGTCTTTGGTGATGCCCCTAATGGTTGTTCTAGGGACGAACAATAATGGGTATTTTTCTAGGTGATATTTTTCATCCCTTTGGCAATGTATGAGGTGGTCCTATATGAGTTCCATATATAAAACATGGTTGTGCATCTTGGAATAATAAATATATAACATGTTCTGAGAGGTATTTTTTTAGTGGTTTGGGTTGAAGCATAGAGTTACAAAGTTTGTGACTTGATGTTTGGTCTTCCAAAAGGTGAAGGTCAAACACCATGTTCCTGATGGTTTTCTCCAGCTATTTTATGTTCCTAAGTGGATGTGAGAAGAAATATTGATGGACTTCATTACTTTTTTACCTCAATATTAGGGTGGAAATGATTCTATATTGTTTTTAGTATACAGTTTGATGAAATCAACCAACTTTATTGTGATTACGGAGTCAATCACAGTTGATGTTTTGTCGAGGAAGTAACTAGAGGAAGTTGTGAGACTCCCTTGAGTTTCAGTAATGATCATCCCTGATCATTACCCTAGTATTAACTCTAGGGTGTAGAGATTTATTCATTATGCTTTTGTCTCTCATTTATGCCTTATCACTACTTTTCATCCACAAAAAATGGCCAGATAGAGTAGACTATCCAAACTCACAAATACATTTTTCATTCTCGTGTCCAATATTTTAGAGGTTTGTGGATGATTCACCTTCCCTAGGATTATTTTGAATAAAATAATAGTTCTCACTCCACCATTGGTATGAAACTATTTGAATATTTGTATGGATGACCTTGCTGAACTCCCTTATAATGGACTGAGTTCATAGATTCATTAATTCTCCGACCAGAGCTAGTAAAGAATATGATAGAGATCGTTCAATTAATTCACAAGAGTATAAAAGAAGCATAGGGTCACCAAAATACCTATTCTAATCATAGGTGGTGACCTCTAGAGTTTTACTTTGTAGTAAATTTGTTCTTGGAAGTTACTCCTTATCATGGCTAGAGAAGGTTTGGTCATGAGAGTGAGATTTCTCCCTAGTTTGTTGAGATTTTCAAGGTAATGGATTACAATAGAGTCCTGAATTATTAGATAGAACTCCCCTCATATAATATCCAGATACACGATGTATTCCATGTGTCATAGATATTATACTACCTGTATGATGACTCTCAAATCATTTATTGGGGAGAGATAGATGTTGAAGATGATGAGACCTTCGAGGAGAAGCCTATAGAGATTTAGGACCATCAGGAGAGGGTGTATTACTTGTGTGTTATTCCCCTGGGTTGTGCA
Organism: Viscum album; assembly: GCA_963277665.1. NCBI lineage: Eukaryota > Viridiplantae > Streptophyta > Magnoliopsida > Santalales > Viscaceae > Viscum > Viscum album. Next base: position 1,424,131,905 of record OY728134.1, on the reverse strand, counting down.
TTATAGAATCATAGTGGTGAGGAGGAGATTATTTGGGAAATTGAGTTTTTTATACTAACTTAGCATACCATGTTGTTTGATGTTTATCTATTCTCTTATAGTGTTTCACATTTTTTTGGATGTTGACCTTTATATGGTTTGGAAATAATTCCTTATTTTTGAGGATTGATGGGAAATATATCTCTTATTTAAATGGTATATCCCCTTGGAGAATGGTTAGGAGATGGTTGTTAGTGTTGTGTGGTTTTTCACTTCTTTCCTATAAGTGAGGTGGTCGATCTCTTTTGTTGGCATGATTCTTTAGGGGTTTCTGATGGCGTGGTTGTTTGGATGAACCCTTTTTTCTTATCTTCTCATTGGGTTTGGTATTAAATTCTCACAGATGAGAATATTTTTAGAGGTATTTGATGTAAGGTCCTTGATCATGGTAGCCCTTTCCTTTTTTAGTTTTGGGTTTTTGAGGTGGGAAAAAGAGGATCAAGGAGGATATGGGGGCTTGGAAGGGGTAACATCTATTTTTGGTATGGCTTTGGCATAGAGGCATGGGTTGTACTATAATCCTAGTAAATGTGGAATAAATATCTTGACTATTGAATAGGGTTCCAAGAGAGGGATTTTAGATAAACTACTATTTATGGATTTTCTATTGAGTGTAGTAAGACTACAATGTATGCTGGTCGAGAATTGTGGCGTGGATAATCCTACTACGACATAGGGGTTCTATGTGTGTGTGTGTGGGGGGGGGGGGTTATGCCTTTTTTGGGAAAACTATTCCATGGAGGTAGGATACAACTTATCCTTCCTTCTTTCCACATGGGTTTTATAGAGTTGTGGTCTTGATTACAGCATTGTCCCTCCCTAGATTTATAGGATCTCCATCATGTAGGCCACTCTGTTTGTTGGGAACAAGTTTGAATAGGCACAAAGCGATGTCTTACCCTACATTGCATCATACTCTATCTCATTTTTACCAATTATATGGTGTGGTGTATAGGGCTACACCATGGTTTTATGTTGTAAAGAATTACTATAAATACGCTGACCACTCTAAACCCACATTTCTTCCATAATTTTCTATCATTTCCTAGGAACCCAAGATATATTTTCAAAGTCCATTGAATCCACTTTCGATCAGATTCAATCCCCATATTCCTGTTTTCAAATTGTGGTTATCTTAATCCAGTTCTTACTCTTTTAATGTGGTTTCATCTCTGTTTGATCTTGTTTCCTCTTGTTCTTTCTCACCTTGTTGTTAAATTTTATCTCCTTCATTATAATAGAGTATCTTTTATTATTTGTTGGTGTGGTTGTGGAGTAGTGTTTTTGGAGTGATGTAGATTCCTTATGGTAGATGTGATTGAAGATTCACATCATTGATCCATTCTTGTATGAAGAACATTGAATCCTTGAGGTAGGGGATTGATTTTTCTCCTTTTTATATTACATGGAATTATAAAGTAATCATGATTTCACGCTTTAGTTTGTGGTGGGATTTACCTAAATAAGGATTAAACCATATTAATTATTGAAATTATTTATGATTTTAGTGATCACATGTGTTCTTCCACCATGAAAAAGGGTTTCCTCTTGATTTACTATATAGAATGATATATATGTTTATAATCTTTTCTTCATTTTTATTCTCGAATTAGTATATTAATTCAATGGAAAATGGATAAAAAATATAAATCCATTAATGATATTTTTGGATAAATAATTACGGATTCATATTTAATAATCCCTTATTTCATATAATTTTATAGATATTAGATGATCCGTAATTCATGTTTAATTGATTTTTTTTCTTCTATATGTTAATAGCATTGGATAAAGAACTCGATGTTGGAAAAATTTACTGTTGTTAAGAATAAAAAGGTATATTAATGAGAGACTATTCCTTAAAGTTTAATAAAACAAGATATTATACTTGTAAGCATTGTTTAATGAACTTATAGCTATTAATAGTTGATTCCTTAGGTTACCCATGGTTGTAACCTGTAATAAATGAATAAATTAATTCAAGATGGAATAAAAATTAGTTGTTTGATAAAGAAAAATAGTTAAGGATGAGTGAGCCTATTTTATTGTGAAGGATGAATACCTTTTTTTTAGGACCAAGATGTCTGGTTGACCCTATTATTGTTTTTCTAAATTTAATATTTCTCTGTATGTGAGCCTTACTATGTTATGTGATGTAATAATAGGATGGATGTTGATTTTTTAAGATATAGGTGGGGAGGACTGGGTTAGTGGAAGCATTTGATGATTATGATGGTGAGATGCATGGTGATATGAATGATGGTGTAGGGGATGGAACCAAGATTTCTGGAACATGTTGAAGCTGGGAAAACCTGTCATTATGGTGAAATCTAGATGCTTACATTTTAAAATTATATTTGAAGGATAGATGACCAAGTTTCTTGGTTATCTTCATTTCTTTACCCACTACTCGAGGCATCAAAAATATGCTTGGTTTTGTTTCTCTTTTATAGTATATTAATATATATTCAAGATTAATTGGAATTATAGAATGGTAAAATAATAATTAACCCTTGAGGTTGGTGATTAGTGGAATGAAAAAGTTGTTAATCTTGGGAAACTGTGGACTAAGTAGAGTTATTCATAGAGGTCATGGAATTCACATTGATGTTTAATGAAATGTAATTTAGAGTAATTCCAATTAATGGACAATGAATTAATTTACATAAGGAATAATTATAATAATGAATGATGTAATTTAATGTATGTCTTAAATGCTTGTGTGATTATAGTATATCTATCTCTTCATGGGAGCAACCAAGTGTTTGAGAGACGATAACTGCAATTGATATTGAGACTAAGTGAATACCTATAGTGTTGTTATGAGCAATATTATATCCTATATGTTTTGTGATTTCATATGATGTCCCACCCATGTTGATAGAGTGATTAACACCCAGTAGACTCTGGGGGGGTGTTTTCCCCAACATTCTTGTTGCTGAGGGATGGATGAAGGACTACCCCCTCTGGGCCCACTCTCTTCTTCTAGTAGTGTTATGTGATGGTAGACATGGTGGTTACTATTCCCGTATCTATTTGTAGAGTGATACAATATATTGTGGTTATTTCACACCCATGTATCTCTAAATATAGTATTATAAGGATTATTATAGGTATGCCATGTATGGGTGTGATGGCTTGAGGTATATTTCTTGATGTATTGGTAGTAATGGATTGAGTTACAATAAATGATATAAGAAACATGTTGTACAATCAATATTGGATCCTAGAAAATACTCCATTACTATATGGAGCTTTGGATGAAGTGATGCATGAAATGTATGTTATGATACATAACCTATGTATCTTCGGGTTGTCTTATTTTAGAGAGACATATCTTAGGATGTATGATATTAGGGAAAAGCAGTAAACTGGTGGGGGAGCAGTAGAGGGGTACTATTTTCTTACTATAATATATTATATATTTTATTTTAAACATAGGGAATGATATCCATGGAATGTCTAGGAACATAGTATACATTTTTAGGTGAAAATATAGAATCACTTGTTTGTCATTGGGATTTAGTATTATTTCTTTATATTCTGTATGAGAGGCACCGTGGAGGATCCTAATAAGTATACCTTTTATAATCATCCTATGTATATATAAATTGTTTTTCATGTTAGCAAGAGCATCTTGGAGATCTGGATGTACATTATTATGTCATTATTGTTCTTGAGCTATTTGGGATTCATAGTCGCTACCAAGTTTATACTTTGGTACTTGTAGTTTTCATTTCCAATTGTATTATTTTCTGTATGAAATTACATAAATGTACTTTTGTTTTCATTACCTAATTTGTGAAGGAGTTGATCAGCCAACTTGTTTTATCTATCATTCCTTATATTATTTCAGAGGGTAATGCCTTACATTTTTTTGTATATTATACCCTTGGTGCTTGTCGCTAACCCATGGCCTATTTGAGGTGGGATTCATGCGTCATTATCTCCCTTTTCTCATTAATGGCCTTGGAGGGCTATCCATGGGGGGAGAGGGTCATAAAATAATGTTTTTAATATGGTTTTAATTTATATTATTAATATGTATTAATTTACATTTCAAAATATATTAATTTTTTATTTTTTAATAATGTATATAATTAATAACAATTATTAATTTTTTAAATATTTTTTGAAGCAATTGATTTATTAATTATTAAAAATCACTATTTGTCAACATTAATTATTTTAAAATTATTTAATATTTTTTATTCATTGGTAATGTTAATTATATTTTAATTTTCATTACAATTTATTCATTTTTAATATTTATTTATCTAGTATTTTAGTAATTTATTCATTTTTAATATTAATTTATACACATTAATTTATTAATATTTAATGATATTAATACATTTTTAATATACATATTTAATATGCATTCATATGTATTTTAATATATAATATTTTTTAATTTTTTTAATAATTTTTATTATTAATAAATATTATTTTATTTTAATTTTTTTTAAGTCTATTCATTTATAGTTATTCAATTTCCCTAATTTATAACATTCATGAATTTAAGACTATTTATTCATTAATAATGTTAATTAATTTTTTTATTTTTTTAAAAAAATTATTCATTTAATTTTTTTTGTAGTTTATTTTATATAGTTTTTATCAGCGCTTTCAAAAATGAATTTATAAATATTGGTTTTATTAGTGCGAAAATAAAAATAACTAATAAAACCTATCATTATCAATGATAAAAAGTGATGATAAATATAGGTTTTGTCATCAATTTTTATATTAGTACTAATAAAACACTTCTTATATTTTAAATACAACCCTAACAGAGAACTCCACTCGCTTGCATCATTCAAGCTCTCACAGAACTCAACCTTTTTTTCTTCTAACCCTCTATCTTCTTAGATAAATGGAACCTTTCAAAATTGAAGGCATGTAGTTCTTTCTACGCCTTTTTAGTCAATATCTCATTATTTCACAATTTTTAGTTCTTCTTTTCCCTTGTACCACACAACACCCATTACCTATGGTGTATGGGCACCGTAGTGGCTTGTCCATATACCATACACCCACAATTTTTAATTTCCAAATGGTTTTGATACTCGATGTTTGGGTGTTTTTAATTTCGCATGTTTGGCAGTGCATATTAACCTATTATTGGTAGAATATTTTGGGAATATTTATAGCCACCCATCAAATAATTTTTACGAAAATGAAAATGATGTTAAAAAGAAAACAATTCTCATAATGGAATCATATATATGTACTATATTTCTATTTTGATTAAATTTACTGATACTATATGAATGTATAATATATAAATGGGGACACACATTCACATATGAAATATAACATTTATTATGTATGAATATATATAAGTATATATATCATTATATCTTTACACACACATACACACACATATATCAATATACATATATGTATTTGGAGTAAGTATTAATATGGGTTTTTAATGACTGTGTATTTTAGGTCGGGTCCTATTCATTCTGATTGCAGTTCTATGTAGAGTTCATAAAGATTGACATAGGTCAGTTTTATTCTTATGATTGACTGTGCATGGAAATCTTTTGGCTGAATCTCCATCTAATTTTCTCTCATATGTTTATTACACATTACATTATTTTTTTATTTCTTCACATGTTATTAGATTATGAAAATACGATATTATTAATATGTTACCAAGTAGACACACCCCCAAGTATCTATATCCATATTATTAACATGTGATTTATTCATATTATTAATATGATTTCTAAAGGATCTGGATACTTGAAATAAAATTTTACTTAAGAATGAAGTATAGTTGTATTAAGTTGTTTCTCAAGGAATTTTCTAATTGAGTTCTTTTTCCCTTAAATTATTAATTGATTTAAAATGAATAGAATTAGAATTTTGAAAATAGATTTATGATATAATTCAAAATGATTATATTTATTAGAAAATTAGTGTGGAAACAATGGGTTTTGTAGAATGAAATAAAACTAAAAGAGTGAAAAATGGTTAAAGAGGGGAGAATTTGTCTTTTGGGGACAGTGTGAACTAGATTTTGAGTATTTAACTTAACAAGTTCAAGCTATATAGGCATTCCCAAAATACAACCCACATAGACTCAAATTAGGATACTTCTTTTACATATCAATGTATATATACAATATATGAATACCTTATGTATATATGGTTTTAAAAAATGAATATTATTGAACCTTATAGGATGGATATGAATCAAAAGTGGATGGACTATATTCATGTGACAAAGGATTATAAGGATAGAGTTAAATAGTTCATCATGTTTTCAATAGAGCATTCATATGACCCTTCTCAATTTATTTCTCTGTGTCTATGTTGTTTTTATTCATGAATAATTCACCTAGAAGATTTGGAATAACATTTGACTTTTCATGGAATATATTGAATCTTTAAATGTCATACTAAACATGGGGAAAAACTGAATGTACATAATAAATGGGGTGATACAGTAATGTATAGATCATTTGATTTGAATACTAGTGTAAATGATGATGGAGATCATATGGAAGAAATGACAATGACAATTGAATATAAGCTTTGTGATTGTCTAATGTTTTTTGAGAAGTTAAATAACCGTGAAAAGAGACCCTTATATATGAGTTGTATTAAATATATAACATATGTCAGCTTTATTGATGTTATATAATTTTAAATATGGGAGTATATGGAATAAAACGAGTTTTATAGAACTAATTGATCTCCTAAATTATATGTTACCAAAAGAAAATTTTCTCCCTTTTTGAACAAATTAATCTAAGTGAATTCAATGTTCAATGGGTATGATCTCTAAAAAAATACATACATGTAAAAATGATTTTATATTGTTTTGCAAGACCATTAATAATTCATAATGTTCCCTAAGTGTGTCATGGATTAATAAAATAAGGATGAATCAATTATTTTGAATGTTTTAGGGTACTTTCCTATCATTACATGATTTATAAAACTATATAGATATTGGAAAACCCCTAGCAAATTAACATGGAATATATATGTATGAATTGAGGATGGAAAACTATGTCACCCAATAGGCTATCCTCAATGAAATAAAATTGATTTTGAGTATCCTAATTTTGGAAATGAGCCAAGAAACCCCAATCTTACATTATATACAGATGAAATATATCCTTTTGGTGTACATAGTAGTACTCACTATACAATTCCAGTAATAATATTAAATTACATCTTTCCATTGTGGTTATGTATGAATCTCAAATACATTATTTTTTATCAACTTATATTTTGAATAAAACAACAAGGTAATGATATTTTTGTCTATTGGGATCCATCGATCGAAGATCTGATATTTATGTGGTATACATGTGATACATTGTATAATGCTCATAGAAGTGAAGAGTTTATATTGAGATCCATGTTGTATGGGATAAAAATGAATTTACTTCTTATGGAAATTTGTGAAGATATATAATTAAATGAATGTTGGGTTATCCCAACTGTGAAGAAGGTACACACCTAGTTAGGTTGAAATATTCCAAAAGACTATGTTTTTAAGACTTCACAAATTTTTACCCCAATGACATAAAAAATAATCATGAATGATATGATTCGATGAAAATAAATTACAAGGTTCATTATCATCTCCAAAAATAGGTGATCTTCCTCTCTAGAAAGTAAAATATATCGACACTAATTTAAATAAAACTTTTTTTTGAAAAACTAAATGAGATTTGGTTGGAAAATGTTATCAATTTTCTTGAAATTACCATATAAGATTTTTTTGCGCAAAAGAATTTTCTTTATGTCATGCACGCAAAAAACAAAATGTGATAGTGTTATGGGCATGTTTATTATTGTACCAAATAAAAAAATTATTGAATTAATGTTATTTTAGACATGATTAACATGGGGATAAGGGAAGAGTCATCATCGTTGAAGGATGAAAGGAAAATGTTTCTTCCTATAACAACTTACACTCTATCAAGAAAATAAATTTTTTAATTTTATAACATCCTTAACTCAGTAAAATTTCCATAGGGATATTTATAAAAAATAAAAAATGTTGTGTCAATGAAGAATTTGAATTTATAGAGCCTAAAATTAAACGGCTGTCATGTTTTGAGGCAAGATATAATTCATGTTGATTTATATTTCATTGTACCTAATAATGTATGACATAAATTAACCCGACATTCCTTCTTTTTAAAAGCCATGTATAGTAAAGTAATAGACCTGATGAAGTTTCCAACCGTGAATAAGGAAATTGTAGTCATATTATATCAAATGGATATGTTCTTCCCATCAAAATTATTTGATATAAAGGTTCACCAAATGGTTCACTTAGTTAGAGAGAGTCAACTATGTGGTATTACACATTATAAATGGATATAGCCCAATGAATGGTATGTGAATATTTCAAAAGGGTTTTTCATGATTCGAAGTGAGATAGAAGGTTGTATTATAGAGAAATATATTATTGATGAAGCCATTGAATTCTATACTGATTACCTATCAGATGTTGAAAACATTGGTCTCCAAAAATCTATTCATAGTAGACGCCTTATAGAAAAATGGATTTATAAAATATATGTTGTTATAATTACCATTATAGAGTGGGAGAAATCTCAGAATTACATTTTACATTAATATTATAGTGGATTATCCATCACTTAGATCCCAAAAAGTAATTATGATGCATTTAAATACATTAGGGAATAGAGGATGGACATTAAATACACATAATCAAAAGTTTATTGGATAGTTCTAAGATATTATTTATAAATAGATATCAATAAATCCAAATTAAATTATTGAATTAATTTGTTGGATATATGGAGGACAAAATGTAAATGTTATATGTTACAATAGTTTTGTAATTAATGTTCATATGATCTATTAAAAAGAACAAGATAAATGAAGTAGGATGAAGAACAGTGGAGTTACGCTTGTGGTGGAAGCAATCAATATTTACGATTCAAAGTATAGAAATGTAATTTAGGAAAATATGTGATATTTTAGCATCACTGAATATATATATAAGTAATATTATTCAATATTTCATGTGTATATTTTCTATTGCATATGGATTCACAACAAGAGTGCAGTTGAAGTCGATGAATTTGTCTTTGTGAAGGTGAATTTCAATGTGGAAGGGTATAAGAACAAACCCTTAATAATCTCATCATAACTAGTACAATTATTCTATGTCCCAGGTCTAGTAAATAAGAATTGTTCAATTGTTATATTGTTGACCAAAACAACTACCATGTCTAATGAAAATTCATTTTAGGATGACCCTTTCATTAGGTGATCACAATAATTTCATAGTGGTTCCAATATAGACAATTTCTTATATTTTAGAGGGGATCACAAATATGGGATTTTTATAATCGATAGAGGATCCAAATAAATTCAAAATTAAAAGAAAAAATGGTGTTCAATGATTAGGTTAATGTATTTTAATATGCTATTTTTTCCTCAAAATATTATGTGTTCTCTATAGAATTTATATAATATAAATTAAATGTTTGACTTATTATATAGACAATGAATTCTCTATATGATGATATTACCAATGTTAAGAAAGAAAACATTTTTTATGGTAAAAATACATAATTATTAGGGGATTAGAATCATGTGGATTAAAAAAATGAAGAGGGGTGTAACATCACTACGTTAACTAATGTTATCAAGGAAATAAGAAAAGGTATAAAATTTGAGGTTGGATAGAATCAATGTGTCCAAACTATTGACCCCAAGAAGTCAATGTTCATTAGTTACATTGGGGTCACAATGATAATTCTTATGCCAATTGATATTGATATGTGGAATAATTTCATTCCTTCATCAAAGAAACCCATGTGGGAAGATATTATCAAAATGTTACAATATGATTTCTCAATTTTACTGAAATATAATGTCATAAAACATTGATTTAATTTTCATTATCCCTCACATAGTTCATTTATTTTAGATTATTTACATAATAAATTTTTATTTATGATCACTAGAAATGATCATAAATCCTTCCATACACTTTTGACAAAGCATTGTATTAGGGATGCTGAGGGAAGTAAACCCCCACCCACCAGCTATGTTTACACACATTATAAACCTATAATCAAGGAAATATTTCATTAGTCATTATAATGCAGTATCATTTTAGGTGAATTTTAGTCAATAATATTTTATTTTAAATTAATTATTTTTATCAAGTTTGATTTATAATTTTTAATTTATAAAAATAGAAAAGGAGTGATGAGAATAATCAAGCATCATAAAAACCAATGTCTACCATAAATCAAGGATGGGGTGTTCTTCACATGAAAATAAAATGGAATTTATATTAAATATAAAGTAAATTTTTTATGTGATATGTAATAATATATGTTTCTTTTTTATATAAAAATTGATAAATCAAAATTGAAATCCATTTCTATCCCACATCATGTTATATGGATGGAGGATCATGTAAATAAATAGGGAAAAATAATAGATGAAAACAATAAAGAAGTAGGGGAGTCATGTGTATGTTTTATATAATAAAAATTTTATATTATTTATAATATTATTACTTAGAAAAATATAATTATGATTTTATGTTTTTTATATAGTTTAGTCATAGGAATCTACATTTATTGTACCTAAAGATAAACTAATTTTAGTTGTTTTGAAGTGGATGGAACAATATGGCCACGTTTGAGGATTGTGTTTTGGAGTGTCACCTTAAAAATATTTTCAGAAGAAAAATCTACAAGGATATATATGTGTGATGATGAATGGAATATAGAAAATAATAGTTTCTTTAAAATATATTATTTTCCGATCTGGTTTGGCTAGCCAATATTTGAAAAAGGATTAAACTGAACCAATATTGGATCAATGATCAGTACTTGAATATCCACATTAACCCTCTAGCTTTATGGTTATCCATTCCCCTATACCATCTTTCTTACTATAGGTAATAAATATTATCATAACACTTTATCCTAAATGGGATTAAAAACACATCTCAAAACATTATATTGCTAAAAATTTGCAGTGTGAAATCGCATGTGATTTATATATTTCAGAAAGAATGCATAACAATGTTGTGAGGGATAAAATTTAAAATATACCTAGAGAAATGATAAAAAAACAAACTCTAAAAATATATCATGAGTTTTGGGATTGAATTAGATCTTGATACGATCACCATGTTTCCTGTTCCACTTGATGCTCTAGATTTTTTCGATCGATAATGCTATTAAAACTTTCATTACATGAAAATTTAATATTTTAAAGATATATGAGGTATGTTCTTAATAATTGTTTTTAAAGTGAAAAATACTAAATAGTTTATGAGAATTTCTTGAAAATAGGTATGGTCTTACAGATAAAAAAAGGGAAACAGAAGGTTGAATCAAGACAATCTAGTGGATAAACCCATCCAATGTTATAATTTTTATTCATAATGGGGAGGGGGCCTAACAGGAAGGAGAGAAACCCGTATTATGGGGGCCAAAAATTATGAAGACCAAGGGAATCACCCTGGATAAGGTTCACCCCGTCTATTTTAAGACAGGATGCATCAGTAAAACATGACACCTGAGTACCAGGGACTGCAAGAGAGGCCATATAATTCTCCACTTTGTTCCCCTTGCACCACATATGCGAAATACTAACATTTCCGTTAAGGAGTGCCTTGAACTATCTAATTGTATAAGTGATTGACCAGGGAATGGTACCTTAACCATAAAGTGCATCATGAATAATCATAGAGTCTGTTTCCATGTGGGTAATGGAAATGCTCCTCATACTGAAAAAGGATAGGCCTGTAAGTACCACCATCGCTTCCGCCCATAAAGCGGATCCACTGTCATAATGATAATGGATAAACCAAGAAATAAAAAGGACCTTATAAGAGTACCTTAACCCAAATAGTTCCATGTATACATATACTAAAATTTCAAGTTCATGTAGATACAAATTTAAAAGATGAATATATGTACTATATTTAATATGAAGAAAAAATATTTAGAGAGTTCATTAAAGGTGTAGTTGGTCTCGAGTGTATAAATGATATTATCAAGATTGAATGGTTGGGAGACTCAATTATGAATACATACATGAGGTACATTTTCATAATCTATTTTCCCAAAAAATGACATTCTATATTCATTATAGTTAACAACTATTCATATTTTCTATAGGCATATATATTTCTTCTATATAAAGGGGAAACTCTTTGAAGCAGTATTTGGACACATTAATCCTATAATTTCTACAAAAAAAGTTTCTTTGAAATTAGAATAAATTGAAAATGAAAAATTTGAACTAAGCATGATTTTTGAAAAAAAAATATGACAGACACCACTTGATTTCTATCAAGATAGAGTAAAAATATACAATCTAATCATATAGAATATTTATTTTTTAAAATTAACTATTTTTTAGGAAGATATGGATTCTAATTTCAATAAATTTAGATAGCCTTAATATTTATTTGTTGGATACAAAGAATTGATTTCGAATAAAGTGATCACACATGGTGTACACTGTGAAATTTTAATGCACTCCAATCAAACTTTTATAGATAAAACTCATACAATACATTTTAGTTTGTGTTTTATGATATTTTTTATGATAAGGAGATATATAAATATTGGAAAAATTATGGTATGAGGTTAGTGACTAAACACAAGAATCATAATTATTTCATCAAATGGAAACTCATTAAGGTATACATAGAAATATTTAGCTATAAAAATATATTTCAAAACAATTTAGTTATTATGTTCAATATTTCTGCAACATTTAAAATAAAATAAGGATAATTATTGTGGATATTATGTTTTCAAATTTATTAAGGATAGTATATACCATAAACAAACTATCATCCTCAAATAGGTAATTTACAAACATAATTAAAATTTCATTTAATTTTTTTGTTAACATTTGTTTTTCTATATTTTCTGAATACTACTATGATTTCCAATAGTATACATACTCAACAGAAGAACTAAATTTGTTTAGAGATGAGTGGGTAGAGTATATAGTGTGAGAATGTTTTATATAATCAAGTTGAGGTGATTAACTATTGTATTTGTGATCTAGTAAAGGGTATGACCTCATATATACATTTGGGATGTGAAGTATTGGTATTATAATGCTTAGATATTATTTTTCCTAAAATAAAATTAATATAGTATTCGAAATCTGTTAGTTATAATTTTATTCTAATTTTACATTTTCAATTTACAAATATTTTTTTAGATTCATTCCTCCCACCATTACAAAAGAATTATAAACCCACTATATATTTTCATTCCCTCTTGAGAGAGGCTACAGGGTTGAAAAACCTTCCGTAATTTTGGTTCATCCTCCTAATGAAAATAATATGATATATGATTAAGGGTGTTTCATATGGGGGTAGGAGAAAAATAATCTCAATAACAAGACACAATATGATGTGAAATAATTTTAGATACATTCAAATCCACCTAAATCTATGAATGTAGTCCATATTTAATTTAACATTTCAGATACATTTACTAAACCTACATCTCATGTGATTAATTCTATCATTATATTTTGAAAATAATTTTTAAACTATTATTATGGGTATATTTTCATTCCCCAAGTGTCTATGCCTTTAGTTTTGAATTGTTCACTAATTTACTTACTTTAATAGTTATTATGAGTTGGTAGAAACTATAAATTTCTCACAATATAAGAAATATTTGAGCAGTTTCTCAATTATATATATCATGTAGGTTTATTCTCTATGGATTTTGGAAAATATGGTAAAATTTCTAAATCTTATCGTTCTAATGAGAGATTGGAATTCAAGGATGCAGCTGAAGTAACATAGAGAGGGAAATGGGTCAAGGATCTTTCTACCTCCAAATCTAAAGATATATTACCAACTTCATGGGAAGGTACTTCAATTATATTTTCCTAATAATTTTCATTTTGTTTCTTAATGTCATTAGATGAATTTTTAAAAGTAGTTTGGTCCCTATTAAAATCAATTCTACCTCTATGATGAAGAAACAAGGTGAATTGCTTTAATTTCACAATTGATTCATTAAAAATAAATTAAAATAAAAGATAATGTAAATACTAATAGATATGATTGAACAATATCCTAATCCAATGATAAAAGTAGAAATGAGGAATTAACTATGAAGGAAGTTGAACTAGGACTTAAAGTTGAAAATATTTAGAGGTCAATTGTCCCCTATATGGTAACTTAGTTTAAAACAAGTGTCACATTGTCAAAACTAAGAAAATGAGCTCAAATTATTTTAAAGATTTAGGACAATTATCTATAATTAATTTGTGATGTATACACATTGACCACAGATCAATCCGACATTTTATCTGAATAGTGTGAATTAAAGTGTGTGTTTTTAATATAAAAGTGTCATTTTCATTTAAGATACATGTCCCATTATCAAAAATGAAAAAAGAGCTCATATTGTCTTCAAAAGTTTTAATAGTGATCTACAATTCATTTGTAACATGATTGAATCCCCTACATGAAAATCTAACACATAATGTGGTTGATATCACTCAAAGTGATTATTTTTAATATAAAAGTGTCATTTTAGTATAAAAAATGAATCACATTTTAAAAAATGATCAAATGATCTCATTTTTTTTTCAAATATTTTTAAAATGAACCATAATCAATTTTTGATGTGTGGGAATTAACACCACATAAATCCAACACATGATGTGTCCAATATGTCTCAAAGTGTGTGTTTTCACATTAAAAGTATCATTTTACTCTAAAACACACTTTGCATATGCAAAACCAAATATAAGTGCACATATTTCCTTGATATAATATTTAAACAATCCATAATTAATTATTGATGTGTAGTGATCGACCAAACATTAATCAAAGACACTATGTGACCAGAATGACTCAATGTGTGTGTTCTCAATATAAAAGTATCATATTAGTTTAAAACACACATCATATTTTCAAAATAAAGAAAACAATATCAAACTATTTTAAAAATTAAGAAAATGTTTTATAATTCATTTTTATGTGTAAGAATTTGAAATGGGTCAATACGACACATGATGTTGCCGGTATGACTCAGTGTGCGTGTTTTCACATTAAAAGTGTCATTTTAGTTAAAAAAATGTCACAAGGACAAAATTGAGAAAAATACCTCAGATTGACTTGATAATTTTCAAAATGATCAATAATTCATTTTTTTCATAGAAGAATAAACCTATCATTAACCCAACACATGATGTGGCTGGTATTACTTAGAGTGTGTGTTTCATTAAAAGTTTAATTTTATTTTAAAACATGCATCACAAAGCCAAAACTGAGTAAATGAATTTGGATTGTATTGATACTTTATAAATGTGATCCAAAATTCATGTGTGAAATGTCATAATTTTCCTCACACTAATTTGACACATGATATGTCTGGTATGAATAAAATTATGTGTTTTTAATATAAATGTGTCCTTGCACATGATCCTCAGCCTGGTTGGTGAGGAATCGTCTAGTGCATCTAGGAGACCCAGGTTTAAATTTGGGTGCAGGTATATTCTTGGGTTCCTATAGAAACACTATAGAAATAATGTTGTAGTCACTATTCATTAATGTAGTACCCAAAACTATTCACCTTTGGGGCACTGGTTTGGGCCTGGAGTCCTTAAGGACTTTGGGCCACCCAAGGCCTTTGGGCCAATTAAGGAATTCGGGTCACCTTAAGGTCTTCAAGCCACCTTAAGACCTTTGGGCTACCTCATATAGATGAAGTGTAAATACAACTAGACCGACGAAAGGAACTGCTATAGATGAGGACTCAAAGCAGGTGATTTCACCTGAATAAAGCAATCCCGATTTGAAAAAATGAGAGGGTATAGAAATTTTCATCAAGACTAGGCCTATGATCCTCTGAATAGGTATTTCTATCCAAAAAATGAAATGTGAAGGTGGGAAGCTGACTTCACAATCTAGACATCGGGGAGGGGAATTTTTAAGTAGTCATATCTAGGATGACTTCTTGTAAGACCTTCAGGTCATGTAATCCACTAAGACTACGAGAATTTTAAGGGTTCCTCATAATCCCTTGAAAGGGGTGTTATCAAAAATAAATAAAAATAAAGCCTTCAGGCTATTAAAAAAAATAGAAATGTGTCATTTTAGTTTAAAATGTATGTTATATAGCCCAAAACCAAGAAAATGGTATTATATTTATTTAAAAACTTATTAAAATGATCCATAATTCATTTTGGATGTGTTTGAATTGTCCTAACATCAATATGACACATGATTCGGCTAATATGACTCAATGTTCAAGTTCTCAAGTGTCATTTTAGTTTAAAATGCATATCGCATAACCAAAACTGAGTAAACAAGATCAAATTGCCTTGAAACTTTAGGAAAACAACCCATAATTCAATTTTTATGTAGGAATAATCCAAAAAACAATACAACACATGATGTGGCAGATATGACTCCAAGATCATGATTTCAATATAAATGGGTCATTTTATTTCTAAACACACGTCACCTTATCAAAATTGAGAAAATGAGTTTATTTTTTTTTTTCAAAATTCAAGACATTGATCCATAATTCATTTTTAATTTTTAGTAATCAACCAAATGTTAATATGTCACATGACATGGTTGGTATGACTCAAAATTGTTGTTTTCAATATAAAATTTTCATTTTATTTTAAAACTCACATCACACTTTAAAAAATGATAAAACGAGATCAGAATGCTTTCAAACTTTAGGACAAGGATCCATATTTCATGTGAGACATGTATAAATTGACTAAACATCAATCTAACACAGGATGTGGTATCTAAAACTCAAAGTTCACTTTTTCACATTAAAAGTATAATTTTACTCTAAAACATACTTCACATAGAAAAATCGCATTAAAGGATATAGGATTTTCGTGAAACATTCGGAAAAAAATACACAATTAATTTTTTTCATGAAAAAATAACATTAAATTAATTTAACACATGATGTTAGGAGAATGAATCCAAGTTAATTTTTTCAGTATAAAATTGAAATTGTAGTATAAAATGCACATCACATTATCAAAATCAAGTAAGAGTAATCATATTTTTCTACAAACATTAAGAAAATTATCCACAATTTTTTTTGATGTGTAACTACTTAATGCACATTAATACAACACATTATGTTATCATTATTACTCAAATTGGGTGTTTTCAAACAAAAAGTGTCATTTTAGTTAAAAAAACTCATCAAATAGCCAAAAATGGGAAAAATGAGCTCATATTGTCTTGATAATTTAGTATAATGATATATAATTCACTGGTGGAATGTAAGTATTAAACACACATAATTTCGACACATGATGTGGTTGGTTTAACTCAAATTTCATTTTTCCACACTAAAATTGTAACAACCTGAGTTTTTAAAACAGAAAACAATGTTCGATAACGTACATGATACACAACACTGAACCCAAACAAAGAATGATTATTTAAATATGACTGTTGTAACCTAGCCATTAATGTTTTGGATATGAATAGGATTAAATATGTTATGAAATGTGTATATAAATTTCCAAGTCAACATGAATATATTTGTAAATTTTTAGTGAGTAATCACCTTATTTTTTGTAATGTTTTTTATTCTTCAAAAATATATTTTTTCAAAAAATGATTTTTTTATAAAAAAACTATAATTAATTTCTAGAAAATTTATAAAATTTATTTGATAAAATTAGAATAATTATCTAAATAATCATATTAAAATTAACATAGGGTGATATTTTTAGAGTTTTCGAAAAATATTTATTATTGAATTAATAGTGAAAATACTGATCTTTTTGTAAATAAATCTTTTCTTTTGATAAACTAAGCAATTTAAAAGTCCCATTATTATTATAATTTTATTTTAAATTAACATTGGTATTATTTAGTTATATTTAATGTAATTAATTACATTTAAATCTCCTTTATACCCGATTTTAGTATATTTTCTTTAGACTTGAAAACACATTTTTTATGAAAACAATTTTAGAATTCTTATTTTTTATCCATTTTAATTAATTAAAAATGAAACCTAATGGAGAATTATTTAAATTAAATTTATGGATCATATATCTGTCCTTATTAATTTAAATTCACATAGTGATGATTATAATTTATATAGTTGATGTAAAATTTTCTTTTCCTTAAAAATGCATTTGTTGAAAAACCACTTTTCGTCATGCTTGTGAGTTTATTTTAATTTAATATCTTCCACATCTATGAATTTATTTTGAAAAATTTGAATAAATATTTTGAATAATCATAATTAATATTAGATAATAATTTCAACTTAATTTTGTTTGATAGTATGCATAATACTATAATAAATATATATTACCATCTTATAAGGTAAATATGTTAATTATGGTTATAAATAATTTAACAACGACTAGAGTAAAAGTAAACCTAATAGTATGAATATGTATATTTTCTTTTCAATATAACAAAGATTATATTTTTTTATTTCTTTATAAATAATTAATAAATTATTTTGATAAAAATTAGATTTTTAGACGATAAAACAGAAAATGTATTTTTCTGTAATAAAAAATTTAAATCAATACATTTCTTTTTGATGAATTAATGGATTTTCAAAATAAATTATATTTTAATGAAATAATTATATTTAATAATTTTTATTAAATTTAAATGTTAATATAATTTTTATGAAGTCAAATGTAATTGTTATGAGGGTTTAAAAATGTTATTTATAAAAAACCAGCAATCCTCAATAAATGGAGATTTCTATTGTAAAATTAAAACTTCATATATTTTTGAAATTATTTTGATAAAATAAATTTTATTTTTTGAATTATAATTTCATAATTATCTAATTTTTAATTTTTCATAATTTTTTAAGACAATCAAATTTTTAAGTGAAATTAAATACGGTATAAATATATATTGTGTATTATAACGTCATAATGATCCAAAAGTGACGTAATAAATTATAAAATGAGAATCCATGACCAAATATATGTTTCCCCTTTAATATAATTTCCTTTTTAGTTTATTTTATTAATTTTATAAAACCTTTATGAATTCTCCAATACCTATATTATATTTTAAGAATTTAAAATAATTTCTTTACAAACACGACACACTTACACATCACCAAGTGTAATATATTATTGATTTAGGCCCTTGGTATTATAAAATAATTTGAAAAATCACATTTTGAGGAAAAAATGGGAAAAACATGGGATGGTTTGTGATTTTGATTATTTTATTGTATAAGGTCCAAAACATAAGTTTGGGAAATAATAAAAAACTACCCTATCGTTTCCTATACAAAGACATAGAAAATCCCATTCCTCTTAAATTAAAAATAATGGAACACATATTTACTCTTCCCAACCCTCTCTAAATTCCACCAAAGGTTCCCCAAACCTCTCAATAAAATCCTCCCAATATTTTGGAATCACCCTATCAAGGTATGAGATCTCCCTCCCTTCTTCTCCATTCAAACACCTTCTCTGTAATTAGCATTTTCAATGTAAATTGGTTTTGCTTTCCAGACTTTATAAATATCTCTATACTATCCAATTTATTTATTAATAATAATAGGTCATTTATCCCCTCTCATTATAGCATATACCTATATTATTACTATGTTTAAATCTGGAAAGGGATTCTCTCTTTATCCTCTTTATTCAAGAACCTTAATTATGTAATGCAATTTTCATTCCAATTCCTATTTATGGGATATGATCTCTTACATACTTATTATAATAATTATAATGATAAAGTGATTAGTGAATAATTTCACTCTCATTAATTTTGGTCATGTATTATCTCAACAACACTCTAAGAATCTTGTTGATTTTGATGCTCACAAATACCCTTGTCTATTTTCTAATGAAGTTACTTTAAGTATTTATCAGGAATATATTTCTTAATATTTTTTTATTATTAATGGGTTAAAAGAACTTGTTTAATATATTATCAATGTGTTTAATTATTATGGAAACAATATTCTCACCATACATTTTTAAACATAACATATAGTTTAAAACCACTATGTTTTGTATAGAATGTATGGATCATGTACCCTACACCATTGGAAAAGTATGGATAAAAAATCCTACATTTGGAAGGAACCCTATGTTTAATGGAATAAAAGTATTGATCAGAAAATCTAATTTTGTGAACAAACATATGTTATCAATGCTATATTTTGAGTTTGATGCTACACAAAGGAACCCTACATTTGAACAGTTAAGGAACAAGTTTTTAAATTAAAAAGATTATATGTGTTTTTATAAATGGTCTTTATTAATGTAAATATCATTTTATTTTTGTTTTACAAACTATTCAATGGATCATATTCATCAGAGTATATTGTTCCTATATCTATGGGAATTTATGATTTTTTTGAATGATTTTAAATTCAAATGATTGTGATCTATCAAGAGATTTTATTGAATCTGTTATGACCGATGGGAAGATAGGTTTTTATCTTCAAATCGAAAGATTATTTTATTTTTCAATAATGATATACACCATGTGATATAATTTTGAATACAGATCTATTGAGAAATAAAAAGGATTTATAATCCCCAGTTATTCTGAAAGAACATAATACTCACACTATATAATATGTTGAGTAATGACTGATGCTGGTATTTATTTGTTATTGTTTTATTGGAGATCATTCAAAAATAGGATATCTTCGAAGATATTTATTCAAGAAGAATTTTATCTTTGAATTAGAAGATACATTTTTCTATTAGTTACTACAACAACTGTGATCAAAAACTTTTTTATTAAATCAAATATATATCTATTGATTTATTGGTGTTTTATCTACTCATGCTCAGTCATGGTGGAGTATTAGTTTCTCTAACTAAGATGAGTAGATTCTAGTTCCATATAAAATAAAAATAATACTAAATAAAACCTTATTGTAAAGGTGATAACTACCTATACTTAGTTGTTAAGGTCTTGTGATTAGAGGACCTTTTGTAGTGAAAATCACTAATCTAACTAAGATATTGTTAGTGGAGTGGACTAGGGGATCATTGGTCCCTGAACCAATATAAAAAATATCGTGTTCTAATTTTTTATTTATCTACTAATCAATCTACTTATAGAATAGAACACTTCATATCTTCATAAATCGTGATGAAAGTTATAAGTTTGAATCTATTGAATATTATTGAAAAGAAACAATTCACCCCCTCATGTGTATATTTCTATTATCTTAACAGAAAAATTCATATAAGAGGAGTGATTTTTATTAAAAGTATATACGATTTAGAAAACTTAAAGTAAAATTTCTATATAAATCTAGATAATAATGACTAATCCTAAATAAGGTATTTCAATGATCCATGATCCTTACTTATATAATGCTAATTATGGGTATTTTAAATCTCACATGATTATCTATCTAAAAAATCATGGATTCAAATTTTATGTGAAGATTGTCACTCTGTATGTAATCCATGAAAGATTAAAAACATGGGATGTTACCAAATAAGATAAGTATGATATCAATTCAAAAGTAATGAAGGATATTATACATAGACTTGGTCTAGATGAATTCAACCGTGTTTCTCAATGTCCTACTACCTATGAAATGTAAAAGAATATTGTTGTTTCCTATGAAGGATCTAATAATATAAAACAATTAAGGTATGATAATACATAGCTAGAATTTTATACCTTCAGAATATATGATGGTGAAAGAATTTCCTATAGGAATGAGATAATGATAAAGATATAAAATGATATTTATTCCTTAGGAATTTCAGTTACTAAACTAGATCATGTGCTAAAAGTACTCAATATACTACCCTCAAATTAAAATAGAATATCTGCTGCTGTTTGAAAATCATCAAATGTTAAAGATTTTATAGTGAAATAACTAATTGTATCCCTGATGATTTATTAATAATAGTTGAAATTTGAAGTAGATGATTATAAGATGGTAAAAAGGTAAAATAATGTACTTAAAGTTACTACTTATAAGCATGAAAATAAAACAAAAGAAGATGAAAATAATTCAGAATGCTTAGATTCTGAAATGAAGGTGGCTCAATTGGATAGATGATTTAAGAAGTTATATAAAAATAAAATAGGCTTCAAGAATACTTTCAAGAAATATGATAATGAATCTAAATAAGTATGATGAAATAAATGTAAATAGATAGGTAATATCTAACCTGATTTCACACAGCTAGAAGAAGAAAAAAATTGGAGAAGAAAGAAAAGAGAAATAAGATAAAAAATGATTATGAGTGAAAAGGTACGAAAGATATGAAGGAAACATGGGATGTATGTAAATACTCCAACAACTCTTCCAAATCTGACATAGAGAAAATCCAAAAAATATGAAAGCATATATTTCAACTATAGATAAGGAAGAAAATGAGGTAAACACCATTTAATCTTCTACATATGATTCTCAAAGATACTCTAATATAATTTTAAGTACTTATTTCACCGTTCTAGAATAATGATATTAATCTCTAGAAAAAAAATCATACGTTAGTAAATAATATTTATAATTTTGTTTTAAGTGAAAAATATACACTGCCAAAACCATGCTAAGAATTAATTCTTTTTAAAAAATCTACATCAGAATGTATTATTCATGAAAATAGAATAAAAGATTCACAAGATGAAGTAGAATAATTGAAAAGTTCTACTAGTGTATTAGCTAAAGGAGAAAAATATCTAAATGATATTCTTGAAAAACTGTTATCAAAACGGGGGAAATGGAAAAGGAATAAAGTGTGAAAATATGAAAGTATATAAAAATACTTTGTAACTAGTTCAAAAAAATAACATATCTCATGTTACTAATATTTATTTCAGTATTAAATAAAATCATTCTAATAAATTCTATATATTAAATCCTAAGATAAGTGGAATAAAAAAGGCTTTTATTTCTAATTGTTTTTCTAAATATTTTAAATTTTTGTAAAATATGGAAAATATGGTTACTCTGATCTCTTCTTGTTGACACAACTGGACCTAAGAAAATATAGTTACTAAAAAACTCTTGTTTGAAAGATTTTATTGAAAAAGGACACAAGAAAAAAAAATTATGGTGTATAGACTGTGGCGACGCAAGCCACATGAGTAGAGAGTATTCCAATTTTCACATGCTATAAAAACTGGATGGAGGACTAGTTTAATTTAAGGATAGTGATAAGGGAAAAATAGTTATATTTGGACTAGTTATAGATCCAAAATACATTTCTATCAACAATTTACTATATGTTCAAGTACTAAAAACAACCTAATAAGTATCTCTCAACTCTATGATGATGTTTTCATGTTGATTTTTCTAGTAATTTTTTCTCAGTTTTCAAAGATAAATTGATGAAATTTAGATAACCTAGAATAGAAAATGTTTCTACCATGGATATTAATTCCTTCTGTGAAAAAAGTGAATTTTATAACTATTGATACAATTAATCTTAGATCTGGGATAGATGAACTAGTCACAACAATATATTTATTTTATATAATTTTTCTAAGAAACACTTACTTTCTACTTTTTCTAGTTTCAACTATGATAATGATAAATTCTTTGATGCATGCCAAATTGATAAAAAACACAAGTCATCCTTAAAATATAATAACAAAGTTTATACATCCAAACATATTTAAATTATACACATGTATTTTTTTAGACAATCTAAAGTAGCAAGTTTGGCCTAAAAATCATATGTTTATGTTCTAGAAGATGATTTTTTAGGATTTACATGGGTTTATTTTCTAATGTTTAAAAGTGAAGTGTTCTCTATTTCTGAATGTTTTTATAAAATTGTTCAAAATGAAAATAATTTTATAATAATTTCATTAAGAAGTAATCATGGTGGGGAGTTTTAGATTCAAGATTTCAAACTATTTTCCCTTATAATTAGGTATTAGAAACACCTTCTCTGCACCAAGAACACATAAAAAATGGAATTGTTGAAAGAAGTAATAAAAATATTCATTAAATGAAATGAACTATGTTAAATGAATATATTCTTTCTACATATTTTTCAGAAGAAACTACAAAAAAGAATGCAATATCGTAAATAGAGTTTTTATAAGACTAATTATTAAAAAACCCTATGAAATTTGGAATAACAAAAAACCTAAAGTCAAGTAATTTAAAGTGTTTAGATGTAATGCGTATGTCTTGAATACTAATAAGAACCATGTAAAATTTGATCCAAATACTGAAAAAGGAATATTTTTCAGATATTATGCTACCTCTAAAGATTATAGGCTATATAATAAAAATTCAAGGATTTTTGATCAATGTGTTCATGTGAAGTTTGATTAAAGTGATCCATTTTGTAAAATTAAAGATCAAACAGATGATGTTATTGACTCTTTAAACAACCTGAGACCTGAACCAATTAATTTGGATTTTGAAAATAAAATAATTTAAAATCAATCCATTCCAGAAGAACATGAAACTGATGAACCTGAAAGCGTGTTACCTAGAAAATATAGAACCCTAAAGGATCATCCTATAGAAACTATAATAGGAGATCCAGAAAATGGACTAATAACCAGAAGTATTATAGGAAAATTAGCTTACTTTTATAACTTCTTATCAAAGTCAAAACCTATGACTATATAAGAATCCTTAAAATATGAGAGTTGGCTAACGCCTATGCAAGAAGAAGATAACCGGTCTATTAGAAATAATGTTTGGGAATTAGTTGATAGACCCAAAAACTATCAAGTAATAGAAACCAAATGTTATTTTAGAAATAAACAATATTACTAGGTAATAATAACTACAAATAAATCTAGTTTATCAGCCAAATGATTCAATTATGAAGAAGGAATAAATTATGATGAAACCTTTTCACCTCTCTCTAGATTAATAGCTATTAGAATCCTTCTAACTTATGTATCTAATATAAATTTTAAATTATATTATATGGATGTAAAATATTATTTTTAAATGGTTATTTAATGGATGAAGTTTATATTGAACAACCAATAGGATTCAAAAATCCTCAACTACTGAATTCATTTTTCAAAAGTACTAAATCTCTTTATGGACTTAAATAAGAACGTAGACCTTGGTATGTAATATTACGCTCTTTATTTTTGGAAAATGGATTTCAATATGGTTATTAGATCCTACTATATTCAAGAAAATTATTTTTTCTAATATATTATTAGTAAATATTTTTGTATATTATGTTATTTTTGTTTAAAAAAAATGTAATGAATTTTCAAAACATGTGAAAAAATAATTTGAAATGAGTATTATTGGAGAGTTAAATTTTTATCTTGGATTTAAAATCATTTAAAAGGATAAAAAATGTTTTAAATAAAATTAAATATTTTATTGATTTATTAGAAACATTTATTCTTGAAAACAATAGGAATTATACAGCTCCCATGTGTAATAATGTAAAGCTTGATTTGGATGAAGATAAAAACTAGTTGATAATAAGTTATATATAGGTATGACTGATAGTTCGCTATGTCTTACTACTAACATACTGAATATAATGTTTTCTGTTTCACTATTTTATAGATTTCAATCAAACAAAAAACAATCACATCTTAATACAATTAAAAGGATTTTTAGATAACTAAAAGGAACTTTTTTTTTCAATATCTACTCTATCCAAAAAGTTGTGGTTTTAATTTATTTTTATATTCCGATGATGATTTTGGAGGATGTAGATTATATTGGAAAAGAAAATTAGTATCCAATAACTTTTTAGAACAATCTATAGTGTCTTAGTCAAGTAAGAAACAACATTCAGTTTCTCTAACAACATTTGAGGAAAAATATATATTTGATGGAAGTTTCTATGCACAAGTGTTGTGGATGAATCACACATTACTGGACTATGGGCTTGATTTTAATAATATCCATATTTTATGTGTTAATAAAAGTGCAATAAATATTTCATAAAATCATTTAAGTCATTCCATAACCAAGAATATTGATATAAAACTTCATTTTATAATAGATCATGTTCTTAAAAAGGACATATCTTTATAATTTGTAAATAATTAATATCAATTGCATATTTTGTTTACTAAAGAACTTCCCACTACTAATTTTGATTTTATTAAGGGTGATATAAGAATATTTAATTTTAAATATTTAATTAATTTATTTACTTTTCTATTAACTTCTTTATTTATTTTGTTCAAATATTATTTATTTACTTAAAAATTATTTAAAATAATAAGTTATTTCATTTTTATAAAATCACATGATTTCAAAATAAAAAAATGAATACTGATTACACTTAGTACTTCGATAGAGAAACTAGAAAAAGTTACACCAATAATATTAGAAAACTATCTCTCTCCCTCTCTCACTCATACCCAAAGAACATGATCCCTTTTTAACTCCATAGTTCTATTTATCCCTTCAAAACCCTTGTATCTAAACCTCTAACCTTCAATTTCTTTGAAAATTTGATTATTAGGAGGATAAAATAAGAACAAAGTGGAACAAAGTTTCAATGCATCACTTACAGAAAAATTAATCAAGGAAAGGTCATAGATTTAGAATGGATAAAGTAGATGAATCTACTTTTGAGGCAAGATCTAGCTTTTAAACAATTTTAATTTCTTTTTAAGGATAAAAATACCATGTTCATGTTTGACATTGAAGAAAAAGTGTTTCTCATAAATGTTCAATTCATTTTTAGAGATACATAAGATATTATTGTATCATGGGTAAATGATACTGAATTTTCTATTTCTTATATAGAATTATTAATTATTTTTCAATGTCCTCATGAATGTGTTTTCCATTTTTATCATCAATCGATTGGATATCAAGAACATTAGTATAGGGATATCATGTTGTTTCTCTTCTGTTCAACCATTATTTGGAAAATGTTTATAAAATATCATGAGGATTAACAGAATATACTGGTTATGTTTATTTATTTAGAAACAATTCCATGAATTGTTGAGAAAAAGGCTCTTTATCCAGATAAGTATACCATGTTTTTTCTTGTTAGTTATATTATTTTTAATTTTCCATGATATGCATCATTATTCCCAAGAATAACCGAGAATGTATTTTTATCCTTATAGAAGGATAGTTTCTCTTATTTTTTGTAAACCATGAAAAAATTAGGAGGTACTTATCAACACAAGGTGTCATCATAGTAACATTTTTAATGTTGAAAGTATATTGGAATTATGTTACCTTCAAAAAATGTGGTTACCTATTTGTGTTGAGGACCAACTAAAATCAAGTTTCATGCTAAGTGGGAGAAATGAAATTTGAGGTATATTGGTTTAGTTAATATTCATGGTGAGAATTTTTTAAAATACAAATTTGATGTTACAGTTCAAACTAAGATACAAAGAATAATATATGATGTATCTGATCCATACACAAAACGGGATGTTCTAAAATCTTTAGATGAAAATTTAAGGGAAGTAAATAATGAGGGATTGGTTACTCTGCATTGATAAAGGGATGAAACTATGGATCAAGATCAAGAATCTGATGCAACTGGTGAACTTTCTCACCTATGTTGTCAAGAGTCTTAGTCACCCCTGAGGAGTAAAAACTAGAGAATAGAATAGGGAAAGAGGCTATTTCTAAAAATCATACTAAAAATAAAGAGAAGAGGATCAGGTTGAAAATCAGAATCAAAGAGATGATACTAAAGAACATGTTCATAATAATTCTAAAAGAAATGAGCAAGAACAATTAGTAGTAGTTGACACTACTATGATAGTTGATAATTAATCAATTTCTGTTGTTGTTAATTCTTTGCACAAGGTTATTTTTTAACCAGATGAAAACACATAGGTTCTCATCATCAAATATTCCTCCTCTCGTGAAAAATTAAAAGGAAATTCTATAACTTTTGTTGAGGTAGGACCCTTATTAGAAAACTAATAATGGGAGTATTCAGATTATCTTACTCATAGAATTTAAGAATTTGTTATCAATTTTAATAGTATATAAGAGGAATATTAAAAAATTTCAAAGTGAGCTGGAATATTCAATGAATTATTAGAATATTAGAGAAGAAAAACTTTCCCTAAGGATGAATTTGAATTAGTATAATCCCAATGAAACAAACTAATAGAAACTTCAAGTTCATGAAGATATTTTGACGCACTTCAAAGAGAAATAGAAGATCGGTTGGGGAATCTATGAGAAGAATCTATCTTGAAGAATGATTTTAGTGACTTGAAAAATTATTTAGGAAGTCAGTTTGATCCTCACCCCTTTTATGTCCCACTAAAATTCCTATTGTCAAACATTAAATTCTTTATTTATGTTATTCCTTCTTTACTCCATTACTGGCTTATATAGCTCACCCTTTCTCAGGTTTGTGGCTAGGTTATCCCATGTATTTTTAATAATGATGGAATATTATGAGAATGTTAAGGACGTTTTCAATAATAATGATATACCTTCTATTTTAAGTTGTTATGTAATTATCCTATCACACAAGGAAACTAGACTTCTAGATCTTCTAGGTTGTATTATGCTTATTCCCATTTAATAAATATTGAATTAATATGTAAGAAATACTATAGTTGTCATAGTTGGTATTAGAGGAAAGTCTAGTTATTTTTTTTATTAGGGTTAAAAACTCTAGAGAAAGTATTAAGGATGACACTAAGTATAGGAAAACATCCCTAGGTTTTAGTAAAGTAAAGAATAAGTGGTTTCAAAGAAAATACATCTATGTATAGATACTATAAGTGTCTGTGGATTTGGCACTGATGTACCTAGGGTGAAAACTATACAAACCCATATTGAGCTAGGCTCAATTTGGAACTGGGTCATGACAATAGGATTTGTTTCACACCGAGTTTAACACTCCTAGGGGATATGATTTTGTAAATTCAAAAGCTCATTAAGAACCATTATTGAGGGAAAAACTTATAATAGAAATCCATGTTAGGAAATATATCTTGGATATATTATATTGATGCCCAGAAATTTATAAGTTAATAAAATACATATCATTTATATGTTATCAATTTAATGTTATTGGATTATAGTTTATGTGTTTAATAGTTTAAAAGTATTGATCCCTAATTTCCCCATTATTCCTGTCAATGGATAGAAATAGGAGAAAGTGAGTGAAAAAACAATGTGATGGTCAATGCGATGAATTCTCAGATGAGATACCTAACATTGTGGGATCTCAAGTATGAAATATTATGATTATTTAAAAATAGCTATCAAAAATCACAATTAACAAATAGAATAAGTTAAATGTCCAAATATATCAAATAAGAGGATGAAAAAATCTCAATGAAGTTAAATGATAAAGGTTCTAAATGAACAATGATTCAATCTACTTCATGTCAAAAATATTGAAAGAGGAACCAAGGGAAATGCCACAATGTAACTAGAAGACCTTTTATGTATGAAAAAATAGGGCATAAGGTAGCTAGTTGTTGTAAAAAATTATGAGTATGATGAAAGTTAGTAAATTACATCCTAAGAAACCCTTTATTGTTAAATTTAATATTTGTGGAGAATATGGTAATTATTTGAGCCAATTGTAAAATCCAAATGATAAATCCTAGACTAAGTAAAGGTATATACTATGGAGATCATTTAAGTATAATGAATTAAGTGTTTATTTATTAGTATTTTATAATTATGTTGCAGATTTAGTATATCAATTAAATTTGGGATATAAGAATCATAAAATTTATAAGGAATGTTCCATATTATTTTTTATTTAATGATTTGAAACATACGTTTAATGGTACCGATAAACTATAAATGTAATTTAATGATATTTTTTTAAAAACATGATTGAGGGATTGATAACCCTTAATATGTGTCTGATGTTGGGATAAAAATAAAGAGAATTAGGATGATATTTCTAAGTTGAATATTATTTTTAGAATCATTGAGACCACATTTGAGGATTTACATGATGGAAGTCAAGAATGATTAAGTATATTTTGGGAAACATATTATGTAAGAACCTGATTCTTATTCTTGAGGTTTGGGTTTCTACTTTTCCTTTTTCTTTAAGTGTTTTTGTGAAAATGAGGAAAATAGGGAAAAATCACAAATTTTGGAAGTAAATGCCGTGTACTTTTCCACACGCCGTGTACTTTGGCCGTATGGGATGAGTACACAGGGCATGTGGTCCTGTCAATGATGAAGGGTGTAAAAACTGACAACATATCATGTACTTGGTATATACATGTCGTGTAATCAATCAGTAGGTGAATAGTAAGGTTGTGGAAGCAGCTGCCAGCGGAGCAACAGTACATGCCATGTATTCAGAAATACACGTTGTGTACTCATGTCGATGGATGAATAGTACCATGGTAAAAAGAAGCCTCCAGAGGAACAGTTAAAAAAAATGAAAATTACATGCCGTGTACTTGAGAGTGCACACCAGGTAGTTTGTTTTTTTCTCTTAAAACGGGTAGTAGCCTCCTCTTTCAATAGATAATGCCTTTGGGTTCGTTTGGAGCTCGGGAGGATGACCGGAGCTTTGAAGATCACCCGCTCTCGTACCGGGAATCCGATTCCGCCTCTGCCGATCATGTTGGGACAACACGGGTAAGCCCTCCATTATCCTTGTGATGTTCTTACCAATTATTTCCTGATGGAAAGTTATTTAGGTTTGAACGTGTTGTTGTTATTCCCAGATCTATGTCGTTCTTGGGTGTTTCTGGAAGTGTCGTTCTTGTATATCGATCAGAGGAGGTTGAGGTAGGTGGTCTGGTGTTTATTTCCAACTGTTGAGTTGTTTTTGTGTACCGTTGTGCTATGAACCCATGTTTGGGATGTCGTATGGATGATTCCATGATTAATTAAACACCTAGAATTGCGTAGATGATTTAATGAATATGTAAAACTGATGTTTGGGATCACTACTTGGATACAGGACCACCCTGGTGGTGCGTTCCTCTCTTTAGCCGTTTGGCCAGGTTACCCGAGGGTATACCGAAAATTTATCATGTTTTTAAATTTCCTTGAGAGGAATTGTATATAAATTTCTTGCTGATATGTTGGTCTCGACCCAGTTACTTATATTAGTCTGAGGGTAGTGTTTTTGTTTATCTTGAAGGAAAGTGTTTGTTTATCCTAAGGGGAAGTGGTTGTTAGCCTGAGGGCAACGTTTCCTGTGTCTGAGGATAGTGCTTCCATGCCTGAGGGAAATATCTTGTACGCTTGAGGGAAATATTCATTATGCCTGAGGATAGTTACATGAGGGTTTTGATTCTATTTACCTGAGGGTAAGGTTTTCATGTCTGAGGACTCTGTTTACTTAGAACATTCACTGAGGTGATTTCTTATATTGAATTTTTAAAAGAACTATTAAAATGGAAATGTAACTAATAGGGATGGTTACTTTAGAATACTTCCTAGTTTACTGGATTTTATTATTGCACACCGTTGTTGCACATTTTCACTAACAGTTGGGCATGGGCCTTTGGTGGTTGTCTACTGGGATTTATTTCTCACACCCTGTTTGGGTCATGTCTTCAGTCCAAACATATTAAATTGATATAGGTGTAGATAGGGGAAAAGGTCCCTTCTCTAGAACTTGATTGTAGTAGAGGAGTAGGAGAGAATGAGACCGAGACTAGGCTTGCGATGCTGCTGTGTTTTGTTTACTCTGCTTTGGTTTCATTTGGTTGTACCTTGTATTTTGACATGTATTGTATTGTCTTGTAGTGTATCCAGTTCTAGATGTTTTCATAGAATAGTGACATGCTGCATATCTATATATATGACTACTGGTTATCTTTACTTTAGTTTTCCATTTCAGTTATATATTTATTACTGCTTCTGTCATTACATGTTTATAAATTTTTATTCTACTGCACTACACTTTGACAAATGGAGGCATAGGTTTCCCACTATCAGACCTGGGACCTTGCTTCCAGTCAGCAGCCTCTAGCATTTGGGGAAATACGTTTGAGGTTATGTGACCAATCGGGTTCGGGGCACCCGTAGAGTGGGACCCGGATCCGGGATGTTAAAAAGTGGTATCAAAGAGGTTTCTTTTCTTTGACTTACTATTTGGAGCCTTTAGCCAGTGATAGGAAAGAATAGGTACTTGGTAACAAGCTGTGCCTAGGAGTAGCTAACTCGCGTACTGGGAAAATCCAATTTACCTCATGTTGCAATTTTACTATTTTTGCAATTTAAATTTGATCTGATTTTCACCGATGGGTGACGCACATGTGGTGTGCTATTATATTTTATACTGGGTTCTATTTAGTTGAAACCTGATGAGATGAGGGTATGCCGTCTCATGCATCATTTAGGTACATGTTATAATCACATGCCATGCATAGTTTCCATGCCATGTAGGTGCATTAGAAATTTCATGTTGTTGTGATAGATGGTGTTCTAGTAAAAGCATGCTGTTTTGATAGCTCCTTTGATAAATACCTGCTATTTGATAGGGTATTGTTATGTAAGGTTTTGTATAATGAACGCCAAACTTTGGTTCTTGAGGAGTATGGGCCCTCATTGGCTGGAATTTGGTGGATTATTGACCTGTTTACCATGTTTATAAAATGTATAAGATGAAAAGCTTTGATTCGTCAGGAGTATGGGCCCTCACAGATCATATTTTGGCACTTAGGTGTTCGTTTCAGTGTTTTCTAGGCTCCAGAGTAGTTTCTGAGGCTTACTGTCTGGGAAAACCCGGAATACACACCGTGTAGTTTTGATTACATGCTCTTTACTCATCTGTTCAGGAAGAAGGGAAAATTTTTAAGTACACGCCATGTACCCTAAGTAAACGCCGTGTAGTCTCTTCTCGTGTCATAGGCCATGTGGGCGGGGACATGGGGTTGGGGATGTTTTTGGGGAGAATATGCCGTGTACCGGTTGTACACGCCTTGTAGTGTCGACCCGGTATCCTCTTGTTTAACTAACAACACGGATGACAGATCCTTAAGACATACACACCATGTCAACCTTATACACGCCGTGTTGTCTGACCCAGGTACCTAGCCGTGTCACTAACAACACGGGTCAGTGTTACCTTACCTAAGACACGCCGCGTACCTATAGGACATTCCCTGTAGTCTTGACCATGTGGACTTGGTTGTGTGGCTGGGAAAACGGGGAGGTGTACATGCCATGTGCAGGTGTCACACACCGTGCAATGTTAGTTGAGTAGTTGGCCGTGTCACTAACGACACCGGCAGTTGGAAATTAAACCCTACAGACCGTGTAGATGTTGTACACACCGTGTAGTCTCAATCAAAAGAGAGCTGTGTGGTTAATCCATGTAGAAGGAGTTGGACAGGGGAGGAAAATTCAAGTACATTCCGTGTGTGTGGACAACATGCCGTGTGTTTGGGGTGTTACATGACCAGTTTTGGCAGGGTACACCCCCATGTGAATGAATAAAAGGAACACGCCGTGCAGTTATTATACACACTGTATAGTCTTCTTTTGTAAAACTTGTCCGCTTTCTTTATCCTGTTCCCTTCTTACACTCCTTATTCTTAGTTCTTGATAATCTTAAATCTAAGGCGTGTTTTTGACCTTGTAGATTCACGCCTCTGAGACATCCACGCGTTGTTCTCCAGGAGATCGGAAACGAGTATACTCTAGAGACGGTAGGCCATGGGCTTCCAATGGATCCTCTAGTAGAACCAGACGCATCCCCAGCCATTATACTAGATGCAGGAACAAATGCGGAGTTTTGTGAAGGATTCATGTGGTTTATGCAGACCTTCCAAAGAGCACTACAAGATTACACATCTATGGGAGACTTGACTCGTATTTTCTAGCAGCAGCATCCGTCTACGTTTTCAAGGGACAATATACCACATGCTATGGAGTCTTGGCTGGGGTCTATGAAGACTATCTTCGAGCATCTAAAGACGCCTCCAGGGCAGAGAGTCAAGCTCACTAATTTAATGTTGCGTGACTCCGCCAAGAGGTGGTGGGATGTTACCACCCAGACTAAGCATCACAGAGATATGTCATGAGAAGAATTTCAGGTAGCCTTTTACGATTTCTTCTTCCCATAGACGTTGAGGGCATATCAATCTTGAGAGTTCATGAATCTGCAGCTGGGCGCCATGTCAATGATGGACTATTCTTCTCGCTTCACTAAGATTCAACGTTTTGCACTAGTTCTGGTGGGTGATGTGACGTTGAGAACTAGACGCTTTGAGGATGGTCTTCGATATGACATCCGAGCACTAGTGAAATTTTTCACGTTGCCTACAGTGCATGTTATTGTGAACCAGGAACTGATTACTGAGCAGAACCTGTGGGAAGCTAGTGGTGTGGGCCAGGGCAGTTGGACACCAGTTTCTGGTACTATTTACACTGGCAAGAGGAAGTGGCAGATGGATTTATCTCACGGTGACAGTCCTAGACAGAAGATTTCTTCATGTGCCTAGGTCATGTGCTACCAATGTAGTAAAGAGGGGCACAAGAGACTTCAGTGTCCATGTGACCCAGTGGAGTGCCGAGCTTGCAGCAAGATGGGTCATCTGCAGTGCTTTTGTAAGGAGTTCCAACCAGTGGCTAGTGAGAGGGGTTCTGTGTAGACTCCGCATATGGGAGAAGGACCAGCAGCTTCTTACCAGTCAGGAAACTGGAATGCGTCAGGGCCTGCATGCATAGATGGTGTTCATGGCCATGGTAGCCAAACACCAAGATCTCAGAGGTAGCAAGGCGGGTGAACTTAGGGTAGCCAAGCTGTGTCTCAGGGCCGCGACACTGGGCAGTCATATGCAGTGCAACAGACCCAACATGGGCAGGATCCCGGACCTTCTACTTTTAGAGGTACTATTATAGTAGATTCTGTTTTATCTGCAGTACTTTTCGATACAGGTGCTACACCTACACTACGGGAAAAATGGGTATTTGCGATGGGTTATTTGAGACGGGATTTATTCCCGTCACAAATAGCCCCGTTAAAAACTTATTTGCGACAGGGGTATTTGCCCGTCGCAAATAGGTAGCCTTTTGCGACGGGATAGCTTTCCCCGTCGCAAAAGGACTGGCGCGCTTTGCGCGCCAAATCGCGGGAAACCTATTTGCGACGGGGGAATATTCCCGTCGCAAATAACAGGCGACGGTAAAAGGGATTTGCGACGGGAATATTCCCCCGTCGCAAATAGTATGTCGGCAGGTGGTTATTTGCGTCGGGTCCCATCGCAAATAACTATTTAACCGTTGAACGTAATAAATGATGGCTGAGGTATTTGCGACGGTACCCGTCGCAAATAATATTATTTGCGACGGGATACCTGTCGCAAATGGACCCATCGCAAATAATCTAACCTATAAATACCCCCATCCGTTTTTTTCAAATCATTCTCAAACTCCATCTTCTTCTTCTCTCAAAATTCTATTTCTAAAGTTCAGTTTTTCTCAAGTTTAATTTTTTTCTCCGAAGTTGATATTGAAGTTTTGAAGAACGATCAGAGGTCAACCTCAGATCAATTTTCAAGGTATTTATGTTCATTTTAATTTAATATTTATTTTTAATTTTTTATTAGTTTCAATTATTCTTAATTAGTTGTAATTTAATTATGTTTACATCGTTTTGTTACTTAATAAATTTAAATTATTAGTATTGTTCATAGTTAATGGTAATTAGGAATAATTAGTAATAATTTTTAATAATTAAAAATAAATATTAATAATTAGTAATAAATACCAATAATTAGGAATAATAACATTATTACATTATTAGTATATTTTATTATTAATATTAAAATAATATAATTTTTTATATATACACAATTCTCCTTTCATCTGTGTGTTTGCTGTCTCCACATGTATTATTTGTATGTGGAGATAGAAAACACACAGATGAAAGGAGAATTGTATATAATATAGAAAATTATATTATTTTAATATTAATAATAAAACATACTAATAATGTTATTATTCCTAATTATTGGTAATTATTCAGAATTATTGGTAATTATTCATTTAATTACTAATAATTAGGAACAATTACCAATAATTATCAATAATTAGGAATAATTAGTAATAATTAGTAATAATTACCAATAATTAGTAATAATTACCAATAATTAGTAATAATTACCAATAATTAGTAATACTTACCAATAATTAGTAATACTTATCAATAATTAGTAATACTTACCAATAATTAGTAATAATTACCAATAATTAGTAATAATTAGTAATAATTATCAATAATTAGTAATAATTAGTAATAATTACTAATAATTACCACTAATTAGTAATAATTAGGGATAATTACCAATAATTACCAATAATTAGTAATAATTAGTAATAATTTGCAATAATTAGTAATAATTAGTAACAATTAGTAATAATTAGTAATAATTAGTAATAATTAGTAATAATTACCGATAATTACCAATAATTACCGATAATTAGTAATAATTACCGATAATTAGTAATAATTAGTAATAATTAACAATAATTAGTAATAATTACCAATAATTAGTAATAATTACCAATAATTACCCATAATTACCGATAATTACCAATAATTAGGAATAATTAACAATAATTAGTAATATTTACCAATAATTACCAATTATTACCAATAATTAGTAATAATTATCAATAATTACCAATAATTAGTAATAATTACCAATAATTACCCATAATTACCGATAATTACCAATAATTAGGAATAATTACCAATAATTAGGAATAATTACCAATAATTAGGAATAATTACCAATAATTACCAATAATTACCACTAATTACCAATAATTACTAATAATTACCAATAATTACTGATAATTACCCATAATTACCAATAATTACCAATAATTAGGAATAATTACCAATAATTAGGAATAATTACCAATAATTAGTAATATTTACCAATAATTACCAATAATTACCAATAATTAGTAATAATTACCAATAATTACCCATAATTACCGATAATTACCAATAATTAAAAATAATTACCAATAATTAGGAATAATTACCAATAATTTGGAATAATTACCAATAATTAGTAATATTTACCAATAATTACCAATAATTACCAATAATTACTAAAAATTACCAATAATTACCAATAATTAGTAATAATTACCGATAATTACCGATAATTACCGATAATTACCCATAATTAGGAATAATTACCAATAATTATCAATAATTAGTAATAATTACCAATAATTACCAATAATTACCGATAATTACCGATAATTAGTAATAATTAGTAATAATTAGTAATAATTTGGAGTAATTTGTAATAATTACCAATAATTAGTAATAATTACCAATAATTAGTAATAATTACCGATAATTACCGATAATTACCGATAATTACCAATAATTGGAAATAATTACCAATAATTAGTAATAATTAGTAATAATTAGTAATAATTACCAATAATTAGTAATAATTAGTAATAATTAGTAATAATTACCAATAATTAGTAATACTTAACAATAATTAGTAATAATTACCAATAATTAGGAATAATTACCAATAATTACCAATAATTACCGGTAAATAGTAATAATTAGTAATAATTAGAAATAATTACCAATAATTATTAATAATTAGTAATAATTACTAATAATTAGTAATAATTAGTAATAATTAGTAATAATTACCAATAATTAGTAATAATTAGTAATAATTAGTAATAATTAGTAATAATTACCAATAATTAGTAATAATTACCAATAATTACCAATAATTAGTAATAATTAGTAATAATTAGTAATAATTACCAATAATTAGTAATAATTAGTAATAATTAGTAATAATTAGTAATAATTAGTAATAATTACCAATAATTAGTAATAATTACCAATAATTAGTAATAATTACCAATAATTAGTAATAATTACCAATAATTATAAATAATTACCAATAATTACCAATAATTAGTATTAATTAGTAATAATTAGTAATAATTACCAATAATTACCAATAATTAGTAATAATTAGTAATAATTAGTAATAATTAGTAATAATTAGTAATAATTAGTAATAATTACCAATAATTAGTAATAATTAACAATAATTAGTAATAATTAGTAATAATTAATAATAATTACCAATAATTAGTAATAATTACCAATAATTACCGATAATTAGTATTAATTAGTAATAATTAGTAATAATTACCAATAATTACCAATAATTAGTAATAATTAGTAATAATTAGTAATAATTACCAATAATTAGTAATAATTAGTAATAATTAGTAATAATTAGTAATAATTACCAATAATTAGTAATAATTAACAATAATTAGTAATAATTACCAATAATTAGTAATAATTACCAATAATTAGTAATAATTACCAATAATTAGTAATAATTACCGATAATTACCAATAATTACTAATAATTACCAATAATTAGTAATAATTACCAATAATTAGTATTAATTACCAATAATTACCAATAATTGGTAATAATTAGTAATAATTACCAATAATTAGTAATAATTAGAAATAATTAGTAATAATTACCAATAATTAGTAATAATTACCAATAATAAGTAATAATTAGTAATAATTAGTAATAATTAGTAATAGTTAGTAATAATTAGTAATAATTAACAATAATTAGGAATAATTACCAATAATATTAGTACTATGAAAATAATAAAGAATTTATATAATATTAAAATTATCAATATTTGTAACATGTTTTTCTTTATTCTCAACATATTTAATTCTTAAAGGGTCAATTTTTAGGTCTATCTCAATAAAAAGTTTGCGTCAGTCGTGTATGATCTAAACTCTATAATTATCCTAACTTGAGTGTTTTTTCTAACAAATTATTCAAAACCAGTAATGATTTTATATTTTATAGAGAAATATGGAACAACAAGGTCATCAACAATCATTATTAGGTGACCGCATATGGATAAATCAACGTAGAAATCCAAACGGTTCTGGTTTAAATCTAGTATATGTAGAGGGTGTGGAGACTTTTTTATCAGTTGCGGCATCAAATCCAGAATTTGTTTCAGAAGGCAAAATAAAATGCCTTTGTAGAAAACGTGCATTGAGAACGTTTGACACGTTTGACAAAGTGGGGGAACATCTCTTGCGTTTTGGTTTTCAACGAGATTATGTTTTTTGGTATCAACACGGTGAACGCAGTTCCAGAGCAGGTGATACCAACTTGATTCCGGATCCATCCCGGTTTCAGGATTTAGTACATGATGTTGCAGGTTCATCTGTTCAACATATAGAAACTACGGCTGATATAACTTCAAATCCTGAGTTGGCACCGTCTGAATTTTATGAGTTGTTGATGTCTCCTGAGGATGCATTATATCCTGGCTGCAAGATGAGAAAATTAGAAGCAGTTGCAAAATTTAAGGCTATCAAATTAGATAACGGAATGTCAAACACCTGTTTTGACCAGATATTTTCTTTGCTTAAAACACTGTTACCCGAAGGAAATGTTTTACCTGCAAATTACTATGAGAGTAAGAGGATGGTTCGAAATTTGGGACTTACTTGTCAGAAGATTCATGCATGTTCAAATGACTGCATTTTATATTCTGGGGAAAATGAGTCGTTGGATAGTTGTCCCACATGTGGGAAACTGAGATATAAAGAAGGACAACATGGGAAGTCTGGTTTGATTCCTGTAAAACAGTTGAGATATTTTCCGCTTACATCCAGACTTCAGCGTTTATTCATGTCTAAGAATACAGCGACAATAATGTCATGGCATAAATAGAATATTTCAACCGATAAAAGCTTGAATCATCCAGCTGATGGTGATTCATGGAAACATTTTGATAGAGTGCATCCATCCTTTTCTTTAGAAGCTAGAAATGTTCGACTGGGCCTTTCCACTGATGGTTTCTGTCCGTTTGGATCTTATGGTAGTCAATATTCATGTTGGCCTGTTTTTTTAACTCCGTACAATTTACCTTCATGGATGTTGATGAAGGAGCCATACATCTTTTTGACTTTACTAATTCCAGGACATCCGAAGAAAAATATTGATGTTTATTTAAAACCATTGATTGAAGAATTAAATTTATTATGGAGTACTGGTGTCAGTACATATGATGTTGCAACGAAACAGAATTTCATACTGAGAGCAGCATTGATGTGGACAATAAGTGACTTCCCGGCTTATGGGATGTTATCTGGCTGGAGTACACATGGTCAGAAATCTTGTCCTTACTGTATGGGAGAGAAAAAAGAATTTATGCTCAATCATGGAAAGAAACCTTGTTATTTTGACTGTCATTGCAGATTTCTTCCAGCTGATCATCCTTTTCGCAGAAACAGATCTCATTTCAAAAAAGGAACAATTGAAAGGGATGGACTTCCAAAAATGCTATCGGGTTCGGAGTTAAAATCCGTTGTATTTTCATTACCTCCCATCACTTTTGGTCCCACAATAAACAAACAGAAAATTTTTGGTTTTGGGAAAGAACACAATTGGATTAAACGTAGCATATTTTGGGATTTTCCATATTGGTCTGATTTTTTGGTCCGACACATGTTAGATGTCATGCATATTGAGAAGAACTGTTTTGATAATTTGTTTCATACAGTTTTGGATACGCCAGGAAAGAGCAAAGACAATGTAAATACACGTTTAGATCTTGCCCAAATTTGCAAGCGTCCAGAATTGGAACTGTTTGAGAATGTCAGAACAGAAAGGTTACTGAAACCAAAAGCAGCTTATACACCGTCTAAAGAAAACCGTTTATTATTTTGTCAGTGGATTGCAGATTTGAGACTTCCAGATGGCTGTGCTTCCAATTTGGGTAGATGTGTAAAGAATGGTCATATTACTGGATTAAAAAGTCATGATTGTCATGTTATAATGGAAAGACTTCTTCCCATTGGATTAAGAGGTCTGTTGAATTCTGTGGATTTGACTAAGATTTCATTAATCTATTCAGATAATAAATGTTTATTATTTTTACAGTTTTCCGCATATAGCAGTCAGACAGGGCAGCGCTATTTTGCGCAACTATTTCTCTCAGCCATGGACCACATGGGAGCAGATTCCCATTGATATGCAGTAGGCCATGTTCGGCCATTGGTTGGTACGTACGTAAATAAATAATTTTTATTTTGAAAATTATTTTATTTCTAACTTGATATTTTGATTTATTTGTAGGGTTTATGGTATTCGATCGAGGATACCATGCGTGACACCATCCATGAGGCATGAGAGGTGGCCATGCGTGATCGCCTTCATCAGTTTTTTCACAATTTAAGAAAACATGTGATGAAGAAAGCAGGAGTGCCAGATTTTGACGAGTCATGTAGAGCACAGCGACCAAGTACATTTCATCCCATGTATGGGATGAATTATGTGCGCACTGGTTGAGTGGTGCCTTTCATAGGAGATCATCGGTGGGGAGGCAGAATCGGGGGAGACAGGAGGTGACTCATCAATTTGGGAGTCGTTCTTTCAGTACTCATAGACAGCATCTGGTACGTACATTATTTATAAATATTTTATATACCTATAAATATTAACAGTTTATTTTTTATTCTTATAGGCTGTCGAGCACCCCGATATTACGGAGTACGATGTATATCGGAGGATTTATAGTGATCCTACTACTGGGGATCTCAGAGGTGATCGTCAACATCACATCGTGGTCAGTATTATTTGTTTTCAAGTTTAAAAATTAACTGCATATAATATATTCACAATTTTAATTTTAAATTGCAACTACAAGAGTCATATGAGGCCGCAACGTCATAGGCCCGGCCTGAGAGTCAGGATGAGTCATCAGATCAGACCACTGGCCATCAGTTTGATGAGGCGGAATGGATGCATGCCACCCAGTATTCCTTCGAGAAGGGCCAGGTAGTTGGTATCGGCTCTCGACTGACTCCCGGAGATTATTATGGCAGTGCTGCGATGTCGGCATCCAGCTCGAGAGGAGCTCGTTCATCTTCTTCTGCTACACAGTATGAGGATCAGTTGCGATCTCAGACTGCACTGATAGAGAGTCTCCGACAGGAGCAGGAGCAGATGCGTCAGCAGCATGTGGAGGAGCGTCGACGCTAGCAGCAGCTGTACGAGGAGCAGACGAGTCGGTGGCAGCAGCAGCATCAGGAGCAGATGAAGTACATGCGCCAACTCACTCATGCTTTAGGGATGGAGTTTCCTCCACCACCATCTGCAGATCCCCCCTCCCCCCTCCTTCGGATTAGAGTTTGTATTTATGTTATAAAATTTGTGAAATCAAAATATGATTTTTTTTTCTATTCGTAGTTTCTGTCTCATTATAAAATATTAATAATATTATATTTTTAAATAACAATATTAATATTAATAATAATATTATTTATATTTTATAATATTAAATTATATATATATATTAAAATTTTATAATATTAAAATTTAATTATATTTTTTTGTAATACTTGAATTATTTTAATATTTGAATGTAAAATAATTCTATTATTTTTATATTAATTAAAATAACTTATTAATAT
This sequence comes from Viscum album, assembly GCA_963277665.1. Lineage (NCBI taxonomy): Eukaryota > Viridiplantae > Streptophyta > Magnoliopsida > Santalales > Viscaceae > Viscum > Viscum album. Next base: position 1,424,089,485 of record OY728134.1, on the reverse strand, counting down.
TTTTTTATTTATGAATTATAATTATAATATTATTATATTAATTAAATCATTTATTAATATTCTATTATTTTTTATTTTTGAATTATAATTCTATTATTTTTATATTAATTAAAATAATTTATTATTTTTATTTGTGAATTATAATTATTTTATTATATTAATTAAGATCATTTATTAATATTATATTATTTTTTATTTTTTAATTATAATTGGATTATTATTATATTAATTAAAATAATTTATTAATAATTTTTTTTATTTTTTTATAGTATTTGCGACGGGATACTATGCCCATCGCAAATAGTATTATTATTATATGAATTAAAATAATTTATTAATAGTTTTTTATTTTTTTTTAAAATAGTTTTTGCGACGAGCCCCGTCGCAACATGTATTTGCGACGGGGCCCATCGCAAATAGTTTTTTAAAAGTTTTTTACAAATATACGGAGTACTATTTGCGACGGGGATTCTCCCCGTCGCGGAAAAAGGCTTTAGCGACGGGCCCGTCGCAAATACTTGTTGTTGCGACACCGCTTTCAGCAACGGGCCATTTGCAACGGGCCCCCGTCGCAAAAATCCATTTGCGACGGGATCCCGTCGCAAATACCTGTTTTTCTAGTAGTGATAGCTTTATATCTGTGCCCGTTGTGGAGAGCCTTGGGCTCTGTTTTTCTTCTTCTATACTGATTTCATGATGATAGACACACCGTTAGGAGTGAGGACGGCTGGTGTGCGTCAGTGCAGGGAGTGCCTCCTTGAGGTTAGTGGGTGTCACTTTCTATGGTACCTCTATGTCTTAGAGATGATGAGATATGATGTCATTCTTGGGATGGACAAGTTGGTACCCTTTCGGGCCTTTGTAGATTTCTATCGTCGCAGGGTGAGTTTCACATCACTAGAGGGTAGAGCGTTTCTATACAAGGGAGAATGGGATGTCCAGGAAAGCCGAGATAGACCCAAGCATCATGGGCGAGGTGGTGTCACAGCCCAGATTGCATGTTTATATCTGGATGACCAGGGAATGTTTCAGAGGGATTTTCCTCCAGTAGTTGATCATTTCAGGGATGTCTTCCCGGACTAATTTTCTGGTCTTCCTTTGGAGCGAGAGATGGATTTCTCTATTGATCTTGTTCCAGGAGCGGCACCGGTGTCCATTCCTCCTTATAGGATAGCTAAACCAGAGTTATAGGAGCTCAAGAGACACATAGAAAAGTTGCAGGAAAAGGGTTTCATGCGACTCAGTAATTCATATTGGGGTTCGCCTGTCCTGTTTGCGAAGAAGGCAGATGGTACCCTCAGACTCTATGTGGACTATCGGAAGCTGAAACAGTTGATGGTCAAGAACAGATATCCCTTACCAAGGATTGATGATCTTTTTGATCAACTTCTAGGAGCACGATTGTTCTCGAATATTGACTTGAGATCCAGATATCATCAGTTATGTGTCAGACCATCATATATACCGCTTACATCCTTTTGGAGCAGATATGGTCTATATGAGTATTTGGTCATGCCGTTCGGACTCATGAATGCACCGTTAGTTTTCATGGCTCAGATGAATCGTGTGTTCCATCCTTACCTTGATTGTTTTGGGGTAGTCTTCATGGATGATATCTTGGTGTACTCTCACACTCAGTAAGACCATGATACCCATGCTGAGATCCTACTGAGTACACTGAGATGGAATCCGATATATGCTAAGCTCTCAAAGTGGCACTTTTGGATGGACCAGATACACTTCCTGGGACATATTATCTCAGAGTCAGGAGTTGCAGTAGACCCAGAGAAGGTGAGAGCAGTAGTTTCCTGGGAGCAGCCTAAGAATGTGTTTGAGATACATAGTTTCTTGGGGATGGCTAGTTACTATAGGCACTTCATAGAGGACTTCTCCCGCTTAACAGTGCCATTGATGGGTTTGAATAATAAGGGTGTGAAGTTCGTTTGGTCAGAATCTTGCGAGACAACCTTTCAAGAGCTGAAGGTAAGGTTGACATCAGCACTAGTCCTGATACATCAAGAGCAAGGGAAGAGCTATACAGTTTACTGTGATGCATCAGGTAGTGGGTTGGGAGCAGTGTTGATATAGGGTGATCGAGTAGTTGCATACGGGTCTCGGCAGTTGAAGCCACATGAGAGGAATTACTCGACACATGATCTCGAGTTGACTGCAGTTATTAATGTGTTACACTGTTGGAGAAATTATCTCTTGGGAGAACGTTTTTTGGTGTTTACAGACTACAAAAGTCTCAAGTACATATTTACATAGTTTGTCCTGAATCTGAGACAATGAAGGTGGGTTGAATACCTTCAGTCCTTCGACTTCGAGCTTTCCTATACACCTGGTAAGGGTAACGTAGTTGCTGATGCACTGAGCAGGAAGACTCAGATACATGCAGTACAGGAGGCCGGTTGTGAGTGGCAGATCATGGATTTGTTCTCTGAGATGCATTTGGAGGTACATGATAGTCAAGGTTGAGCCTATCTTTCATCCTTAGGTGTGAGTTATACCCTCCTGGATAGAGTGATGATGAGATAGATATCTGATTCAGAAGGCCTAATTCTACGGGAGTCAGTGGAAAGTGAGGACCCTCTTCCTGGTTGGACGATAGGTGATGATGAGGTACCACGTATCCATGGACGAGTGTGGGTTATATGGGATATACGCGATGAGGTGATGTTGGAGTTTCATGCTTCAGCTTGGGCAGTTCATCCTGGAGTTACCAAAATGTACCGTGACTTGAGATATCAGTATTGGTTACTGGGTATGAAACAAGAGGTAGCCAGTTTTATTACGAGATGTTCCACCTGTCAGCAGGTGAAGGCGGAGAATTAGTGTCCAGCCAGGCTGTTATAGCAGTTACCCATTCTGGAATGGAAATGGGATGATGTCCTAATGGATTTTGTGACTGGGTTGCTAAGGTCACCTCGAGGCAATTATGTCGTATGGGTTGTCGTGGACAGACTCATGAAGGTAGCTTACTTTTTGCCAATCAAGGAGAGCTTCAGTGTTGATGAGCTCAGGAAATTGTATATCTGAGAGGTCATATGTCTTCATGGGGTACCTCATTCCATCATTTCAGATATGGACGCCCATTTTCATCTCATTTCTGGAAGAGTTTTCAGAGGGTACTGGGTTCACAGGTGCTTCTGAGTACAACATACCACCCTTACATTGATGGCCAGTCAGAGCATACAATACAGGTGCTTGTGGACATGCTGCAAGCATGCATCATAGACTTTAGGGGCTCATGGGAGAAGCATATACCCTGGTCGAGTTTTCCTACAATAATAGTTTTCAGGAAAATATTGAGATGGCACCTTACAAGGATTTATATGGTAGGCCATGCCGATCAACCCTGTGCTGGTTGGAGATAGGTGAGGAAGCTTTACTAGAACCACCACTCGTTCAGGAGACTTCAGAGCATGTCCAATTGATATAGAAGCAGATGGACACTGCACAGTCTCGTCAGAAATATTACGCTGATCTCCACAGATGACCCTTAGAGTTCGTAGTCGTGGATTAGGTTTTTTTGCGTGTTTCACCGAGGCTGGGACATAGACGTATCAGGAGACAAGGTAAACTTTCATCGAGGTATGTGGGGCCATTTGGGATTTTGGAGAGAGTTGGGCCAGTTGCCTATCGGTTGCAGTTACCACAGAGGTATCAAGCCATGCATGACGTCTTCCATGTATCTCAGCTGTGTCATTATCACTCAAACTCATCTCCCGTTTTTCAGCCTGAGGAGGTTGAGATTCAGGTCAATGCGTCCTTTGAGGAGAATCCAATTCGTATTGTTGATAGGAGCATGAAGGTTCTCCGAGGCCAATTAGTTCCTCTCGTATGGGTGCTATGGCAGCATGGCTGAGTACAGGATGAAACCTGGGAGTGGGATACCGATGTACGTGCTCAGTTGTCAGAGTTGTTCTCAGCTTTATCTTCAACACCCTTGGAAGGGAAATTCGGGGACGAATTCCTTTAAGGGGGGAAGTTTGTAAGAACCCGATACTTATTCTTGAGGTACGAGTTTCTTCTTTTCCTTTTTCCTTAAGTTTTTTTTATAAAATGAGGAAAATGGGGAAAAATCCCAAATTTTGGAAGTACACGCCATGTACTTTTACACATGCCGTGTACTTTGGCCGTGTGGGATGAGTACACAGGGCATGTAGGCCTGTCGGCGATGAAGGGTGTAAAAACTGACTACACGCCATGTACTTGGTATTTACACACCATGTAATCAGTCGGTAGGTGATTAGTAAGGCGTTGGAAGCAGCCTCCAGCAGGGCGACAATACACACCATGTACTCATGTCGACGGATGAACAATACCGTAGTGAAAAGAAGCCGCCAGAGGAATAGTTAAAAAAAAGGAAAAGTACACGCAGTGTGCTTGAGAGTACAATCCATGTAGTTTTTTTCTCTTAAAACAGGCAGTATCCTCATCCTTCAGTAGATAAGGCCTTTGTGTTCCTTTGGAGCTCAGGAGGATGGTCATATCTTTAGAGATCACCAGCTCTTGTACCGGGAATCTGATTCCGCCTCTGTTGATCGTGTTGGGACCACACGGTTAAGCCCTCCCTTCTCCTTACATTGTTCTTACCATTTATTTCTCGAGGGAAAGTTATTTATGTTTGAACATGTTGTTTTTATTCCTAGATCAATGTCATTCTTGTGCATTTCTAGATGTTTCGTTCCTGTATATCGATTAGAGGAGATCGAGGTAGGTGGTCTAGTGTTTATTTCCAACTGTCGAGTTGTTTTTCTGTACCGTTGTGATACGAACCCATTTTTAGGGTGTCGTATGGCTGAGGGCTTGAATAATTAAATACCTAGAATTGTGTAGGTGATTTAATGAATGTGTACATATGATGATTGTGATCACTTCTTGGATCCAGGACCACCCCAGGCGTGCGTTCCTCTGTTTTTCCGTTTGGGCAGGTTACCTGAGGGTATAACACAAATTTATCTTTTTTTTAAATTTCCTTGAGAGGAATTGTATATAAATTTCTTGCTGATATGTTGGGCTCATCCTGGTTACTTATATTAGCATGATGGAAGTTTTTTTGTTTATCTTGAGGGAAAGTGTTTGTTTAACCTGAGGGAAAGTGATTGCTATCCTGAGGGCAACGTTTCTTATGTCTAAGGACAACACTTCCGTGCCTAAGGGAAATATCTTTTACACCTGAGAGAAATATTCATTATGACTGAGGGTAGTTACCTAAGGGTTTTGATTCTAATTACCTGAGGTTAAGGTTTTCATGTCTGAGGACTCTGTTTACTTAGAACATTCACTAATGTGATTTCTTATATTGAATTGTTAAAAGAATTATTAAAATGGAAATGTAACTGATAAGGATAGTTACAAATTATCCAATAAAAACATATATTTTAATTACATTTTAATGGTATTAAATGTTCAATTTTGATCTTATGGGCCTGAGTTAGTGCATTTTCATTATGAACATCCATTCTCATCATTTGTGCACTTCATACCTAATATACACCAATTTAAGCCCAACGAGTCATCTGATTATAAGGAATTTAATTATCAATATTTTAATTTGATATTTTGGGAATTATATCAACACTTAAATGTGAAAATTTTTCATTTAGGGATCAATGGATGATTCATAAACGATGATGGAGATATTTGGAGATGAATGGAAGCAATTCTAGAGAAGGCATTTTGGACACCAGCCCACTTATGAGACTGTGGGGCCCAACATACAGGCCTAATGAATCCCAAATTTTGTGGGATGATAGAAGAAATTCTCAGGAACAAATAACTCTTCAAGAGATAATGCTAATTCGGCCATCTAGAAGGTCATCAAAGAACGTATGTTCGGTGGATGAAATCTGGCTGCCACCTCGGGTCAAATGTGGAAAAGTCTAAGTTCCACAAGCTTTCCACCACCCTAGGCCTACCATAATCAAGTGGGATGATTTTTAATATCGGAGGCTCGACCCAAGGCTTCCAAAATTCCTATTTAAGGAAGTGGTGGTGGAGGAGTTGAGAATCTTTGAGCTTGTTTTCATCTTAATGTTATGCTGCCAATTTCTCTTTGTAATGTTCTTCCTTCACATGTAAGTTGTTTTAATTCATCCTTGTTTCTTAAAAAAAGTTCTTCTTCTCTTATTATTCTATTCTTATACTTATCACTTTGATATCGTTGGTTCAAGGTGTGAACTTTTTCATACCAAACCTTGTGAGATTATCACACAACGGTGGAGTGATTGTTATTTTATTACGTTTTTTACTTCTCCATTTCCTCCCTCATGAGTCTACTTTTCGCTTCCATTGAAACCATAGAATCAATGGAAGGATAACCTACTTATGGTTTGATCCAAGGGAGTAGCAAGGGGATGTATTGGATGTTATTTATCACCTCATTAATGTATAATCACTTCTTTAATTGAGATTTTTATTTGATGATTTTTAAACTCCATCGTCCTTGTTGAATTTAAGGCCACACACTTCAAGTGGTAATACGAACCTTTACCTTGAAGTTCTCAAAATATTGATCCTTCAAGTATATAGGTGATTAGTATTAAAGGGTGTCAGAATTAAACCCGTAAGTGATGATGTTGTTTTATCTCCTTAAATGAACCCATCTCAAATTTAAGAAATTGAAATCATTAAAAAGAAAATATGTCCAATCCACCACGAGCGATAACCTAGGATCAACTCATTCTTTTAAATTGAATTCACTTAAATATGTTAGTTATACTTTAAAACCATATAAAATCAACCCATGTTGGCCACTTGATAGCCAAAAAAATTCCTTCGAATGTGCGTGTCTATAGGTTACTTCGTAGGTCTCTGTGGATTCGACAACCCAAGCTAGACTACAAGGACCATTATACCTTAATATCTTGGGTAAATTTGAGCGAGAATAAAATTTTGGCACCGTTTCCGGGGACCCATTTAAGTCATCTAAACAACCATTCTATTCTCCCCCATTTATTCTTTTCTCATCCAAATTCTCTTATCTTGTCCCTTTCTCTTTTTTTTCTTTTGGCGCATGTCCGCCTACACCCATGATCAATCAAACCGTCTAGTTAGGGCGGATAGTCTTGGGGTTGGGGAGTCAAGTACACCAACAAAACTCTTTCCATTATATCCTAATCTTCCTAAAACCCCTGAGTCAAAAATTGAGCCCATTTCAATGGAAGGTTTTCAAAGAAACCAACTCATAAACCCGTGTGGGAACCAAAATGGAAACCCAAATGAGGCAGCCCCAAACTTGGGGAATGCGGTCAATCAAACCATGAATGACTAAATCACACCTTCTTAGACCAATGACCCCTCATGCATTAGACACAATTACCTAGTAGATGCAAACTACATCTTTAAACCCCATGTCCTAAACCACCTTCCCACAATCCATGGAATGGAGTCCGAGATGCCATACCTGCACATTAAGGAGTTCAATGACATTGTAGAAACCATGTGTCCCCCACATCAACAAGAATCAGCTAAGATGAGGATATTTCCTTTTTCTTTAAAGTATTAAGCTAAAAATTGGCTAAAAAATTTGAGACCATCATCCATCAACTCTTGGGACCAACTACAAAGAGAATTCTACGAAAAATACTTTCCCCACCACAAAACAATTGCACTTAAAAAGAGTATCCAATTTTTTTTTTGAAAAAGAGGGAGAGTCATTCTATGAAACATGGGAAAGGTTAAAAGACACTCTAAACATGGTTCCAAACCATGGTTTTTCTATTATTGAACAAGTGAAAATTTTCTATGAAGGGTTGGGTCTAGGGAATAAACAATTCATTGACATGATGTGTAATGCAACCTTTAAAAACAAAGCCCCAAATGATTCTTACGAGTATCTAGAAAGCCTTTCTGAACAAAACCAAACATGGGTAAATTCACCTTATTCTGAAAATCCACAAATAACTACTGGAATTTGTACACTTAGAGAATAGGAAAGCCTTAGGGCTAAACTCGCAACACTCTCTAGGAAGGTTGAAGAGATAGACCTTAGGAAAGTCCATGAAATCCAAACTGTTGACCCTGTTTGCACAATTTGTGACAAACATGACCATAATACAGACAACTTCCCAACCATTCCATCCATCAAGGATGTTATTTTAGGAGGAACCCAAGTAGAAGTAAATACTTTGAACTTTCAAAAGCCTCAATACCAAAACACCTTCAACCCAAGGTATAACGACCACCCAGGCTTCTGCTGGAAAGATAACCAACAACCTAGCCAACCACAGGGACAAAATCCTTACCCCCATCAGAACTACCAATCACATAACCAGTTCCAAAACCAAACTATCCAATACCAACAGCCACTGGTCCATTATCAACAAACCATCCCACTTCCAAAATATCCCCTCGGGATAAACCAATCTTCTCAAGCAGCCACCAAACTGTTCCACAAAGCCTACTAGAACAACTGTGCAAACAAATGGAGAGGATGAACTCAGAAGTCTCTTCCCTGAAACAATAACTTCAATCCATAAAAACTAGAAAGTCACCCATGCCTACTCAGGCGGTGCCATCCTAAACTTCAAGGGGAGAGTCAAGTTGTACTCAAACAACTCATGAACAACTAAAGGCTGTGACTATTTTAAGAAGTGGGAAATAAATTGAGAAACCTGAAAAACTAATTCAAAACCCACCTGAAGATTCAAACTTGGATGAAAATTCAAATGAACCAAATGATCAAATTGAAAAACATGACAACATTTTCAAAGAAACAACTCTTCAATAAACAACCCCACAACCTGCACCATTTCTTCAATGAATGAGGGGGAAAACCAAGCCTAAATTGAGTGAAACATTGAGGGAAATCTTTTCACAAGTAAAGTTGAACATACCCCTTCTCGATGCCATCCAAACCATACCTGCCTACTCAAAGTACCTTAAGGACTTGTTCACTTTTAAAAGAAAATTTTCACATAAAAACCAAGACCTTTTGGCTGCTAATGTGAGTACCACCATTCAAGGGACCATTACTCCTTAGTTGAAAGACCCAGGTTTCCCTTACATCAATGTTGAACTAGGAGAAAGAAAAGTTGTCAAGGTCTTGTGTGATCTAGGTGCTAGTGTCAATCTCATCCCCTACGCCGTGTACTGCCAGTTAGGCCTAGAAGAACTCCAACCCACATCTGTCACACTTCAACTTGCGGATCGTAGCATTAGGGTTCCAAAGGGGATTTTAAAGGACGTTCTGGTAAAGGTTGAAAACTTCATCTACCCTGCTGACTTCATTGTCCTTGACAACCATCCAAACTTAGGAAATAAGGAACAAACACCAATCATACTTGGCCGTCCTTTTCTTGCAACAATCAAATTAGTTATCCAAGTTTGAAATGGGAACATGACCATCACCTTTGGGAATATGAGTCTTGACTTGAACATCTATAATGCAAGCTCAAAAATAGTGGATGACGAGGATATTCATGAAGTAAACATGATAGGAAGCATTGATAATGAATCCATGGAACATCAAGGAATATTTGATGAAGGTTTAAGTCAGGATGAGATTGATTTCCTTTGTTCATATGAAGGAAGTTTATCTCCTTGGCTCGAATCATTTTCAAATTGCTCTTATGATGAAGTCTTAGGTCCAACAATCAGTGAAACCTTTCAAGAAACCACTTTCATGGAGACCAATCCAATTTCCTTCCCTAAATCTGATCAATCCAATCTAGTAGTTGAAACTTCTACATGTGGGGAATCAATCCTGTAACACCCAAAGCTTCTATGGTATGCTTCTCTTTGAATAATGTGATAGCATGTGTTGTACGCAACACCGAGTTCTAGCACACCATAACTAATCAAACTAGCCGTTATGAATAGTAATACCAACTTTTTAAAATTATATATATTTTATATTTCAAAATGGACTTCATTTTTGGATTCGGAATATCGAACTTAGCCTAAGGTGAAATTTTGGTACTTTTCGGATAACTTTAATATTTTGATGAATAGTGAAAATTACTAAATTTTAATTAAAAACAACTTTTTTAATCAAAATAATTTATATTGATAAATTATGAATTTGAGTGGTTTTAAAGTATATTTAGAATATATTTTCACAATTAAACCGAACATAAAAAAGTATCAATCTTTTGATAGTTATTATATCTTATAAACACACTTTTTGTTTTGACAGCGGGAATTAATTTTAAATTAATTTCTGCCACTTCTGTGTTTTGAATTTAGAAAAATGGATTCCATATTTGGAATCAGGATGTTAAAATTGTGTAAATAGGTAACTTTTATTTTTAGACATTTTGAATAATTACTGCGGTAAATATTTTATTTACCATGGTTAAGGGTAAATCCGGTAAATAAGGGTTAAAAAATAATATTATAATAATAAAAAATTACCCTAAAACGTGTCCTAACCTTATTGGTTGATACATGTTCGACCATGGGAATCTTTGGGTCGATTTTGGGACCCCATGGTGCCACTTGTAAGTGATAGGGTCACTTTATTTTAATTAAGTTAAAATGAATACAAAAATGACACAAGCATATATCTTTTAGAAAAACAATTTTTACATAGGGTTATATATGTTGGATTTTCAACTATAAATATTCATTAGAAATATAAAAATATTTCCTAAATAATGATATTTTATTTAATATTTTAGACATTAAATATGTTAATTTATTTATGACAGAATGATGATGCAGTAATTAACATAATAGTGAAAAATTAAAATAATTGATATTATAAATACCCAAATAAATATAATTGGAGACTTTTAATTAATTAAAATAATTTTCTAGGATAATATGACATATTAGAATTGATTTAATTGACCTTGTTCGAAGTAATCATTCTGTTATAAGTTTCAAAAAAATCAACTATTGAATAGTGTCAAAATTGACATAAAAGAGTTTTTAAAACAAATATTATATTATTAATTGATATTAATGTCCTAAAAATCTAAGGATAGGTAAAGAGACTTATATCATGATAGGTGTATCATTAATGGACCATTTTTGGGTCTCTTGGATGTATATAGTAATTTTATTAACTATATAATATAAAAATACAAAGTGACATGGTAAATGTGAAACTAATTAACTTAGAGTTAATAGTTAAAGATAAGGTTAATATAAGTACCCAAACCTGTCTAAATTCTATTGTTTGAGTGGTTTTAGACCCATCCCCATCTTAAAAGTTAAATAATAAACTTTGGAGCCATTAGAAACTGAATATGAATTTATTATAAATTAATATTTCTAGCTTTTCCAAAGGTGCCCCTCACCCCTCTTATAAAAGGGCACTCCTCCTTCTCATTTCTTCACACCTTAAAAGCCTTTTGGTTCGGAAAAAATCTGCCCAAATACTCTCCCAACTTCCCCCAATACAACCTAGAGGCCTTAGTTTGATCAGAAAGCCAACCTAAGGAGCCCTTTTGATCAAATCAAAAGGAAGAACCCGAAGAAGAGGTAATGATTTCACCACCCTTTTCCATGTTCCTTTCTTCTTCCACTTCTTCTTCCTTTGTTATTACCATTCTAAAATAATAACTCCAGTATCATATATATACTGTGATGTTATTATAAATATGGTACAACAATATTCAGTATTCTATCCACCCTTTGAATAACATGTCACCATACGTGCGTACGTACGGCTTACCGTCTCCACGTCGTGGTGTAATTGTTATTCAATATATTATTATTTGGATGGGTATAATAATGATGTGTAACTCAAGTAAATAATAAATATAAAATGTTCATGATTCTGTATATATTATATACCATCCATTTATATATTATTTTAATATCAAAAGAATGATATTGTCGCTCGTGCGTACGTACGGACTACCTTCTCCACGAACGCGATGAGATTCATTATCCATAGTATCCATTCAAGTATAATTCTCATTTGATGATTAATAATAGTATCTAAGGACTTGATATCATTCTGGATATGATTAAGATACAACCTATCCATTACAAACATGGCTTACGTAACAAAACATATAAAAGAAAATGAGTAAGTTAACACCCGAAACAACGATAATACTAAGATATTATTAACAAATCAATCTTAAAAGATCATATATGATATCATATTTATGTATATGATTCTTGTATAATTTAATAACAATTATTTCACCATTATACTGGAGGTTAACCTACCCCAACCATGGAAAAGTATAAGGTAAGGGTTTATTTCACAATCTCTTCATTATCCGAGGTTGTTTATACCTAATAATCTACTGGGATCTCTTTATCATCCACATCCATGTTTCTTAAAAATTTATTTCAAAACATTTTTAATATTTACAAGAATATGGGTTAAAGTCATTTATACCCTTGTTGTACTTCTTATAAGTGGTTTATAAAGGAATCATTCCGTCGTTTTCCAAACAAGGTTTTTTTTAACCTTTTCGACAGAATTAAGGTAAGAATGTTTTTTAACTTATACGGCGGGTGAGGTTATTTTATGCCATTATAAAATCATAGAAGCTTCCCTTACAAGATTATAAGAATATTTTCAAAGAAAATGTATTATTTCATAAATACATGACTCTTAAATTATTTCAAAAATAGAAAGAGATATTTCTCTAAAAGGAGTTTTGATTTCATCTATGTCAACATCCTTTGATGGATTTTATGCTTATTTGAAGTTGATTTATTATGATACAAAACTTCTATATTGTATTTAAGGTTTTGTGATATGTTTTACTATGGATGTGCTATTTTTATACCATTCATAGTTTATGGTGAAAGTATTGACATTTCGTATGCTAGTTTTAATACGAATGTTTATGTTATGTTTAAACCTTTTCATATGGGAATGCATCAGACTTAATATGTGATGGGTGGAGCCCGCTATAGCTCCTCGATGCATTAGTAGGTCTCATGAGACAAACTAGTGTCTTGGCACAAGGCCTTGAAAAAATCTTATTTGTAGTCTTGGCACGAGGCCTTGGCTATGTGGTTATGATAGTCTGGAATTATGCATTCCATCATTATGAAAGTGGTTATTGATATTGCATGTGATTATTCGATTAGTATAATATCCATATGAATAAGTAAATGGAATTATTTCATTTTACTTTTTCCAAACCATGTTGAAGTTCAAGTTTAAAAGGCTTTTGTTTTAGTTGTACATTTCCTTAAATGTTTATGATTATTTTTGAAAGTTTCTGCTATATTGTTATCCTTACTGGGCATTTGAGCTCACCCCTCTTCTATGTTTTATTTTTCCCAGGATGTGAAGAAGTAAGTTATGAATGACCTGTAGGGATTTTATGTGGGGATATGAGTGCGGAATATGGATACTATGTTGTTGTAGTTTTTCACTTTATGATGTAATGTAAAACTTTATAAATATATCTAGTATTTCCAAGGCTACTAAACCAATCGGTCTTTCGAGATTTGATCTTTCTTGTGATCATGAAAATGTTATGTAATAATGCACCGACTCTGGGTAACTGGGGTCGGGGCGTTACAGTTGGTATCAGAGGAAGTTTAGTAAAAACCTTAGAAGCTATATTTAGATAAACTCTGATTAGAGCACATAGATTTAAGATGGACTTTGAGGATTAGTATAGAAGAACTTCCTATAATTTTGGTATTGTAGAGATTTTGTGAGTTTTCTGAGCAATACATCCCTGTCTGGATACAAGCAGGTAGAGGCGGCTCTGGCACAGATGTACCTAGGGGTAAAACCCAAAAACACCACTTTGAGCTAGACTCAAATGGGAACTGGTGCACGACAACGTGCCTTGCTGCACTCTTGGTTACGAAACTCCCGGGGGATATGCTTAAGATAACTCTCATTTTCTTTAAAAATCATTATGAAGGGTTTAGGAGTATATACTTCCTCAAAGAAAACATTTTTATGATTATGGATTATATCCATAAATAGTTCAATTTATGTTAAGTGTTTTATAAGTATGGGATTATGTATTTTGATTCATAAACTGATCTAGTTTATGCCATTGTTTAGAAATGGCGCCTACTGGATGAAATGGAAACCTTATCAATTCACGCACTCCATGTAGGGATTTCCCTCCTGCTCAAGAAAATTATAGTGGAGCTGGTGATGCAACTGGTTCCGATTAGCTAATCACCATACTGGGACAACTCACTCAGATTATGATTAATAACCTTACTCGTATGGAGCACCCTGATCCGCAGCGCGAAGGATCAATGTTAGATCGATTCATGAGGAAACAACCACCAACGTTCAATGGGAGTAAAAATCCCTTAGTAGCTGAGAAATGGATATTTTCCCAAGAGAAAATATTTCAGGCTTTGGGGAGTAGTGAAAGGGAAAAAGTTATCATAGCAGTTTACCGACTCACTGGAGATGCTGATCAATGGTGGTAATTGATTCAAAACATGAAGGAATATGATGAAGTATCGAATATGGAATGAAGGGAGTTCAAAGATCTATTTTTAGAAAAATACATTCCTCGCGACCATCGAGCATATATGGAAAGGCAATTTATGAGTCTGAGATAGAAGGAGGATGAGAATGTCACAAAGTATGAGGCTAACTTTACAAGGTTAGAAAGGTATGCTAGAGATTATATATGTAACCCAAAAAGTAATATTGATCATTTCTTTGATGGGTTAAAACCATTTCTCCGTCGAGCATTAGTCTCACAATCCATTTTGTCGTACGAAGACATTGTCTCATGTGCTATCAAGACCGAAAAAGAATTATCTAAGTCTTATGACTTTAAAGAAAAACAAGAGAAGAAGAGACCTGCTGATCAATCTGGGAATGGAAATAAGGGGAAGAAGGGAAAGGTTGAATATCCATCCTGTGGTAAATATGGGAAGAAACACCCTGGTACTTGCTTTAAGGGAACTGGAGTCTGTTACAAGTGTGGTGAAAAAGGCCACCAAGCTCATGATTGCAAGGGGAAGAAGGAAGCCCAACATTTAGTGATACAATTGTAGGGAGATGGGGCATTATTCAAATGAATGTCCTAAGCATCAGGAGAACTTACCTCAGAAAAGGCCAAGGGATCAAGGCCAAGCTTATGCTATCACTACTGCTGAGGTAGAAGCTCTTAAAGACGTGGTGGAAGGTAATTTAATGGTTTCATCAAGTTTAGAAAATGCATTATTTGATTCTGGATCATCGCATTGTTTCATATCTTCCCAGTTTGCTAAGAAAATTAGATATTTCCAATTTGATTTAATAGGGGAGTTGTTAGTTAAAACTCTCAAGGGAAGTATCATTGCAACAAAGTTTTGTGAATCAGTACCCATTAGAGCACATAAATGTTCTTTATCTGCTGATCTCATCGTCATACCTATGATTGAGTTTGATATAATCCTCGGTATGGACTGGCTTTCAGACTATGATGCGAAGATTTATTGTAAGAAGAAAGAGGTTACGATTCTTGATGATAATGATAAGGAACACCTTATCTTTAGAGCAGAATCGTCACCACTGAATACTTATTTAGATCCACCCCCAGTAGCTCAACTAAATTCAATTATTGGGGAGGAAGAGAATGAAATAACTATGGGTGAGGAAAGGAATGTTCAAATAGAGGATGTACCTGTTGTGAAAAAATTTGTAGATGTATTTCTGGAAGATTTACCTGGACATCCTCCAGAACGAGAAGTTGAGTTTTCCATTGATTTAATTCCTGGATCAAGGCCTATATCGAAGACCCCTTATAGAATGGCCACTATAGAATTAGTTTAACTAAAGAAACTGTTGGTCGGAGAAAAACGGGAAGGATGGCAAGAGGGGGGGTGAATTGCCTTTAAAAAAAATGATTAACAAATTAAAAATCAAAGTTGAAAGTGCAGCGGAAATAAATGAGGCAAGACACAAAATTGATAACGGAGTTCGGCCAAAAACCCGGCCTACGTCTCCGCTCCCAACTCAACCGTTGATATATTCTACCGCTTGCTTTTCAATGGTTTTAGCAAGAAACCCACTAGGCTTTGAGGTAGCACTAGAACCTATTACAACTTGCTTTTGGTGGTTAAGCAAGAACCCACTTGCTTTTAATGGTTGAGCAAGAACCCACTAGCCTTCTTACAGGTGAAGGCTAGCTCACCTATGACAGAAGCCTTTTAAAAGGAAAGGCTTGAAGAAACCTCTTCACACCTTAGTGGTGATGTGAAACCCAAAAGAGAGAGGAATAGAAAAGGAGTTGGGGTTTGTAGGCACAAACCCAATTTGAAAGCTCAAAAAGATAAATACAATAAAACCCGTAATTGGAGAAGCCTTGGGCGCCTTTTATTGATAGGAGAGTTTGAAGGCCGCTTCCAAGCTTCTTTGGTGGTGCTCTTGGATGTGGAATTGGATGGAGCACTTGGGGTTCCTTGAGGTGGCTCGCCGGAGGATTGCCGAAAGATCAACAAAGTGTCCTTGGGCTTGGTTTAAGTTCCGGTTAGTGTCCGGGGCTTCCTCAGCCTTTATTTATAGGCATGGAACCCATTGGGGGCCTTCGGAGCCGTTGGATAGGTCTTCGGAGCCGTTGGAGGCCAAAAGAGGGTTGACTGGTCAAAGCCAACGGCTAGTTTGACTGGGCTACCGGCTGGCCGGTACAGCTCCACCGGCTGGCCGGTGCCTTGGCAAAGGAGAAGAATTTTGGTCCAGGCTCCACCGGCTGACCGGTGGAGGAGCCACCGGCTGGCCGGTGGGGAGACAGTAGCTGGCCCATTGGTCTGGGTGCCACCGGCGGGCCGGTGACAGAGCCACCGGCTGACCGGTGGAACCTGGCAGTGGGCAATGCCTCTGCTAGGTCCACCGGCTGGCCGGTGCTATCACACCGGTTGGCCGGTGGACTGCAATTCAGTCCACTTTGAGATTCTTTCTTGGGCCAACTTCTTGGCAACCTTGTGCCTATCATTAAAAAACACTTCAAACAAAATTAGACAAATAATAAGGTGATTGTGATCATGAAAATCAAACAACGAGGGGAACGAGAGGTACAACAATCTCCCCCTATTTTGATGATCACAATCACCAAAACAATTAAAGTTAAAACAAAAATGAAAAACATGCTTAAAGGATAAGGAAAGTAAATGCTAAGCATGATCAAAAGGATTCTCCCCCAATCAATCAATAATTTCTCCCCCTTTGTGATAATCAAAATAGCACGGGGCATAAAACTTGATTGAGGGAAAGGGTTTGAAAAACTAGATATGAGAATTGAAAAATCAATTGATATTTTTGAAATTGAAATGAAAATTTGAATAACAGTTTGAATTGAAAGTTTTGAATCAAAAACCAATTGAAATTTGAAATTTGAAACCAAATGAAATTTTTGAAATTGAGAGTTTTGAAAAAATGAATTTAAATTGAAAAATGAATCGAAAGAGATCTTTGAATTTAAGAAAATTTCTCCCCCTAAATAAAACAAAAGATCATCGGGGAAACGAAACTATTTTTGGCCCGGAGAGACTCGCCAAAAGGGATTTTTCAATCCAAATTTGTTTCATGGCGGGTCTTCTCCTATAAAACTCGTCCGAATAAAAAATAGATTTGGGTTGACCGTACCGGGCATTTTTGCAATCACACTCATAAATGAGGTGCCCGGGTTTTTTACAATAATTACAAAATTTAAAACTAGAGCTCCCCCTTACAAAAACAGTTGGAGCATGGGAGGAGGAAGCTACATTGGTATATCCTAGCTCTTGGGTGGTTCTTGATATTCGTTGGGAACCAAGCAATTTTGAAAGATTTTGTTCCCCTTGGGTGAATTTGGCTAGGGATTCTCTAAGGTCCTTGATGGTTGATTCCAAAGAATCAACATTTGGGAAATTTTGGATTTTTAGGGAGAGTTCCTCCTTCTCTTTGAGAAGTTGGTCTTTTTCGGAGGAAAGCTTTTTGAAATTCTTTTTTAAAGAAACAAATTTTGAAGAGAGTTCATGAAAACCATTTTCAAGTTGGTCTCGCACATGTTGGATTTCTTCGTATGACAAATGATTGAAAGAATTAGAAGAACTAGAGGATGATGAAGAAGAGTCGGAAGAAGTTACCTCATGTTTTGCCATTAGGAATTTTTTACCTTGGTCGCTCGAGGAGAAGGAGGAGAAGGAGGAGCTATCACTCCATGTTGCCTTTGAAGCCTTCTTCTTTTTCTTCTTCTTGGCCCTTTTCTTGTGAAGTGGGAAAGCGGGTACGGATTTTTCATCGGGTTCTTACTTTTGAGCGGGTTCTTGCTTTTGAGTCATGCTAGTACCTTCATGGGTTAGCTCTAAATATTTCCAAATATCATAAGAGGTAGTGCAAGAAGAAATACAATTAAATATATTACGGTCTAAGCCACAATGAAGAGCATTCATGGATTTGCCATCAAGCTCGAAATTTGCAATGTCGGCGGGGGTCCATTTAGACTCATCGGGAGAAGAGAGCGTAAAACCATGCATAACAATTCTAAAAATAGGATAGCTAATTCTTTTAAGAAAATTTGACATGCGGGTTTTCCAAAAAGTATAATCGGCTCCATCAAAGAATGGAGCACGATCCAAAGAATGTCCTTCGGGGGATTGAGAGGAAGAAGCGGTAGAAGCCATCAAAAAAGATCTTTAATTTGAAACCGGTTAGGGAATTATTCAAATACTCCCTCTGATACCAATTGTTGGTCGGAGAAAAACGGGAAGGATGGAAAGAGGGGGGGTGAATTGCCTTTAAAAAAAATGATTAACAAATTAAAAATCAAAGTTGAAAGTGCAGCGGAAATAAATGAGGCAAGACACAAAATTGATAACGGAGTTCGGCCAAAAACCCGGCCTACGTCTCCGCTCCCAACTCAATCGTTGAGATATTCTACCGCTTGCTTTTCAATGGTTTTAGCAAGAAACCCACTAGGCTTTGAGGTAGCACTAGAACCTATTACAGCTTGCTTTTGGTGGTTAAGCAAGAACCCACTTGCTTTTAATGGTTGAGCAAGAACCCACTAGCCTTCTTACAGGTGAAGGCTAGCTCACCTATGACACAAGCCTTTTAAAAGGAAAGGCTTGAAGAAACCTCTTCACACCTTAGTAGTGATGTGAAACCCAAAAGAGAGAGGAATAGAAAAGGAGTTGGGGTTTGTAGGCACAAACCCAATTTGAAAGCTCAAAAAGATAAATACAATAAAACCCGTAATTGGAGAAGCCTTGGGCGCCTTTGATTGATAGGAGAGTTTGAAGGCCGCTTCCAAGCTTCTTTGGTGGTGCTCTTGGATGTGGAATTGGATGGAGCACTTGGGGTTCCTTGAGGTGGCTCACCAGAGGATTGCCGAAAGATCAACAAAGTGTCCTTGGGCTTGGTTTAAGTTCCGGTTAGTGTCCGGGGCTTCCTCAGCCTTTATTTATAGGCATGGAACCCATTGGGGGCCTTCGGAGCCGTTGGAGAGGTCTTCGGAGCCGTTGGAGGCCAAAAGAGGGTTGACTGGTCAAAGCCAACGGCTAGTTTGACTGGGCTACCGGCTGGCCGGTACAGCTCCACCGGCTGGCCGGTGCCTTGGCAGAGGAGAAGAATTTTGGTCCAGGCTCCACCGGCTGACCGGTGGAGGAGCCACCGGCTGGCCGGTGGGGAGACAGTAGCTGTCCCATTGGTCTGGGTGCCACCGGCTGGCCGGTGACAGAGCCACCGGCTGACCGGTGGAACCTGTCAGTGGGCAATGCCTATGCCAGGTCCACCGGTTGGCCGGTGCTATCACACCGGTTGGCCGGTGGACTGCAATTCAGTCCACTTTGAGATTCTTTCTTGGGCCAACTTCTTGGCAACCTTGTGCCTATCATTAAAAAACACTTCAAACAAAATTAGACAAATAATAAGGTGATTGTGATCATGAAAATCAAGCAACGAGGGGAACGAGAGGTACAACAGAAACAACTAGAGGAATTGATAATAAAGGATTTATTCGCCCTAGTGTTTTTCCATGGGGAGCCCCTGTTCTTTTTGTTAAAAAGAAAGATGGGTCTATGAGGTTATGTATCGACTATAGGGAGATTAATGCCATAATAGTAAAGAACAAGTATCCCCTACCTCGAATTGATGATTTATTTGACCAACTGCATGGATCTCAATACTTTTCAAAGATTGACCTTCGATCTGGATACCATCAGTTGTGTGTGAATAAGGAAGACATTCCGAAGATAGCATTTCGAACCAGGTACGGGCATTACGAGTTTACTGTAATGCCTTTTGGATTGACTAATTCACCCTATGTATTCATGGATCTGATGAATAGAGTTTTCAAGGATTATCTCGATGAATTTGTGGTGGTATTTATTGATGATATCTTGGTATACTCAAAAAGCTACGAAGATCATGAAAATCACTTGAGCATTATCCTGAAGACTCTGAGGATACATGAATTATATGGGAAGTTTAGCAAGTGTGAATTCTGGATTCAGGAGATTTCTTTTCTTGGCCATATTGTCTTTAAAGATGGAATCTCTGTTGATCCTTCTAAGACCAAGGCAATCCAAGAATAGCCAGCACCAACGAGTATAACTGAGGTACGTAGTTTTATTGGTTTGGAAGGTTATTATCGACGATTCGTCCAAAATTTTGCCCGATTGGCTAACCCATTAACGAAGCTCCCACGTAAAGGGGTTAAATTTGTTTGGACAGAAGAGTGTGAAGAATGCTTCGAAGAACTGAATAGAAGATTAGTCAACGATCCTATATTTACTCTACCATCGGGGAATGATGGGTTCGTTATTTATAGTGATGCATCGAAGAAAGGACATGGTTGTGTCCTTATGGAGAATGATATAGTTATTGCCTATTATCACAACAGTTGAAAATTAATGAACAAAACTATCCTACCCATGATCTCGAGTTAGCAGCTGTGATCGTTTCTTTGAAGATATGGAGGCACTACCTCTATGGTGAAAAATGTGATATTTATACTGATCACAAGAGTTTGAAGTATATTTTCTCACCAAAAGAACTCAACATGAGGAAAAGAAGATGGCTTGAATTACTCAAGGATTATGATTGCACGATACACTACCACCCAGGGAAGGAAAACAAGGTGGAAGATGCTTTGAGAAGAAAAGATCATGGAGTTTTGAACAATATGAGAATTGAAAGGGATCCAATTTTCATGGATCTAGTGAAGATGGACATGGGAATAACCAGGGAAGGAGAAACATCAATGATTATTAAAATGGTTGCCAAACCATCTTTACTAGAAAGGATTAAGAGTTCTCATACAAATGATGGAGAATTTAAAAAGAAGATTAAAGCTGTGAACGATGGGAGACTGAGAGACATTTTGTATGAAGATGGAATTTTGAAATTCGGGAAGAGACTTTGTGTTCCCGATACACCTGATCTAAAAAGGGAATTGCTGGATGATGCTCATAGTTCCAATTTCTCTATACACCCTGGGAGCACCAAAATGTATAGAGATTTGAAGGAACATTTTTGGTGGGACAACATGAAGAGGGAGATTGCTAATTTTTTTTCAAGATGTATGGTTTGCCAACAAGTGAAAGCTGGAAGGAAACAGCCTGGAGGAGTCATGCAACATCTTCCCATACCGGAGTGGAAATGGGACAATATTACGATGGACTTTGTCATGGGACTATCAAAGTCTCCTAGAAGGAATGATGCAATATGGGTTATTGTCGATCGTCTTACCAAGTCAGCACATTTTCTTGCTATAAGAGAAGATCTACCACTGGAACGTCTAGAAAGACTATATATTAATGATGTTGTGAGACTCCATGGAGTACCCCTATCGATTGTTTCTGATCGTGATCCCCATTTTTCTTCAAGATTCTAGAAGAGTCTTCAGAAATCCCTGGATACTAAACTTCATTTGAGCACTGCCTACCACCCTCAGACAGACAGAAAATCAGAACGGACTATTTAAACCTTAGAAGACATGTTGAGATCTTGATCACTTGACTTTCTGGGTATGTGGGATCAATATTTACCATTGGTAGAATTTTTCTATAACAATAGCTTCCATTCGAGTATTCAGATGGCACCATATGAAGTTTTATACAGAAAGAGATTTCGTACACCAACCTGTTGGGATGACGTTGGTGAAAGAAAACTTGTAGGCCAAGAACTGGTGGAGGAAACGATGGAAAAGGTGAAGGTAATCCAAAATCACATCAAAGAAGCTCAAAGTAGGCAGAAGAGCTATGCCGATAATCGAAGGAAGGATTTGGAATTTCAAGTCGGTGATCATGTTTTCTTGAAGGTATCTCCATGGAAGGGAGTCATACGTTTTGGTAAGAAAGGTAAATTGAGTCCCAGGTACATCGGACCTTTTGAAATTCTAGAACGAATTGGGGCTGTAGCTTACCGATTGGCAATGCCGCCAAGTCTCTCCAAAGTTCACGATGTGTTCCATGTATCTCTGTTGAGGAAATAAATGCCTGACCCAATGCATGTACTCACCTATGAGGAATTAGAACTGGAACCCGATCTGTTTTATTGTGAAGAGCCCGTCAGAATTCTTGATACGAGAGAACAAGTATTGAGAAACCGGACGATGCGTCTGGTAAAAGTTTTGTGGAGAAACCATAAGATGGAAGAGACAACGTGGGAACCCGAGGAACTTATGATGAAGAACCACCCGAGTCTTTTCAGGTGATAATATTATAGAAATTTTGAGGATGAAATTATTTGAAGGAGGGGAGAATGTAACACCCCAAGTTTCTACGGTACGCTTCTCTTTGAATAATGTGATAGTGTGTGTTGTACAGAACACCGAGTTCTAACACACCATAACTAATCAAACTAGCTGTTATGAATAGTAATACTTACTTTTTGAAATTATATAAATTTTATATTTCAAAATGGACTTCATTTTTGGATTCGGAATATCGAATTTAGCCTAAGGTGAAATTTTTGTACTTTTTGGATAACTTTAATATTTTGATGAATAGTGAAAATTACTAAATTTTAATTTAAAAAAACTTTTTTAATCGAAATAATTTATATTGATAAATTATGAATTTGAGTGGTTTTAAAGTATATTTAGAATATATTTTTACCATTTAATACAATGTTGGTCATTAGACATAATTTCACAATTAAACCGAACATAAACACGTATCAATCTTTTGATAGTTATTATATCTTAAAAACACACATTTTGTTTTGACAACGAGAATTAATTTTAAATTAATTTCTACCACTTCTGTGTTTTGAATTTAGAAAAACGGATTCCATATTTGGAATCAGGATGTTCAAATTGTTTAAATAGGTAACTTTTATTTTTAGACATTTTGAATAATTACTGCGGTAAATATTTTATTTACCATGGTTAAGGGTAAATCCGGTAAATAAGGGTTAAAATATAATATTATAATAATAAAGAATTACCCTAAAACGTGTCCTAACCTTATTGGTTGATACATGTTCGACCCTGGGCATCTTTGGGTCGATTTTGGGACCCCATGGTGCCACTTGTAAGTGATAGAGACACTAGAAATTAAATAATATAATTTATTTATTACACAATGATGATGCAGTAATTACCATAATAGTGAAAAAAATAAAATAATTGATATTAGAAATACCGAAATAAATATAATTTGAGACTTTTAATGAATTAAACTAATTTTCTAGGATAATATGACATATTAGGAGTGATTTAATTGACCTTGTTTGAAGTAATCATTTTGTTATAAGTTTCAAAAAAATCAACTACTGAATAGTGTCAAAATTGACATAAAAGAGTTTTTAAAACAAATATTATATTATTAATTGATATTAAATTTCTAAAAATATAAGGTTAGGCCAAGAGACTTATATAATGATAGGTGTATCATTAATGGACCATTTTGGGGTCGCTTGGATGTATATAGTAAGTTTATTAACTATATAATATAAAAATACAAAGTGACATGGTAAATGTCAAACTAATTAACTTAGAGTTAATAATTAAAGATAAGGTTAATATAAGTACCCAAACCTATCTAAATTCTATTGGTTGAGTGGTTTTCGGCCCATCCCCACCTTAAAATTTAAATAATAAACTTTGGAGCCATTAGAAACCGAATATGAATTTATTATAAATTAATATTTCTAGCTTTTCCAAAGGTGCCCCTCACCCCTCTTATAAAAGGGCACTCCTCCTCATTTCTTCACACCTTCAAAGCCTTTTGGTTCGGCCAACCTATGCCCAAATACTCTCCCAACTTCCCTCAATACAACCTAGAGGCCTTAGTTTGATCAGAAAGCCAACCTAAGGAGCCCTTTTGATCAAATCAAAAGGAAGAACGCGAAGAAGAGGTAATGATTTCACCACCCTTTTCCATGTTCCTTTCTTCTTCCACTTCTTCTTCCTTTGTTATTACCATTCTAAAATAATAACACCAGTATCATATATATACTGTGATGTTATTATAAATATGGTACAACAATATTCAGTATTCTATCCACCCTTTGAATAACATGTCACCATACATGCGTACGTACGGCTTACCGTCTCCACGTCGTGGTGTAATTGTTATTCAATATATTATTATTTGGATGGGTATAATAATGATGTGTAACTCAATTAAATAATAAATATAAAATGTTAATGATTCTGTATATATGATATACCATCCATTTATATATTATTTTAATATCAAAAGAATGATATTGTCGCTCGTGCGTACGTACGGACTACCGTGTCCACGAACGCGATGAGATTCATTATCCATAGTATCCATTCAATTATAATTCTCATTTGATGATTAATAATAGTATCTAAGGACTTGATATCATTCTGGATATGATTAAGATACAACCTATCCATTACAAACATGGCTTACGTAACAAAACATATAAAAGAAAATGAGTAAGTTAACACCCGAAACAATGATAATAGTAAGATATTATTAACAAATCATTGTTAAAAGATCATATATGATATCATATTAATGTATATTATTCTTGTATAATTTAATAACAATTATTTCACCATTATATATAAGGTTAACCTACCCCAACCAAGGAAAAGTACAAGGTAAGGGTTTATTTCACAATCTCTTCATTATCCGAGGTTGTTTATACGTAATAATCTACTGGGATCTCTTTATCATCCACTTCCATGTTTCTTAAAAATGTATTTCAAAACATTTTTACTATTTACAAGAATATGGGTTAAAGTCATTTATACCCTTGTTTGAATTTTTATAATTGGTTTATAAAGGAATCCTTTCGTCGTTTTCCAAACAAGGTGCTTTTTAACCTTTTCGACAGAATTAAGGTAAGAATGTTTTTTTAACTTATACGGTGGGTGTGGTTATTTTCCGCCGTTATAAAATCGTCGAAGCTTCCCTTACAATATTATAAGAATATCTTCATAGATTATGTTTTATTTCATAAATATATGACTCTTAAATTATTTCAAAAATAGAAAGAGAAATTTCTCTAAAAAGATTTTCGATTTCATCTATGTCAACATCCTTTGATGGATTTTACGCTTATTTGAAGTTGATTTATTATGATACAAAACTTATATATTGTATTGAAGGTTTTGTGATATGTTTGACTGTGGATGTGCTATTTTTATACCATTCATAGTTTATGGTGAAAGTATTGACATTTCGTATGCTAGTTTTAATACGAATGTTTATGTTATGTTTAAACCTTTTCATATGGGAATGCATTGGACTTAATATGTGACGGGTGGAGCCCGCTATAGCTCCTCGATGCATCAATAGGTCTCATGAGACAAACTAGTGTCTTGGAACAAGGCCTTGACAAAATCTTATTTTTAGTCTCAGAAGGAGGCCTTCGCTATGTGGTTATGATAGTCTGGAATTATGCATTCCATCATTATGAAAGTGGTTATTGATATTGCATGTGATTACTCGATTAGTAGAATATCCATGTGAATAAGTAAATGGAATTATTTCATTATACTTTTTCCATACTATGTTGAAGTTCATGTTTAAAAGGCTTTTGTTTTAGTTATACATTACCTTAAATGTTTATGCTTATTTTTGAAAGTTTCCGCTATATTTTTATCCTTATTGGGCATTTGAGCTCACCCCTTTTCTATGTTTTATTTTTCCCAAGATGTGAAGAAGTAAGTTATGAATGACCTGCAGGGATTTTATGTGGGGATATGAGTGTGGAATATGGAGACTATGTTGTTGTAGTAGTTTTTCACTTTATGATGTAATGTAAAACTTTATGAATATATCTAGTGTCTCTAAGGCTACTAAACCAATCGGTCTTTCGAGATTTGATCTTTCTTGTGATCATGCGAAGGTTATGTAATAATGCACTGACTCTGGGTAACTGGGGTCGGGGAGTTACAGTTAGTATCAAAGGAAGTTTAGTACAAACCTTGGAAGCTAGATTTAGAAAAACTCTGATTAGAGCACATAGATTTAAGATAGACTTTGAGGATTAGTATAGAAGAACTTCCTAGAATATTGGTATTGTAGAGATTTTGTGAGTTTTACGAGCAATACATCCTTGTCTAGATACGAGCAGGTAGAGGCGGCTCTGGCACAGATGTACCTAGGGGTAAAACCCAAAAACACTGCTTTGAGCTAGACTCGAACGGGAACTGGTGCACGATAACGGGCCTTGCTGCAGTCCTGGTTACGACACTCTCGGGGGATATGCTTAGGATAAATCTCAATTTTTTGACAAATCATTATGAAGGGTTTATGAGTATATACTTTATCAAAGAAAACATTTTTATGATTATGGATTATATCCATAAATAGTTCAATTTATGTTAAGTGTTTTATAAGTATGGGATTACGTATTTTGATTCATAAACTGATCTAGTTTATGTCATTGTTTAGAAATGGCGCCTAGTGGACGAAATGGAAACTGTATCAATGCACGCACTCCATGTAGGGATTTCCCTCCTACTCAAGAAAATTATAGTGGAGCTGGTGATGCAACTGGTGCCAATCAGCTAATCACCATATTGGGACAACTCACTCAGGTTATGAATAATAACCTTACCCGTATGGAGCACCCTGATTCGCAGCATGGAGGATCAATGTTAGATCGATTCATGAGGCAACAACCACCAACGTTCAATGGGAGTAAAAATCCCTTAGTAGCTGAGTAATGGATATTTTCCCTAGAGAAAATATTTCAGGCTTTGGGGAGTAGTGAAAGGGAAAAAGTTATCATGGCAGTTTACCGACTCACTGGAGGTGCTGATCAATGGTGGTCATTGATTCAAAACACGAAGGAAGATAATGAAGTATGAAATATGGAATGGAGGGAGTTCAAAAATCTATTTTTAGAAAAATACTTTCCTCGCGACCATCAAGCAGATATGGAAAGGCAATTTCTGAGTCTGAGACAAAAGGAGGATGAGAATGTCACAAAGTATGAGGCTAACTTTACAAGGTTAGCAAGGTATGCTGGAGATTATATATGTAACCCAAAAAGTAATATTGATCGTTTCTTTGATGGGTTAAAACCATTTCTCCATCGAGCATTAGTCTCACAATCCTTTTCATCGTACGAAGACATTGTCTCATGTGCTATCAAGACAGAAAAGGAATTCTCTAAGTCTTCTGACTTTAAAGAAAAAAAGAGAAGAAGAGACCTGCTGATCAATCTGGGAATGGAAATAAGGGGAAAAAGGGAAAGGTTGAATATCCATCCCGTGGTAAATGTGGGAAGAAACACCCCAGTACTTGCTTTAAGGGAACTTGAGTCTATTACAAGTGTGGTGAAAAAGGCCACCAAGCTCATGATTGCAAGGGGAAGAAGGAAGCCACCAACGTTCAGTGCTAAAATTGCAGGGAGATGGGGAATTATGTAAATGAATGTACTAATCTTCAGGAGAACTTACCTTAGAAAAGGCCAAGGGATCAAGGCCAAGCTTATGCTATCACTAATGATGAGGTAGAAGCTCCAAAAGATGTGGTGGCAGGCAATTTAATGGTTTCCTCAAGTTTAACAAATGAATTATATGATTCTGGATCATTGCATTGTTTCATATCTTCCCAGTTTGATAAGAAAATTAGATATTTCCAATTTGATTTAACAAGGGAGTTTTCAGTTAAAACTCCTAAGGGAAGTATCATTGCAACAATGTTTTGTGAATCAGCCCCCATTAGAGCACATAAATGTTCTTTATCTGCTGATCTCATTGTCATACCTATGATTGAGTTTGATATAATCCTCGGTATGGGCTGGTTTTCAGACTATGACGCAAAGATTTATTGTAAGAAGAAAGAGGTTACGATTCTTGATGATAATGATAAGGAACACCTTATCTTTAGAGCAGAATCGTCACCACCTAATTCTTATTTAGATCCACCCCCAGTAGCTAAACTAAATTCAATTATTGGGGAGTAAGAGAATGAAATAACTGTGGGTGAGGAAAGTAATGTTCAAATAGAGGATGTACCTATTGTGAAAGAATTTGTTGATGTATTTCCGGAAGATTTACCTGGACATCCTCCAGAATGAGAAGTTGAGTTTTCCATTGATTTAATTCCTGGATCAAGGCCTATATCGAAGACCCCTTATAGAATGGCCACTGTAGAATTAGTTGAACTAAAGAAAAAACTAGAGGAATTTAGTAATAAAGGATTTATTCGCCCTAGTGTTTCTCCATGGGGATCCCCTATTCTATTTGTTAAAAAGAAACATGGATCTATGAGGTTATGTATCGACTATAGGGAGATTAATGCCATAACAGTAAAGAACAAGTATCCCCTACCTCGAATTGATGATTTATTTCACCAACTGCATGGAGCTCAACACTTTTCAAATATTGACCTTCGATCTGGATACCATCAGTTGTGTGTGAAGAAGGAAGAAATTCCGAAGATAGCATTTCGAACCAGGTACGAGCATTACGAGTTTACTATAATGCCTTTTGGATTGACTAATGCACCCTCTGTATTCATGGATCTGATGAATAGAGTTTTCAAGGAGTATCTCGATGAATTTGTGGTGGTATTTATTGATGATATCTTGGTATACTCCAAAAGCTACTAAGATCATGAAAATCACTTGAGCATTATCCTGAAGACTCTGAGGAGACATTAATTATATGAGAAGTTTAGCAAGTGTGAATTCTGGTTTCAGGAGATTTCTTTTCTTGGACATATTTTCTTTAAAGATGGAATCTCTGTTGATCCTTCTAAGACCAAGGCAATCCAAGAATGGCCAGCACCAACGAGTATAACTGAGGTACGTAGTTTTATTGGTTTGGAAGGTTATTATCGATGATTCGTCCAAAATTTTGCCCGATTGGCTAACCCATTAACGAAGCTCACACGTAAAGGTGTTAATTTTTTTGGACAAAATAGTGTGAAGAATGTTTTGAAGAACTGAATAGAAGATTAGTCAATGCTCCTATATTGACTCTACCATCGGGGAATGATGGGTTCGTAATTTATAGTGATGCATCGAAGAAAGGACTTGGTTGTGTCCTTATGCAGAATGATAGAGTTATTTACTATGCATCACAACAGTTGAAAATTCATGAACAAAACTATCCTACCCATGATCTCGAGTTAGCAGCTGTGATCTTTGCTTTGAAGATATGGAGCCACTACCTCTATGGTGAAAAATTTGAGATTTATACTGATCACAAGATTTTGAAGAATATTTTCTCACAAAAAGAACTCAACATGAGGTAAAGGAGAAGGCTTGAATTACTCAAGGATTATGATTGCACGATACACTACCACCCGGGGAAGGAAAACAAGGTGGTAGATGCTTTGAGCAGAAAATATCATGGAGTTTTGAACAATATGAGAATTGAAAGGGATCCAATTTTCATGGATCTAGTGAAGATGGACATGGGAATAACCAGGGAAGGAGAAACATCAATGCTTTTTCAAATGGTTGCCAAACCATATTTACTAGAAAGGATTAAGAGTTCTCAGACTAATGATGGAGAATTTCAAAAGAAGATTAAAGCTGTGAATGATTGGAGACTGAGAGACTTTGTGTATGAAGATGGAATTTTAAAATTCGGGAAGAGACTTTGTGTTCCCGATATACCTGATCTAAAAAGGGAATTTTTGGATGATGCTCATAGTTCCAATTTCTCTATACACCCTGGGAGCACCAAAATGTATAGAGATTTGAAGGAACATTTTTGGTGGGACAACATGAAGAGGGAGATTGCTGATTTTGTGTCAAGATGTATGGTTTGTAAACAAGTGAAAGCTGGAAGGCAACAACCTGGAGGAGTCATGCAACCTCTTCCCATACCGGAGTGGAAATGGGACAATATTACGATGGACTTTGTCATGGGACTACCAATGACTCCTAGAAGGAATAATGCAATATGGGTTATTGTTGATCATCATACCAAGTCAGCACATTTTCTTGCTATAAGAGAAGATCTACCACTAGAACGTCTAGCAAGACTATATATTAATGAAGTTGTGAGACTTCATGGAGTACCCCTATCGATTGTTTCTGATCGTGATCCCTGTTTTACTTCAAGATTCTGGAAGAGTCTTCAGAAATCCCTAGATACTGAACATCATTTGAGCACTGCCTACCACCCTCAGACAGATAGACAATCAGAACGGACTATTCAAACCTTATAAGACATGTTGAGATCTTTCCCACTTGACATTCAGGGTATATGGGATCAATATTTACCTTTGGTAGAATTTTCCTATAACAATAGCTTCCATTCGAGTATTTAGATGGCACCATATGAAGCGTTATATGGAAAGAAATGTCGTACACCAACCTATTGCGATGAAGTTGGTGAAAGAAAACGTGTAGGCCCAGAACTGGTGGAGGAAACGATGGAAAAGGTGAAGGTAATCCAAAATCACATCAAAGCAGCTCAAAGTAGGCAGAAGAGCTATGCTGATAATCGAAGGAAGGATTTGGAATTTCAAGTCGGTGATCATGTTTTCCTGAAGGTATCTCCATGGAAGGGAGTCATATGTTTTGGTAAGAAAGGTAAATTGAGTCCCACATACATCGGACCTTTCGAAATTCTAGAACGAATTGGGGCTGTAGCTTACCGATTGGCAATGACGCCAAGTCTCTCCAAAGTTCACGATGTGTTCCACGTATCTCTGTTGAGGAAATACATGCCTGACCCACCGCATGTACTCACCTATGAGGAATTAGAACTGGAACCCGATCTGTCTTATTGCGAAGAGCCCGTCAGGATTCTTGGTACGAGAGAATAATTACGGAGAAACCGGACGACGCGTCTGGTAAAAGTTTTGTGGAGAAACCATAAGATGGAAGAGGC
Source organism: Viscum album (assembly GCA_963277665.1). NCBI lineage: Eukaryota > Viridiplantae > Streptophyta > Magnoliopsida > Santalales > Viscaceae > Viscum > Viscum album. The sequence goes on along the minus strand of OY728134.1, from coordinate 1,424,058,370 downwards.
AACGTGGGAACCCGAGGAACTTATGATGAAGAACAACCCGAGTCTTTTCAGGCGATAATATTCTAGAAATTTCGAGGAAGAAATAATTTGAAGTAGGGGGGAATGTAACACCCAAATCTTCTACGGTACACTTCTCTTTGAATAATGTGATAGCGTGTGTTGTACGCAACACCGAGTTCTAACGCACCATAACTAATCAAACTAGCCGTTATGAATAGTAATACCTACTTTTTGAAATTATATATATTTTATATTTCAAAATGGACTTCATTTTTGGATTCAGAATATCGAATTTATCCTAAGGTGATATTTTGGTACTTTTCGGATAACTTTAATATTTTGATGAATAGTGAAAATTACTAAATTTTAATTAAAAAAACATTTTTAATCGAAATAATTTATATTGATAAATTATGAATTTGAGTGGTTTTAAAGTATATTTAGAATATATTTTTACCATTTAATACAATGTTGGTCATTAGACGTAATTTCACAATTAAACCGAACATAAACAAGTATCAATCTTTTGATAGTTATTATATCTTAAAAACACGCTTTTTGTTTTGGCAACGGGAATTAATTTTAAATTAATTTCTGCCACTTCTGTGTTTTGAATTTAGAAAAATGGATTCCATATTTGGAATCAGTATGTTCAAATTGTGTAAATAGGTAACTTTTATTTTTAGACATTTTAAATAATTACTGCGGTAAATATTTTATTTACCATGGTTAAGGGTAAATCCGGTAAATAAGGGTTAAAAAATAATATTATAATAATAAAAAATTACCCTAAAACGTGTCCTAATCTTATTGGTTGATACATGTTCGACCATGAGCATCTTTGGGTCGATTGTGGGACCCCATGGTGCCACTTTTAAGTGATAGGGACACTTTATTTTAATTAAGTTAAAGTGAATACAAAAATGACACAAGCATATATTGTTTATAAAAACAATTTTTACATTGGGTTATATATTTTGGATTTTCGACTATAAATATTAATTAGAAAGATAAAACAATTTCTTACATAATGATATTTTATTTATAATTTTTATACATTAAATAATATAATTTATTTATGACACAATGATGATGCAGTAATTACCATAATAGTGAAAAATTAAAATAATTGATATTATAAATACCCAACTAAATATAATTTGAGACTTTTAATGAATTAAAAGAATTTTCTAGGATAATATGACATATTAGGAGTTATTTAATTGAACTTGTTTGAAGTAATCATTCTGTTATAAGTTTCAAAAAAATCAACTATTGAATAGTGTCAAAATTGACATAAAAGAGTTTTTAAAAAACATATTATATTATTAATTGATATTAAATTCCTAAAAATCTAAGGTTCTGCCAAGATACTTATATAATGATATTTGTATCATTAATGGACCATTTGGGGGTATCTTGGATGTATATAGTATGTTTATTAACTATATAATATAAAAATACAAAGTGACATTTTAAATGTCAAACTAATTAAATTAGAGTTAATACTTAAAGATAAGGTTAATATAAGTACCCAAACCTGTATAAATTCTATTGGTTGAGTGGTTTTAGACCCATCCCCACATTAACATTTAAATAATAAACTTTTGAGCCATTATAAACCGAATATGAATTTATTATAAATTAATATTTCTAGCTTTTCCAAAGGTGCCCCTCACCCCTCTTATAAAAGGGCACTCCTCCTTCTCATTTCTTCACACCTTCAAAGAATTTTGGTTCGGCCAAAATCTTCCCAAATACTCTCCCAACTTCCCTCAATACAACCTAGAGGCCTTAGTTTGATCAGAAAGCCAACCTAAGGAGCCCTTTTGATCAAATCAAAAAAAAGAACCCGAAGAAGAGGTAATGATTTCACCACCCTTTTCCATGTTCCTTTCTTCTTCCACTTCTTTTTCCTTTGTTATTACCATTCTAAAATAATAACTCCACTATCATATATATACTGTGATGTTATTATAAATATGTTACAACCATATTCAGTATTCTATCCACCCTTTGAATAATATGTCACCATACGTGCGTACGTACGGCTTACCGTCTCCATGTCGTGGTGTAATTGTTATTCAATATATTATTATTTCGATGGGTATAATAATGATGTCTAACTCATGTAAATAATAAATATAACATGTTAATGATTCTTTATATATGATATACCATCCATTTTTATATTATTTTAACATCAAAATAATGATATTGTCGCTCGTGCGTACGTACGGACTACCGTCTCCACGAACGCGATGAGATTCATTCTCCACCGTATCCATTCAAGTATAATTCTCATTTGATGATTAATAATAGTATCTAAGGACTTGATATAATTCTGGATATTATTAATGTACAACCTATCCATTACAAACATGGCTTACGTAACAAAACATATAAAAGAAAACGAGTAAGTTAACACCCGAAACAATGATAATACTAAGATATTATTAACAAATCAATGTTAAAAGATAATATATGATATCATATTAATGTATATGATTCTTGTATAATTTAATAACAATTATTTCACCATTATACATGAGGTTAACCTACCCCAACCAAGGAAAAGTACAAGGTAAGAGTTTATTTCACAATCTCTTCATTATCTGAGGTTGTTTATACGTAATAATCTACTGGGATCTCTTTATCATCCACATCCATGTTTCTTAAAAATGAATTTCAATTTTTTTACTATTTACAATAATATGGGTTAAAGTAATTTATACCCTTGTTTGACTTTTTATAAGTGGTTTATAAAGGAATCATTCCATCATTTTCCAAACAAGGTTCTTTTTAACCTTTTCGACAGAATTAAGGTAAGAATGTTTTTTTAACTTATACAACAGGTGTGGTTATTTTCCGCCATTATAAAATCATTGAAGCTTCCCTTACAAGATTATAATAATATTTTCAAAGAAAATGTTTTATTTCATAAATATATGACTCTTAAATTATTTCAAAAATAGAAAGATACATTTCTCTAAAAAGAGTTTTGATTTCATCTATGTCAACATCCTTTGATGGATTTTACGCTTATTTTAAGTTGATTTATTGTGATACAAAACTCATATATTGTATTGAAGGTTTTGTGATATGTTTGACTGTGGATGTGCTATTTTTATACCATTCATAGTTTATGGTGAAATTATTGACATTTCGTATGCTAGTTTTAATACGAATGTTTATGTTATGTTTAAACGTTTTCATATGGGAATGCATTGGACTTAATATGTGATGGGTGGAGCCCACTATAGCTCCTCGATGCATCGGTAGGTCTCATGAGACAAAATAGTGTCTTGGCACAAGGCCTTGACAAAATCTTATTTGTAGTCTTGGCACGAGGCCTTGGCTCTGTGGTTATGAAAGTCTGGCATTATGCATTCCATCATTATGAAAGTGGTTATTGATATTGCATGTGATTATTAGATTATTAGAATATCCATGTGAATAAGTAAATGACATTATTTCATTTTAATTTTTCCATACTATGTTGAAGTTCCTGTTTAAAAGGATTTTGTTTTAGTTATACATTGCCTTAAATGTTTATGCTTATTTTTGAAAGTTTCTGCTATATTGTTATCCTTACTGGGCATTTGAGCTCACCCCTTTTCTATGTTTTATTTATCCCAGGATGTGAAGAAGTAAGTTATGAATGAGCTGCAAGGATTTTATGTGGGGATATGAGTGTGGAATATAGAGACTATGTTGTTTTAGTAGTTTTTCACTTTATGATGTAATGTGAAACTTTATGAATATATCTAGTGTTTCCAAGGCTACTAAACCAATCGGTCTTTCGAGATTTGATCTTTCTTGTGATCATGCCAATGTTATGTAATAATGCACCGACTCTGGGTAACTGGGGTATGGGCGTTACAAATCCTATCTAAAACTCTAAAAAAAGAAATTGATCTTGATCCAATGTCCCAATCTTCTGCTGAAATTCTGAACCAACCTGATCTTGAATTGAAAGAACTTCCTGCTGCACTAAAGTATGCCTTCCTAGGGGAAAATCAAACACATCCTATTGTCATTTCTTCTTCTCTTGAAGCCAATCATGAGAGGATGATTCTAGATGTCATTAGGAAGCATAAGAAAGCCATTGGTTGGACCCTTTCTGATATTACTGGGATTATCCCACTTATCAGGTTTCATAGGATTGTTCTGGAATCTGATTCAAATCCATGTCGTCAACCTCAACGGCGGATCAATCCTAATCTCATGGAGGTAATAAGGAAGGAACTTCTGAAATTGTTAAAATCTAGTATCATATATCCCATAACTGAGAGTGAGTGGGTGATCCCAATCCAAGTGGTTCCAAAAAATCCCGGAATCTCAGTGATAACCAATGAGGATGGAGAGATTCTTCCAACAAGGGTGAGTAGTGGATGGAGGGTCTGCATTGACTATAGGAAGCTAAAATCATTCACCAAGAAGGACCATTTCCCCTTACCATTCATTGACCAAGTCCTTGAGAGAGTGGCAGGGCATGCCTTCTACTGTTTCTTAGATGGGTACTCAGGGTAAAATCAAATTGAGGTCTCCCTAGAGGATCAAGGGAAGACTACATTCACATGTCCATTTGGAACCTTTGCTTTCAAACGCATTCCCTTCGGGTTATGCAATTCCCCTGGAACCTTCCAACGGTGCATGATGGGAATCTTCTCAGACATTGTAGGGGATTTTCAAGAGGTCTTCATGGATGACTTCTCTGTGTTTGGGGATACATTTGAGGGATGTCTGCAGAATGTGGAGAAAGTCTTGTCAAGATGTGAAGAAAAGAATCTGGTCCTAAACTGGGAAACATTCCATTTCATGGTTAAAGAGGGACTTGTTCTAGGACATCTGGTCTCGAGTATGGGGATTAAAGTTTATAAAGCAAAGGTTGACATCATTCTTCACCTTCCATCACCCAAAACTGTCAAGGAAGTGAGGTCTTTCTTAGGACATGCTGGTTTCTATAGAAGATTCATCAAGGACTTTAGTTCAATATCCCGTCCCCTTTGTGCTCTCCTAGTAAAGGATGCTCCATTTGTTTGGATAGAAATCTGTGAGGGTTCATTCTCAACCCTCAAATCCCCTCTCACCTCTCCCCCCATTATCAAATCTCCAAATTTGAACCTTCATTTCGAACTTATGTGTGATGCCAGTGACTTTGTTGTAGGAGCTGTGTTAGGAAAACATTGTGATAAAACTCCTTATGTCATTTCTTATGAAAGAAAATCCTTAAATGATGCTCAAATCAACTACACCACCATGGAAAAGGAGTTACTTTCTATTGTGTTTTTCTTAGAGAAGTTTAGGTCCTACCTCTTAGGATCCCCCATCACTGTGTTCACTGACCATTCTGCACTAAAATACCTCTTCCAAAAACAATATGCTGAGGCTAGACTGATTAGGTGGGTCCATCTCTTACAAAAATTTGACCTCACAATCAAGGATAAAAAGGGAGTTGAAAATGTTGTAGCTGATCACCTCTCTAGGATGGAATTCAAAGACAACTCAAATCACCTTTCTGTGTCAGATTCATTTCCTGATGAACACCTATACTCTGTGAGTGACTGCCCTTGGTATGCCGACATAGCAAATTTATTAGTGACACGAGTCATTCAAAAATTCTTAGGGACTCAAGCTCGAAGGAAATTTCTTTCTGATGTTAGAAACTTGTGTTTGATGATCCATACCTCTATAAGTTATGCCCTGACCAAGTCATTAGGAGGTGTGTTCCAGAATCTGAACAAGAGTACATCCTTAAATTCTGTCATAGTGAGGCATGTGGAGGTCACTTTTCTTCTAAGAAAACATCTTCTAAGATTCTTTAATGTGGTCTTTTATGGCCCAACATCTCAAGGGACTCCTACACATTTTTTCAAAGCTGTCCTAGGTGTCAAAAAGTAGGGTCCATCATAAAAAGGAATCAAATGCCACTCACTCCCATCTTAGTGGTTGAAATATTTGACTGTGGGGGAATTGACTTCATGGGTCCCTTCCCAAACTCTTGGGGATACCTCTACATACTATTATCTATTTATTATGTCTCAAAATGGGTTGAGTCCATTCCCACCAAGTCCAATGATCATCAAGTTGTGATTCGATTTCTAAAAGAGACCATATTTTCAAGATTTGGAATTCCTAGGGCTATAATCAGTGGCCGAGGAACCCATTTCTGCAACCACCCATTCTCTTCACTCATGTCTAAGTATGGTATTTCTCATAAAGTGTCTGCTGCATACCATCCTCAAACCAATGGTCAAGATGAGTTAGCGAATAGGGAGATTAAGCAAATTCTTGAAAAAACTGTCATCCCCTCTAGGAAAGATTGGTCTGAGAAACTCTTAGATGCTCTTTGGGCCTATAGAACCGCATATAAAACCATTTTAGGAATTTCCCCATATAGGTTGGTTTATGGTAAAGCATTCCATTTTCCAGTGGAGATTGAATATAAGGACTTTTGGGCAATTAAGAAAATGGATTATGATCTCTCATTGGTTGGAACAAAAAGGAAATTAGATCTCAATGAACTGGAGGAACTAAGGATGGAGGCGTATGAAAATTCAAGGATCAATAAAGCTAGAGTTCAAGCCTACCAATATAGGAATATCAAGGTCAAACATTTTGAACTGGGAAAACATGTGCTCTTGTATAGTTCAAAACATCATTTACACCCGGGAAAGTTAAGGTCTGGATGGTCAGGTCCTTTCATAGTGCATCATGTATACCCCCATGGGGCAGTAGAGATTCAAGATCCCACTAGTGGTCACATTTTCAAGGTCAATGGTCAAAGGTTAAAAACATTCATTGAATCATTCAATAAACAGGAAATAGATGTTGAGTTAATTGAGCCAGTCTATGAACCAGGAAAAAATTGATAAATTTAGGATCTATGTCGGGATAATGACGTTAAACAAAGCGCTGCACGGGAGGCAACCCGTGGGTTTTATGTTTCTAATATTTCTGAATCATCTTTATTTTTCAAATAAGATTAATTAATCATTTTATATTTTAAAAAAATAAACTTTTGACCTGTTCTTCAATTATGAGTATGGATGGGTATGAAAGGGGAGAACCATATTCATCTATGTCACGTGGTGTGATCCTTGAGTAATACCTTACCCAGAAATTTAAAAAGAAGACAATGTATCATCAGTTTATTTTTTTGTATTTTTATTATTTTATAGGTTAAGATAAAAATAATAAAAATAATAAAAATAATATAATAATTAAAAAAAGGGGACACGCCTAGGCCGTGGGGAAAACCCCGTCACAACCGGCGAAGCCGCAGGGACTCGAACCCGGGACCGAAGGGAGACAGGGGAACGCGCTTACCACTGACCTACGACTTAATGTGATTACTTATTCTATAATTTTTATATATATACTTATATTTTACTTATATATATATTGTTTTGTTTGTTTGTTTGTTTTCCTTTTTCAACTGGGGAACTTTGCAAGCGACAAGGATATCAAAGGACTAAATTCGAGCGACAAGAACTTCAAACTTCAGCCACCAGGCGACTTCATTCCATGATCCTCATATTTCAATTTCCTTATTGAACTCCCATTTTATTCCTCTACCCCATTATAAATTTTATTTTTACGAAACTAGGGATAGCTTCATTCTAAGTTGGGGGGTGTGGAAACAAAATGTTTGTTAAAAAAAACAATTATAAAAAAAAGAAGTAAAATTACTTTATCATTTATATAATAACATCTTTTCTCACATTAAAACAATATAGCAAATAACTTTTATTTCCTTGACTCTTAATTTAATTCATTATTATGTTTAAAAGCATTGATTTTAGAAGTTTGGTTGTCCAATGAAAATTTTCATCATTTTTATTTTCATCCATTAAATCAAAATGCCACAATGCACGTCCTCTAGACCGTGGGGTACTAATTTGAATTTTTGGGGTCCCATAATAAATAGCATAGGCTGGATTGATTTTTATGAATAATATGAGTATTCAAAAAAAAATTGTGTGTAGAGCAATGTATTGATAAAATGCGAGGCTTTCGACACTTGAGGATCGTGATTCCAGAGTTGTCTAGCCCTGATTTTTTCAATCTATCTCTATTTATGGTAATATGACTTTGTTTTTGATTAAGTTAACTCGAGGCGATGCCCGAGTATGTGGGATTCACTTGGTTCCCTAAGGCCTTTGAGTCTGGGAGTCATCAGAAAAGTCTTGCTACATGGGTTAATTTGATTAAATGCAATCTCAATTGCTATAGAAATATTGCAAAAAAAAAAAAATCCAAAAAAGAGGAATAAAGAATACTCATATTAGGATTAAATGTGATTTCACCTAGCGCTTCCATGTTTTCCCCCTTGAATGAAAATGAACCCCCATATCTATTGTGATTCACAACACATCATTACACCTAATTGAGTTGGACGAAGTATGATGATGGATTTGATCAAAGGAATGGGCTTGAGATTGGGATCTTCTTTTAAATTAATCTTGTTTTAAACTATCTTGATGGGTTATAAAAATATATTTGTGTGCAGTTTACATTGTGAGCACTGTTTGTTATAATGTGTTTGAAGAAAGGAATTCAAATAAAATCATTGAATTATTTGCTCGGGACTAGAAAATATCAAGTTGGGGGGTGTGATTATCCAATAAAAACATATATTTTAATTACATTTTAATGGTATTAAATGTTCATTTTTGATCTTATGGGCTTGAGTTAGTGAATTTTCATTATGAACATCCATTCTCATCATTTGTGCACTTCATGCCTAATATACACCAATTTCGGCCCAACGAGTCATCTGATTCTAAGGAATGTAATTATCAATATTTTATTTTGATATTTTGGGAACTATATCCACAATTAAATGTGAACATTTTTCATTCAGGGATCAATGGATGATTCATAAACGATGATGGAGATATTTGGAGATGAATGGAAGCAATTCTAGAGAAGGCAGATTGGACACCAGCCCACTTATGAGACTGTGGGGCTCAACATACATGCCCAATGAATCCCATATTTTGTGGGATGATAGAATAAACTCTGAGGAACAAATAACGCTTCAGGAGATAATGCTAATTCGGCCATCTAGAAGGTCATCAAAGTGCGTCTGTTTGGTGGATGAAATCTGGCTGCCACCTCGGGTCAAATGTGGAAAAGTCTATGTTCCACAAGCTTTCCACCACCCTAGGCCTACCATAATCAAGCGGGATGCTTTGTACTATTGGAGACTTGACCCAAGTCTTCCAAAATTCTTATTTAAGGCAGTGGTGGTGGAGGAGTTGAGAATCTTTGAGCTTGTTGTCATCTTAATGTTATGCTGCCAATTTCTCTTTGTAATGTTCTTCCTTCACATGTAAGTTGTTTTAATTCATCCTTTTTTCTAAATAAAAGTTCTTCTTATCTTATTGTTCTATTCTTCTCCTTATCACTTTGATACCGTTGGTTCAAGGTGTGAACTCGTTCATACCAAACCTTGTGAGATTATCACACAACGGTGGAGTGATTGTTATTTTATTGCGTTTTTTACTTCTGCATTTCCTTACTCATGAGTCTACTTTCCGCTTCCATTGAAACCATAGAATCAATGGAAGGCTAACCCAATTATGGTTTGATCCAAGGGAGTAGCAAGGGGATGGATTGGATGTTATTTATCACCTCATTAATGTATAATCATTTCTTTAATTGAGATTTTTATATGATGATTTTTAAACTCCATCGTCCTTGTTGAATTTAAGGCCACACACTTCAAGTGATAATACGGACCTTTACCTTGAATTGATCAAACCTTTCATCCTTCAAGTGTATAGGTGATTAGTATAAAAGGGTGTAGGAATTAAACCAGTAAGTGATGATGTTGTTTTATCTACTTAAATGAACTCATCTCAAATTTAATAAATTGAAATCATTAAAAAGAAAATACGTCCAATCCACCCCGAGCGATAACCTAGGATCAAATAATTATTTTAAATTGAATTCAATTAAATATGTTAGTTATACTTTAAAACCATATAAAATCAACCCAAGTTGTCCACTTCATATCCAAAAAAAGTCCTTAGAATGTGCGTGTCTTTAGATTACTTCTTAGGTCTCTGTGGATTCGACAACCCAAGCTAGACTACAAGGACCGTTCTACCTTCATATGTTGGTTAAATTTGAGCGAGAATCAGTTACTTTTGAGTACTTCCTAGTTTACTGAATTTTATTATTGCACACCGTTGTTGCACATTTTCACTGCCAGTTGGGCACGGGCCTTTGGTGGTTGTCTACTGGGATTTATTTTTGACACCCTGTTTGGGTCATGTCTTCGACCCAAAAAGATTATATTGTTGTAGGTGTAGATAGGGGAATATGTCCCTTCACAGGTACATTATTGTAGCAGAGGAGTAGGAGATCATGGGACTGAGCCTAGGCTTGCGATGATGCTGCATTTTTTTACTCTGCTGGGGATTCATATGGCTGTACCTTGTATTTTGACATGTATTCTATAGTCTTGAAGTGTATCCTATTCTGGCTATTTTCCTAGAATAGTGACATGCTACATCTCTATATATATGACTGCTGTTTATCTTTACTTTAGTTTTCCATTTTATTTATATATTTCTTACTTCTTCTGTCGTTTCATGTTTATACATTTTTATTCCGTTGCGCTACACTTTGACAAATGAGGGCATAGTTTCCCCACTATCAGACCAGGCCCCTCACTTCTAGTCAGCAGCCTCTGGAGTTTGGGGAAATGCGCTTGAGGTCATGTGACCAAGCAGGTTCGGGCCACCTGCTGAGTGGCACCCGGATTCGAGACGTTACATATTATATGATCAAATATTTTTTTGAGGTGATTAATGATATTTTGGTAGATATTTAATTGGGTTGAGTTATATATAACCATTAGGTTTAATATAAATGATTATTTGATAATAATTCTATCTTGTTTTTGGAGGTGTAAGATGAAGGATATGAGAAAACCTCTGAGGTTAAAAAATTATTTAATATTAAGTTTATTGGTGTCATTTGGGATATAGGTGTATTTATTTAACAAACGATATATGTTAAACATTTTGGATTTTCTTTGTATATTAGAGATTAATGTTTTAAGGTTTATTAATTTTCAAAATTATCTTATATTTTGATAACCATTTTGGATTTATTAAATATAAGAGTAATATATTATTATTCTTTGGTGGATTATGTGATACATTAGAAGCTTATTCTAATCATTCAGGCATAACAAATTTCATCTTGAGTACTCATCATTTGGTGAAAATATTATATTGTAGTGGAAATTAATTAAAGGATGAAATTATAAGTTTCATAAAATTATATTTTATTATGTTCCTAGTCTAGATGGTAAAGGAATTACTTAACTCTAGGAAATTAATCTAGAAATATAATATTTTGTATATCATGATTATTTCTGATGAATTGATTATATATTCATCTCTCTTAGATTTATGGTTTTTTGGTCGTGGAATTTCTCATAACCATGTTCTATATTACTCTCTATTAGTTTTTGGTTGTTAGTTTTTTTCTTCCATGTCTATATTTTCACTTCCCACTAATTTTCATTTACTTAGAAACCTATTATGTGATGACCTTTTTACTTACCTTTCTCTCTTCTCAATTGGATATATTATTGACGTTTTTTTGAAATGTTGGTTTTCAATAAAGATATTTTAATGTTTCAAAACATTTCTCACCAAGATCATGTTAAAATTGTGAGGACTAAATTTATTAAATGGGGTAATAATGTAAGTCCATGAGTTTTTTAAAAGAGAAAAATATGTTTGATAATGCATGCGATATGCCACACCAAACCCCAAAAAAATATTGTTTATATAAATATGGACATTTAATCCTATCCATTAAATTTGTGGTTATGAATACGATTAATATAATTATGAAATATATATATTAATTTCCTACTAAATATAAATATATTTATAAATTCTTAGTAAATAATCACTAAATTTTTGTTAATGTCTTTTTTATTCTTCAAAAATACAATTTCTTCAAAAATGATTTTCATCTCATTTTTTTTAAAAATATTATAATTAATCTCTATAAAATATAGAAAATTTATTTTACAAAATAAAAATTATTTATGAATCAACTTATCAAAATTAAAATAGGGTGAATTTTTTAGATTTTTTGAAAAATATTTATTTCTTAGTGAATAAGGAAAAATCACGTTTTTTGTAAAACTATCATTTCTTTTGATAAATAAATATTTTAAATGTATTATTATTATTTTAATTTTATTTTATAGTAACATAAGTATTATTTTGTTATATTTAGTCCAATTATTTACATTTAAATCATTTTTATACATGATTTTTTTAAAAGTTTATTTTTAGGCTTGAAAATACATTTATCAGAAAACCGTTTTAAAATGAATTATGTTTCTCCTTTTTAATTAATTATAAATAAAAACTAATGTGGAGTGAAATAAATTAAATTTATGGATCATATATATATAATTATTAATTTATATTCATATATTAAATATTACTGGTTATAGAGTTAAAGAAAAATATTCTTTCCCTTGAAAAATGCATTTGTTAGAAAATCGCTTTCGATCACACTTGTGGGTTTTATTTTAAAATAAATTTCTAAACCTATATGAATTTATTTTGAAAAAATGGATTCTATAATTGGATAAATAATAATTTATATTTGGTAATAAGTTCAACTTAATTTTTTGGACAGTGGAATAGTAACTATATTAAATATTTAATACGATAGTAAAAGGAAAATAGCTTAATTAAGGGTAAAAAGATTTAACAAGTACTAAAAAAAAGTAACCCTAATAAAAAAAATATGTATATTTAAATTAAAAGATAATAATTATTATATTTTTCAGTTTTTATTTTGAAATAATTAATAAATAAATTGGTGAAAATTATATTTTAATACAATAAAACACAAATTGAATTTTTGTGTAATAAGAAATTTTTTTATATTTTTTTATTAATTCATTAATTTTTAAAATAAATTATATGTTAATTAAATAATACTATTAAATATTTTTTTTAAATTTAAATACTAATATAATTTTTATGAAGTCATATTTAATTGTTTTAATTGTTGGAAAACTGGTATTGGAAAAAACAAAACATTTCTCAATAAATATTGATTCTCATTTTACAAGTCAAAATTCCCATATTTAGAAAATTATATAAATAAAATAAATATTATTTTTCGAATCAAAAAATGGAAATTGCCCATCTGTAAATTTTTCATAATTTTATGAGAACATTGAATTTTCGGGTAAAACTCAAATACGATATTAATATACAATGTGTATTATGACATCATAATGACTAAAAAGTGATTTAACAAATGATATAAAGATTATATATAACAAAATATTTTTTTACCCTTTAAAATAATTTGTTTTTATGTTATTTGATCAATTTTATAAAGCCTTTATGAATCCTCCAAAACCTATATTATATTTTAAGGTTTTAAAACCATTTCTTTATAAACATGTCTCGCTTCCACTTCACCAACTGTAATATTTTATTTTCTTATACCCTTTGAATTATAAAATAATTTTAAAAAACTCTTATTTTGAAAAACCATGGTAAGAAACCATTACAAGGTTTTTTTGATTTTTTTATTATATAGAGTCCAAAACCTTTGTTTGGGATATAATAAACCCCCCACTCTTTTCCTATATCAACCCACCTGAGATCTCGTCACTCTCACTCAAGACCCATGGACCATGACCTTAATATAAAATTACCTCTCTAATTTCCTCCCATGGTTCCCCCAATATCTCAAGAAGTTCATTCCATGATTTTGGAATCACCATTTCAAGGTAAGGGACCTCCCTCTCTTCTTTTACATTCATGCACCTTCTTTGTAAGTAGCCTTTTGAATCCAAATTGGTTATGTTGTAATGATTTTATAAATACCCCTATAATTTAAAATATATTTCCTATTAATGATATTTCATTTAACCCCTATCAGTATAGCAATAACCTAATCCTTTACTATACTGAAATTTAGTAAGGGATTCTATCTTTCTCCTCTTTATTAAAGCACCTTATTTATATATTGAACTTTATCTTTGAATTACTATTGATGTGTTATGATCTTAAAAATCCATAATATTTACCTTATTATCTAAAAATGATGAGTTACCCCTTTCACTATCATTAATCTCTCCCATGATTCATTATAAACCCCCATTACGCCGCCGAAATTATCATGCGATTTTTCCATGCCATGTTTTTTTCAAGCACCCTCATTGTCTTATGCCACTTAGTTCCCAAATGTTCATGTTGTATTTTGTTGTTAAACATTCATAATACTAAACTTTCATTACTTAAAAATTATTATTGAATCATTTTTCTCTCATTTAATCATTTTATAAACCTTTAAGTACTGTTGTTATACTGCAGAAATTTCACATCAAATTTTTATGTTAAGATTTTGTTCAAGGACCCTTTTTGTATTATTAATTTTAATTGAAAAGTATTAATTGCTTATTATATTCCTAAATATACCAAATATTTACTTTATAATGAATAATTTATCATAAAACCCTTTCACTCCCATTAATCCCTCCCAACAACCTTTATGTTCCCCCATTATACTGTAGGAATTATCCTGTAACTTTTCGATGCCTTATTTTTATTCAAGCACCCTGCCCATCTTATACTTATCAATTCAAAATTTTCAGGTTTTATTATTTTATTAAATATCCTTTATAATTTCCTTTTTTTACTTCCATGTTATGAGAGACCCATTTATCTATCATTGAACCATTTTATGATTGTTCATGTATTGTTGTTATGCTACCAAAATGTCACAATGGGTTTTCATGTCGAGCATTTATGAGGTTTATACTCATACTGTAAGATACTGATTTTTGGAAGGGTATGTTTTCATTATGTTTTGGTTGAATCCCTTGTTTCGAACTTCAAGGGATGTCTTCTGAAAGTATGAGAGGTCTTGGGGGTGTTTTGGGGGCTCATGGCCCGAAAGAAAGGAAATCTAGGAAAGACAAGACTGGGCACACAACTTGCGCATGGCCAGGGAAAACCGTGAAGCCTTCCCATGTAAACTGTGAAACCCTCCTCCTTCAGACAGTAGCATGCGCATGGTTTGCGCACGGTTTTACAAACCTTGCGGCTAAACCGTGCGACCTCTTAAAGTTGGAAAAAATTAAAAAATTTCCACCACGGGATTTTAAGAACCCACTCGGTATTTCCTCTCCATTCATCCCTCTTCACCCTAGGAAAGAACTAAATATCCCAAGATCTCCAAGAGGTCGATATACTTTGTTTCTAAGGCGTTTTTGTTGCCGTTGGACGCATATCGAAGCTCTGGGTAAGGCTAATCCCATCCTTGCTTCTCTTTTTGGTTTAGAGTTTGTATCTTCTCTCCCTCTTGTTCCGAAGCTCTAAAACCCTATCTTTTGGGTGAGTTCTAGGTTGAAGTTCCAAAGGATGACCAGATTTAGGTCTAAGGACTCGATTGAGTGTGCGTTCAACCGCGGTTTTGAGGTAGGTGGTCTTCAAACGTTATCCCATAGATTTATGGTGGATTTATGCATATGTGGCTTTACTCATGGTTTCCTTTTGATGAGATTTGGTCAACCGGGATGCGTTTGGTATAAATAATGCTTAAAATTGTAAATGGGAACTCTCATGATCCCCATGGGATGCGTTGAGAATGACTTGACCTAATTTGGGCCATCCATGGGATGTGCCGGCTTTTCCCGGGCATAGGTATTGTTATTAAACAAGTGAACTTGTTGTAATAAATGGTATATCCCTTGAAAAATCTGTTGGCATGATTTGTTGAACATTGAATAGATGTTAGGTGATGCACCTAGACTTGTCAATAACCTAAAGGTTATTTGGAATGGGTTGAATGGTTGATTCATCGAAATGATGAATAGGTTAAATGGGTTAATGTGCAAACTGATTAAAGGCCATAATGTGATAGATTATGTGTTTAGTGTTGAATTATTAGTGGGATAGGAATAACACATGGGAATTGGGTGAATGGTTAAATGATGTGGAATGGTAATGTGTTAATGGGTTAAGGTATAATGTGAATTCCCATGTGGTTTTTTGTGAATGGTATTGTCAAAGGATAATGGTATGGTGGGTTGATGGTTACTTATATATATAAGCATGTGAACATGGCTTAGTAGAGTGGGGTATGACTTGAGGATCTATGCCCACGGGTCGAGTGAAGACTGATGCTCTGAACTCCACCCTAAATGCATGGGTTAGGAGTGGGGACTGTTAATCTATTCTCTTAACGGTTGCATCCACCCGGACTGAGGCATCGTGGTGAAAATATGGTTGCTATGAGGGGATTAGTACTAGTGAGATAGGATAATGACGGGTTTACCCTCTTGAATGTGATTGTTGGCCTTATAACCATGTAACATAATATATGGGATTAACCCATGGAAATGTGATGAAATGGTAAGTGGTGATAATTGGAGTGAAATGAATGGTAATGGAAGTGACAATGGCCTTGGATCTGAACTGGTTAATGACACCTTAAATAATTACTTGGAAATTTTCATTCATATTCCTTTTGCATGCACTACCTGTTCATATTGGATATTTTGTAGACACCGTTGGTGGTGGCCTACTGAGTTGTACTCACACCCTGCTCGGGCTGCCATTGGGTACCCGAGCAGACTTCATGTTTGAATGTCAGGAGAAGGGAAAGGGTCCTTGCTAGATAGTTTAGTGGACATGGGTAGCACTTGGTGGAGGATCCGGACTTGGAGTCGGGACCATTTTGGGGATTTTGGCTGTTGTCTTTATTTTGGGATTTTGTTCACTTTTTCACTTGTAGTAGAACATGACATATTTATTGTTGGAATGGTTATTATACATTTCCTTTGTTTTTTGATTATAGTTTCTGCTATTGGGTTATTTTTATTTTGTATTACTCTAATAAAAAGGGGGTATAGTCTCCCCACTTGACCACATAGACCCCGCTGCTAGTCGACAGCCTTTGGCATACGGGGGGGCGCGCTTAAGGTTATATAACTACCCAGCTCGGAGCATCATCTTAGTGGATTTTGGGTCGGGGACGTTACAAAGTGGTATCAGAGGAGGTCTTTATTCTCATTATCTAAGGTCTTTTTATTTGGGATAGGTTGTCAAGGGTTAAGATGTGTCAGACCTTGGTAAATGAGCCCGTTTTTGGGAGTAGCTAACCAATGTACAAGGGAAAAACCAAGTCACCCTGGGTAGGAAATGTTGTTATTGGTTGTGTGTTGTTACAGTTGATGATATTTCACTGTTGGGTGATGCACATGTGGTTTGATGTGATTGTTTTATTATATTGGGCTCGTGGCCTTAACAAAATGAGGATTTGAATTCATGCATTATTGTAGGCACCTAGGGAGATTGGTGACATGCATTGTGTTATGCACACGCATGGGGTGGGTGTGTGAGGCAGGAAAGTAGGGTGCATCATGCATTTCATGAAACCAAGAAATAATGAGAAGAATGAAATAAAACTAGTGGGTAAATGATGTTTAATGAAATATAAGAGTTTGAAATTAAGTGGAAAATGTTTTTTTATAAAATGTTGTGTGAGTTTGGTGGTAATGCATGGTTATTTTCCCCATTTGGACCATGGACCGCGGTAGGGATGGTTAGTGAGGTGAATTTGAGGTGTTAATGTCATTGAATTAGTACACGAAAATGGGTTGTTGTATCTAGTAAAGGGACTTTTTATGAAGTCGTGAAAGTTTATGGTATGCGTGATAAATCTCGTGCTTGGAAATGTAGAGAGATGCCACCACGACGTCGATTCCCAGTTGGGAAACAGGAGGATGTTGCTGAGAACACTCCTTCGGTAGAAGAGCACAAAAATGTGGTGATCAATGAAGTTAGAGAAGACCAGTTTCGGGAGAACTTGGCTCACCTTATGCAGATTATGGGTCAGGACCCAGGGCGAGTTGCATCGAGTATGTTTGAGCTGACCAGGGAGTTCCAGCTGCAACACCCTCTGACCTTCACTGGAGAGGGTGGGCCAGAGGCAGTGGAGTTTTGGTTAGATTCTATCCAGACGATATTGGATCATCTGGAGACCCCTGTTGAAAAGCAAGTAACGCTGGCCGTTTATATGTTGTGGGGCCAGGCAGGGCGTTGGTGGGACATTTAGGCTCAGACTGAGCAGGCTGAGGGGATGTTGTGGAAGATTTTCCAGGAGATGTTTCTGGAGAATTTCTACCTAGATACTTTGAGGAAGGATCGGGCTACAGAGTTTACGATCCTGACTCAGGGATCACTATTAGTGATGGACTATGCTAGTCACTTCACTGACTTGCAACTCTTTGTACCAGTGTTAGCAGGGGATGAGGCAGCAGTAGCAAGGAATTTCCAAGATGGGTTGAGACATGAGATCAGGTCTCAAGTAAATATCTTCTGCTTGAAGAGGTTTTCAGAGGTGATATACCAGACACTCATCTCTGAAGGGAACCAGAATGGAGATTTGGGTGGTGGTCTTTTTGTGCCAGCTCGGCGGACAAGTGGTGCATCTCTTGAAGGTTGGAAGTGCCTTTTGGAATGTTTCCAGCAAGGTGGTCAGAAAAGAGGTTCATGCTCTTAGAGTGGGAACCATGTGTTCGGTTATCAGTGTGGTAGGCTGGGGCATAATCGTGGTCAGTGTCCTCGACCTCCAGTTGAGTTACATTCGTGCGGAAGTATGGGGCATGTGCAAAGGTTCTTCAATAAGCCTCAGTAGGCGGGTGAACATAATGATGAAAAGTAGGTACTAGGTACTGAAAGGAGATCAGTTTCCCAGTATCAGGCAGGCAGTTGGAGCTCCACAGGCCATACTAGCCGTGGCGATGGACGTGGAACTCCAGGGCAAGATCTCTCACGTCAGCAGGGTAGTGCATCACAAGGTGCTCAGGCCGGAGCCCAGAGTAGAGGGGCAGGTCTGCTTCAGGCAGTTCAGTTTGCGCCTGGTGATGGCGAGGCCGGACCGTCAACTGTTAGTGGTACGATCCTTGTAGATTCTACATTTTCTAGTTCATTTTTTGACACAAGTGCCACACACTCATTTGTTTCTGCTCAACTTGTGGTAGTGTTGGGTTTACCTGTGGAGGGGGTGTGTGGAGTTATGTCAATTGACACCCTGTTGGGGGTGCGGGTTGAGGATATCAAGCAGTGAAAGGGATGTGCCTTGGAATTTGATGGGTATCATTTTATGTGGAACTTGTTTGTTGTCGAGATGTCAGTGTTTGACCTAAACTTAGGAATGTATTGGTTGGTGTTGTATTGGGCACACATCGACTATTATCATTGTAGAGTATCGTTCAGGTCGCTTGACAGTGATGCTTATGTCCACTTTGTTTAATGGGATGTTCAAGTAGGGCGTGAAGGGCCGTTTTATCAACAGATGAGTGGAATTACGGCCCAAGTGGCATGTCTCATGCTTGATGAAAATGAGGGAGGGGAACAATCTAATTTTCCTCCCATGGTGGATCGGTTTCAGGATTTGTTTCCTGAGGATTTCTCAGGGTTACCACCCGAGAGGGATGTCGATCTCATGATCGAGTTGCTGCTGGGAGCAGTTCTAGTTTCTATTCCACCATACCGAATGACACCCGTAGAACTCCAGAAACTGAACGTTAAGCTTGAGGAGTTGGAGCATAAGAGGTTTATCTATCCTAGTACGTCTTCTTGGGGATCTCCCGTGCTTTTTGAAGAGAAGGCCGATGGGCCATTGAGACTGTGTGTTGACCATCTAAAGTTGAATCAGATGACGGTGAAAAATCAGTACCCTCTTCCTAGAATTGATGACCAGTTTGATCAATTGAGGGGTGCATCAGTGTTTTCTAAGATTGATCTGAGGTTAGGTTATCACCAGATGAGGGTGAGGACTTATGACGTGCCGCTGACAGCATTCCAAATTCGGTACGGGTTGTTTGATTTTGTGGTAATGTATTTCGGCTTGACCAATGTACCAACGGTGTTTATGGATTTGATGAAATGATTCTTTCATCCCTATCTAGATCAGTTTGTGATTGTCTTTCTTGAAGATATCTTAGTGTACTCAAAAAATCATGACGATCATGCCCAACATCTTGATATCATCTTGGGTATGCTAAGAGAGCATCGGTTATACACCAAGTTATCAAAGTATCAATTCTAGATAGGTGAGGTGCATTTTCTGGGTCACATCATCTCAGAGGAAGGTGTGTCAGTGGACCCAGAGAAAGTGCAGACAATTATGTCTTGGGAGCAGACCAAGAGTGTTTCTAATGTTTGGAGTTTTCTGGGTTTTGATGGGTATTACCGAAGGTTCAATCAGGATTTCTCTCACTTAGAAGCACCACACTCGGTCTTGACCAAGACAGGAATCAGGTTCAAGTGGTCTAAGGCTTGTGAGAACACCTTCCATGAGTTGAATAAGCAGTTGACGACCGTACCTATCTTGATCTTACCTCAGCCGTCTAAGAAGCACATCATATTTTGTGATGCGTCCGGAGTTGGACATGGGGCTGTGTTGATGTAGTATGAGTGGGTTGTGGCTTATGGGTCAAGGCAGTTGAGACCCCATGAGCGGAACTATCCCACTCATGAACTGGAGTTGGCTGCAGTGGTGTATGCCTTGAAGTGCTGGAGGCACTATCTGTTTGGAGAACGGTTTACTGTGTTTACCGACCATAAGAGTTTAAAGTACATCTTCTTGCAATGGGATCTGAACCTTCGGCAACGAAAATGGGTTGAGTATCTCTAGTCTTTTGACTTTGAGTTGGTGTACATGCCAAGAAAGGAAAACAATGTTGCTGATGCTCTGAGCAGGAAAGTTCAGAATCAGGTGGTTCTGGAGTCCAGCACCCAGTGGAAGGTGATGGCTTTGTTTGTAGAGATGCACCTTGGGGTGCAGGAGGAGAGTGGTCTGGTCACTCTTCCTTCCTTTACGATGAATTTGACGATTTTGAGTCGAGTTAAAGAAGTTCATCTTGATGATCTTGAGTGTTTTATCAGGAAGGAAAATATTAAAGGTGGGGAGCTAACTTCTTGGTTGGTCCATCGACGTGGAAGGTATTGTTTGTGTTCTTGATCATGTGGTTGTGCCAAAGGGTGTGTGGGAAGAGTTGATTCATTAGTTCCATGCATCAATGTGGGCATTAAATCCTGGTTTGACCAAGATATATCGTGATCTCCGAAGGAAGTTTTGGTTGCTTGGAATGAAGAAGGAAGTTGCGGTCTTTGTGGCACGGTGCCTTACCTGTCAGCAGGTGAAGGCCGAGCATCAATTCCCAAGTGGTTTGTTGCATCCATTTCCCATTCCGGAATGGAAGTGGGATGATTTAACAATGGATTTCATCATGATTCTTCTGAGGATGCCACCGAAGAAAGATGAAATCTTGGTGGTTGTAGATTGGTTGACTAAAGCGGCTCATTTCTTACCAATTTAGGAGACCTTTACAGTCGACCAGTTGGGTGAACTATATGTTCGGGAAATAGTGAGGTTTCATGGTGTTCCTGAGACCATAGTTTTATACCGAGATCCATGTTTCACGTCCCTTTTTTGGAAAGGGTTTCAGAAGGCACTTGGTACGTAGGTGTTTTTGAGTACGACTTTCCACCTGTAGACGGACGAGCAGTCAGAGCGTACGTTCCAAGTGTTGGAAGACATGTTAAGAGCTTGTCTCTTGGAATTTGGTGGTTCTTGGGAGAAGCACCTATCGTTAGTTGAGTTTTCCTACAACAACATTTTTCAGGCTATGATTCAGATGGCACCGTTTTAGGCACTCTACGGTAGGCCATACAGATCTCCATTGTGTTGGCTAGAGGCTGGTGAATCTAAGTTGTTGGGGCCAAGTCTCGTGCAGGAGACTTCAGAGAGAGTTAAGATGATCAAGAAGCAGATGGCTACGGGTCAGAGTAGGCAGAATTCGTATGCAGATAGGAGATGTAGACCTCTTGAGTTTGTGATGGGTGATAAAGTGTTCCTTCGGGTGTCGCCAAGGTTGGGTCACCGTCGAATTCGAATGTAGGGTAAGTTGGCACCCAAGTATGTGGGACCTTTTGAGATTGTTGAGAGAATCAGACTAGTGGCTTACCGATTAGCTCTTCCATAGCGGTATTGTGGGATGAATGATGTGTTTCATGTGTCGTAGCTTCAACGGTATCACCCTGACCCATCTCACGTGTTTGATGTTGAGGATGAGGAGCTTGAGGCTGATGTGTCCTTTGAGGAACATCTGATTCGTGTGGTGGATCATAGTGAAAAGGTCTTGTGAGGCAAGGTTGTGCCATTATTGAGAGTACTATGGAAGCATGGGAAATTTCAGGAAGAAACTTGGTTACGGGAATCAGATATGCGAGTTCAGTGGCCCGAACTCTTCTCTTCGGTGGATCAATGAGGCTTGGTAACTCGGCTCGAGGATGAGCCATTCTAAGGTGGGGAGGTTGAAAGATCCCGGTTTTTGGAAGGGTATGTTTTCATTATGTTTTGGTTGAATCCCTTGTTTCAAGATTCAAGGGATGTCTTCTCAAAGTATGAGAGGTCTTGGGGGTGTTTCCGGGGCTCGGGGCACGAAAGAAAGGAAAGCTGGGAAAGACAAGCCAGGGCGCACGACCTGCGCACGACCAAGGAAAATCGTGCGGCCTGCCCAGGTAAACCGTACAACCCTACTCCTCCAAATAGTATCATGCACACGGTTTCCGTACGGTTTGTCAAACCATGCGGCTAAACCGTGCAGCCTCTTAAAGTTGGGAAAAATTACAAAATTTCCACCCTGGGATTTTAAGAACTCACTCGGTATTTCCTCTCCATTCCTCCCTCTTCACCCAGTAACGAACCAAATCGCCCAAGAGCTCCAAGAGGTCAATCTACCTTGTTTCTAAGGCATTTTTTGGTGCCGTTGGATGTAGATCGATGATCCGTGTAAGGATAATCCCATCCTTGTTTCCCTTTTTTGTTTAGGGTTTGTATCTTCTCTCCCTCTTGTTCTGAAGCTCTAAAACCCTATGTTTTGGGTGAGTTCTTCGTTGAAGTTCCAAAGGCTGGCCGGATTGAGGTCTAAGGACTCTATTGAGTGTGCGTTCAACTGTAGTTTCGAGGTAGGTGGTCTACAAAAGTTATCCCATAGTTTTATGGTGGATTTGTGCATGTGTGGCTTTACTCATGGTTTCCTTTTGATGAAATTTGGTCAACCAGGATGTTTTTGGCATAAAGAATGCTTAAAAATGGTAAATGGGAACTCTCACGATCCCCATGGGATGCGTTGAGAATGAATTGACCTAATTGGGGCCATCCATGGGATGTGTCGGCTTTTCCCAATCATAGGGATTGTTATTAAACAAGTGAACTGTTGTAATAAATGGTAGAGCCCTTGACAAATATGTTGGCATGATTGGTTGAACTTGGAATAGAAGTTAGGTGATGCACCTAGACTTGGCAATAACCTAAAGGTTATTTGGAATGGGTTGAATTTTTTATTCATGGAAATGATGAACGAGTAAAATGGGTTAATGTGTAAACTGATTAAAGACCATAATGTGATAGATTATGGTTTAGTGTTGAATGCTTAGTGAGATAGGCATAACACATGGGAATTGGGTGAATGGTTAAATGATGTGAAATGGTAATGTGTTAATGGGTTAAGGCATATTGTGAATTCCCCTGTGGTTTGTTGTGAATTGTGTTGTCAATGGAAAATGGTATGGGGGGTTGATGGTTACTTATATATATAAGCATGTGCACATGGCTTGGTAGAGTGGGGTATGACTTGAGGATCTATGCCCACAGGTCAAGAGAAGACTGATGCTCTGAACTCCACCCTAAATGCACGGGTTAGGAATGGGGACTGATGATCTATTCTCCTAACATTTGAATCCACCCGGACTGAGGCTTCGAGGTGATGATATGGTTGCTATGAGGGGGTTAGTCCCAGTGAGATAGGATAACGATGTGTTTACCCTCTTGCATGTGATTGTTGGCCTTATACCCATGTAACATAATGTAGGTGATTAACCCATGGAAATGTGATGAAATGGTAAGTGGTGATAATTGGTGTGATATGAATGGTAATGGAAGTGGCAAGGGCCTTGGCTCTAAACATGTTAATGGAACCTTAAATAATTACATGGAAATTTTCATTCATATTAATTTTTCATGCACTACATATTCATATTGGATATTTTGTAGACACCATTGGTGGTGGTCTACTGAGTTATACTCACACCCTACTCGGGCCGCCATTGGGTACCCAAGAAGACTTCATGTTTGTAGGTCAGGAGAAGGGCAAGGGTCCTTTCTATATAGTTGAGTGGAAATGGGTAGCACTTGGTGGATGATTAAGACTTAGAGTCGGGACCATTTGGGGGATTTTGGCCATTGGCTTTATTTTGGGCTTTTGTTCACCTTTTCACTTATTGTAGAACATGGCATATTTATTGTTGTAATGGTTGTTATACATGTCCCATGTTCATTGATTATTGTTTCCTCTATTGGGTTATTTCTGTTGGGGATTACTCTGATAAAAAGGGGGTATAATATCCCCACTTTACCACATAGAACCCCGCTTCTAGTCGGCAGCCTTTGGCGTATGGGGAGGCATGCTTATGGTTATGTAACTACCCGGCTCGGAGCACCGGTTTAGTGGATTCGAGGTCAGGGACATTACAAAGTGGTATCTGAGGAGGTCTTTCTTCTCCTTCTCTATGGTCTTGTTATTTGGGATAGGTTTCCAAGTGTTAAGATGTGTCAGTCCTTGGTAAATAAGCTCATTCTTGGGAGTATCTAACCCATGTACGAGGGAAAACCCAAGTCACCCTGGGTGGGAAATGTTGTTCTTAGTTATGTGTTGTTACAGTTGATGATATTTTACCATTGAGTGATGCACATGTGGTTTGATGTGACTATTTTATGATATTGGGCTCATGGCCTTAATGGAACGAGGATTTTCATTCATGCATTATTGTAGGAACATAGGGAGATAGGTGACATGCATTGTTTTATGTGCACACAGAAGGTGGGTGTGTGAGGTAGGAAAGTAGGGTGCATCATGCATTTCATGAAACCAAGAAATAATGATAAGAATGAAATAAAACAAGTGGGTAAATGATGTTTAATGAAATATAAGAGTTTGAAATGAGGTGGAAAATGTTTTTGTAAAATGTTGTGTGAGTTTGGTGGTAATACATGGTTTTTTCTCCATGTGGACCATGGACCATGGTAGGGATGGTCGGGGAGGTGAATTTAAGGTATTAATGTCGTTGAATTAGTACATGGAAATGGGTTGTTGTAGCTAGTAAATGGATTTTTGATGAAGTAGTGAAATTTATGGTATGCGTGCTAAATCTCGTGCTTGGAAATGTAGAGAGATGCCACCATGACGTCGGTTACCAGTTGGGAAACAAAAGGATGTTGCTGAGAACACTCCTTCGGTTGAGGAGAATGAAAATGTGGTGATCAATGAAGGTAGAAAATACTAGTTCCAGGAGAACTTGGCTCGCCTTATGTAGATGATGGATTGGGACCCAGGGTGGGTTGCACCGAGTATGTTTGAGCTGACCAAGGTGTTACAGCTGAAACACCCTCTGACCTCCACCATAGAGGGTGGGCCAGAGGAAGCGGAGTTCTGGTTAGAGTCTACCCAGACGATATTGGATCATCTGGAGACTCCTATTGAAAATCAAGTAAAGATGGCTATTTATATGTTGCGGGGCCATGCAAGACATTGGTGGGACATTCAGGCTCAGACTGAGCAGGCTGAGGGGAAGTCGTGGAAGGTTTTCCAGGAGAAGTTATTGGAGCATTTCTACCAAGATACTTTGAGGCCGGAGAGGGCTGCAGAGTTTATGAGACTGACTCAGGGATCGTTATCGGTGATGGAATATGCTAGTCGCTTCACTGACTTGCGACGCTTTGTCCTAGTGTTAGAAGGGGATGAGGCAGCAGTAGCAAGGCATTTCCAAGATGGGTTGAGACATGAGATCAGGTCTCAAGTAAATATCTTCCGCTTTAAGAGGTTTGCAGAGGTGATGGATCAGGCACTCATCTATGAAGGGAACCTGAAGGGAGCTTTGGGTGGTGGGATTTTCGTGCCAGCTAGGCGGCCAAGTGGTGCATCTTCCAAAGGTTGAAAGTGCCGTTTGGAAAGTTTCTAGCAAGGTGGTTAGAAGAGTGGGTCAGCCGCTTAGAGTTGGAAACATTTGTTCTGTTATCAGTGTGGTAGGCCGGGTAATATGTGTGGTCAATGTCCTTGACCTCCAGTTGAGTGCCGTTCATGCGGCAGGATGGGGCATGTGAAGAGGCTCTCCAGGAACCCTTGGCAGGCGGGTGAGCATGATGATGAAAAGAAGGTACTAGGTACGGGAAGGGGATCAGTTGCCCCGTATCAGGCAGGAAGTTGGAGCTCTATGGACCGTACTGGAAAGGGTGGTGGACGTGGACCTCCAGGGAAATATCTCTCTGGCCAGCAGGGTAGTGCAAGGAAAGGTGCTTAGGTCAGAGCCCAGAGTAGAAGGGCAGGTCAGCTTCATGCAGTTCAGTTTGTGCTAGGTGATGGCGAGGCCGGACCGTCAACTGTTCGAGGTATGTTCCTTGTAGCTTCTATGTTTTCTAGTGAGTTTTTTTACATAGGTTCCACACACTCTTTTTTTTCTTCTCAACTTGTGGTAGTGCTGGATTTGTCTTTGGAGGGGGTGTGTGGAGTTATGTCAATTGACACCCTGTTGGGGGTGCAGGCTGAGGATATAAAGCAGTGCATGGGATGTGCCTTGGAAGTTTGTGGGTATCGTTTTCTGTGCTACTTGTTCATTCTTGAGATGTGAGGGTATGAAATAATCTTGGGAATGGATTGGTTGGTGTTGTATCAGGTGCACATAGACTGTTATCGTTGTAGAGTATCATTCAGGTCACCTAAGGGTGATGCTTATGTCCACCATGGCGAATGGGATGTTCGATCAGGGCGTGCGGGGCCATTTTGTCAACATATGAGTAGAATCATGACCCAAGTGGCATGTATCATGCTTGATAATGATGAGGGAGGGTAAAAATCTAATTTTCCTCCCATGGTGGATCAGTTTTAGGATGTGTTTCTTGAGGATTTCTCAGGGTTACCACCCGAGAGGGATGTCGAGCTCACGATCGAGTTGCTGCTGGGAGTAAAGCCAGTTTCTATTTCTCCATACCGAATGGCACCGGTAGAACTCCATGAACCGAAGGTTCAACTTGAGGAGTTGGAGAGTAAGGGGTTAATCCATCCTAGTACGTCTCCTTGGGGATCTCCTTTTCTTTTTGCAAAGAAGGCCAATGAGTCATTGAGGCTATGTGTTGACTATCGAAAGTTGAATCAGATGAAGGTGAAATATCGATACCCTCTTCCTAGAATTGATGGGCTGTTTGATCAGTTGAGGGGTGAATCCGTGTTTTCTAAGATTGATCTGAGGTCAGGTTATCACCAGATGAGGGTGAGGACTTCTGACGTGCCACTGATAGCTTTCCGGAGTTGGTACAGGTTGTTTGAGCTTGTGGTAATGCCTTTCATCTTGACCAATGCACAGGTGGTGTTTATGGATTTGATGAACCGAATCTTTCATACCTATCTAGATTAGTTTTTGATTGTTTTTCTTGAGGATATCTTAGTGTACGCAAAAACTCATGATGACCATGAACAACATATTGACATCGTCTTGGGTACACTAATAGAGCATCAGATATAAACCAAGCTATAAAAGTGTCAATTCTGGATAGGTGAGGTGCATTTTCTGGGTCACATCATCTTGGAGTCATGTGTATCAGTGGAACCAGAGAAAGTGCAGGCAGTTGTGTCTTGGGAGCAGCCCAAGAGTGTTTCTGATGTTCAGAGTTTTCTGTGTTTGGCCGGGTATTACCAATGGTTCATTCAAGATTTCTCTCACTTAGAAGCACCACTCTTGGGCTTAACTAAGAAAGGAATTAGGTTCGATTGGTCTAAGTCTTGTGATAATTCCTCCCAAGAGTTGAAGAAGCGGTTGAAGACTACACCTATCTTGATCTTACCTAAGCCGGGTAAGAAGTACCTCTTGTTTTGTGATGCATCCGGAGTCGGACTTGGGGATGTGTTGATGCAGGATGAGCGGGTTGTGGCTTATGGGTCAAGGCAGTTGAGACCCCATGAGCGTAACTATCCCACTCATGACCAGGAGTTGGCTGCAGTGGTGTGCGCCTTGAAGTGTTGGAGGCACTATCTATCGGGAGAACTATTTACTGTGTTTACCGACTATAAGAGTTTAATGTACATCTTATCACAATAGGATCTGAACCTTCGGCAGCGAAGATGGGTTGAATATCTCCAGTCTTTTGACTTTGAGTTGGTATACACGCCGGGAAAGGGAAATAATTTTGCTGATGCTATGAGCAGGAAGGTTCATAATTAGGTGGTTCATGATTCTAACAATGAGTGGAAGGTGATGGATTTGTTTGAAGAGATGCACCTGGAGGTGCGGGAGAAGAGTGGTCAGGTCACTCTTTCTTCCTTAACAATGGAGTCGACGCTTTTGAGTCGATTTAAGGAAGGTCAGCTTGATTATCCTGAGTGTTTGATTAGGAAGGAAAAGATTAAATGTGGGGAGCTACCTTCTGGTTGGTCCATCGATGTGGAAGGTGTTGTTCATGTTCATGATCATGTGTTTGTACCAAAGGGTGTGCGGGAAGAGTTGATGCGTGAGTTCCATGCATCAAAGTGGGCAGTACATCCTGGTTTGACCAAGATGTACTGTGATCTCCGAAGGCAGTTTTGGTGGCCTGGAATGAAGAAGGAAGTTGCAGGTTTTGTGGAATGGTGCCTTACCTTTCAGCAGGTGAAGGCCGAGCATCAAATCCCAGGTGGTTTGGTGCATCCATTGCCAATTACAGAATGAAAGTGGGATGGTGTAACAATGGATTTCATCATGATTCATCCAAGGATGCCATGGAAGAAAGATAAAATCTGCGTGGTTGTGGATCAGTTGACGAAATTGGCTAATTTCTTTTATTGAGGTAGGACCCTTATTAAGAAACCAATAAGAGGAGTCTTCTGATTCTCTTACCCATATCATTTAAGAATTTTTTATTAATTTTAATAGTCTATAAAGGAATATTAAAAATTTTCAAAGTGAGTTGGAATACACAATGAATCATTAGAATATTGGATAAGAACAACTTTCCCTAAGGAGAAATTTGAATTAGTAAAATCCTAATGACACAATCTAAGAGAAAGTTCAATTTCATGAAGATATTTTGACACACTTCAAAGAGAAATAGAAGATCAGTTGGGGAAGCTATTAGAAGAATCTATCTTGAAGAAAGTTTTTAGTGACTTGAAAAATTATTTAGGAAGTCATTTTGATCCTCACCCCTTTTATGTCCCACTGAAATTCCTATTATCAAACATTAAATTCTTTATTCATGTTATGCCTTCTTTACTCCCTTACTGGCCTTTATAGCTCACCCATTTCTCTTGTTTGTGGCTAGGTTATCTCATGAATTTGTAAGAATGACCGAATATTAAGATCATGTTAAGGAATCAAAAATAATAATGTACCTTCTATTTTAAGTTGTTATGTAATTTTCCTATCACCAAAGGAAACTAGACTTCTCGATCTTCTAGGTTGTATTCTGTGTATTCCCATGTAATAAATCTTTAATTAATGTGTAATAAAGACTAGAGTTATCATAGTTGGTATCAGAGGAAAGTCTAGTTATTTTTTTATTAGGGTTAAAAACTCTAGAGAAAGGCTTAAGGATGACACTAAGAATAGGAAAACATCCCTAGGTTTTAGTAAAGTAAAGAGTAAGTGGTTTCTAAGAAAATACATCTCTGTATAGATACTATAAGTGGTTGTGGCTCTAGCATTGATGTACCATGGGTGAAAACTATACAAACCCGTATTGAGTTAGGCTCATTTCGGAACTGGGTTATGACAATAGGATTTGTTTCACACCTAGTTTGACACTCCCAAGGGATATGATTTTGTAAATTCAGAAGTTCATTAAGAACCATTATTGAGGTACAAAAATTCCAATAGAAGTCTATGATAGGAAATATATCTTGGATATATAAGATTGATACCCAAAAATTCATAAGTTAAGAAAATACATATCATTTATATGTTATCAATTTAATGTTATTGGATTATAGTTTGTGTGTTTAATAGTTTAAAAGTATTGATCCATAATTTCCCCATTATTCCTGTCAATGGATAAAAATATAAGGAAGTGAGTGAACAACCAATGTGACGGTCAATGCGATGAATTCTCAGACGAGATACCTAACGTTGTGGGATCTCAAGTAAGAAATATTATGATTATTTGAAAATAGCTATCAAAAATCACAATTAAAAAATAGAATAAGTTAAATGTCCAAATATATCAAAGAAGAGGATGACAAAATCTCAATGAAGTAAATTTGATAAAGGTGCTAAATGAATAATGATTCAATCTTCTTCATGTCAAAAATATTGAAAGAGGAACCAAGGGAAATGCCAAAAGTAACTAGAAGACCTTTTATGTGTGAAAAAATAGGGCATAAGGTAACTAGTGGTTGTAAAAAATGAAGAGTATGATGAAAGATAGTAAATTACATCCTAAGAAGCCCTTTATTGTTAAATTTGTTATTTGTGGATAAATCGTAATTATTTGAGCCAATTTTAAAATCCAAGTGATAAATCCTAGACTAAGTAAAGGTATATACTATGGAAATCGTTGAAGTATAATGAATGAAGTGTTTATTTATTAGTATTTTAGAATTATGTTGCCAAATTATTATATCAATGAAATTTGGGATATAAGAATCATAAAATATCTAAGGATTTTTCCATATTTGTTTTTATTTAAGGATTTGAAACATATTTATAATGGTATCGATAACCTATAAAAGTTATTTACTGATATTTTGGAAAAACATTATTGAAGGATTGATCACCCTTAATATGTGTCTGATGTTAGGATAAACATAAAGATACTTGGGATGATATTTCTAAGTTGAATATTATTTTTAGAATCATTGAGACCACATTTTAGGATTTACGTGATGGAAGCCAAGAATGATTAAGTATATTTTGGGAAACACATTATGTAAGAACCAGATTCTTATTATTGATGTTCAGGTTTCTTCTTTTCCTTTTTCCTTAGGTGTTTTTGAGAAAATGAGGAAAATGGGGAAAAATACCAAATTTTGGAAATAACACCATGTACTTTTCCACATGTTGTTTACTTTGGCCATATGGGATGAGTACACAGGGCTTGTAGGCCTGTCGGCGGTGAAGGTTGTAAAAACTGACTACACTCTGTGTAATTGGTATTTACACACCGTGTAATCAGTCGGCAGGTGAATAGTAAGGTGGTGGAAGCAGCCACCAGTGGAGCGACAGTATATACCATTTATTCAGAAA
The DNA here is from genome assembly GCA_963277665.1 of Viscum album. Taxonomy (NCBI): domain Eukaryota; kingdom Viridiplantae; phylum Streptophyta; class Magnoliopsida; order Santalales; family Viscaceae; genus Viscum; species Viscum album. The sequence continues at coordinate 1,424,027,012 of OY728134.1, read as the reverse complement.
TACACTCCATGTACTCATGTCAACAGCTAAATAGTACCACGGTGAAAAGAAGCCTCCAGAGGAACAGTTACAAAAATGAAAATTACACACCATGTACTTAGAAGTACACACCGTGTTGTTTTTTTTCCACATAAATTGGGAAGTATCCTCCTCTTTCTGTAGATAAGGCCTTTGGGTTCATTTGGATCTTGGGAGGACGACCAGAGCTTTGGAGATCACCCGCTCTCGTACCAGGAATCAGATTCTGTCTCCATCGATCGTGTTAGGACCGCACGGGTAAGCCCTCCCTTATCTTTGAGATGTTCTTACCAATTCTTTCCCTAGGTAAAGTTATTTAGGTTTGAACATGTAGTTGTTATTCCCAGATCTACATCGTTATTGGGCGTTTTTGGAAGTGTCGTTCATGTATATCGATCAGAGGAGATCGAGGTAGGTGGTCTGGTGTTTATTTCCAACTTTTGAGTTGTTTTTGTGTACCGTTGTGCTAGGAACCCATGTTTGGGGTGTTGTATGGATGAGGCCATGAATAATTAAACACTTAGAATTGTGTTTGTGATTTAATGAATATGTACAACTGATGTTTGGGATCACTGCTTGGATCCAGGATCACCCTAGTGGTGTGTTCCTCTACTTAGCCATTTGGCCAGGTTACCCGAGGGTATACCACAAATTTAGCATGTTTTTAAATTTCCTTGAGAGGAACTATATATAAATATCTAGATGATCTGTTGGGATCGACCGAGTTACTTATATTAGCCTGAGGGCATTGTATTTTTATATCCTGAGGGACAGGGTTTGTTTAGCCTGATGGAAAGTGGTTGTTAGCTTGAGGGAAACATTTCCTATATCTGAGGATAGTACTTCCGTGCCTGAGGGAAATATCTTGTATGCCTGAGGGAAATATTCGTTATGCCTGAGGGCAGTTACCTGAGGGTTTTGATTCTATTTACCTGAGGGTAAGGTTTGTATGTCTTAGGAATTTGTTTACTTAGAACATTCACTGAGGTGATTTCTTATATTGAATTATTAAAATAATTATTAAAATGGAAATGTAAATGATAGGGATTGTTACTTTTGAGTACTTCCTAGTTTACTGCATTTTATTATTGCACACCGTTGTTGCACATTTTTACTGACAGTTGGGCACGGGCCTCTGGTGGTTCTCTACTGGGATTTATTTCTCACACCCTGTTTGGGTCATGTCTTCAGCCCAAAATGATTATATTGCTGTAGGTTTAGATAGGGGAAAATGTCCCTTCACAGGTACATGATTGTAGTAGAGGAGTAGGAGAGAATGGGACCGAGCCTAGGCTTGCGATGCTGCTGCATTTTGTTTACACCGCTTTGGTTTCGTTTTGTTGTAACTTGTATTTTGACATGTATTGTATTGTCTTGCAGTGTATCCTGTTCTGGCTGTTTTCATAGAATAGTGACATGCTACATCGCTATATATATGACTGCTGGTAATCTTTACTTAAGTTGTCCATTTCAGTTATATATTTCTTACTGCTTCTATCGTTGCATGTTTATACATTTTTATTCCACTGCGCTACACTTTGACAAAAGAGGGTATAGTTTCCTCACTATCAGACCTGGTCTCTCGCTCCTAGTCAGCAGCCTCTGGCGTTTAGGGAAATGCGCTTGAGGTCATGTGACCAACTGGGTTCGGGGCACCCGTTGAGTGGAACCCGGATCCGGGATGATAAAAATTGGTATCAAAGTGGTTTATTTTCTTTAAATTACTGTTTGTAGCCTTTTGCCTATGATAGGACAAAATAAGTACTTGGTAATAAGCTGTTTGGGAGTAGCTAACCTATGTATAGGGAAAATACAATTTACCTCGTGTTGCAATTTTACTGATTTTGCAATTTAAAGTTGATTTGATTTTCACCGATGGGTGACGCACTTGTGGTGTGATGTTATATTTTATATTGGGTTCTATTTAGTTACATCCCGATGAGATGTGGGTATGCCATCTCATGCATCATTTAGGCACATGTTATAATCACATTCCATGTATAGTTTCCATTCCATGTAGGTGCATTAGAAATTGCATGTTGTTGTGATAGATGTTTGACTAGTAAAGCATGCTTTTGTGATAGCTCCTTTGATAAATACCTGCTATTTGATAGGGTATTGTTATGTAAGGTTTTGTAGAATGAATTTTAAACATTGGTTCTTGAGGATTATGGGCCCTCATTGACCGGAATTTAGTGGATCATTGAATTTTTTACCATGTTTATATCATGTATAATATGCAATCTTTGATTCTCAGGGAGAATGGGCACTCACATATAATAATTTGGCACTTAGGTGTTCGTTTTAGTGTTTTATGGGCTCTGGAGTTGTTTCTGAGGCTTACATTCTAGGAAAACCCAGAATACATGCCGTTTAGTTTTGATTACATGCTGTTCACTCTTATGATCAGGAGGAAAGGAAAAAATTTTAAGTACACACCGTGTTCCCTAAGTACATGCCATGTAGTCTCTTCCCGTGTCATAGGCCGTGTGGGCAGGGACACATGGTAGGGGAAGTTTTTGTAACGCCCTGACCCTAGTTACCCAGATTCGGTGCATTATTACATAACATTGGCATGATCACAAGAAAGATCAAATCTCGAAATACCGATTGGTTTAGTAGCCTTGGAAACACTAGATATATTCATAAGTCTTACATTACATCATAAAATGAAAAACTATTACAACAACATAATGTCTCCATAATCCACACTCATATCCCCTCATAATATCCCTGCAGGTCATTCATAATTTACTTCTTCACTTCCTGGGAAAAATAAAACATAGACAAGGGGTGAGCTCAAATGCCCAGTAAGGATAACAATATAGCAGAAACTTTCATAAATTCGAATAAACATTTAAGGCAATGTATAACTAAAACAAAAGCCTTTCAAACTTGAACTTTCAACATGGTATGGCATAAATAAAATGAAATAATGCCATTTACATATTCACATGGATATTCTACTAATCGAATAATCACATGAAAAAATCAATAACAACTTTCATAATGATGGAATGCATAATGCTGAACTTTAATTTCTTTGTCAAGGCCTCGTCCCAAGACCTTGGGGCTAACTGTAACTGAAACCTAACCCGGAGTGCCTCTAATAACCGGACACCAACCCGAAGTGCCTCTAATAACCGGACACCAACTCAGAGTTCCTCTAATAACCGGAGACCAAACCGGAGTTCCTATAATAACCGGAGACCAAACCGGAGGGCTTACTTTTACCGGTCCCCAACCCGGAACATACTTGTCTAACACATTCATCTGAATGAAAGGTTGAAATATAACATAAACATTCGGATTACAAATAACTTATGAAATGTCAATACATTAAACATAAACCATGAGTGACATAAGAATAACTTATCTATAGTCAAAAATATCACAAAACCTTCAATAAAATATGGATGTTTTGTATCATAATAAATCAACTTCAAATAAGCTTAAAATCTTTCAAAGGATGTTGACATAGATGAAATCAAAACACTTTTTAGAGAAATATCTCTTTCTATTTTTGAAATAATTTAAGAGCCATAAAATAAAACATTTTCTTTGAAAATATTCTTATAAGCTTGTAAGGAAAGCTTTGAAGATTTTATAACGGTAGAAAATAACCGCACCCGCCGTATAAGTTAAAAAAACATTCTTACCTTAATTCTGTCGAAAAGGTTAAAAAGAACCTTGTTTTAAAAACGACGGAAAGATTCCTCTTATAAAAAGTCAAACAAGGGTATAAATGACTTTAACACATATTCTTTTAAATAATAAAAATGTTTTGAAATACATTTTTAATAAAACATGGATGTGGATGGTAAAGAGATCCCAGTAGATTATTACATATAAACAACCTCGGATAATGAAGAGATTATGAAATAACCCTTACCAATTTGGTAACTTATGAAACATACTACCCATGAAAGAGGTATCATACAATGAATATGTAAATACACATAAATTAGAGTGTATTACACAAAGAATATAATTATGGGAAGTACATACACCACACAAAAGGTGATGGTGGCAATATGGCATGAATCTCACAGAAATAAGGAGTGAGATGAAAACCCCTTACCTTGTACTTTTCCTTGGTTGGGGTAGGTTAACCTCCTGTATAATGGTGAAATAATTGTTATTAAATTATTCAAGAATCATATATATTAATATGATATCATATATGATCTTTTAACATTAATTTGTTAATAATATCTTTTAATTATCGTCGTTTCGGGTGTTAACTTACTCATTTTCTTTTATATGTTTTGTTACATAAGATGTGTTTGTTATCGATAGGTTGTATCTTATTCATATCCATAATGATATCAAGTCCTTAAAAATCATTTTTAAATCATCAAATGATAATTATACTTTAATGGATACGATGGAGAATGAATCTCATCGCGTTCGTGGAGACGATAGTCCGTACGTACGCACGAGCGACAATATCATTCTTTTGATATTAAAATAATATATAAATGGTTTTTATATCATATATATAGAATCATTAACATGTTATATTAATTATTTACATGATTTACATATCATTATTATATCCATCCAAATAATAATATATTGAATAACAATTACACCACGACGTGGAGACGGTAAGCCGTACGTACGCACGTATGGTGACATGTTATTCAAAGGGTGGATAGAATACTGAATATGGTTGTACCATATTTATAATAACATCACAATATATATATATGATACTGGAGTTATTATTTTATAATGGTAATAACAAAGGAAGAATAAGTGGAAGAAGAAAGGAACTTGGAAAAGGGTGGTGAAATCATTACCTCTTCTTCGGGTTCTTCCTTTTTATTTGATGAAAAGGGATCCTTAGGTTGGCTTTATGATCAAACTAAGGCCTATAGGTTGTAGTGAGGGAAGTTCTAAGAGTATTTGGGCAGATTTTGGCCGAACCAAAAGGCCTTGAAGGTGTGAAGAAATGAGAAGGAGGAGTGCCCTTTTATAAGAGGGGTGAGGGGCACCTTTGGAAAAGCTAGAAATATTAATTTATAATAAATTAATATTCGGTTTATAATGGCTCCAAAGTTGATTATTTAAATTTTAAGGTGGGGATAGGTCAAACAAAACTCAACCAATAGAATTTAGACAGGTTTGGGTACTTATATTAACCTTATCTTTAAGTATTAACTCTAAGTTAATTAGTTTCACTTTTACAATGTCTCTTTGTATTTTTATATAATATGGTTAATAAACTTACTATATACATCCAAGCGACTCCCAAGTGGTCCATTAATGATTAAAATATCATGATATAAGTCTATTATCCGATAATTATATTTTTAGGAATTTAATATCAATTAATAATATAATATTTGTTTTAAGAACTCTTTTATGTCAATTTTGACACTATTCAATAGTTGATTTTTGTGAAACTCATAACAGATTGATTACTTCGAAAAAAGTCAATTAAATCAATCCTAATATATCATATTATCCTATAAAATTAGTTTAATTCATTAAAAGTTTCATATTATATTTATTTGGGTATTTATAATATCAATTATTTTGATTTTTCACTATTATAGTAATTACTGCATCATCATTGTATCATAAATAAATTAAATTATTTAATGTCTAAAAATTATAAATAAAATATAATTATGTAGGAAATCTTTGTATCTTTCTAATTAATATTTATAATCTAAAATCCAACTTATATAACCCTATTTAAAAATTGTTTTTCAAAAAGGTATATGCTTATGTCATTTTTGTACTCATTTTAACTTTATTAAAATAAAGTGTCCCTATCACCTACAAGTGGCTCCATGGGGTCCCCAAATCTACCCAAAGATGACTATGGTCGCAAATATATCAAAAAATAAGGTTAGGACATGTTTTAGGGTAATTTAGTATTATTATAATATTATTTTTTAACCCTTATTTACCGGATTTACCTTTAACCATGGTAAATAAAATATTTACCGCAGTAATTATTCAAAATGTCTAAAAATAAAAGTTACCTATTTACACAATTTGAACATCCTGATTCCAAATATGGAATCCATTTTTCTAAATTCAAAACACAGAAGTGGCAGAAATTAATTTAAAATTAATTCCCGCTGTCAAAACAAAAAGCATGTTTTTAAGAGATAATAACTATCAAAAGATTGACACTTGTTTATGTTCGGTTTAATTGTAAAATTATGTCCAATGACCAACATTATATTAAATTGTAAAAATATATTATAAATATACTTTAAAACCACTCAAATTCATAATTTATCACTATTAATTATTTTGATTAAAAAAGTTGTTTTTATTTAAAATTTAGTAATTTTCACTATTCATCAAAATATTAAAGTTATCTGAAAAGTACCAAAATTTCACCTTAGGCTAAATTCGATATTCCGAATCCAAAAATGATGTCCATATTGAAATATAAAATATATATAATTTCAAAAATTAGGTATTACTATTCATAACGGCTAGTTTGATCGGTTATGGTGTGTGTTAAAACTCGAAGTTGCGTACAACACACGCTACTGTTTTATTCAAAGGAAAGCGTACCGTGGAAGCTTGGGATGTTTAATTTTAAATTTTTTTTATGTCTTCATTTAGTAAAAAAGTTTAAAATATTGTATTTAAAAATGTTTCACTATTAAAAGTTAATAAAAGTGCAATACTGAAAATGAATCTCTTCTTGAATTATGTCTAAGAAACTCATAATATGGATTCTAAAATTATAAGGATTATATAAAGTTTAGAATTTAGTTAATACTATTAATAACCACTTTTTAATGGCTTTTTTTTGGTAAGTCATGGTTTGATTTAACTCGGTGTTGCGTGTAGTGCAAGTTATTGAATTATTTTGAAGAAATAACACACTATGAAATCTTGGGGGGTTACATTCTCCCCTCCTTCAATAAATTGCGTCCTCGCAATTTGAAATTGTTCTTCGAAAATAAATGGTTGAAAATAGAAAATATATTTGTGGGAAAACCCACATCGGAAATTGGGTTACTAAAATTTAGTCTTAATATGAGGAAAAGAGAAATGAAAGGGTCACCACCAAATTATGATCTCGATTAGGAGAACATTGGTGGAAATTAGAGACATATAATTGGAGGAAAAACGTAAATATTTATAGGTAGTGATTGAGGTCATCAATCACAAACAAGTATAAAATTGAGGTCCTTAAACTCATCAATCTATGATGATTTGAAATACCATCATTTCAACAAAACATAGGGTATTGGGATAACACATTTTTGACGTTTCAAAATATCTTAGTTGAAATCCCACATTGAAAAATGAATTAATGAGGCCTCTATTTAAAATAAAGAGTGGAAAGTATGAAGATTACCGAAAATAACACATACTAGGGTTCCATGTAGGAAAATATGAATATGGAAGAGAAATCTAACCATCAATTATCTGATGGAGAGTGGTAGAGAACATGGCTATGATAAGGCCAACAATCCCAAAGCCATGAATTAGTGATGATTTAAGGTACCATCTAGGACAAAATTTTTGTTCTAAGTCCCTTTTATTAATGTTAAGGAATTTATTTATGAGATTGGATAAGATCATAAGGAGGTATAATTACTTTATAATTAGAGTTTTATCCATTAATAAATTTCTACCACAAACTCATCTTTCACTCTAAAAGATAATAGAACGTAAAAAATATCTATTTATACTATTCGTACAGGGTTCCAAAATAAATGAATTTATAATTCATCTACCAGATCTTTTTAAAAAAAACTACATTATTTAATCTAGGATATCTCGTGGCCCAGTGGTAGGTGATACACCCTCGTCGCCCTTCGGTTGTGGGTTCAAGTCTCACAGCCTTGTCAGACGCGACGGGTAGCCGCCCGACCTCCAGGTTGTCCTTTTATGGAAATCCAAAATAATCCAAACTAGAACTATCCAAAATACTTCTATCCAAACTAACAGTCCAACATTTATAAGGAAGGTAAACATAATTTAGATCCTTTTTACCCCGTAATAGCATATGAATACCTTCATCATGTATTCTTTTAATACACTGAAACATCCTGAATTACCATATTCCTTATTGATTACATTCATGCTCCCTTATTCCATATAGAATGCTGGATATACTTCATCAGTCCAAAAATGTTTTAAACCCCAACAATGATGGAATATACAAATCATTAATCAGTTCCAAGGTAGTCAAGAATATCCAATATAATTTATCCAAAACAATCATGTATTATTCCAAAATCACTACCTTGGTATCAGAACTATATTATGGTTTATCATTCTATCAACCATATATTTTCCAAAAATTTATCCTGCTATTGAGTCACTTTTCTTTGTTCCACACAATCTCAAGTCCTTAATGAAAGAGTACTGCAGTACAATCCTTATATACTCCATAATTATTATAACAAGTACATTGTTGATACAACACTCAATTGACATAATCAACTTAAGAACTATAATCATTCCTCTTCATCTGTGGTAGTATCATAACTTGATTATTATCCAATAGAATCATTTGCGGCATAGTCTAATGACTAGGACATAGGTTCGCGTAGTGTCCAAAATCCTTGGAAATGAAGCATTGTACATTTGAAACCATTTTCTTACCCCTGCAGTCACGTACTTTGTGCCCTTTTCCTCCACACTTATAACAAACTCTCATTCCTTTCAGGCAAGTTCCAGGGTGTTTCTTCCCACAGTTATCACATATGGTAAAATTCATCTTTTTCCTCTTCCCTTTATCCATCTTTCTCTCTTCCATCCTTTTCTTCTCTTGCTTCCCTTCAAATCCATAGGACTCAGTAAACTCTTTACTTATCTTATCAACACATGATATTATTTCTTCATATAATGATAATACATGCGAGACTATTTCTCTTATAAATTCTGGCTTAAGACCATGAAATATATGATCCTTCTTTCTCTTTGTATCATATGCATTGCTGGAGTTATCATTCCTTCTACTAGGCGCCATTTCTAAACAATGGCATACACTAGATTAGTTTATGAATAACAATACCAAATACCAAACTTGTAAAACACATAACATAAATTAAATAGTTTATGGATATAATCCATAATCATAAAAATGTCTCCTATGAGGAAGTATATACTCATAAACCCTTCATAATGATTTGTAAAGAAAATGAGAGTTATCCTAAGCATATCCCCCAGGAGTGTCGTAACCAAGACTGCAGCAAGGCTCGTTGTCGTGCACCAGTTCCCGTTCGAGTCTAGCTCAAAGCGGTGTTTTCGGGTTTTACCCCTAGGTACATCTGTGCCAGAGCCGCCTCTACCTACTCGTATCCAGACAGGGATGTATTGCTCGGAAAACTCACAAAATATCTACAATACCAAAATTCTAGGAAGTCATTCTATACTAATCCTCAAAATTCATCTTAAATCTATGTGCTCTAATCAGAGTTTATCTAAATATAGCTTCCAAGGTTTGTACTAAGCTTCCTCTGATACCAACTGTAACGCCCCAACCCTAGTTACCCAGAGTCGGTGCATTATTAAAAAACATTGGCATGATCACAAGAAAGATCAAATCTCGAAAGACCGATTGGTTTAGTAGCCTTGGAAACAATAGATATATTGATAAGTCTTACATTACATCATAAAATGAAAAACTACTACAACAACATAATTTCTCTATAATCCACACTCATATCCCCTCATAATATCCCCGCAGGTCATTCATAATTTACTTCTTCACTTCCTGGGAAAAATAAAACATAGAAAAGGGGTGAGGTCAAATGCCCAGTAAGGATAACAATATAGCGGAAACTTTCATAAATAAGAATAAACATTTAAGGCAATGTATAACTAAAACAAAAGCCTTTCAAACTTGAACTTTCAACATGGTATGGAATAAATAAAATGAAATAATTCCATTTACATATTCACATGGATATTCTACTAATCGAATAATCACATGAAAAAATCAATAACAACTTTCATAATGATGGAATGCATAATGCTAAACTTTAATTTCTTTGTCAAGGCCTCGTCCCAAGACCTTGGGGCTAACTGTAACCGGAACCCAACCCGGAGTGCCTCTAATAACCGGACACCAACCCAGAGTGCCTCTAATAACCGGACACCAACCCGGAGTTCCTCTAATAACCGGAGACCAAACCGGATTTCCTCTAATAACCGGAGACCAAACCGGAGGGCTTACTTTTACCGGTCCCCAACCCGGAACATACTTGTCTAACACATTCATCTGAATGAAAGGTTGAAATATAACATAAACATTCGGATTACAAATAACTTATGAAATGTCAATACATTAAACAAAAACCATGAGTGACATAAGAATAAATTATCTACAGTTAAAAATATCACAAAACCTTCAATAAAATATGGATGTTTTGTATCATAATAAATCAACTTCAAATAAGCTTAAAATCTATCAAAGGATGTTGACATAGATGAAAGAAAAACACTTTTTAGAGAAATATCTCTTTCTATTTTTGAAATAATTTAAGAGCCATAAAGTAAAACATTTTATTTGAAAATATTCTTATAAGATTGTAAGGAAAGCTTTGAAGATTTTATAACGGCGGAAAATAACCGCACCCGCCGTATAAGTTAAAAAAAACATTCTTACCTTAATTCTGTCGAAAAGGTTAAAAAGGACCTTGTTTTGAAAACGACGGAAAGATTCCTCTTATAAAAAGTCAAACAAGGGTATAAATGACTTTAACCCATATTCTTGTAAATAATAAATATGTTTTGAAATACATTTTTAAGAAAACATGGATGTGGATGGTAAAGAGATCCCAATAGATTATTACATATAAACAACCTCGGATAATGAAGAGATTTTGAAATAACCCTTACCAATTTGGTAACTTATGAAACATACAACCCATGAAAGAGGTATCATACAATGAATATTTAAATACACATAAATTAGAGTGTATTACACAAAGAATATAATTATGGGCAGTACATACACCACACAAAAGGTGATGGTGGCAATATGGCATGAATCTCACGGAAATAAGAAGTGAGATGAAAACCCCTTACCTTGTACTTTTCCTTGGTTGGGGTAGGTTAAACTCCTGTATAATGGTTAAATAATTGTTATTAAATTATTCAAGAATCATATATATTAATATGATATCATATATGATCTTTTAACATTAATTTGTTAATAATATCTTTTAATTATCGTCGTTTCGGGTGTTAACTTACTCATTTTATTTTATATGTTTTGTTACATAAGCAATGTTTGTTATCAATAGGTTGTATCTTATTCATATCCAGAATGATATCAAGTCCTTAAACATCATTTTTAAATCATCAAATGATAATTATACTTTAATGGATACGATGGAGAATGAATCTCATCGCGTTCATGGAGACGGTAGTCCGTACGTACGCACGAGCGACAATATCATTCTTTTGATATTAAAATAACATATAAATGGTTGTTATATCATATATACAGAATCATTAAAATGTTATATTTATTATTTACATGAGTTACATATCATTATTATATCCATCCAAATAATAATATATTGAATAACAATTACACCACGACGTGGAGACGGTAAGCCGTACGTACGCACGTATGGTGACATGTTATTCAAAGGGTGGATAGAATACTGAATATGGTTGTACCATATTTATAATAACATCAAAGTATATATATGATACTGGAGTTATTATTTTATAATGGTAATAACAAAGGAAGAAGAAGTGGAAGAAGAAAGGAACTTGGAAAAGGGTGGTGAAATCATTACCTCTTCTTCGGGTTCTTCCTTTTGATTTGATCAAAAGGGCTCCTTAGGTTGGCTTTAGGATCAAACTAAGGCCTCTAGGTTGTAGTGAGTGAAGTTGGGAGAGTATTTGGGTAGTGTTTTGCCGAACCAAAATGCTTTGATGGTGTGAAGAAATGAGAAGGAGGAGTGCCCTTTTATAAGAGGGGTGAGGGGCACCTTTGGAAAAGCTAGAAATATTAATTTATAATAAATTAATATTCGGTTTCTAATGGAAAAAAGTTGATTATTTAAATGTTAAGGTGGGGATAGGTCGAAAACAACTCAACCAATAGAATTTATACAGGTTTGGGTACTTATATTAACCTTATCTTTAAGTATTAACTCTAAGTTAATTAGTTTCACTTTTACAATGTCTCTTTGTATTTCTATATAATATGGTTAATAAAATTACTATATATATCCAAGCGACTCCCAAGTGGTCCATTAAAGATTAACCTATCATGATATAAGTCTCTTGGCCGAACCTTAGATTTTTAGGAATTTAATATCAATTAATAATATAATATTTGTTTTAAGATCTCTTTTAAGTCAATTTTGACACTATTCAATAGTTGATTTTTGTGAAACCTATAATAGATTGATTACTTCGAAAAAATTAAATTATATCAATACTAATATATCATATTATCCTATAAAATTAGTTTAATACATTAAAAGTTTCATATTATATTTATTTGGGTATTTATAATATCAATTATTTTGATTTTTCACTATTATAGTAATTACTGCATCATCATTGTGTCATAAATAAATTAAATTATTTAATGTCTAAAAATTATAAATAAAATAGAATTATTTCGGAAAGCTTTTTATCTTTCTAATGAATATTTATAATATAAAATCAAACATATATAACCATATTTAAAAATTGTTTTTCTAAAAGATATATGCTTATGTCATTTTTGTACTCATTTTAACTTAATTAAAATAAAGTGTCCCTATCACCTAAAAGTGGCTCCATGGGGTCCCCAAATAGACCCAAAGATGCCTATGGTCGAACATGTATCAACCAATAAGTTTAGGACACGTTTTAGGGTAATTTAGTATTATTATAATATTATTTTTTAACCCTTATTTACCGGATTTACCCTTAACAATGGTAAATAAAATATTTACCGCAGTAATTATTCAAAATGTCTAAAAATAAAAGTTACCTATTTACACAATTTGAACATACTGATTCCAAATATGGAATCCATTTTTCTAAATTCAAAACACAGAAGTGGCAGAAATTAATTTAAAATTAATTCCCGCTGTCAAAACAAAAAGCGTGTTTTTAAGAGATAATAACTATCAAAAGATTGACACTTGTTTATGTTCGGTTTAATTGTAAAATTATTTCCAATGACCAAAATTATATTAAATTGTAAAAATATATTTTAAATATACTTTAAAACCACTCAAATCCATACTTTATCACTATTAATTAATTTGATTAAAAAAGTTGATTTTAATTAAAATTTAGTAATTTTCACTATTCATCAAAATATTAAAGTTATCCGAAAAGTACCAAAATTTCACCTTAGGCTAAATTCGATATTACGAATCCAAAAATGAAGTCCATTTTGAGATATAAAATATATATAATTTCAAAAATTAGGTATTACTATTCATAACGGCTAGTTTGATCAGTTGTGGTGTGTGTTAAAACTCGAAGTTGCATACAACACACACTACTGTTTTATTCAAAGGAAAGCGTACCGTGGAAGCTTGTGATGTTTCATTTTAAATTTTTTTGATGTCCTCATTTAGTCAAAAAGTTTAAAATATTTTATTTAAAAATGTTTCACTATTAAAAGTTGATAAAAGTGCAATACTGAAAATGAATCTCTTCTTGAATTATGTCTTAGAAACTCATAATATGGATTCTAAAATTATAAGGATTATATAAAGTTTAAAATTTAGTTAATACTATTCATAACCTCTTTTGATTGGCTTTTTTTGGTAATTCATGGTGTGATTGAACTCGGTGTTGCGTGTAGTGCAAGTTATTGAATTATTTTGATGAAATTACACACTATGAAATCTTGGGGTGTTACAGTTTTTGGGGAGAACACGCCGTGTACCGGTCATACATTTCATGTAGTGTCGACCCGGTATCTACCTGTGTAACTAACAATACAGATGTAAGATCCTTAATAAAGTCGTGTAGTCTAACCCAGGTACCCGGCCGTGTCACTAACAACACGGGTCGGTGTTACCTTACCTAGGACACATCGTGTACCTATGGGACACGCCGGGTAGTCTTGACCATGTGGACTTGGCCATGTGGCTTGGAAAACAGGGAGGTGTACATGCTGTGTGTGGGTTTCACATGCCATGTAGTGTCAGCTGAGTAGCTAGCCGTGTCACTAACTACACGGGCAATTGGAAATTAAACCATACACGCCGTTTAGATGTTTTACACACTGTGTAGTCTCTATCAAAAGAGAGTTGCGTGGCTAAGACATGTAGAAGGACCCGTGTAGGGGAGGAAAATTCAAGTACACACCATGTGTGTGGACAACATGCCGTGTGTTTGGGGTGTTACATGACTAGTTTTGGCAGGGTACACGCCCATGTGAAAGACTAAAAGGAACATGTCGTGTAGTTGTTATACACGTTGTGTAGTCTTGTTTTGTAAAACTTGAACTCTTTCTTTATCCTGTTCCCTTCTTACACTATTTATTCTTAGTTCTTGATAATCTTAAATCTAAGGCGTGTTTTTGACCTTGTAGAATCATACCTCTGAGACATCCACACATTGTTCGCCAGGAGAGAGGCAATGAGTGTACTCCAGAGACGGTAGGCCATGGGCTACTGATGGATCCTCTAGTAGATCTAGATGCAACGCCAGCCGTTATACCAGACGCAGGCGCAGATGCACAGTTCCGTGAAGGCTTCATGCGGTTTATTTATACCTTACAAGTAGCATTGTAGGCTTCCATATCTATGGAAAAGCTGACTCGTATTTTCTAGCAGTAGAATCCGCCTATGTTTTCAGGGGACAGCAGACCATAGGCTATTGAGTCTTGGTTGGGGCCTATGCAGACTATCTTCGAGCATATAGATATGCCTCCAGGACAGATGGTCAAGCTCACTACATTAATGCTGCGTGATTTCGCCAAGAGGTGGTGGGATGTTACCACCAAGACAGACCATCATAGAGACATGGAGGGGGTAGAATTTAAGGCATCCTTTTACAACTTCTTCTTCCCAAAGACACTGAGGGCAGATCAATCTTGAGGGTTCATGAATCTGCTGCAAGGATCCATGTCAGTGATTGACTATTCTGCTCACTTCACTAAGCATCAACGTTTTTCACCTGTTCTGGTGGGTGATGGGATGTTTAGATCTAGACACTTTGAGGATGGTATTCGATATGACATCCGAGCACTGGTGAACATTTTCAGGTTGACGACAGTGCATGCTATTATGAACCAGGAACCGATTACCGAGCAGAACCTGCGGGAAGCTAGTGCTGTGGGTCGGGGCAGTTCAACACCAGTTTCTGGTACTATTCCTACCAGCAAGAGGAATAGGCAGATGGATTTCTCTCATGGTGGTAGTAATATCCATAATATTTCTTCAAGTGGCTAGGTTGTGTGCTACCAATGTGGTAAAGAGGGGCACAAGAGACTTCAGTGTCCATGTGACCTAGTGGAGGGCCGAGCTTGCAGCAATTTGGGTCATTTGCAACACTTTTACAGGGAGTTTCTACCAGTGTCTAGTGAGAGGGGTTCTGTGCAAACTCCGCGTGTGGGAGAAGGACCACCTGCTTCTTACCAATCGGGAAACTGGAATGCATCAGGGTGTGTAGGCAGAGATAGTGTTCATGGTCGTGGAAGCCACACATCAGGATCTCAGAGGTAGCAAGGTGAGTCAGCTCAGGGTAGTCAGGTTGTGTTGCAGGGCCGCGGCACTGGGCAGGCATATGTAGTGAAACAGACCCAACATGAGTAGGATCCCTGACCTTATACTATCAGAGGTACTATTATAGTAGCTTTTATTTTATCTGAAGTACTTTTCGATACGAGTGCTACACGTAACTTTATGTTTGTGCCCGTTGTGGAGAGCCTTGGGCTCTATGTTTCTTCTTTATCTGATATCATGACGCTAGACACACCGTTAGGAGTGGGGACGGATGGTGTGTCTCAGTGCAGGGAGTGCCTCAATGAGGTTGGTGGGTGTCACTATCTACGGGAAATCTATTTCTCAGAGATGACGAGCTAGGATTTAATTCTTGGGATGGATTGGTTGGTACCCTTTCGGGCCTTTGTATATCTCTATCGTTGTAGGGTGTGTTTCACGTCACTAGAGGGTGGAGAGTTTCTATACAAGGGATAATGGGATGTCCAGGAAAGCCGAGAAGGACCCGAGTATCATGGGTGAGGTGGTGTCACAACCCAGATTGCGTGTTTATATATGGATGACCAGGGAATGTGTCAGAAAGATTTTCCTCCAGTAGTCGATCGTTTTAGGGATGTCTTCTCAAATGACTTTTCAGGTCTTCCTCCAGAGCGAGAGGTGGATTTCTCTATTGATCTTGTTCTAGGAGCGACACCGATGTCCATTATTCCTTATAGGATGGATACACTAGAGTTACAGGAGCTCAAGATACACTTAGAGGAGTTGCAGGAAAAGAGTTTCATCCGACCTAGTAGTTCTCCTTGGGTTTTTCCTGTCCTATTTGCGAAGAAGTCGGACAGTACCCTCGGCACGACCATGCTACCCATCTTGAAATCGTACTGAGTACACTGAGAGGGAATCAACTATATTCTAAGCTCTCAAAGTGACACTTTTTGATGGAGTAGATAAATTTCCTAGGTCATGTTATCTTAGAGGCAGGAGTTGCAGTAGACCTAGAGAAGGTGAGAGTAGTAGTTTCCTGGGAGCAGCCTAAGAATGTGTTTGAGATACAAAGTTTCTTGGGGCTCGCTGGTTACTACAGGCTCTTCATACAAGACTTATCTTGCTTAGAAGCACCATTGACGGGTTTGAATAAGAAAGTTTTGAAGTTCGTTTGGTCAGAAGCTTATGAGACAGCCTTTCAAGAGCTGAAGGGAAGGTTGACATCAACACCAGTCCTGATACATCAAGGGAAAGGGAAGATCTCTACGGGTTACTATTATGCATCATGTATTGGGCTGGGAGCAGTTTTGATGCAGGGAGATCGAGTAGTTGCGTACAGGTCTTGGCAGTTGAGGCCACATGAGAGTAATTACTCGACACATGATCTCGAGTTGGCTGCAGTTATTCATGCGTTACATTGTTGGAGACATTATCTCTTGTAAGAACATTTTGTGGTGTTTATGGACCAAAAAAGTCTCAAGTACATATTTACCCAGTGTGACCTGAATCTGAGATAGCAAATGTGGGTTGAATAGCTTCAGTCCTTTGACATTGAGCTTTCCCATACACTTGGTAAGGGTAACACAGTTGCCAATGCACTGAGCAGGAAGTCTTAGATACAGGCAGTACAGGAGTACAGTGGTGAGTGGAAGATCATGGATTTATTCTCTGATATGCATTTGGAGGTATATGATAGTTATGGGAGAGCCTAACTTTCATCCTTAGTTGTGAATTCTACCCTCCTGGATAGAGTGAGGATGAGACAACTATTTGATTCAGAAGGCCTAATTCTACGGGAGTTGGTGGCAAGTGAGGACCCTCCTCTTGGTTGGATGATAGGAGATGATGATGTACTGTGTATCAATGGACGAGTGTGGGTTCCAGGGGATATATGCAAGGAGTTGATGTGGGAGTTTTATGCTACAACTTGGGCAGTTCATCCCGGAGTTACCAAAATGTACTGTGACTTGAGACGTCAGTATTGTTTGCTGGGTATGAAGCAACATGTAGCCAGTTTTTTTATGGGATGTTCCATGTATCAGAAGGTGAAGGCGGAGCATCAGAGGCTATCTAGACTATTATACCATTTGACCATTCCGAAATGTAAATGGGATGATGTCGCGATGGATTTCGTGACTGGGTTGCTGAGGTCAGCTAGAGGCAATGATGCCGTATGGGTTGTCATGGACAGACTCACGAAGGTAGATCACTTTTTGTCGATCAAGGAGAGCTCCAGTTTTGACGATCTCAGGAAGTTGTATATCTGAGAGGTCGTACATCTTCATGGGGTCCCTCATTTTATCATTTTATATAGCGACAACCATTTTATGTCTCGTTTCTGGAAGAGTTTTTAGAGGGAACTGGGTACACAGGTGCTTCTGAGCACAACTTACTGCCCTTAGATTGATGGCCACTCAGAGCGTATGATACAGGTGCTTGAGGACATGCTGCGTTCATGCATCCTAGACTTTGGGGGATCATGGGAGAAGAACATACCTCTGGTCAAGTTTTCCTACAACAATAGTTTTTAGGAAACTATTGAGATGGAACCTTACAAGGCTTTATATGGTAGGCCATGCCGATCAACCCTGTGCTGGTTAGAGATAAGTGAGGCAGCTTCACTGGGACCACGAATCGTGCGGGAGACTTCAGAGCAGGTCCAATTGATATAGAAGTGGATGGAAATTGCACAGTCTCGTCATAAATCTTACACTGATCTCTGCAGACAACCCTTGGAGTTTGTGGTTAGGGATCAGGTTTTCTTGCGTGTTTCACCAAGGCTGGGACACAGACGTATCAGGAGACAAGGTGAAATTTCACTGAGGTATGTGGGGCTATTTGAGATTTTGGAGAGAGTCGGGCCAGTTGCCTATTGGTTGTAGTTACCACAGAGGTACCGAGCTATGCATGACGTCTTCCATATATCTCAGATGCGCCATTATCACTCGGACCAGTCTCATGTTTTTCAGCCTGAAGAGGTTGAGCTTTAGGTCGATGCGTCCTTTGAGGAGAATTCAATTTGTATTGTTGATAGGAGCATGAAGGTTCTACGAGGCCGGTAAGTTCCTCTCGTACGGGTGATTTGGAAGCATGTCCAAGTAAAAGATGAAACCCGGGAGCGGGAGACCGATGTACGTGCTCCGTGGCCAGAGTTGTTCTCATCTTTATCTTTACCACCCTTGGAAGGGCAATTCGAGGACGAATTATTTTAAGGGGGGAAGTTTCTAAGAACCCGGTACTTATTCTTGAGGTATGTGTTTCTTCTTTTCCTTTTTCAATAATTGGTTTTTAGATAATTATGAAAATGGGAAAAAATCCCAAATTTTGGAAGTACACGCCGTCTACTTTTACACATGCCGTGTACTTTGGCCGTCTGGGATGAGTACACAGGTCTTGTAGGCCTGTCAGCGATAAAGAGTGTGAAAACTGACTACATTCCGTGTACTTGGTATTCACACACCATGTAATCAGTCAGCAAGTGAATAGTAAGGTGGTGGAAGCAGCCGCCAGTAGGGCGGCATTACATGCTGTGTATTCCGAAATACACGCCGTGTACTCATGTCGACGGATGAACAGTACCATAGTGAAAAGAAGATGCCAGAGGAACAGTTAAAAAAATGAAAAGTACATACAGTGTACTTGAGAGTACAAGCCGTGTAGTTTGTTTTTTTCTCTTAAATAGGCAGTTGCCTCCTCCTTCACTAGAGAAGGCCTTTGGGTTTGTTTGGATCTCGGGACGACGACTAGAGCTTTAGAGATCAACCACTCTCGTATCGGGAATCTGATTTCTCCTCCGTCGATCGTGTTGGGACTGCACGGTTAATCCATCCCTTCTCCTTATGTTGTTATTAAGAATTATTTCTCGAGGGAATGTTATTTAGGTTTGAACATGTTGGTTTTATTCCCAGATCTACATCGTTCTTGGGAGTTTATAGAAGTGTCGTTCATGTATATCGATTAGAGGAGATCGAGGTAGGTGGTATAGTGTGTATTTCCAACTGTCGAGTTGCTTTTCTGTACCGTTGTGATACAAACCCATGTTTGGGGTGTCGTATGGATGAGGCCTTGAATAATTAAATACCTAGAATTGCATAGCTGATTTAATGAATGTGTCAATATAATGTTTGAGATCACTGCTTAGATCCAGGACCACCCCAGGGGTGCGTTCTTCTGTTTAGCTGTTTGGCCAGGTTACCTGAGGGTATAACACAAATTTAGCATGTTTTTAAATTTCCTTAAGAGGAATTGTATATAAATTACTTGCTAATATGTTGGGATCATCCCGATTACTTATATTAGCATGAGGGAAGTGTTTTTGTTTATCTTGAGGGAAAGTGTTTGTTTAGCCTGAGGGAAAATAATTGTTATCCTTAGAGAAAAGTTTCCTATGTCTAAGGACAGTACTCTCGTGCCTGAGGGAAATATCTTGTACACCTGAGGAAAATATTCATTATGCCTGAGGGTAGTTACCTAAGGGTTTTGATTCTATTTACCTAAGGGTAAGGTTTGCATGTCTGAGGACTCTATTTACTTAGAAAATTCACTAATATGATTTCTTATATTGAATTGTAAAAAGAATTATTAAAATGGAAATGTAACTGATAGGGATAATTACTTTTGAGTACTTCCTAGTTTAATGAATTTTATTATTTCACACCATTGTTTCACATTTTCACTGACAGTTGGGCACAAGCCTTTGGTGGTTTTCTACTGGGATTTATTTCTCACACCCTATTTGGGTCATTTCTTCAGCCCAAAAAGATTATATTGCGGTAGGTGTAGATAGGGGAAAATGTCCCTTCACAGGTACATGATTGTAGTAGAGGAGTATGAGATCATGGGACAGAGCCTAGGCTTGCGATGATGCTGCATTTTGTTTAATCTACTTTGGTTTCATTTGGATGTACCTTGTATTTTGACATGTATTCTATAGTCTTTCAGTGTATCCTATTCTGGATATTTTCGTAGAATAGTGACATGCTACATTTCTATATATATGACTGCTGGTTATCTTTACTTTAGTTGTCCATTTTAGTTATATTTTGATTACTGATTCTGTCGTTTCATGTTTATACATATTTATTCCACTGTGCTACACTTTGAAAAATGAGGGCATAGTTTCCCCCCTATCAGACCTGAGCCCTCACTGCGAGTCGGCAGCCTCTGGCATTTGGGGAAATGCGCTTGAGGTCATGTGACCAAGTGGGTTTGGGGCACCCGTTGAGTGGCACCTGGATCCAGGACGTTACATATTATATGATCAAATATGTTTTTTTGAGGTGATTAATGATATTTTGGTAGATATTTAATTGGGTTGAGTTATATATAACCATTAGGTTTAATATAAAGGATTATTTTATAAGAATTATATCTTGTTTTTAGAGGTGTAAGGTGTAGGATATGAGAAAAATTTTTAGGTTAAAACATTATTTATTGTTAAGTTTATTGGTGTTATTTGAGATATAGGTGTATTTATTTAACAAACAATATATGTTAAACATTTTGTATTTTCTTTGTATATTAGAGATTAATGTTTTATGGTTTATTAATTTTCAATATTATCTTATATTATGATAATAATTTTGGATTTATTATATATAAGAGTAATATATTATTATTCTTTCGTGGATTATGTGATACATTAGAAGCTTATTCTAGTCATTCAGGTAAAACAAATTTCATCTTAAGTACTCATCATTTGGTGAAATATTAGATTGTAGTGGAAATTAATTAAAGAATGAAATTATAAATTTCATAAAAGTATATTTTATTATGTTTCTAGTCTAGATGGTAAAGGAATTCCTTAACTCTAGGAAATTAATCTAGAAATAGAATAATATGTATATCATTATTATTTCTGATGAATTGATTGTATATTTATCTCTCTTAGAATTATGGTTTTTTGGTCATGGAATTTCTAATAACCATGTTCTCTATTACCCTGTATTAGTTTTTGGTTGTTAGTTTTTTTCTTCCATGTCTATATTTTTACTTCCCACTAATTTTCGTTTACTTAGAAACCTATTATGAGATGACCTTTGTACTTACCTTTCTCTCTTCTCAATTGAATATTTTATTGACGTTTTTTTTGAAATGTTGGTTTTCAATAAAGATATTTTAAAGTTTCAAAACATTTCTCACAAAGATCATGTTAAAATTGTGAGGACTAAATTTATTAAATGGGGTAAGAATGTAAGGCCATGAGTTTTTAAAAGAGAAAACTATGTTTGATACTGCATGCGATATGCCACACCGAACCCCAAAAAAATATTTTTTTTCATTTAAATAAGGACATTTAAACCTATCCATTAAATTTGTGGTTATGAATACGATTAATAGAATTATGAAATATATATATGAATTTCTGACTAAATATAAATATATTTATAAATTCTTAGTAAATAATCACTCAATTTTTGTTAATGTCTTTTTTATTCTTCAAAAATACAAATTCTTCAAAAATGATTTTCATATCCTTTATATTTAAAAATATTATAATTAATCGGTAGAAAATATAGAAAATTTATTTTAAAAAATAAAAAATATTTATGAATCAACTTATCAAAATTAAGATAGGGTTAATTTTTTGGACTTTTCGAAAAATATTTATTTCTTAGTGAATAATGAAAAATCATGATTTTTTGTAAAACAATCATTTTTTTGATAAATTAATAATTTAAATGTATTATCATTATTTTAATTTTATTTTATAGTAACATAAGTATTATTTAGTTATATTTAGTCCAATTATTTACATTTAAATCATTTTTATACATGATTTTTGTAAAAGTTTATTTTTAGGCTTGAAAATAAATTTATCAGAAAACTGTTTTAAAATGAATTATATTTCTCTTTTTTAATTAATTATAGATAACCAATAATTTGAAATGAAATAAATTATATTTATGGATCATATATCTATCATTATTAATTTAAATTCATATAGTAAATATTACTGGTTATAGAGTTAAAGAAAAATCTTCTTTCCCTTGAAAAATGCATTTGTTAGAAAATCACTTTCGATCACACTTGTGGGTTTTATTTTACAATAAATTGTTAAAACTATGTGAATTTATTTTGAAAAAATGGATTCTATAATCTGAAATATAATAATTAATATTAGGTAATTTGTTCAACTTAATTTTTTGGACAGTTGAATAGTAACTATAATAAATATTTTATATGATAATAAAAGGAAAATAGGTTAATTAAGGGTAAAAAACATTAACAAGTACTAGAAAAAAGTAACCCTAATAACTAGAATATGTATATTTAAATTAAAATATAATAATTGTTATATTTTTCATTTTTTATTTTTAAATAATTAATAAATAATTTGGTGAAAATTATATTTTAAAACAATAAAACACAAATTGAATTTTTGTGTAATAAGCAATTTCAATTAATTTTTTTATGAATTCATTAATTTTTAAAATAAACAATAATTTAATAAAATAATACAATTAAATATTTTTTTAAATTTAAGTACTAATATATTTTTTATGAAGTCATATTTAATTGTTATAAGGGTTGGAAAACTGGTGTTAGAAAAAACAAAACATTTCTCAATAAATATTGATTCTCATTTTACAAGTCAAAATTACCATATTTATAAAATTATATAAATAAAATAAATATTATTTTTGGAATCAACAAATTGAAATAACCCAATAGTAAATTCTTTATAATTTTATGAGAATATTGAATTTTTAGGTAAAAATTAAATATGATATCAATATACAGTGTGTATTATGACATCATAATGACTGAAAAGTGATTTAAAAAATGATCTAATGATTATATATAACCAAATATTTGTTTACCCTTTAAAATAATTTGTTTTTTGTTATTTTATCAATTTTATAAAGCCTTTATGAATCCTCCAAAACTTATATTAGATTTTATGGTTTTAAAATCATTTCTTTATAAACATGTCTCCCTTCCACATCACCAACTGTAATATTTTATTTTCTTATTCCCTTGGAATTATAAAATAATTTTAAAAAACTCTTATTTTGAAAAACCATGGTAAAAAACCATGATGAGGTTTTTTTGATTGTTTTATTATATAGAGTCCAAAACCTATGTTTGGGATATAATAAACCCCCCACTCTTTTCCTATATCAACCCACCTGAGATCCAATAAATCTCACTCAAGATCCATGGACCATGACCTTAATATAAAATTAACTCTCTAATTTTCTCCCAAGGTTCCCCCAATATCTCAAGAATTTCATTCCATGATTTTGGAATCACCATTTCAAGGTAAGGGACCTCCCTCTCTTCTTTTACATTCATGCACCTTCTTTGTAATTAGACTTTTGAATCCAAATTTGTTATGTTGTAATGAATTTATAAATACCCCTATAATTTAAAATTTATTTCCTATTAATGATATTTAATTTAACCCCTATCATTATAGCATTAACCTAATCCATTACTATACTGAAATTTAGTATGGGATTCTATATTTCTCCTCTTTATTTAAGCACCTTATTTATATATTGAACATTATATTTCAATTATTATTGATTTTTTATGATCTTAAAAATCCATAATATTTACCTTATTATGTAAAACTGATGAGTTACCCCTTTCACTATCATTAATCCCTCCCATGATTCATTATGAAACCCCGTTACGCTTCCGAAATTATCATGTGATTTTTCCATGCCATGTTTTTTTTCAAGCACCCTCATTGTCTTATTCCACTTAGTTCTCCAATGTTAATGTTGTATTTTTTTATTAAACATACATAATAATGAATTTTCATTACTTAAAAATTATTATTTAATCATTTTTCTCTCATTAATCATTTTATTAACATTTAATTACTGTTGTTGTGATGGAGAAATTTCACATCAAGTTTTTATGTTAAGATTTTTTTTCAGGGACCCTTTTTGTATTATTACTTTTAATTCAAAAGTATTAATTTCTTATTATCTTCCTAAATATCCTAAATATTGACTTTATAATGAATAAGTTATCATATAACCCTTTCAATCCCATTAATCCCTCCCAAAAACCTTTATGTTCCCCCATGATGCTGCATGAATTATCCTGTAACTTTTCAATGCCTCATTTTTATTCAAACACCCTACCCATCTTATACCTATCAATTAAAAATTTTCATGTTTTATTATTTTATTAAATATCCATTATAATTTCATTTTTTATTTCCATGTTATGAGAGACACATTTCTCTATCATTGAACCATTTTATGATTATTCATGTATTGTTGTTATGCTGCCAAAATGTCACTATGATTTTCCATGCTGAGAATTTATGAGGTTTATACTCATACCCATTTCCACTCATAGTTATTCACATAATTGTAACTATAATTAACTCATTGGGGATATTCATATATTTAACCCACATTCCTTAATCATGGGATTAAATGTGATGAAAAAATGATTCTATGTTAAAGGATCTATGTGGAATAATTATGCATGTACATGATACGAAAGAGATTGATAAACCCTAAATTTTATAGTGGTTCAATGAATTGGGTGATTTTTTAGTTTCATTAGATGTATTTTATGTTATTAGGGAGTAAACCTAATCCATTATTTTACTTTTTCTTCTTTTTTATAATGTCTTGTCAGCTAGCCTTGACCTGTTTTCATGATATCAAGTTTATTGTTGTTTCCACTTTTTCCATGTTTCCTTTATGTTACAATCTTATATCAGGACTTATTGATGATTTGTATGATCCTCACCACTTTTATTTTCCATTAAAATTATTATTTTCAAACATGTAATAATTTCTTCATGTTAAGACTTGATTATTCCCTTACTACGATTTATAGCTCACCCCTCTTTTATGTATGTGCCCAGTGTGTCCCATGCAGTTTTGAGAACGTTGTAATATTATGAGAATGTTAATGGGGTTTTCAAAATATAGATTCACACCTATTTTACATTTTTATGTAATATACCTGATTACCCAAAGACACTAGACTTATCGATCTTTTGGGTTTTATTATGTGTATTCTCATTTAATATATCAAAAATTAATGTGTAATAAAGACAAGGTTTGTCCTAAAAAGCATCATTTATGTTTAAAATAATCATTACAAATAAATAACTGATTAAACAGGTTCATATTGTATTGATACTTTAGTATAGTGATTCATAATTCATGTGTGACGTGTAGGAATTGACCTCTCATCAATCTGACATAAGATGTGACAGGTGTGACCCAAAGTGCATGTTTTCTATATGAAATAGTCATTTCAGTTTAAAACTCATGTTATATATCCTAAACTTAGAAAAGGGTCTTATATTGTCTTTAAACCATATTAAAATGACCCATAATTCATTTGTGACATGTAGAAGTTGACCTCATGTCAACCGAACTTATGATGAGGTTGGTATGACTAAATGTGCACGTTTTCAAGTGTACTTTTACTATAAAACATGTTTCACCTAGCCAAAACTATGTAAATGAGACCATATTGTCTTGAAAATTGAGTAAAGTGATTTGTAGGAATTTACCACACATCAATCCAATACATGATGTGGTCGGTATGACTCAATGTTATTGTTTTGAATATACAAGTGTCATGTTAGTTTAAAATGGTAATGACATTATAAAAATAGAGAAAATGAGAACATATTGATTTAGAAAATAGGAAAATGGCCAATAATTAATTTGATAAATATATTAATCAACTACATGTTAATCTAAAACAATATTTATTTTTACGACTAAAAGTGAATGTTATTTTAGTTTAAAATATGCATCACATAGCCAAAATTGAGAAAACTAGATAAGATTGTTTTCAAACATTATTTAAATGATATGTAATTAATTTGTTATGTGTAGTAATATACCACATTTAAATCTTACACATTATGTGTCTAATATGACTCAAAATGCATGTTTTCAATATGAGAGTTTCATTTTAGTTTTAAACACCTATCACATATCCAAAACTGAGTAAATGAGCTTAAATTATTTTCAAACATTAAGATAATGGTCCTAAATTCAATTATGTCAAGTAATAATTAACTAAATATAAATCTAATACATGATATTTTTTATACAAATAAAAGTTCGTGTTTTGAATATAAAATATCATTTTAGTTTAAAATGCACATCACATAGCCAAAACTAATAAAAGTAGATCAAATTGTTTTCAAAATTTAGAAAAATGATACCAAATTTATTCTTGAGGTGTTGTAATCAAATTCAAATTAATCTAACACATTATGGGTTTAGTATTACTCAAAGTGAGTTTTTTTCAATTTTAATATGTCATTTTTGTTTAAAATGTGAATCACATATCCAAAAGAGAGAAAAAAAGACATGGATTATTTTAAAAATTTAAGAAAATGATTCATAATTAATTTTTGATTTATAGGAATTTACCACAAGCACATCCAACACAATATGTGGTTGGTATGACTCAAAGTGCGTGTTTTCAATATATAATTGTCATTTTAGTTTAAAATGTAGATCATATTTTCGAAATTGAGTAAAAAATATCTAATTGTTTTCAAACATTAGGAAACCAATTCATGATTTTTTTTGTTACATATATGAATTTACCACACATAAATATGACATATGATGTTGTTGGTATGGATCTAAGTATGTGTTTTCAATATAAAAGCGTCATTGTAGTTTAAAAAATGCATCATATTTTCAAAACTGAGTAAACGAGATCATATTGTTTTCAAACTTTATGAAAATGATATATAATTCATTTTTGACATGTAGAAATAAAACACACATCAATAAAACACATTATGGGCCTGGTATTACTCAAAGTCCATGTTTTTAATGTAAAAATTTCATTTTACACAACCATTAGTCATAAATCTACACTCAATCCATCCGTCAAAATCTCAATAAATATATACATATAGAATGGGTCAAACATCCTCTACTAACCCATGACCATCATGTTCATCACTCCAACTCCAATATATCTTACCACAATAATTTTTAGACTCATCATACACTAATCTAATCACATCCTCTTTATATCAACTGAAACAAAAAAGATCAAAATTAGAACATCTAAACTTAATAAATAATAATTACAGTAGAATCTATGATAATGTTTAACCATATGACAAAAACTATTGTCCATCACGACTGCCTTTTAAAGAGTGTCATGGATCAAAATAATCAACCATAAAACTAATTATAGAATCTTTAACAATAAATTAAAACTATATCATTTAATAAGAGGAACACGAAGTAGAATTGGAATGAAGTATATTAATATTTTTTTTTCACATAACATTTGTTATTTTGGTAATCAAACACATTACAATTGAACACAAAAAAACTAATATTTCATCCCAAATTCTTCAACAACATAAAATTTCCTATTTAAGATATTAATGAACTCTTTTAACTCAATATTGATAATTATATAAAAATATTATAAGTTTTTAAACCCACATACAGTTATAGAGTCTAATTAGTTTTTAAAACATTTGATATCTATTAAAACCCATTATTTATAATTTTCAAGAACATCAAATTTCAGGTTGATATACCATTTACTTTTATACATCAAAACTGATTGAATGTGGTTTTCAGTAGGATTTAATGATAATATGAGGCTATTTATATTTTTTTGACCATTACCTACATGTTATAGAGTTTTGAAATGATAAAAATATGTTTACAGACATTTGGAGAAAACAACAACTCATATTGATGTGGAATCAGTTCCTACATTTCAAAAATCAATCTATGTTTTTCAAATGATTTCAAATCAATTTGAGGATATTTTATTAGTTTTTACACCTAACACAAGTGAAGTTTCAAGGATTAAATAACAACTGGGGGGGGTGAATTATATTTTTAGTTTGTATATGTTTCAAAACTTTTAGAAATGTAATCCTTGAAACCTGTTAATATTTATATCCATATTACTTTTAATAAATACTAATACATGAAAAGGTTGTAAAGGAAGTAAATCACATATGATTTACATGGTTTGGTCTCAGGGTGAGAATCTATATCCTTACCATAGCCACTCCCATGGGTCTATGAAAAATCACTATTATGAAGAAGTGAATACAACTTGTTCGAACTACCATTAGACACCTTATCTCTCTTGATAGGAAAAATTATACTGAATCCAACTAGTTTACAATGTTTTCATATAAAAAAATTGATCCAAAAAATGAATAAGGACTTTTTTGAATTGATCCACAATTGCTCAGTCCAAATCCTTTGTCTGAATTGGTTGGATCGGATTTTTTCAATCTAATGATGTTGAATTCAATTCTATTAATAATGTGAGTCTGGATCTGACTCTATGAAAATGATGAGTCTTGGTCCGATTATCTAAATATGATGAATTTAATATGATAAACTGAATCTAAATCTACAAAACAAAAACTCTCCTAGAATGATGAATATAATTATTCTTCAACTAGATAGGAACATTCACTTCAAATTATCCAATGCTCTTCCTTTTGTGTTTATGAAATTATTGAAAATGAATGGGCGATATGAGAAAGTATTTATAGGTGAATCAAAATTAAAAACCAAGAAACTTGAAAACATTACCTGCTTCCTCAAATTTGAAAAACTCCGAAAATATCTCACATTTAAACTTAAACATTGACTTCTTCAATCCTTCGAAGATTTCTCTAAGATTTATGAAAAATTAAATTTCAAGTTTGACCTCTCCAAATCTTCATAAAATTCTATAATTTTCTTTATGAGTCTTCTTCATAATCAAATTATTATGAATATGTTTCTTTCTCAGAGTTAGTACAATTTCTATTTACTTTTCAAATCCAGTCCGATTTTTGTTTCCTTCTAAGAGTCAGCCTGATTTTAATTTCCTTCTCAGAGATTCTGAATTCTATATCCATATTAGTGAATCTGAATTATTTATTAAGTGAATCCAAATTCTATATCCCTTTCAGTGAATCCAAATTCTATATTCAGTGAATCCTAATTATTTTTTATTTTCAATGAATCTGATTTCTGTACTCAGTGAATCTTAATTCTATAGTCAATGAATATGAATTATATATTCTTTTTATTAAATCTGATTTCTATATTAAATGAATTAAAATTCCTTATTCAGTGAACTTAAATTCTATTTTTTTTATTGAATTATAATTATGTATTTAGTGAATCCTAATTCTATTTTATTTTTAGTGAATCCAATTTTTGTATCTTTCTCAGTGAATTACCATTGAATCCCCATTATGATGGAATATGTATACTACAACATTGAAATTATTCAAACCTCTCCCCCATATCTTCAAAAATCATTTATCATGAAAGTCTTCATGATTTTTGAGAACTTTATGACCAGAAAAGAATCATCTAATTTTTAATAGAAATTATGAAAAAAATCTAACTCTAAACATAACTTTCTTCGACAACATTCTGTTTAGAAACTCTTCAGTAACAAAAATTACTTCTTTAACTATTAACTTTTGTCTCAAAAACTTATTTCTTTCTAAGTAAAAAAATCTTTCTTTATCTGATTATAGAAAATAAAATATTATAACAACTAATAAATTTTTCCACTAATTCGATTGAATCTAATGATCTAAATCTGATTCAAATAGATTTGATTCCTAGAAAACAAAAACAATCTTATAAAAAAAGTTTATTTCTTATCAAATACAAAAAAAATTTAAAACCCCAAAACGGTTCCTCAATATCCCGCTTTGTATTTTTTGACAACCCTTATTAAAAACTTTTAAAACTCTCCTAATTTTTACACAACTCAGGATTTTGAATTTTATCAAAACACGACCTTTCTCAAAAGAGAGTGTCCGGACACCACACTACAAGATAATGTAATTTTTTTGAAGGAATTCCATCCATCAGTGATAAGAAAATTTTACGAACCTGTGAAGTTAAACTATCCTCACTTATCTTTTCTCACTTTCATTTTATCTCCCCCATTCTCACTTTCCTTTTTCTCTCCCCCATTTTATGATAACCACATCTTCAGATCCATAAAATTAAGATAAGTAAAACTTATTAAGAAGTACACATTTGTTAATTTCTCTCACCCTTTCTCAATATAATACAAAGAACTGTGGGATTCATCCTTATGAGTTCTAAGAAGTTATTAGAAGATGATGAACATGAAGTTGCAGACTCAATTCCACAAACCTTTCATTCAACATTTATTTTGTAATGATATCAACAATATGATACTTTGTTGAAATGTATTCTAGAAAAAACTCTATAGCATCAACATTCTATTTTATAAAGTGAAACTTTATATCAATGTGTTCATATCTTGAATTTTGGAAAGAATTTTTAGAAAGATCAATTTTACTCTAATTATCAAAAATATCTTCAATGGTTTTGAAACTTTTACATTCAAATATTCTAGATGAATTTTTATCCACAACATTTGAGTACAATCCTAATTAGTTGTAACATATTTTTATTTAGTTGTTCTCAAAGTTACTAATATTTGTTTATTACTATACCAACCCACAAAAATTTTACCTAAGAAAAATGTTCCTTTTGAGGTTGGTTTTCTATCATTACAATCTCTAGCCCAATCAACATTAGTATAACCATAAAAATTCATCTCACTATTTATTTTGTATAACCAACCATGTGAATTTGTTCCTTTGACATATCTCAAATTTCTTTTAACCGCCAACATATGGGATTATTTTGGATTACATTGATATCTGACACACAAAGTCACAACGTAAACAATATCAAGCCCTAATGATGTATAGTAAATAAGGCTAACTATCAGCTTTTAAAATTCCTTCTGATTTACAATTTTTCTAGATTCATCTCGACTCATCATTATGTTCACTAAAGTAGGATTTGAAAATTATTTGGATTAGTCCATGCCAAACTTCTTAAAAAAATCCCTGGAAAACTTTTCTTAAGATAATAAAATTTAATTTTCTTTTTTGATGAACTTGTTAGGGAAGGAATAATGTTAATTATAAAGACATTTAAATTTCAAAAATTTAAAAAATCATATCATCCACATAAATAATTACAATTAGAGTCTTGTACACAACATATTTCACATACAATTTTCTATAAAATTTTCCTTTAGAAAAGTTCAACAGACTCAAACAATTTTCAGGCTTAGAATACCATGTACCTAGGGCTTGTTTCATCCCGTTAAAATATTCCTTCAATTTACAATCTTGTTTTTTCATTCTAATCAATTAGAAACCCAAAAGGTTGTTCAATGTAAATTTTTTCCCTAATCTCAATATTTATGAAGGATGTATTTACATCCATATGATAAACTTTGTAATTATGATGAGCATCCACTATAAAAGAAATTCAAATAGTTTCTACCCTTGAAATGAGGGAAAAGGTATCATCAAAACCCACACCTTCCACCTATGAATATCCTTTACAGACAAGTATTAAATTGTTTATTGAAACTTCTCAATGATCACTCAATTTGTTACTGTAAAACCAATTTATTCCAAAAACATTTCTTATTTATGGATATGGAACAAGTTCCCATGTTTCGTTTTTCTCAATATGATCCAACTCCTAATTCATATAATCCACCCATTCTTTGTGTTGAATAGCTTCTAAAACTGATTTTGGTTCAACTTTTGAGATAAGTGAAGTCTATTTTTCTAATATAAACTTATTTTTGGTCTGAACCAGATCCTTCTGATTCCCAATAATGTTTTCAAATTCAATATGTTTTTGTAAGGTATTAAATTTCAATGCTTATTTCCTAGATGGAATTTACTCATCACAAAATTCTTCTGAATATTGATATGGATGTTTTGAACTAATTTCACTATTTTGGGAAATCTATACTTTATCATCCTCAAAATTCTCAAAAATGTTTGTTAAGGAACTTGGATTTTAAATTAACTTCACATCATATGATCCCACTTACTTTTATAAAAATTTGTTCCAACATTTGTAGCTTCTTCCATTTGGTGAATAAACCACGAAATTTCCTTCCTTAGATTTCTCATCAAACTTTCCCAATTTGTATTTTTGATTTTGAGAACATATAAAATTCTAAAAACATTTAATTATTTCAATGAATTTTTTCTATTATACAACATTTCATAATGATTCATATTGGTTTCCAGTCTCAAAAATCATCTATTTTAAACATGTACAACAATGCTAACATATTTTCCCATATAGAATTTTAAATGTTTGTATTATTCTAACATACTTCTTCCTATTTCCAGCAAAATTATATTCTTTTTTTCTTCTCCTCCATTTTATTGTGGATTTATGGGAGAAATATACTGATTTTTGGGACCATAATTTCTTAGATAAATTTCAATATTATTGTTTTTGAATTTGGTACCATTATCTATTACTATCTTCTTCATGGAAACACACAATTCTTTCTAAACATCTTTTCTAAAGAATTTGAACATTTCAATACCCTCTAACTTGTGATTCTTGAACATAATGATTTTAATATAAGTTAAATCATCAATAAAAGTGATAAAGTATAAATCTCTTTTTTTATTGATGTCTTATCATCCCAAAAAAATCAGAATGATTAAGATGAAGTGGTATGGTAGATTGAATCTAAATTATCTTATGACTTTTGTTAGTCATCTTTACTTTCTGGAAAGTAATACAAAAATCCTCATCTATTATTTTCAATTCAATAAAATTTTGGATAACATCAACTTTAGAAAGTTTATTCATGTTTTTTTACCCAAGGTTCCCAAGTCTTATGTGCCACATTTTGTTTTCATCTTCATCACTCAAGTAAGAGGGGTTTCTAAATTCTATTATTTGGAAGAGATTCCCACTGGTTCTTTCTCCTTTTGTAATAAATTTTATATATTTCACACTTTTGATGATGCAAGAATAAATTCTAAATAATACTTATTTTACATCATCAAAAAGTTGACTTACACTAATTATGTTATGATTTAGCCCATCAACAAGTAAAACTTCCATAGATTTCAATTTATATTATTTAATATCTTCCATTCTGATTCCTTTGATTTTTAAGGAACAATCAGTATCAAAAGTAACTAATCCTCTATCATGAATTTCAACACATTTCAATATTTTTTTATCACATTTCATATTTTAAGAATAACCACTATCATGTATCTATGGTTTTTTCCTTTTACTTTCTTTTAAAGTTGTCTCAATAACAAATGATATTTCCTCAAATTTATTATTTTATGCTTCCTTTTTGATTCTATCATAAGGAATTTGTTCTGGAAAGAGTGTCATACATCTTTTAGCATGATGAAAAAACTGATCACATCTTCAAAAAACTTCTTTAAAACATTAAAATTGATTTTTTTTGTTGGAAGGTTTCTAACATCATTAAAATTCCCCTTTTCCACTTTCTATAAGTTAGGATAGATTGTCATTCTACATTCACTATTTCTTTCAATTTTTTAAATCCTTCTCCTTGGTAGAGATAAGTTGTGCCAAAAATTATATGCTCTTTGACCATATATTCCACCACAAAAGAAATATCTGTCAAATTGTGATTTTATATTCAATAAATATTTTTCTCTATGGAAACTTTTTTGAGGTTGGTAACATATTTCAACATTAACATACTCAGGACGTAGACCATCTTTTCTTTCGAGTGTGTCTTCTAATTTTTTGGATTTTATAGGTTTCTCACATTCTTTATCCATCCAAGCTTTCCCAATACTTTTTCCATAACCTAAAATGTTAAAAGAATCAGATGAAACAATATTTTTGGTAAGAGAAGATTTCACCTGATTCTCATGTTGAGAGTTCTTCATAACATTAGAAGTCTCATATTTAACTTAAAAATCTTTTTTAAACTTTTAATACATCTTCTTCAAGGTAGTTTTAGAATCAAGATGTTTTGATTGAAACTTGTTAAATTATTGTTCATTGGATTCCCTATTCTTATTAATATCTTTAATCATCTTTCCCTATTTAGAAATTCTATGATTGTAACTTAAAATATTCTAAATGCATTCATTCTCCTGCTTGATTACATATTTTATTCCTTCAATAAAATATTCACAATCTTTATTCATCATTATGATTTCTTTCTTGAGAGTTGTTTTTCTTAAGACATGGAAGAAGTTCTGTTCTGAGATAATACTCTATATAATATTTTTCACCACCTTCGTCACTCTATAAGGAATCTTTTAATTTATCAACTTTTAAAATGAAGGTTATAATTTTTTTAGACTTTCATATTCAGAATAATTGATTCCAATTGAGTCTGATTCAACTTTATTACTCAATATACTACTTTAGTTTTGAGTGAAATTCTTCTTTTATCTATTGTAATACATTTTGTTTGTATCATTTGGGTTCCACTTCTTCCATCATGATTCTTCATTTGAATCATCTCGATATTCTATGACTTTCTTCTTGGGTAGATTTATAGAAAAGTGATTGATTCTACCACACTCACAAAATATTAGAATATTTTTTACCTCCATACTTTCTTCTTCCTCTTTGATAGTTCTTGGATATAAGAGACATGATTTTTTAATTCAAATAATCATCATCTTTATCCTCAGAATCATAAGGATCAACTTCTTCAACATCTTCGTCTTTGATCTTTCTCATAGATTCAACTTCTATTTCATCTTTCATATTATTTTTAAAAATTGGATCCTTCCTAATTTTGTAAGTAATAAGAAATATATGAAATTAATCTAGAGATAAATCATCCATATCTTCTAAAGAAGAAATTTTATAATCAAACCTATCTGAAAAGTTTCTCAAAAGTTTCTTCATAATTG
Source organism: Viscum album (assembly GCA_963277665.1). NCBI lineage: Eukaryota > Viridiplantae > Streptophyta > Magnoliopsida > Santalales > Viscaceae > Viscum > Viscum album. Next base: position 1,423,991,675 of record OY728134.1, on the reverse strand, counting down.
TAGAATATTCCAGGACATCTCTGAATCCTATAATGATGAAACAATTTCAATTACTATAGAGAAGTATTCATCAATTAATTTTTTCATCTATCATTCTGATTTGTTTATACTTACTATGCCAAAGATAAAGATTTTCTTTCCAATAATTTCGTATCTCCTTCTAAAACACTTTCCAGCTTGTCCCACATAATTTTTGAAATTTTGAGATTCATCACCCGCTGATAAAAATTTTATGATAAGGAAATGAGAATATAATTTATAGCCTATCCATCATCTTTTATATTTCTTTTATCAGCAATGATCTTTTGGGATCTTTCTCAATAGGTGGAAACCCAACAGTAGCAACATCAATAAATTCTAGGCCAAGAGATATGGGAGAAGGAATCATCATATTTTTCCATCCACATGTTGTTTTTCCATAAAATGTAGGAATTTCTATAGTATTGATAGAATTGATATTATACATGATGAGTATTCAATAAGAGTACCTATCTCTGATACTTATTGAATTTTCAAGAATCGAATTACAACTGACAAGGGGGAGGGGGTTGAATCAGTTGTTCACTTTTTCTATGTTTCAAATAATATAGAATATTAACCCCTAAAAACTATTAATATTTATAACATTATCAATTTTATTAAATAATAATGCAAGAAAATGTATTAAATAAATTAAAGAAACCAATATTTTAGAGGTTTAGACTTAGGGAGAGGACCTACATCCTTTCCATATCCACTCCCGTAGGTCTATGAAAATTTACATTTATGAAGAAGTGGACACAACTTGTTCCAAATCCATTTAGACACATTCTATATTTTGATAGTAAATATTATAATAACTCCCAGATGTTTACAAAGTTTTCTTATAAAAAAATTTATCCAAAAAAGAATAAATAATTTGTTAAAAATTATCTACAATTGCACTGTCTGAATCCTCATTCTGATTTGGTTGGATCTGATTTTATCAACTTGGTGATGTTGGATCCAATTTTCTCAATCTGAGGATACTGAATATGATTCTATTAATATAGTGAGTCTCCATCCAATTATCTGAATACGCTGAGTCTAGATTTGATTCTCTGAATACAATGGATTCAATATGATAAACTCATTTTCAATCCTCAAAACTCAAAATCTTCTAGAATGATCAATACAATTCTTCTCTAATTAGAATGTAACTTTAACATTAAATTATCTAGAACTCCATATTTTTCATATATATAAAATTTTAAAATGAATGAGTGATCTGAGCAAGTATTTATAGGTGACTTAGAAAACAAAATCTAAAAACATGAAAAATTTCCCCGCTTACTAAAATTTCAAGAACTATGTAAATATATAACATTTAAAATTTAACTTTGACTTCTTCAATCCTAATTAGATTTAACCAAGATTTATGAAAAATTGAATTTCAATATTAACCTCTTAAACTCTTCTTAAAACCTCTCTAATTTTATTTTTGAGTATTCTTCGTAATAAACTTATTAGGAATCTGTTTCCTTTTTTCAATTCATTTCGATTTTTGTTTCGTTCTTAGAGTTAGTCTGATTTCTATTTCTATCTCAGAGTTAGCCCAATTTATATTTCATTCTCAAAGAATCCAAATTATGTATCCTTCATAGTGAATATAAATTCTGTATTCGGTGATTCCAAATTTTGTATCCTTTTAGGTGAATCTGAATTCCATATTCATTGATTCTAAATTCTATTATCTTTTTTGTGAATTCAATTTATATATTTAGTGAATCAAAATTATGTATTATTTTTAGTGAATATGAATTATGAATTCAATGAATTAGAATTTTATTTTATTTTTACTGAATCCAATTTATGTATTCAATGAATCAAAATTCAGTATTCATTGAATTCGAAATCTATTTTCTTTTTAGTTAATCCAAATTATGTATTCAGTAAATCCAAATTCTATTTTCTTTTTATTGACTCTGATTTTGGTGTCTTTCTTAGTGAATTACGATTGAATTCTCATTACCATGGAAGATTTTTACTAAAAGAGTTAAATTCATCAAACATTTATATCATTTATTCAAAAGGTTTTATCATGAATGTTACCATGATTTCTGTGAACATTATGACTAGTAAAACATCATACAATTGTTTTAGAAAGTATGAAAACTTTATAACTCCTGAATTCACTTTCTTCAACAACACCCTCTTTCAAAATACTTCAGAAAAAAATGAATTGTTCACCCAAAAACTTCTGTCTGAACAAATTCATTCTTTCTAACTCAGCATGTTCATTCTTTCTTTGATTATGGTAAAGACATAAATCCTACAACTAATAAACTCTTCCTCCAATTCTTTTGAATCTGATGATCTGAATGTGATGCAGATGGATTTAATTACTGTATAATAAAAACATTATTATATAAAAAGGTTACTTGTCAGAAAATATAAAACATTGTTAAAACACCACAAAGGTTCTTTAAAACGTTTGTATATATTTTCATACTATTAAAAACTCCCTATTCGTACATTTCGAGCACACCATACATCAGATTGACATGTCATCTACTCGTACACATAGAAAATGATTAAAAAATTATTTTACTTTTATTTCACATAAATAATTGGTCATTTTGATCGTTTTTAGTATTACATTCATACTTTAGAGTGTTAAAAAATTAAAAATTATTTTAATGACATCCTGGTAAAACCACAACTCAGATTGATGTGAAGTCTGTTCTTACATTTTCAACATAAATATACAATTATTTCTTGACGATTTCATGGAAATTTAAGATTGTTTTATTTATTTTTACCACTTATATACTTTTTTAAAGACTTTAATATCTATTTAAGAATTTTATTGAGTCATTTTGAGAATGATTCATGTTGGACTATAATTTATTTGAATCTTACACATCACAGAGGAGTCAAAGATGGGTTTACTATTATTTAACACCAATCTAAGATCACTCTATATGGTTTTGATTATTACACACATGTTTTATAGTTTTCAAATAGTAAGAACTAATTTAAATACATATCTAGAAAACCTATACTCTGATTTATATGGTGTTAGTGTCTAAATTACAATAATTAATCTGTAGTCGTTGTCCTATCATTTCATGACATTCTACGGCCTTTGTATTTATTTTTAACCCTTGACGCACATTTATGAAGACTCTGATATCTGTTAAAACTTCTTATCCAGTCATTAAAAGTAAATCACTTGTCATTTGAATGTTTATTCTACTCATACATGGAAAAAATGAATCAACAATAATTTTCTTATGATTTCACTCAAATTTAAGGTCTTTTACTATGGTTTTTATAGTTACACACATGTTTTATAGTTTTGAAACACTAAAAATGCATTTAAAAACATCCCAAACAAACCACCACTCATATTGATATGGTTTTGGATCCTACATTTCCAAAAATAAATCTACGATTCTTGTTATAATATTATACAAACCTTTGATCCCATTTTTCTTATTTTTACCCCATAAGGAACATTTTTAAATAATTTGATATATATATTATAGACACTTATATATTCATTCTTAGAACACCACATTTCATATTGACATTTATCTACTCTTAAAAATTATTAATGAATCAATGATTATTTTTCGATGATTTCATGCAAATATGAGTTTTTTTCAATGTTTTTGGCCGTTTATTCTTGTTTTAGAGTTTTTGAACATGAAATATTTGTTTAAAAACATGATAATAAAACCAAAACTAGGATTTATGTAACACTAGTTTCAATATTTCAAAAATAAATCTACACTCATTGTCCTATGATTTCACTACACTCAGAGGTGGTTCGTTTCTATTTGACCTCATGAAACACATTTTTCAAAGATTTATATATATAAATTTTTATTTAGATATTCAAAGAACACCACATGCCATACTAACATATCCTTCTATTTAACAAATAAAAAATTATTTAATTACTTTTTCCTATGATTTCACACCAATTTGAGATCTTTTTATAGGTTATTGATCTTTACAAAACATGTTTCAGTGCTTTAAACCCCTAAAATTGTGTTTATGAAAATCTTAAGAAAAATAACACTTGTATTGATGTTGAATCAGTTGCAATATTTAATAAGTTAATCTATTGTCATTATCATATGATTAACCAACACTTTGAGGTTGATAATTTTATTCTGACCTCAGACACACGTTTTTAAAGACTTTCAAATCATTATAAACTCCCTATTTTGATATTTCAAGCACACCGCACATCTGATTAACACGTCGTCTACTGAAACACATCACAAAAATTTCAAAAAATGATTTTTCTATGACTTCACACTAACCTAATGTCATTTTATATGTATTTTCTGATTTCATGCATAAGTTAGAGTTTCAAAACACTAAATATTTGTTTGTACACAATTTAAGAAAACCACCACTTGAAATGATGTTTTATAAGTTATTTTATTTTCAATATAAATATATGGTTGTTTTTATATGTTTTCATGTCACTCTATGTTCATTTTGTTTTGTTTTTGACTTCCTAATGATGGTTTTCTCAAGACATTGGTATATATTAAAACAACTTATGGATTCATTCTAATGAAATTGCATGTAATAATGACATTACTTCAACTATTTGACATAAAAATGATTAAATTATTGTTTCCTATGATTTAATTCTAATATGAAGTATTTTTTCTATACCTTTTACTCCTACACCCATGTTTTAGATTTAAAAAACACTAAAAATGTATTCACGGATATCCTGAGAAACTACCTCTCAGATTGATATGAAACCATTTCATATATTTCAAAAAATAATCTATGTTTATTTTCATTGCTTTAATGGTAATTTAAGGCCATTATCTTGTTTTAGACCAATGACACACATTTCTAAAAAAATATCATAAAAAAAATCCATATTTGGAAATTTCGAGAACACTTATTGTTAGATTGACATTTATTATACTCATATGCATCGTAAATGATTCAAAAATTGGTTTCCTAATATTTCATGCTAATCCAAGGTTTTTTCTATGATTTTAATAGTTACATGATTGTTTTAGAGTTTTAAAATACTAAAAATGCCTTTAAATACATCCTAGAAAAATTGACACTCAAATGGACATTACATCAGTTCATAAATATCCAAAATAAATAAACTCATGTTTTACTATGATCTTGTAGCACCCCATGATTTTGTTCTTGGTTTTGAACACAATGGATTTTTTTAAAGAGTTTGATATATATTAAAACTTCTTATTTAGTCATTCTTAACACTCGACATGTCATATTATCATTTTTTCTACTCTTACATGTCAAAAATGATTGGAAGCTGGTTTCCAATCATTTCACACCAATATGAGGTTGTTCTCTATGGTTTTGACTATCATAGACTTGTTTTATTGTTTTAAAACAATAAAAGTACAATTATAGACATCCTCAGCAAACCAATACTAGGATTTCTGTGGCTCCAGTTCTTATGTTTCTAAAAATCAATTTATGATCCTTTTTAAGGATTTCATAACACTCTAAGGTCATTTCTTGGTTTTGAACCCATTACACATCTTTTTAAATACTTTTATATCTATTAAATCTAATTCATTCTCAACACATATCCATTTGGATTGAATTTTTGTTTACTCTTACACATAAAAAAAGATTAAATGAGGATTTTTATATGACTTCACACCAATCCTAGGTTGTAATCTTTGGTTTTTAACATTACACACATATCTTAGAGTTTTAAAACCCTAAAAATGTATTGATAGACATCCCAAGGAAACTATAATTATGATTTATTTTCCATCAATTCCAGCATTTTATAAAGAAATCTATGGTCATTTTTCTATGATTTTACAACACTCAGAGATTGTTTTCTTGGTTTTGACCCCTATATGCATGTTTCTAAAGACTTGTGTATCTGTGAAAATAAATTATATTGTCATTTCAAGAACAATGTACATTATTTTGATATTTTCTCTACTCTTAAATTTTAAAAATGTATTAATGATTGTTATCCAATGATTTTACCCCAATATAAGGTCATTTGTTATGGTTTTGTTCGTTACATGAATGTTTTTGAGTTTTAAAACACTTAAAAAACTTTTATATACATCCCAATAAAACCATCCTAATTATTAATGTACATTTACTTCATAAATTTCAAAAATCAACCTATAGTAATTGTTTTATGATTTCATGTCACCTCATTGTCTTTTGTTAGTTTTAACACCTTGATGTACGTTATTAAAGACTTAGATATCCATTAAAACTATTTATTAAGTCATTATCAGCACAAAACATGATATATTGATTTTTTATACTCTTACATATAGAAAATTATTCAATTATATATTCATATGATTTCACACCAATATATGGTCATTTTATGTGGTTTTGACTATCACATGCATGTTTTATATCATGAAAACACTAAAAATGAATTTAGATACAACCAGAGAAAACATCAACTTGAATTGATCTGAAAATATATAGTAATTTCCATTTATTTCATGGTACTCCAAGGTTGTTTTCTTATTTTTTATCCCATATTCACATTTTTTAAAAATTGCATATGACTTAGAACGCCCTATTCAAGATTTTCAAGGACACCACATTACAGATTAACTTTTCATTTTCTTTTACAAATAAAAAATGATTTAATAACTATTTTCTATTATTTCATAAAAATTTGATGATTTTTGTATGGTTATGACCATTACATGCATGCTTTAGAGTTATAATACAGCAAATATTTGTTTACAGATTTCCTAAGAAAGTCGTTACTTATATTTTGTTGTGATTGTTTTTAGATTTCCAAAATAAATATGGCATCATTTTTCTATGACTTTTAAACACTCTGAGCTCATTTTACTTGTTATAACCTAATAAGGAACATTTTTAGAGATAATGATATCTATCAAAATAGATAATCATGTCCTTTTCAGAACACCTCACATCATCTTATTATGTTTTCTACTATATTATATCAATAATGATTAAAAAATGGATTTCATAAGATTTCATGACATTATATTTCCATTTTAAATGGATTTTACCATCACACACATGTTTTAGAGTTTTAAAATGCTAAATATGAATTTACGTACATCCCAAGAAAACTTCATTTTTGAATGATGACGAATTAGTTCCTATATTTCAAAAATCAATCTACTATCATCACACAATTATTTCACAATTCTCATATGTTGTTATACTAGTATTGACCTTGGATGCACATTTTGAATGAATTTTATATCATTAAAAACCCCTTTTTTAGAAATTTTAAGCACACTGCACAAAACAATGACATGTTTTCCACTCATACTCATCATAATTGATTTAAGAAAACTGTGTGTTTTCAATATAAAAGTTTCATTTTAATTAAAAATGTGTATCACATTATCAAAGATGATAGAAAATATGGTATTATATTCAATCGTTACAATAACCATCCATAATTTATTTGAGAAATATAAGATTCGACTACATGTCAATTAGACACACTATGTGACCGGTATGACTCAAAGTGTGTGTTTTGACACTAAAAGTTTCATTTTAGATTAAAAATTCATCACATATCCAAAACTAATAAAATTATATCATATTGTCTCCATAATTTTGGACAATGATCTATAATACATTTTTTGCATGTAGGATATGACCACAAATCAATACAACACACGATGTGACTGGCATTATTAAAATTATGTGTTTTCACATTTAAAGTGTTACTTTAGTTAAAAACAGGTGTCACAAATACCAAACTAAGTAAATAACATTTTATAGTCTTGATATGTCAGGAAACTAATCCATAATTCATGTGATATGTGTAGGAATGGGCTGTAGATCAATATGACACATGATGTGGCCGATATCCCTTAAAATTCAGTTCATAATAATAAAGTGTCATTTTATTTTAAAATACACATCACATAGCCAAGAAAAATTACATGGTCTTAATTTTTTTTCAAACTTTATTAAAATGATCCATAATTAATTTTTATGTGTAGGATTTGACCACACATAAATTTGACACAGGATGTGTGTAAGATCCCAACCTCACATGGAGGTACATCCTTGTTTATTTTTATGTTAAACTTAATTTATTTTTGATAATGAACTGGTTATTGGGTGTATGTGAAGTTTTTTAGGTATCCTATGGGTTCTCAAAATGAAAGGAGGATAAAATAGGCTCAATAGTGTGCAGTGAAAAATTGGCACATAGTTAGTACTAATTGTGTGCTTGGAAAGAGAAGCCGTGCATCCAGGAATCCTCGGGAACAATGTCTAGAACACAGGCACCATACAATTTTCCAAATTGTGTAGGGTGCCTCCTAGGGATCTTATGCCTCGATCCTCTTGAACTGAGGTGAGCGCATGGACACTAGACAGTTTTTTAACCATGTGGGTGGCCATCCAAACCTTATAGCCTAGCTTCCTCTTTGATAGAGAGTGATTCTTGGTTGGTACACAGTTTATCCAACCATGAACCAAAATGAGAGACACTTAAAAAATGGTAAAATCACCATTTTTTCCCTTGGGAATTAAATGGTTCCCCCCCAAATTTCTCCTATACTCATCCTCTAGAAGCTTGTGTGATAAACGAAACCCTCTTAAACATACTAGGTATAATTCTACCTCAATTATTAGGTATTTGGAGTGTTATGTGGTGTGAATCAAAGCATCGAGTAAGTCATCAGCTCGATTTCCTTCTGTTTTCAAGAAGAGTCTTGGTGTTTGGTTTCATCTCCTTCTAAATTTATAAACCCTTTTCTACAAATTTTTCTTTATCTTATCGGCTGAGGGGAATTTAGTTTGTATCAAGGGTTGATTTTGGATAAGCATTTGTCTATGAACATGAGGTATGAGACCTTAAATATTTTTCCAATAGTCCTGATTTTCTATATGTGTATGTGGTTTTTTCAATGTACTACTTACTAAATTTTTGTGTCTTTTGATGATGAAAGTAATTTGGTACTTAGTGTGAGGTTAGAAACTCTTTCTGGAACCCATTGGATGCATTGAGGATTTGAGATGGTACTTACAGCTAGCAATAGGTTATAACAAAACCTTTTAATCGGTGATTTTAATGTGTAATCATTGATAGAAGTAATTTTTTAAAATAAATGAGTTATAATAGTTAAATTGGTTTATGAGTATTACTAAAGGGAGAAATTGAAATGGTTGTATGCTAATTTTGTGAATTTACTAAGATTATTTTAAAAAATTTTAAATTATTTGTTTAGGATTTTGATCCAATTATGGTTTTAAGTGAAGAATATGATTTTTTTGTAAGAGGTAAATGGTTAAAAGGAGGTGTTGGCCTTAAGGTGATTTAGAAATTCATTTTCTTCCTGGATTTCAAATTATGATTTGAAGTGAGGGTGTGGTTACCCTTTTTGTAAAAATGATTTAATGATTATTTTAATGGGTTGTAAATGGAAATAAAATCCTTGTCAAGGGTTTATCTTTTCATATAGAATGAAATTTTAGTAAAGGGAATCTTTAAGATGATTTTAAATGACTATTTTGATTTGTGTTTTAAAGAATCATACCCTAGTGGAAATTTTTATTAGTGGGGTATTTTACTGAGGATCTACTCCCATGGGTTGATCTAGGATGATGATCTAGGGATATTGATGTATTTTTTGGGCTTATGATGTTAGAATAAGGCTTCACGCTCCAAAATATAAGGATATGGATTGATTATCAAATAGAGGTTCTGAGGTTAGTTAATTAATTATTTTACTTGTGAATTACCACTTTTAACCAAAGGAAGGTTCCCTGTTTTTATGTTATGGCTTGAGCACTTGGTATGACCAGAGCCAGTTTGTTTGGTTGGTTGATACCTAGAACATAAAATATGAAATGGTTCAATTTTATTTGGTAAATTGAGAAACATAAATCATTTTTATCCTTGTTAATTTACCGCACCTTGATTTACTTTATAAACTATTGTATAGAATGGTTATTACTTTAGAAACTGTTGGTGGTCACCCATCGAGTTTTATTCACACCCTTCTTAGACCACCATGTCACATGGGTACTTGAACATAGCATACTTGTTTTATGGTATATGTTCAGGATAGGGACCAGACATTTGGTTTGTGCATGGGTTGATGGGTTGGAGTATGGGAGTTGAGGACCTTCTTGGGGATCAGCTCTGTGTTTGGGATCTTTTGGTAGTTTTAGTTTTGTATTTTCTTTTTATGACAACCTTACTTGTAGTGTACCCATTGTATTTTTATAGCATGTGTTACTTGGTTACTTATGAGATTTTGCAGTATGTATCCCATATATGGTTCATATTGGCTCTTTTTTAGGTTGATATTATTTTTGTTATTGTTATACTCTAATAATATGGTATAGTCTTCTCATTGTATCTTCTTTGACCCTCACTTCTAGTTAGTAACCTCTATCATACGAAGAGGGGCATCTGAGGTCATGTGGCGAGCTGACTCGGGGCACTCGATATAGTGAAATTGGGTTGTGGACATTACAAAGTGGTACCAAAGCTATTTATTTTGTCTTACGATTTTTTTATAGTAGACATGAGACTAGTATCTTGTCAGGACTTGGTAAAGAGATCATTTCTGGGTGCCTGCACCCATACATGCGAGGGAAAATCCTAGTTTTTAGATGTGGGGATTGAGGTTATGCTTAGATATGTTATGGTTGATTGATACTTGCTCCTCAATTGGCCCACATAAAAATGATGTTATTGATTTATGAGGTTTTATGTCTTGATACGGTATATAAAGAGAGGGTCTGTGAGTCCATGCATCATGCTATGCCCATTGGATTTATGTTCCATCTGTATGTTTCCTATGATTGATAGTTCCCTAGGATTTATATGCTAGTAGTGTACTTTACTCCCAATGGATTATTCTTGTTAATATTTCCTTGAAATTTTGGATAATGGAAATATTTTGAAATGTGAATTTGAATTAATATGGGTTCTTTTGAAATGTGGGTTGGTAGGTTTTTTTGGAAATTGTAAATCTATGGGTTTTTTAAATAGAATTTTTTGAAATTTGAATTATTTAGATTTAAAATGGTAATGTTGACTAAATAAGAAGGTGGAATAGTGAAAATTTTAGGGAAAATGGTGGTGATTGTACTTTGTGTTGGTTGTTGACCATGTGTATGGGTGGTTTGGGAAGTTAGAGTGCCTTGATTAGACCCTATTTATGGTACATGAGGTTTTTTGTGGGTTATTATGTGTGGTTAGGTGGTTGTTCCTTTTCACACCTTAGTTGTGTTGTGGCCTTTGGGTTATGAGGTGTTTTCCTGTATTGTGGGTGGTGGTAACAATTTCGGTTTTGATCATGTGAGTTGATTTTTTGACCCTAGAGTGGGAGTTTGTTTCATAGTTCCAATGTATCTATCTAGGTATCCTTGATACGATACATAGAGTAAATGGTTAGTTGGACACATTAGATTCAGAGTATTTCCGAATAGGGGCAGGTGTGTCACCCATGAGAAGAAAATTGTTTGTGGTTTTATGTGTGCGTATTAAATGAAGGTGGAGTGTTATTGGGTTCATATGACACACATTTATGTTTTGGTATTTGATAATGGTACACATAGAGATATGTATAGTGTAGATTTTTCCTAGAGGACTATGTGAGAAGGCCAATGGTTTCATAAATGGGACTCAAGTCATGTTTATGATTTAGAATTCATGGGAAAATATATGGTAGCCACTTGGGAGGTTAGCCCAATGTTTCATGTGCCTCAGAGTTCTAAGAACTTGTGGTTACTTTAAAGGTGGAATTAATGTATTGTGGGTGAAATCAAAATTTTGGTAAAAGTATACGGTTATGATTTGGTTTCATTATCAAGGAAACACCCAAGTGCTTGAAGTTGGTTTTAAGGTTAGTTTATTTGGGCAGGATCATTAGGGTATTGGACCTAATAGCATTGATAATGTTTAATGAAGGAACCAGGGTGAGTTAAGTGAAAAATAAAATGGTAAAAAAGTATGGATGTATTCTTTTCCTATAAAGTGACACCTAGATGATGGGTGGTAAGGTTATTGGTCTGATTCATGAAAAAGGTTAGGTTATTGAAAGGTAATGTTGAGTATACAACTAGTTCGATGGGGATGAAAAATCAAAAGGTCTAGTTGGTTGTGTAAGAGGGTGTTTGGTCTTGGTGATGTATGACTCATGGAATCTACATTTTGGTTTAGTGAGTGGTTGCAGGAAATTACATGACCATAGTGGTTCTATTGAGTATTAGGTGTTGGGAATGTTCTAGGAATTCACAATGTCATTTTGGATATGTAAACATGTGGTAAAGAGTAAACAACCGTCATATTCGATGAAACTAGTGGGAAGCTTTGGTTATGCAAGAGAATGATTGGTTCTGGATTGGTGTGATGGCCTATTTTGTTTTTATTGTGGGTCACCAGGGTCTTACTGTAAGAAATCTAGAGGTGTGGTGGTAGTAGTTCCATGAGAATCATTGGGTCACAACCACTTGGTAGAGGGTGGTGAAGTGGTGGCATGTTTTGGTTGGAAATCCCATTTGAGTTGCGGTGATTGAGTGTTGATGAAATTTTGGTGGGCAGGAAAGGCTGGGTCTTTTAGTAATCTAAGGTGTTCATGTGGTGGGATTTGAAGTCTAAGGTGTTCATGTGGTGGGATGTGACATCAGTGATGAATAGTTTTTGGTGGCATTCATCGATGACTTATTAGAATACTTATAGCTAGTGATGGTCATGCCCAATATCTCGAAACCATCTCAGGTATGATAAGAGAGATCTTTATTTATGCCGATCTACCTAAATGTTTTTTGGATGGAAATAGAACCACTTGGAGGAAACAATAATGGAGTGGTATGTGTGTGGATCATATGGATAGGGAGTACACCATCATCCAGTTACAAGAGAGGTCCTCATGATTGATCATATGTCGATGAATACCATGGGTACCATCATCAGAATCTAAGAACATGTAGAATTTGATGATGTTTTGTTGTTCTAGTGGAATCAATAAGACCACATAAATGTTTTGGGATTCAATTTGTGATATAATCATGAGCCTTGATAGTTGTAAATTCTTTAAGAGATCAGTGATAACAAAACTTCTAAGGTGGGGAGTGGTATGTTACTCAGGGATATGTGTATATGACCATAGAGTGGATGTGGTGGCATCAAGATGATAATAAGAAACCTATGAGGAACATGTTTTGGATTCCTTGACAAAGGATATGTGGGCCTTGGATGTGGCTGTTTATCGAGCCATGTGTTGGCATCGAGCTCATGGTGGTTCCAAAATAAAACTGAGATTCCTATGTTAGAGTTGTTGATAGACATGATAAGGCATGTCAACGGTTCATGGAAATGGAGGTTTGATGTTATAACCTTGTCGGATGTTGGGAATGGACTCATGTGTTTTTTTGGGTGACTTTGGAATGTATTTATGTGGGAAGGAATCTTGATCATGTGATGTAGTGATGTACCAATAGTGAAGTTGGTATTCTAGGATGAGTTGGCCAAGAGTGGCATGACTAGGTTAGAAAAAATATGAAAGCAGTGATTTGTAAGATACATTTAGGGGATGTTTTGGAATGATAAGTACACATAAAAAATGGAAATGGGTTATTTGGAGGAGCCTATTTAACTTTAGTCGATGTATGGATGAAATAGGTTTTTTTTGTTGTGAGTGTTGATGGGAGAATTAGAGCATGATAAAGGCATGGAGAGTAGTGGATTCCTTGGAAGGGTAATAGATGTTTGAGAATGAATCTGGTAGGTACCTAAAAGGTTTGTGGTATGACTTATGTGAGATGGTACTATGAGCAGCTGAAATGGTTTGTGTGTCAGCGGTGAAAAATGGGTGTTTTGAGACAAGGCATGTTGAGATAGTCCAACACCATATCGTATAAGGACAGTTGTGGAATGTTAAAAGTCACCACTGTGTTTATTTTGTACATGTAATTTTTGTTACATAAATCAAGGATAACATGATAGAGCCCATGTTTTTCATAGCCCACAAATGGATATCATATGCATGTCCCTTCAGGGTGGTTTTGATAATAAGGATAGATTACATTGTCTGATGACGTTCAGTGGATGTTCGGATGTCATGAGTTAGGAAATGTGTTGGGAATGTTTTGGATGTTTGAGTAGATATTCTTGTGTTCTTTTTGACGATGGAGGTGCCAACCACCAGAAGATGGTGGGGGTGAGTTAAAGTGTATGGTGGGGAGCACTATAGCAGGAAAGTGGTCGGTAGATGACATGAGCTATGGTACGGGTTGGATGGGCTCAGTTGACCACAATATTAGTGTTTTGGTTTTAGAAATGAGTGTCGTCTTGAGTTTGTTCAGTTGAATACCATGAGATAAATGTTGTTTTGGGTTTTTATTTAAATATTCGAATGTGGATAGAGGCAGTTGGGACTCGATTTACAGATCAATGTATGTTAGGAATTGTGGTTAGAATCTATGTTTGTTCCTTCAATGAAACTGATATTGTGTATCCACTATAATTTTGGAAACTAGGTGAGATGAAACTAATATATTTGGGCCATGAGTCATGGATAGGATCATACTAAAGTTTTTTTTTATTTTCTCTCCTATGGCAGGGTAGTTATTTTTCGATACCCTTTTGTATTGTGGTTCATTGTTGTTACCTAGACATTTCTCTTGTGGTTGATGTTGTGAATGATGAGTTTGAGGTTGATGAGTCCTTGACAAGCATCAGTTTGTGGTTGTGGATCATAGTGGGAAAAATTTATTCAATGTAAGACTATTTCCTTGTTATGATTGTTGTTACGTCACGGTTGTGTTCAGGAGGAACCTTGTAAGGTGAAAGTTGATAGGTGGGCCCCATGGCTTGACCTTTTTTCAGGGTGGATTGGTGATGCATGTTAAGTGTGGCTCGAGGATGAGCCGTTATAAGTTAGAGAGGTTGTAATATTCTGAACTCACATGGTTGTATGCCCTTGTTTAAATTTCTATTAAACTTCTATTGTTTTAGAAAATGAAGTTGTTTTGGGTGTATGAGAAGTTTCAGGGGTGTATTGGGGGTTCAAGACCTGAATGGAGAAGAAAAGAGGCCAAAAAGTGTGCAGTTCATGGTTGTGGATTGGTTAGTACTAACCGTGTGCCTAGCCAGGGAAGCTATACAACCACACCTTCTCTCAAACAGAGGTGGGTGCACGATAACCACATGGTTTTCCAAACCGCGCAGGGTTCCCCCATGGGAAAATACGACTTGATCCACTTGTATAGAGGCGAGTGCCTGACCACCATATGGTATGTCAAACTGTTTGGGTGGCCAACTTGACTGTGTATCCAAGCTCCATCTTGGATAGAAGGAGAGGCATAGTTGGTACACGGTTTGGCCAAGCCTGAAACCAAAATATATGCCACATAAAAAATAGAGAAATACCCATTTTCTCTCTCAGGATTAAGATATTTTCCCCAAAATATCTCCCATATTCCTCCTCCAACATCTTCAGTGATGAACCAAACCCTCCTAAACTCCTAAGGGATGATTCTCCCTTGGTTATTAGGTTTTTGGAGTACCGTTCGGTGAGAATCGAAGCTCTGAGTAATTCTTCGACTCAGTTTCCTTCCATTTTCTAGAAGTGGTTTAGTGTGTGTTTTAATCTACTTTTGAATCTATAAACCCTTGTTTTTTCAGCGTGTTCTTCATCTTAGTGGTTGACGCCTATTTATTTCCAATCAAGGGTTGTTTTTGGACTAGATAGTTTCTATGAACATGAGATATGTGGTTTTAAATATGTTTCCCACAGTCTTGATGTTCTATATGTGTATTTGGTTATTTCAATGTATTTTATTCTTTGTTTCTATATCTTTGTATAAGGAAACTAATTTGGGCCTTAGCGTGACATGTGGAACCCTTTAAGGACCCCATTGTGTTTGTTGATGATTTTAGATGGGACTTAGGGCTACCCATGGGTTATTCTAAACCCTTGTAAATTGATGGTTGAATGGGAAACAATTGAGATAGTGAAACTCTAAAAATGAATGAGTTATAACTGTTAAATTGGTTTATGGGTATGGTTAAAGGGGGAATGTTTCAATGTTTTTATTCTAGTATTTTGAATTTCCAAAGAGGCCTTTTGAAATGGTTTAAATTATGTGTTTTTTATTTTGATCCAGTTATGGTTTTAAGTGAAGAATATGATGTTTTATAAGAGGTAAATGTTTAGCAGGAGGTATTGGCTTCAAGGTGATTTAGAAATTGATTTCCTTTATCGAAATCAAATGATGATTTTAAATAAGGATGTGGATCCCATTTTTTTAAATTCTTTAATGATTATTTAAAATGTTTGGAAATGGAAATGAACGCCTTGGGATGATTTATTTTTTAAAGAGGGAGTCCCGTGTTTTAAAGGGGGAATCAAGATGATTTTAAATTTGTATTTTTTTTGTTTTATTCTATGATTTGGTTGTGTAGGTCTATTGGAACCCTATTAATTTAAATGATTATTTCGTAAATGTGATAATTGATTAAATATGCATACCCAAGTGACCAGTTGTATGAATGGTTTATTAGAACAAGGATATACTCCCTTGGATCATGCTAGACTGATTCTATAAGACCACCAATTTATTTATTAGGTTTAGGATGTCAGACTGAGGATCTATACTCCTAAACATATTGGCATAACATGATTATCGAACCAGGGTTCCAAGGTAAGATGATTGATTGTTTGAATAGCGAATTCCCTATTTTTACTAAAGGTATGTGCCGATTTAAATTTTATGACATGAACTGTTGATATGAACATATCTAGTTTGTTTGGTTGGATGATACCAAGAACTCAAAAGATAAAATGGCTAGCTTTTATTTTGTTAATTGTGAAACATTATTCTTTTTTCACCATATTTATTTATTGTACCTTCATTTCTTTCATACACTGTTGTATATACTAGTTATTTATTTAGATATTTTTGGTGGTGGCCTATTGAGTTTTACTCACACCCTACTTGGGCCGCCATGGAACTTGGGTACCTGAGTCCAAGATACTTGTTTTATGGTATAGGTTTAATACAAGGACCTATTTTTTGGTTTTTATATGAGATGATGGGTTGGAACATGGGATGTTATTAATGGATGGGGATTGGGTCCGTTTTGGGGATCTTTTGGTAGTTTTTATTTTGGATTTTATTTGAAAGACTAACTAACATGTAGTGTATCCATTATATTGTTATAGAATGTTCTACTTGGTTACTTATGGGATATTTCTATATGCCTTCCATTTATGGTTCAGATTTCTTCCTTTTTCTGTTGATATTATTTCCTCTATGGTTCTACTCTGATAAATGGGTGTAGTATCCTCATTATGTCTCCTTTGACCTATGTTGATTCTTAAAAACCTCTTGCGTATGAGGAGACGTGCCTGATGTCATGTGGTGACCCAGGTCGGGGCACCCGATATAGTGGGTACCAGGCTGGGGATGTTACTATGTGACTGATATGATTCAAAGTGATTGTATTCAAGTGTAATTTTACTGTAAAATACACATAACATGGCTAAATAATGTAAATGAGATCATATTATCTTGAAACATTATGAAAAAAATCTATAATTCATTTGTGGCATGTTGGAATCTAAATCACATCAATCAAACACTTGTTGTGTCCAGTATAGCTCCAAGTGCATGTTTTCTAAAAGTTTCATTTTAGTTTAAAACATGCAACAAATTTTAAAAACTAAGAAAAGAATATTGTGTTGTTTTTAAAAACTAAGACACTAATCCATAATTCATCTGTGATACATAGGAATCAACCACATTTTAATGCAACCCACGATATGGTTGGCATGACTCAAAGTGCGAGTTTTCAATATGAAAGTGTTATATTAGTTTAAAATAGGAATCACATTATCAAAACTAAGAAAAAGTTCACATATTGTTTTTAAACTTTAGGAAAATGATCCATTATTATTTTGAATCATATAGTAATTGACTACAAGTCAATTAGACAAATAATGTGGTCAGTATGACTATAAGTGCATGTTAATTTAGTTTAAAACGCATGTCATATATCCAAAACTGAGAAAACAAGGTCATATTATTCTAAAAAATTATGAAAATGAATCATAATTTATTTTTGACATATTGGAATCTACCACATGTCATTATATCACACAATGTGGATAGAATGATTCACAATTCTTGTTTTTAATATAATATAAAATAACCTCACTTCATTCAGACACACGATGTGGTCGGTGTGACTCAATGTGCATGTTTCTAATATAACAGTGTCATTTTAAGACAAAACACATGTCACATTCTAAAAACCAAGAAAATGAGCTTATATTGCTTTCAAAAATTATGAATATGATTCATAACTGATTTGTGACATATATTAATTGACCTCATTTAAATTCGACACAATATGTGGTTTGTATGAATCAATGTTCTTGTTTTCAATATAAAGGTGTCCTTTTTGTTTAAAATGTGTGCCACATAGACAAAACTGAGAAATTTAATTTTAATTATCTTAAAACATTTTGAAAGCTATTATTAATTCATTTTTTTAAGTATAGTAATCAACCACATGTCAATTCGTCACATGATGTGGTTAGTATGAATCAATGTGAGTGTTTTTATTATAAAATTATCATTTTAGTTTGAAAGGAATGTCACATTCTCAAAACTATGTAAAAAGGATTTGATTTTTTAGAAAATTTAGTACAATTCTTCAAAAATAATTTGTGAAAAGTTGGAATTGACTACACATCAAATAGATATTGGATGTTTTCTTTATTACTCTAAGTGTATGTTTTCAATATAAAAGTGTCATTTTAGTTTAAAACATGCATTACATTATAAAAACTATGTAAACGAGATCATATTATTTCAAACTTTAGGAAAAAACCCCATAATTAATTTGCGATGTGTAAAAATATACCACACATCAATCTAACATTCGATGTTCCCAGAATGACTCAAAGTGCATGATTTTAGTATAAAAATGTCATTTTAGTTAAATGATATCATCATTAAAAACTATTTAAGTAATTAAGAGATTAATAACCGAAAGAATCATTAATATATTTAGTAGTTTACAATATTACATATAAAGATTATTAATTTATAATGTAATGAATAATTTATCATATAATTATTAATTAGCAGTCCAAATAAATATTAATAATCAATTATTATATAATCATTATTAATATAAATAATACTATAACATATAATATCATTGATATATTTAGTATTTATAAAAATAATTTATCAAATATCGAATATATAGCATTAAAAGTATTATTTTTTATGTATTGTCACTAACATAAACTTTTGTTTTATTTCAAGGAGAAGATTTTGTAAAGAGGTTGATTGTTGGAGAAAGAATACTATAAGAATTTTAATTTTTTTTATATTGGATTGATTTTTTTTATTAATTGTAAATATCATACCATTAAAGATATTTCATATGTAAATTATTCATTGAAATGATAGTTCAATTTAACATATTAATTTAAATATGGTTTTTCATAATATTTTTATTTTAATTTGATTATATTTTTCTAATTTGGTTTTGATATAAGGATCCTGTAGGGTTGTATGTTTTTTAGCAACCGTCATGGAATTTATCAATGCTAACAAAAGTGACGAAGAATGATCCCATTATCATTTCAAAATGATTATAGTAAAAGGTCAACTTATCAGTGCTAAATGAAAGTAGTTATAATGGATGATCGTTTTTAAGAGTGCACAACATGCTAGTTCTTTTTTATGAAGACAAATCCCATTTCTAGTCCGGATATAAGTGGTTTTTATAGTAGGATTTTTTTCATTCTTTGTTTTTAGTTCTCTATTCCTTTGATTATTCATTGAGTGTTTGTTATTATAGATTATAGACCAACTCCCAACTCTATTATATCATGATTTATCACATTAAGAAATATTTTATAGTAAAACTGAGGACTGTTTGTCGTACTATTATTAAATAGGTCTCATATATAAAAAAATATTGAGCGATATATGTGATTGATAAATTGAGTAAATATGGTGTCCAAAATGGCTATTTGTGCATAAATTTATTATTTAGTCAAAATATTTTCATTTGGAAAATATTTAATAACATGACTCAAGGAGAGGAGACAAATAATCTTCCAAAATTAAGAAAAAAGATAAGTAAATGGTCTTATAATTGACTTTATTATTAATAAAACATTAAATAATAATTTAAATAATAGTTTCTTGTGAGTTAATGAAAATAAAATATGTATTTTCAATGAAATTGTTTCTTTTTTTAGATATTTGGAAGCAACAACACCCACTTCAAGAAATCAATGTAACTAAGACTGATGAATTATTGAACCTATGAATCACTAAACCCCTTTCTAAAATATTCTATCTTTGAGATGTCACCCCCAATTCCATAATTCTTGTATTTTCCATAGAAACCCATGTTGAGAATATTTTTTTAAAAATGATAATGTTTTTTAAATGTGAAAAATACTTTAAAAGATGGAGAGAGGGTTGATGAAATACACATGGCATTTGGGGTGGTAGTTTTAAGAATAGCCTTGCGGACTGATAGCGTTTCCCATTTAAGTGTAGGTGAAGATAATAATGGGGTGAGACATCCAATCCCATCAAGAAGTCTCGTTGGTGTTGGTACTAAAAATAGAGAGCTCTATAAGGGGGAAAATCTCACCATTAGGGTCTGCCAATGATGGTCCCTAATGGTTATTTTTGTTATATTAAAATCCATGAAAAGAAAATAAAAAACACATTAACAAACCAAACATCCTCAACTGACTCTTACTATCTTCATTCATTGTTTGTATGCAAAAACTATATAAAAAATAGTAAATTATATAAAGAAAATAAAATTTATCTTTAATAATAAAATTAAATTAATTTATTCTACATAGAATAGTCCAGATAGTTTATCCAGAGTGACAAACATAAAAAATAATAAACATTGGATAATTTAATAAAATAATATGAATTTATTGTTAAATTTATAATCACACTTTCTAATTATTATATAAACAACTAATATTAATGTTTAAAACCAATTTGATTTGTATTTTGTAATTTGGTCATCATATTATAGCGTGAATGATTCTAATAGATTATAAATGATTCACAGAATGTTCTACTAGGTTTTCATAATAATAGGAACAAATGTTTCTAGTTGTGAACCCATGAAGCGAGATATTCCATTTAAATAAACATATACTATTGAGAGACACTGAGAATGCCTTTGTCAGTTTGATCCACTAGAGAGACCAGGAAATCTCCACCTAAACCAAACATGCATTCATTTAATAAGTTCATCCAATATATAAGAAAGCTTCATAATATTATCAGACATTGGTTTTTATGATAGTCACATCCATAGAGTCTATTCACTATAACTAGTATGAGATCACACGTAATCACCACACACTTTATGAACCACACTTCACACAAAAACATAAAAAAAAAAGACAAACCTGATTGATGTGGTTCAGAAAAATTTCCTAAATCCATCAGAGGACATTGCATTAATTTCTCCTTTCAGATATATATGTGAATACAACACACTGACTCACACAAGATCTAATTTACAATGTCTCAGATAATTTAGTTATAATATTACATTGTTCATCATTAGAATAATACACTGTTCATCCACACATCAAAGGTGGGCCAAAAAATCTTAATAGAGGTATTTACCAAGACAACCAAATACATTGACCTATAAGATTCATGGTCATACTTAAGTTAACTAGGGTAACCTCAGAGACACTTTTGAACAACCTAATCGAATCACCAACAGCTGGTCACCATGCACAAAACTCATGCATTGAGTCCCCACCCTCAGTAAACACCATATCTGAGAACTCTATCAGATGACTCTATAAAATCATCCCTATCGAATAACACCAAACTATCTCCAAAGGAATCCTCTATCTGATAATCTATTTATGATGATCTCTTTATTATGGAAATTAGTCTGGTAAAAATATTTCTACCATGACCGCTCTGACATTGTATAAAAGCAAACATTTATCTGGTGGTCTCTTTCCGATGATCTATGTCTGATAATTTCTGTATAATTACCTTAATCTGGAAAACATTGTCTGGTGAAACTGAATAACATTACAAAAAACACAACAATTTTCTACTTGGGAATTTCTTCTGCACTTCATCTTTCTTCAACCATCTACCTGATTTGATCCTATATTTGATGCATGTAGTTTTCTCCACTCCATTCGATCAGTCGAGCCTAATTAAGGTACATCATTGCCCTTTAATTTCTTAGACTATAATGTAACATCCCAACCTAGTAGCCACTGAACTTGTTCTCCAAACTAGAGGGTCACTAGGCCTCTGGTGCACCTCCCTAGAAATTAAAGGCTGATAGATATCATTGAAGTTATATTATTTGATTTTGGGGAGACTATAACCTATGGTGATAATAATAATAACGGTACAACATAAATAATAATATAAAAGTAGAGAAATCACATATGAAATAAATGAAATAACAATACAAGACCAAC
Organism: Viscum album; assembly: GCA_963277665.1. Taxonomy (NCBI): domain Eukaryota; kingdom Viridiplantae; phylum Streptophyta; class Magnoliopsida; order Santalales; family Viscaceae; genus Viscum; species Viscum album. Next base: position 1,423,969,209 of record OY728134.1, on the reverse strand, counting down.
CATCCATATAATTTAGACAATGTATATAAATTTCATGATAGTCATACATCCATGCAAGATCATCACTGGCTGACTATATAATTAACTATGGAAAAGGCCAAAAGAAACACCAGCTCAGCAGAGAGGATCCACCAAGTCAAACCTTCATCCATCCCTTATACCAATGGCATGACCTAATTAACTTTTATCTAGACCAAAAATCTGTTTCATGACCTGATCTCATATCCATTAGGTGTGCAGGCATCCCAAGGGGCATTTTCAAGGTGTGAGTATGAGCTCAATAGGCCACCACCGACATGTGACAATCTTATCAACCAACTCCTCACTCAAATATGACATCCTTTGGCTCTTTAATAAATATTTTTTATAAAATTGCGGACTAATTTTTTTAACATAAAAATATTGAAAGATATATGTGATTGATAAATTGAATTAATTTGGTGTCCAACAATGTTATTTATGTAGATATTATTTATTTTGTTGAAACATTTTCATTGGGAAACCATTAATAATATGATATGAGGACAGGAAACAAATGGGATTCAAAAATTAAATCAATAAGAAAAGGAAATTTTCATATAATTGACATTATTGTTACTCAAATATTATAGCCACAGATCTAGGCAAGGGATGCACCAAATTTTATCATTGTTAAGAAGAAAGCACTAATGAAAGCCACACCATTATTATCACTAAAAAATACTAGTAAAGGTGTACACTTTCTCAACACTTTTTTAGCACTGATGAATGACATATTCATCAATGTTATTATTAGTGTTGATAATTTTTTTTAATAAAAGTATTTAGAATATATATATATATATATTATATTTATATTAAAAAAATAATTATTATTTGTATACATTAATTATAGAACACATGTTTATAATTAATATATATTTTTTCATAATTTAAATAAATAAATATATATTTAATGTTTTAAAAAAATTATTAATAAGATTATAAATATATATAAATATATATTTATTTATTAAATTATGATATTTGTTTTTAAAATAATAAATATATTTACTATATTTATAGTTATATATTTATAATGATATATAAATACTTTTTAAATATATTTATTTATAATTATAATTATACAAATAAATATATATTGAAATAAATATATGTATTTAATGAATTTGGTTAATATATATATATATATATATATGTGTGTGTGTGTGTGTATATCAAGAGATAATGATGATATTATTGGACATAGTTGATGTTATTTGTATTCATAAATTGATGCATGAGTACGTATAATGGATGTTATGTGATCATAAGTTTATTTGTGGACATGATTGTGGGTTGCTATGTTCCAAATGTTAAGATTACTTATATCATGATGATGCATGAATATGTTATGTATTCCTGACTCCAGAATGTTTATTTATAAATTGATACTCTTATTAACCATGATTTCCATATATATGTGATGACTCATTTTTTATATTCTATACCTTATTATGTATGATTCATTCATGTTATACTAATTAACTTATTATGTTCCCATAAATACATAACAAATTAAAATAAATATATTTAAATAATAAATATATTTATTACATTTATAATAATAAAATTTTAATTAGGTATAAATAATTTTGAAATAAATTTATTTATAATTATTATTATGGATATATATATATATAATTATTACATTATTAAAAATTCATTTATTATTTTTTTATAAATATATATATATTTATTTTAATATATATATATATATATAATTATATATAAATATTTGTGAATATATTTGTTTATAATTATAATTTTTTTTGAAAAAAGCCCTTTTATTTAAAAAATACATTAGAGTAGAGAAATAGAAATATAGGGATACACAAGACATAACTACCCTCATCAAAATTATCAAAGACCATGTTGTTTCCCTATATTTAAACCAATACAGTATTCTTCTTCTTGCAAGGAATTTCAATCAATCTGTCTACCTTATCCATAGCTACAACTCATGAAATAACGCTCTCATAAAACTTCCGCATGATGGGGTAGGCTTTCGATGTTAGTGTCATCTGATTCAGGGTACTCTAGTTTCATCTCCTCTTTCTTAGCATCCCATTCATTATTACCATGTCCTATTCTATGATTTTTATGGCTAACGACTGTGTTTCCATGACATAGCTTGTTTCCAAGACCCTTCCAATTCATCATCATCTGCTTCAGGTTTTCCCTTCTCCGTTATGGTCAGCTCCTTATTATTGAGATCCAAAATTTCCATTGTAGAGTCTCCATAAATATTTAATTTTCCTATAGGAGAAACAGGTGTAGAAATCATTAGTTTTTTTTATTTCTTCCCTCTAATGTATCCTCCAAACTGCAAGAGACATGTTGTAACTTCTTTTCTAGATGGAAATTCATTGGAAATATTGTATCAACATCCACCTATGAACATTCAATAGGGCTAGCCACCGGAGGAGGGACAAAAACATCAAAATCACCCTCTACGTGTCCTACAATATCATTGTGTGATTCACGTACTTCAAAATAATTTGAAGTTTACACTTTCACTTCATTTAATTTACTATAAGATAACAAGCCTCCACCTTTCTTAATTTTCTTCTGGTCTTCTGAGACTTTAATGGGAGCAAAAGGGTTACACTGATCAATCTCTAGATGAGGAAAGACTACGAAAACTTCATTAATAGCCTTCACAGGGTAATCAAATTCAATAATTTGTTTACCATTACAATTTTATGGGGAAATCAGATTTATTCATGCAATTTTTTCATTGATTTATTTAGATCTTTATCAGTGATTTTTAGCACTGATAAAGAATACCCTTTATTAGCACTGATAAAGCCTATCTTTATCAGGGATATAATTTTAGCATTGACAAAGGCACATTTTAGCAGTTATTGTTTTAGTGCTCATAAAGGGGTATCTTTATCAGCACTAAAAAAGTTCTCATAAATATGTGTTTTAATAGCTCTTTTGATTTTAGCACTGATAAAACTACTCTTTATCAGATGTTTTTTGAAATTTTTGATAAGAACATTACACATTATTATAAAAAGAACCCTTAAAATGTCTCCTCTATTTCACCTTAAAAGTTTTTGTGGAACCCAACTTCTACCACTGGAAAACAATACCACCCCACCCTACAAACCCTACCGCCCCCACTGCCGAACCCTTCTACCCCCACTGTCAAACCCTACTGTCGATGACACTCCTTTTACATCCAACAAACACTACCTTTTCCACCTCCAACCACTACCTCATCCACAACTTACTGATACTACCGTCACCACCACCACCTCCTGTTCTACCCCAAAACACTATCATTGCAGTCAAACCTTCTCAAAGTCAAAGGTATTTCTTCCCAAAGGTCATTTGATTTATTATGGAATGAATTATAACTAACAATGATAATGAATATGAGACTTTTATCTAGATGATCATGGTATAATGTTTTAGACATATGGTTTTATTCATGGTGATGCTCTTGAGGTGTGGAAAAAGAATGGTGAGTATCTACTACTGTTTTATGGGAAGATTTTTATTCAATGAGAGATGTGATGGGTGGTTTTGTATGAGTTTCATTACTCACCTCTAGTAGAGCATATATCATAGAAAATATATTCATTATATATTTTAATATTATAGTAATTTTATATTCACATATTTACTTACTAATTGTGTTATATGATATATTTTAGTTAATGTTTCATTTAATTAAATTTTGTTAATGTTTCTCTAAATCCATTAAATTGTAAAGTTAGGTGATCTAGTTGATTTTTTGAAAAAAATTAATGGTGAACTATTTGTAATTATTCATTTTGTTATCTTGAAGGTAAAATATGATTATTGTAGCTATGATAGAGAAATCTATATATTTCATGATATGTTTTGTTAATATGTATGTCATACTCAGATGTATATATTTGATAAAGGAAATGAACATTTGTGTATACATATGATATTTTATTGATAATATTTAAGAAATTCCTTGTGGAGTGGATTGAATTTGAGAAAAACAGGGAATCTATAATATATCTCAAACAATAAATATATTTTTTCTCTATTTTGATGAATAAATTTGGAAAAGTGATAAGTAACATGTTCAAGGCATACATAATATCCCTAGAGATGATACATTGGATCCTGTTATTAGCTGATACAAAATTGAATGTCTATATGTAATATATTTATCTGATACATATGAATTTTTATTGATACATAAGTCATTTTCACCTAGTTTAACTGATATATTACATAATTTCCTTCACCTCTAAAAATATAAAATATATTTTTAATGGAATGGGATAATACATAATATATTTTTCTTTGTTTTTTGAAGATTACATAAGATGTTTTTTAAGAATTGAAAGGTAAAAATTCCTTGTAATACCGTAAAAGACCTTTCTTGATTGTAATTGGGTTGATGTATAATGGTTTTCATAACTATTTATGGATGTTAGCGCCTTCATTTGTATGTTTAGTTTGTCCTGGTACAATGGCATGATCTATTCAGTGGTGATTATGGTTAGGTCAATTGGTGTGTAGTGGGGGTTGAATGTTCGCAGTGTGAGAAAGTGTATTGAAATGTATTTGAGCCTAGGGTGATGGGTGAGGTAGTAGAACAATGATGCTTTTAAAAGTGGTGAATAATTCGTACTTCTTTTTGTCCAAAATCAAATAGGTCATGGGTATTAAAACAAAAAAATGAATGCATCTTATATTTCCAAATAATAAAGACTTATAATCTTTTATTATATTAGCATTTCACTTAATTTCCATTCAAATGATAGTTTTATAACAATTACATCAATGCATGTTCTTCTAAAAAACCTAAAAATCATTAAAAGTGAATTTCATCTCACTTTCATCAATTCTATATCTTCTACTACAAATAATAAAACATTAAATTTATATCCTCTAAAATATCCTTTTTTATGATTATTAAATAGTATTTTTAAGAAAATTCTTCTCATTATGATCTCAAAATTTTGTTTTGAAAGTTACTTGTTAAACCATATACTTCTATAAATTATATAGACCTCTATAACATATATCTAATTTCATATAATTTTATAAATTATTATATATTTATAAATTATGTATATTTCTTTAAAATATATATTCATTTATAAATTATATATAATCTTATACTTCTATATACATCTATAATTATATATATTAATATAAATACAAATATATTTTTAATTTAAAATTTTATACCTATACATTTTTTTCAATTTATAAATAGTGTAATCATTTTATGCTTTCTTAAATTCAATGTCAGGGTTTAAAATATTTTAAAAAATACAATATGTTTTTGTAAAACCATTATTATATTCAATATAGGTATTTTCTATTATGATAATGGGTTTTCAAATAAAATAGATTTTTTATATTTACACTATTATATTCAATAGTCATATTTCATCTGTTTTTTATAATGTAACTATGATTTTAAAATTAATTTATACTCCTAGAAAAATGGTTTTGATCATTAAAAATTTGAATTAAAAAATATTTTTTAAAAGTTAAATCTCCTCCATTATATTTATAAATTACCTTCAATAATTTTTTTTTATCATGTGGGATGATGAACCGTTGTTTAATCTTTCCATTTTATTTCATGAAATTCATGTGATCCATGCTCAATTGAACATAGTTTTTGTATTTTTTTTAATATTAATATTTCTTGTAAACAATGTGACATGTATGAATCAAAGTGTCTGTTATGTGTTTAAATTTGACATTTTAGTTCAAAAAGGTTGAATCACTAAAAATTGAATGAAATTTATTTGATTGCCTCGATCATTTAGTAAAAAGATTTATAATTCATTTGTCATGTGTAGGAATCAGTCTCACATCCAACCGACCCAATATGTGACCAATATGACTCAAAGTACATGTTTCCAGTTCAGAATGAAATTTTTTGTAAAAAAGAAAAGTGACATACTGAAAAAAATGAAACACATTTAGATTTTTTATACTTTATGAAAACAATCCATAATCCATTTGATACATGTAGGAATCATCCATAACTTAATCCATTTCCTGGTTTGACCGGTATGAGTCAAAGTGTGTCTTTTTATTTAAAACTTCCATTAATTTTGCTAAAAATGAAAAGTGGAATACTAAAAACCAAGTAAAAAACATTCAGATTTTATTTTTATAAATTAATAAAATGATCTATAATTCATTTTCAGTTTGTAAGAATTAACCTCACCTGAATCCGATAAATGATGTTCCTGGTATGGTTCAAAGTGACTTTAATCTATTTAATAATGAAATTTTGTTCCAAAAGTGTCACTCACTAAAAACCAAGAATACATGCTCAGATTATCTTAATAATTTAGGAAAATTATACATAAGTCATTTTTGATGTGTAGGAATTAGTCTCATGTCAAACTAATACACGATGTGATCAGTATGACTGAATGTTTGTGTTTCCAAATTAAAATTACATTTTAGTAAAAAAGAGATTTTGCGTACTCAAAACTAATAAAAAACATTTATATTATTATGATACTCTTGTAAAATGATCCATACGTCATTTGGGGTGTTTATGAATCAGTCACACCTCACTCCGACACATAGTGTGTCCGATATGACTCAAAGTGCCTTTTTTATTTGAAATTGACATTAATTTTAGTAAAAAAGAAAACTAACATACTCAAAACTAAAAAAACACATTCATAGTGTTTTGATACTTTAATAAAAAGATACATAATTTATTTTTGATGTGTAAGAATTTTACGTACGTCATTTCGATACAAGATGTTCTCATTGTGACTCAAAGTGATCGTTATCCATTTAAAATTGACATTTTAGTTCAAAAAGTATCACTCACTGAAAGCCAAGAAAACATGATTGAATTATGTTGATAATTTAGAAAAGTGATTTATAATTCATTTATGATATGTGGGAATAAGTATCACTTCAAAACGACACAAAATGTGATCAGTGTGACACAAAGTACATGTTTCTAGTTTCAAATGACATTTAATTAAAAAAAGTGACATATTGAAAATTGGTAAAAACACATTCGAATTGTTTTGCTACATTATGAAAATAATCAGTATGTAATTTTTGACTTATAAAAATCATTCGAACCTCAATATGATGCATGATGTCACTGTTATAATTCTAAGTGTATCTATTTATTTAAAATTTACAATAATTTTAGTTTAAAGAATCAACGACATACTAAAAACCGAGCAAACACATTCAAATTTTTTTCATAATATAAAAAATTATCCGTAATTAATTTGTGACATGTATGACTCAAATATACCTCAATCCCATACATAGTGTGACTGGTATAAAACCAAATCTGACTTTATTTAAAATTTACATTAATTTAATTAAAAATAAAAAATTTCGTACTCAAATCTAAACAAATGTATTCAGATTATTTTGATACTTTGGGAAAATGATCCAAAACTCATTTAGGACATATTAGAATCAACCACACATCATTAAAAAGAAAAGTTTGACCGGTATAAATCCTATTGTATTTTTATATAAATTTTACATTTTATTAATGTATTCTTTCATATTAATGTTTAATTTATTCCTTTATAATATTTCTAACATAAGATTTTTTTCTTATATAGGTGGATTATTTTTCTCGGGTTAAGCTGATTTATTCAGCAACTGATACCACGGGAAACATTTTTTGAAGGGAGATTACGGGTGATAAAGATTATGAAATGTAAATCTTTTTAAATGATTATGGATAATAATTATAAATATAATTATACCAAACATTTTTTGAACTATATATATTAGTGTGTTTTTTGTATTCATGTTGTAAAATATATTTCAATTAAATTGAATATTTTATTTAAAAATTTTAGATTGATGGAGTGTGTTGTTATAATAATAGAACACTACACTTGGTGGGGCCTTTATCAGTGCTAATTCTACCACTAATAAATTACCTCCCTTTATCAACATTTTTAATGCCCATAAAGAGGACCCCCTTTAACAACGATGATCTTTAAAACACTTTTAGCACTGTCAAAATCCTTTTTATACGATTTAAAGGTAATATATATAGTAGTGTAATAAAATACCGTTTGAATAATACTATGTAATGAGTTAATAAAATTAAAATTTGTGTTTTAAAAGGATTGTTTTCTTTTGTTCAGATCTGTGGGGGCTGTAACAACTACTTTGCACCTTCAATGTAATCTAGAGTGATAAAGGGTTAAACCTATGCATCACTATGCACCTTTTTTAAATCATATCTCTTTTTGGTATCAAATATAATTCCATAATTCTTGTATTCTCCATATAAAATATTGTAGAGAAAAGAAAATTTGGAAAACGATAAGTTTTTTTGAATATGAAACTATTTAAAAGTATAGAGAGTGGGGTTGATGAAATACCCATGGCGTTCGGGGTGGGAGTTGTCAGACTATCCATGGGGACTGATCGAATTTCTCATTTGAGTGTAGGAAAATACAATAATTGGGTGAGAGATCCAAGCCCTCCCCAAGGTCACATTGGTGGAAATATCGATAATGGTATAATGCACAAATGAGAACCTTATGTCTACCCCATATACCTCCCTTACATGTGCAGTTATCACCCCTAGATCTATCACATAAAACTCCGAGTTCTTCCCCCACACACACACTCAATGTCAAGACTGAATTGATAAAAAAGCACACAAATTGATGTATATACATACCAGGTAAATATATTTTCCACCACTGAAGAAAAAATCTATAGTGCCTTTAACGTAACAGTTCATAAAGATATTACTTCCTTTGTCATCATAGAGGGTATCTTGAAATAAGGAGATATGACATCCATAGAAGTCCACCTTGTCCCAACATATCCCCATCACCACTTCTGTTTCCCTTTATTTTCCCCAGGGATAGGTGAGGAATTATACAGTTTCAAATCATCAAATATTATAAGCACGTCTGCGTGGACATTTCGTGATTTTTTCTATACCTTGATGTTGGTATTGGCTACTGTGAAGTAATTGGAGGCCATTGTCAAGGTTGTGATATCCACCTTGTCATACTCGGATGTGTCCCTATCATCCACTAGTGTGATGTCGGACCCTTGGTTACCCAACATCATCACAAGTTGTTTATAGTTGTCAATTGTGAGCTTATTCTGGTTCACTCCACCCACAATCCACATGATTACACGTCTGTTATTTCCAGAAGGTATGTTTTTGACAATGTTAGTTATGGTGTTGAAGAAGCTTCCCAGTTTGGGTTTAACCCTGATGATGACCTTTAATGTGGGGTCCATACTACTGCCACTCTCCACCTACCCCGAGAACTAGCACTTCAGTTTTGATTTCCATGCTAGGAAAATCCCTCCCCCCGTCATCATAGGGAGGAGGACTTGCATGAAGGTAGCGGAAATACCGATGACAGTTGTGATGATTCTTTCTTCCATGTTCTTCACTTTATATTGAGACTCTGATGGTCAGATCTTTGGCGGGTATCAATTTATAAGTTCGGTTGGGCAGTGTGACGGGGGATGGGCACTGGGGTTTTACCCACCAGGGCTTGCAGTTTGTATTTCCTTGGACAATGGCATGACATGTAATACCAAATGTGTTTCATGTATTCTGGGTGATGCTATATTTTGAGGGTGCACTGATATTGATGGAATATAGACAACCCCTGTTGGTTTTTTCCAACAAGTATCCGAATACACAACCTCTTGGAGCACTAACAAAAAAATAGCTTTACACAACACCACACTTTATCTATGTTAAAAAATGCTGATAAAGAGGTACCTTTATCAACACTGATAAAATTACCCCTTCATCAGCTTTTTTTTGCTCATTAAGGTACCCTCTTTGTCATTGTTTTTTCTTAATGTTGTTAAAGGGACCCCTTTATTAGTAGTTTTTTTAGTAGTGCTAATAAAGAGAGTCTTTATTAGTGATTTTTTACTGGCGGTGATAAAGGGTATTTTTCAAAAAATAAATATTTCATTAAAAACAATATATTTATATATGTATATTGATATTAATATAATATATATTTTTTTAAATATGTTTTAGATAATGGATAAATATGAGTCTAAACATAATATATAAGATATTTAGTGAAAATGTGTTATAAAATAATTAAAAAATATTTTTAATTATAAATTGTTAAATATTATCGAGCAATAGTCATTTAATAACAAGTTAAAAGTAAAAATAATAATAAAAGATCTAAAAATTTTAAGAATGTAAATTGAACTTCAAACAACCATAAATTTTGATCCGATTGTCCATTTCAGCTCTACCACATATAAAATAAATACTATGAGGATCTCTATGTAGAAGTGATAGAGGGGAACCCTCTCTCACCTTTTTTGAGGAAACAAAGGCATAAAAGGACCCCAAAACTGATTTTTTAGTCGGGATACACCAATTTTTTAAAATTTGATGTAATTTAAACCACCTTTATGGAGGTATTTTTGCTCATTTTCAATGGGGACTATATTTATTCCTAGGGATTACATTTAAATTGATATTATGGTTTTGAAATTTTATCAGTTCTCATAGTGTAATGTTATTCATAATCAAATATATAATACTATATACATATTTTTTATATATTCACACGTTCAAATTTATGTTTATAAATATATAATTAAAAATATTTTCATCTAAAATATTTTTCTCAATATATAATAATTATTTAAATAAATACTAATGTCTATTTTGTTTAAAATAAAAATGTATGAATATTTATATACATATAAAATTAATGTATATATATTGTTTATATATATAAAAATATATTTGTGTGTGTATTGACAAATATATATATATATATACATAAATTTGTCTACATATTCTAATATACGTGTATAAATATTAATATATAATTTATTCAAATAAATATAAATATGTATAACTACATTTATAGATGCACACAGACACACACAGATATATATATATGTATGTATGTATTTACAAACACACACACACACACACACAAGATTACTTGTATATATTTAAAATATACATATATGGATAAAAAATGTAATGAAATATAAATAAAAATAAAGATATATCATAAAATAAAGAGAAAAACAATAGAGGTGAGTGGAAAGGGGGCTCAATTATGAGGAAGAGGTCTCAAGTACAAAACTCAACAAAGGCGGGGTCGTGAGGAGGAGGGTGAGGAAGTGCCTGACAACGTTAAATGTGAGGGGGATTTTTAGCACTATTAAAGGGGGTGTGGGAGGATAGACAAGCACTGTTAATGGGGGGGGGGTGCTGATAAAAATGGGCTGGTCCTCCCTCTGAATTTGTAGGAAAAATAATTCTTTTTAAAAAATTAATTTTTTGACTTTTATCATCACAGAAAAAAGTGATCCCCTTTTAATAGACCATCAATTACTAGTGCTTTTTTGCATTGTAAATGATCTGTTTGTGCACATTTAAAGGCTATATCACTATTATTGTAGGTCATTTTCTCAATTTTAATTTTAATATTATTAATAATTTTTTAATAACATAACTAAAATTATATTACAATAGATATAAATGTGACTACTCCATGCCACCATTGTTATAATATAATATTATTTTATGGTATTTTTGACTTCATAGATAATTTTTGAACCTTTTTTTGAATTTTGATGTTTTGGGGTGTTGCCCAGTTACCCACTAGATATTATCATAGATCACACTTTTTTCTACACTGACCTTTAACAATATTAGAAAAAAGTGATGATAAAGGGGACTTTTATCAGTGCATAAAAAAACACTGATAAAGGCACCTTTTATCAGCACTAAAAATGTACTGATAAAAGAGTACCATTTGTGAATGTTTTTTCTAACACTGATAAAATTCCCCTATTTATCAATGTTTTTAGCACTTATAATAGTGACACGTTTATCAGTTCTTTTGTCTAATGCTAATAATGGTCGTAGTGAGTAATTTAATTTATATATAAATATTTATATATTTTTAAATAATGTTTATATTACAATAAGTATTATTATGTAAATATAATATATAAAACTTATTTATATAAATTTTATTAAAAAAATTATATTATATAGATATTATATATATAATGTATGTTAGTAAAACTTTTCAATAGTTTATTTAAATAAATTAATTAAAAAATGTGAATATAATTAAATTAAAGTATTAATATTTTATTTAAACAATTATATAATATATAAATGTATATATTCATTTAAATATATATTTATATTGACATTAAAAAATGTAAAATATATGTACATGTATAATTGTATGTATGTGTATGTGTGTATGTGTGTGTGTGTAGATGTGTATGTGTACATATTTATGTCTTTCATGTTTACATGTACTTATGTAAAAAATTATTTTTAGTGTCTCCCATCCATACGAATTTTGATCTCCTCTCCTTATGAGTTTCTTCTAGGGATTCATCTAGATTTGTAAATTGGCGCCCTTGTTGCATCAACATTTGGGTTTTGTGGAACTTATTTTTCTTCACACTTCTTAAATCATCGGGGTTTCAGCACTCACATATCCCGTTTCATTGGTTTTTTTATTTCTCTTGGATCAGAAACCTGTTGGGTTCTCTACATCAGTTTCTCCTCGTATTTCGATACTTCGGTCTGTCGGTAATCAGATAATCATGTAACGTCTTCATCAACATGTATTATCTTCTATTTGGTAATCATTGGGTTTTTTACCTCATCTTCTTATGCTTCACCTCCACCATTAATGATGTCACGATCAGGTCCTTGTGGATTTTATTTCTTGTTCGGCTTGTAATCAGATCCCCGGGTGATCGGTTCATCATCACCTTCATTATTGGATCTTTATTCGATTAGATCCATTTGGATCATTAACTTTGGAAATCCAAGATTTATAAGATGGGATGGGTAGCAAGAAGGGGGTGGAAAACTAGGGATTTACCTGCTAGGGATTGTGATTTGTATTTCCTTAGACAATTGTGTGGCACATAATACCGAACATGTTTTAGGCGCGCTAGGTCATGATATATTTTGAGGATGCACTCCTACTTTAGTGGAAGACAGAAAACCCCTGAAAGGTTGAATGGTGATTTGAATAGTGGTATAATACCAAACAACAATAGAACAGAACTGGATCATTGCAGTGTGAAAATTAAATGTCACAGAACCATTTTAATAGAATATAAGAAACAAAAGGTAACATGAAAAACAGTAATGAACACGATGATTTAACGTGTTTCAGTCCCTTGGGGACCTACGTGCATGATAAGAGAAACACCCATACACTCATGTTTTATTAATATCAAGAAATGGAAACAAATTTACAGTATATATAAATAAAGAAACATAAACATATGTATAGCATATTCAACTGATATACATGTGATTTCGGAATGAAATCATAAAGATCTCATAGTGCCAGTCGATAATATGACTGACCATCTTTATTTCTTCACATATTTTTGAAATTGATCTGATTCATCAAATAGCACTGAATGTATCAAAGATCATAAAAAGAACCTCTTTGGACTATAACATCTTCCTCAGGTACTCGGTACGACGCAAGAGCCCTATTATCGAATCTCCTCTAGGAACGGTACACAATCAGTGTACAAAAAAGTTCAGAATACATGTATATTCACTACTGGAGATCGAAAGTAATCAGGCTAGGGTTTGGGAAACAGATATGGGAGCTCGATATAAACAAAAATGAAATAAAATATAGAATGAATCCATTGAGATCCAACTAGTGTAGGGGTGATCAATTCCCCTCACACCAACAGAGCATCAAATGGACACATAAAATCACAAGATGCTATGAGGACACATCAAAATAGAATGCTATTGTCATATGAACATAACCTAAAACAAATGGATGCCTTAGATTAAAAGGGAAGTGAGAATTATGAATCGCCAATAATCAACCAAGGAGGATAACCACAGTTCCATATGGGTGCATGGGAGACAAGGCCGCCAAAAGGTCATGGCCGATCTGGTAAGAAGGAGGCCCAAGTAGGATCCCAGATAGGATAGATAATTGAAAATTTAATCAATTAAAAATTAAACATAGTTTTGCATGCATGCATAATTGAAATTTGAAGGAAAAAACAAGATTAATTTAAATGTGGAAAATAAATTGAATGGCATATTTCACAAATATGCACCATTTTCAATCGAATTGGGGGATGTTCTTGCACATATGGTAATGAAATCAGAACCAAATTCAATCTATCTTAACAAAACATAAATGTAGACAACACCACGACATAGTGAAACTCTCCACATGGTTTATTTTTTTGTTTATATTCTTGACACACATGTTTCCTAATTCCACAACATCTCTATTAAAATGGAGCCTAATATCTATGTGTTTTGATATATAATGGAATACTAAATTTTTGGACAGGTGAATTGTAGATTGGATATCAGAATACACATTGATAACAAAATTGAAACAGAAAAGTTCAGAAGACACACCTTTGATCCCTAATGATTCTTTAAATTACATAGTTAAGGAAATATACTCGGATTCCATGGATGAAAGAGAAACTAGAAACTTCATATTGTACTTCCATGAAATAGGACTACCACATGAAGTAAATACATAACCGGTTAAATACTTATGAGTATCAATGTTTATAACATAGTTAGCATTAATATAAACAAAACTTTTTTCAACAATATCTAGGAATCTACCATAACATAATTTAATATTATATCTACATGAGAGGTATCATAAAAACAACTTAAGGTCATGACAATACAACTTCCCATGTGTGGCTATAAATCTTTTTAAGGTACAGACTGCAAAGGCAATATTTTGGCGGGTGAAAATCATACAATACATGACACTACCCAAAAAATTAGCACAATGTTTTTGATATATAAAGTGTACATATTCATTATTTGTGGGTGCTTGTGTTAAAGAAAATTTTGAATACTTTCCAAGAGGTATCCTTATTGGTTTGAGAGATTCAAACATATATTTGTTCATTATTTTTAAAACATAAGAATGCTGAGACAAATAAAGAATATTTATTGGGTTTTCATTAATTATCTCAATACCTAATATTTGATTAGATACACCTAAGACTTTCATTTAAAAATTTCCTTTTAATTGTGATTTAACAGAATAAATGAGATTAATATTGTCTCTAATGATATGCATGTCATCAATATATAGAAGCAGATAAAGCATGCATATTTGGTTGATTTAAATTAATCACTTGTATCCTATTGTCTCCTAATAAACTGGTTAGCCAACATGAATGAATCAAATTTCAAGTACCACTTCCTAGAGTATTATTTTAGGGAATACAATGATTTTTTAAAAGTTAAACATGATTGAAATTTTAATTCAGCAGGATAATCATCATGAGGTTTTATATAAATTTTATCATTCAATTTACCATCTAAAACACCAGTTTTAACATCTAATTTTTCAATATGATGATCATTATAGTTATGAAAATCTTATACAAGCCAAATGGAATAATTATTAACAATAGGAGAAAAAATTGCAGTGTAATTAATTCCTAGTCATTGAAGGAAACCCTTAGAAACTGACTTTTCTTTATACTTTATTTTATTTCCCTCGATGTTTCCTTCTTTTATTTTAAAGATCCACTTGGAACCACTTCTTTTATAATTTGTTGGTTTGTTAATAGTAGTCCATGTATTGTTCTTTTTTAAAGAATTATTTTTTTCATTCATGTAAAAGACCCATTTATTTGACTATTTGTCATTTATAGCTTGCCTATAGGTTTTAGGATAATCATCTATAATATATTGGGCTACAAGAAAGGAATAAGATTCCATATCTTACTAAATAATATAAGAAAGTGGTCTTAGAAATCACCTTTATCAATCTCAGGTCATTTGATATTCTCTATTAAGGGCTAAAAGTTCAGACACATAATCTGAATCAGAAGAAGAATAAGAATTAGTCTGTGCAGTAGAGTATTCAACAGGTGTAGAAGGTTGTACATGAGCCTCAAACTAGGCTGTAAACTCACTTTCATCAGCCTATTGAGAGGCTAGTTCAGTTCTCCTAGATGTTTTGTCCTTAGTTTTAGGAAATTAAGACTCATTAAAAACCATATCCCTACTTATAATTCAATTTTGATAACTAGGTTTATCTACACAAAGTGTATACCACTTAACACCCTCAGAATGACCAAAAATTATAGTTCTTGGTTATAAATTTTCAGTCTTTATATGATCATAATATATATAACCAAATAATCTTAAGTAGGTATAGGAAGGGTTCTTACCATTCCACAATTCATCAGGTGTTTTAAACTATTTTGTAAAAGAGGGAAACCAATTAATTAGTTATAGAAGAGTGCCAAACTACTTTTCCCAAAAGGATTTGGGGAGGCATACAATGAAAGTATGCTCTCGACTCTTTCTCAGATATTCCTATACAATCTTTATGAAAATCCATTTTTTGGAGTGTTTAACTAACTTTTCTATGTATTTTAACACCATTAGATTCACAATGTAACAACCCATCTTATAATGAAGGTATAGATCATTTTTTTAGTTTAAATTACTTTAAATGACCCAAATTATGATATAAAATCAACTAAAGGAGGTCTCAGGTGCATCCAAGGCTCATTTATAGCTTTAGTACATGAAAGTGGGAGAAACGACTAGGCCTCATAGTTTGGAGAAGTCGTGCGGTTGAAAATAGTGGGCACAGAGTAGCTGCATGGTTTTTATACAACTGTGTAGTGATGTAGAGTATTAGAACATATCCTTTTTGTATTTTTTTTACATGGTATGTTAAACTGTGCACCTAATCATGTGATATTCTCTCATATATTAGTGACTTATGTAGAGTTTGGGAATGGTTTGGAAAACTGTGTACCAAAACCATATTCCCCATTATATTGAGATGAAATTATATTTTCTGCCTTAATTAATTCTTATAACATATTTTAATTTTTACCCATCGTCCTCTAGTGGTTTGGTTGGTTTTCTTATCCTATGAGATCAAAATCTGTTCAATATGGTAATTGAGGCAACTCTCTGATATGAAGTATGATTAATGATCAATCAAAAGTGTTGGACCTGTCTCAATACATTCTATAATCCCCTCCCTTCTTATCTAACTTTATCTTTTAATCTATAACTCTATTTAGGTGGAAGATCGTTTTCACTATTTTTCGAGTGTCGGACCATTTCTTAGATCACTTCCAACCTACTCCAACTCTGAGAGCTATATCGAGCAAGGATTCCTTTGCGACCTTGAGGTAGGTGAACACATAATTTTCCATTTGATCTTTGATGCTCTGTAGCTACATGGTTCCACACACGAGGGTTTTTCGACTATCCCCATTAAACAAAGTTATTCATGTCAAATTTATCCTGTAAACTTAATACACGTCTATTTAATATCGTTGTGTAGTTTAGAGGACGGTTACCTCATTTATGGACACGCCATGGGAGTGCTAGGTAAAATTGTACCTTATGAATAATTTAATTAAATACTGAGGATACATGTTTGTCTTAAACGTATATTTTAAAGGGAATAACACATGATATATGAATGTTTATAAAACTTGAGGCACCTCCTAGGTGTTTGAATCAACCTTTAATTGGAATTACCAAGTAGAAAATTGCCTTGTGGGCCATGTAACCTTCTAAATGGCCCCTCAAGCCTTATAAACTAAATTTCCTAAACTTAGAAAATTAAATGGAATGTAAAAATGAAATAGATAATGCCTGATGATTTCCCTCATTAAAATGAATTTGATGTTTTACATTGTATAACCTAAAAGGGTTGAATGGCCAAACCTATTAACATTTAATCAAATATAATAAATTGAATTGTGAATAATTGTTTACTTTCAGCTTGATAAATGAGATGAATGGGATGTAATGCCTCATGTCTATATTTATAAACATGATTATTCCTTATATATCTATATAGACTATGTGAATATGACATCAGATGTTATGAATCATGCTTGTGATTAGTACTTTTTATGGTTGTGATTAGATGGTAAGAGTTGTGTTGAGAATGATAGTATCACACTACCATAAATCAGGTGTTGAGCATGATGTCTCACACCATTGACACTAGTTGGGCAATGGGATTTGTGTGCTGCGTTCCTCGTTAGAGTGTTGAAATGATGGAACACTTTCCAGATCGACTGAAAAACATGAATAATCCCACTCATTATGAGATATAAGGAATATACCATGTTTTTTGAGCTTATAGGCTCATTAGACTGGTTATGGATGTCCATGTTATGCCCCGGTCCATCCAACACTTGTATTCTAGGTATATGACCACTTATGCCTGCACTTACTTCATTCATATAAGTGGATGAAATATTTATATATATAACTATATATATATATATATATTACTATATATATAATGAATAATCACACTTTCCATTCTAACCATGACCTGAAGATTGTAGAGTTGTCAGGTGTCCTTTAGGAACCCGAATGTCCTGATTGTTTATTTAACCAGCATTGTTTTCTTATCTTGTTATGCTTGCACTATTTTTAGTTACGAGCACTGCTTGTATTATGAGTAGACATCGTTGGTGGTGGTTTACTAATATTTTTATCTTACACCCTACTCGAGTTATCTTTGGTACCCAAGAAGATTATCTGTCTATAGGTATCGATAAGGGATACTTCCCATATATATATAGTTGATACACTTTCTTATAATGAAGATTATTATTAGAGGATCATACATTATCTAGAGATGTTAGTGGATCCTTTTTTTATAATTCTATACTTTTTTAGCATTCTTGTACATATTTTTACCCGATTTTCTTTTTTATATATCAGCATTCCATGCGTCCTTGTATATGACACTGCCCTCTAGATTTTATTATTTATTCAGTTATTCAATCATCTTATACTTTACTATTTTTTCTGTTATTCATATGCTTCTGATATTGGATTTTTGTTGTTGCATCCATTGTGTCACTCTGAGAAGAGGTTATAGTATCCCCATCATACCACCTTTACACCCACTACTAGTAGATATCTTCTAGCATATAGGGAAGTTTGCTTGAGGCCATGGGACCCACTAACTTATGACACGGGTTAAGTGGATTCCAAGTCAGGAAATTACAAAGTGGTATCAGAGATTATTTTTTCTTTTTCTTACTATTTAGGTATTAGAAAGAAGACTAGGAGTTTAAGAAATTTGGAATTGACCCTATTCTTGGATGTAGCTTACCCATGTATAGGGGAAACCCAAAGTACATAGGATGGGTAATTATATTTATTGATTATTCCATTTAATGATTGATACAACTTCCCTATTGGGTGACATACTTGTGTTATGGTGTTATTAATATTGGTATTATTGAAATGATATTTCTTTATCATGACCTGATAAAGTGAGGGAAATGTGTTATGTGGATCATATTAGGCACAATATGACTAAAGGTCCATGAGGTTACCTATACCACATTTATTTTTAGAGGGAATTTTCCTATTGAATATTATCAGTTCCATGAATATGTATTGAATTATGCTGACACGTCTTGTAGGGGTTGGAAAAAATAATTGATACTTAAAGTACATTCCTTAAATTAACAGTGTTTTCCTGTATAGGATAAATCACACACCGTAAGAAGTAAATTATGGTAGGTTTATTCATGGACCATTGGTCACATGGGCTGGAACATGTTATGGTGTGGGTTAAGTAGATTCCATATTTTGGTTCATAATGATTATGGGACCTTATGGATCAAAAATGTTAATCCATCGAACTCAACTATTTTAATGTGATTTATTTATTTTAACAAGAACAAACTAAAAATGCTTATGAATTTTTAAAGTAAAATTATATATCCTTTATATTTAACACCATGACTCATACATGAGGCCGAACATAGTAGTGGGTTAATAGGCATATCTTACGTTATTATGGTATGTTGTGGTGTCTTTCTATTATCTAGACCTGTATTGATGAGTAGGCTTAGAGGTGTGATCATTTCAATAGGAAATATTTATACTTATCATAGTTTCTATCTAAAATCCTTTAAATTGTTAAAATATATTCTTAGGTGTGTTTGTGGCATTATAGTATCATGATACCAGGAAATCCTCCTAATGCGTGACCTGAAGGCAATGATGACCATGATCCTGAGGTGTTGGGACCTGATCCGCTAGTGATTCCTCTTATAGTACCACCTACGAAACCTCTTCCTATACTGAATATGGGAACTAATTCTCTATTCTGAGAAGGCTTTCTATGTATGTTATAGTATCTTCAATGTTTCATTCGACCTGCCCCTAGTATGGAAGAGTTGACTCGTGAATTCTAATAGCAGCATCCTCAAACCTTTTCGGTGGATGGAAGACCACATGAGACTAAGTCATGGATAAAAGATATACTTTATATATTCACTCATATTGAGATTCCTCTAGAGTAGAGGGTCAATATTACAACATATATGTTACGTGATTCTTCTCAGCAGTGGTGGGAAATTATCACCTAGGTAGAGCAGCATCGAAATATGGTCTTGGGTGATTTATAGATGATATTTTATGATTACTTATTTCTCTATAATCTAAGTGCTGATAGAGCTAGGAAATTCATGAACCTACAATAGAGTAGAATGACTATCATAGATTACTCTAGTCATTTATCTAAGCTATGGTTGTTCACTCCTACTCTAGTGGGTGATAATCTTTTTACTGATAGGATATTTAAATATGGGTTAATATACACCATTTGGTCATAGGATAACGTGTTTAAGTTGACAACTATTTCTAAAATCATCAACTAGGACCTTATTACATATAGAAATTTGAGGGAAGATGATGGTGTGTGTTAGGACGGTTTAGTACCTAGAGTTTCCATTGGTTCTTCTTTTGGGATAAGGAGCTTCTTTGAGGCTACTCATGGTTATGGCAGTAGTCAAGCCCCCCATGAAGAGAGTTTCTTAATCTATCATCTGTGTAGAAATCCATAGAATATTGAACCATGATGCCTATGTGATCTCATAAAATGTAGAGGCTATAGAATGAGGGGGAATATCTTGTGATTCTATAGAATGTTCCCATCAATGCCTAGTAAGTGAGGATCTACTCTTATTTCATGATCAGGGGTGAGGATATTGGGATCATGATAGGCAGGTAGTTGAAATCCACTAGTCGATCAGTCCGATGTGGTGATCGAGGCATAGATTGTCAGACTTATGATTACCAGTACCAGTAGAGCGGGATTGCTCAGGGATGTCAGGAAGTGACTCAGGGCCTCGGTATAGGCCAGTTACAAACAGTGTTGCCTATGATGGAGGATCAGAGTGCTAGAATATCTACTGTATATAGTACATTTCTACTATCCTCTACTTTAGTGTCTAATATATATGACACAAGTGTGTGTCACTCATTTATATGTAAGTAAATCACTAAGAGTCTAGGCCTGCAGATCAATTTATTTTATGGGGTTATGATGATAGATACCATATTAGGTATCCAATCAGCGGTCATTCACCATTTCAAGGACTCTCCTCTTGATCTTGGAAGTAAACTTTTTATATGGAATATTTTCTTCCTTGACATGTCAGGATTTTATGTAATCATTAGGATAGAATTCCTTGTTCCCTATCAAGCCCATATTAACTAAAATTGTATGAAAGTGACGTTTACATAAATAGAGGGCATTATGAACATGAATAATGGATAATGGGATGTCAATGTGATATAAGAAGGCATATGGTACCCTTAGGCTCTATGTGGATTACAATCATTTGAACTTGATCAAAATAAATAATTAGTATCAACTACCTAGAATAGATGACCTCTTTGATCAGCTCCAAGGAGATAGAGTGTTTTCAAAGATAGATCTATGGTCGAGATATCATCAGGTGTGTTTCAAGACTTTTTCCATACATCACATAGCTTTTTAGATTATTTATGGCCTATATGAGTACTTGATCATTCCTTTTGGACACACGAACAGACCTATAGTTTTCATGGCTCTTATGAATTGAGGTTTACCCCATTTTCTGGATTCATTTGTTGTACTCTTCGTTGATGACTTCATAGTGTATTCATTATCTAAACACGACCATGTCAACCATCTTGAGATCATGTTCAATACACTGATAGAGCATAATCTCTATGATAAGCTCAGAAAATTACACTTTTTGATCGAAAAATTTCACTTCATGGGACACATTATCCAAGAGTCAAGATCTTCAGTAGACCTAGAGAAATTGAGATCTATATTTTCCGGGAAGCATCCCAAGAATGTATTTGACATTCAGAGTTTCTTGGGGATATCTAGATATTACATATTCCTTATCTATTATTTTTTCACACATGGCAGTGCTTCTTGCAGGCTTGACAAAGAAGGGTGTGAAATTAATATATTCATAAGCTTATCAATTAGCCTCTCTGTATTTTAAGGACTATTTTACTTCAGCACCGATACTGATCCATCCTAAGCAAGGAAGGGGATATACTGTGTATATAACACATCATGAATCAGGTTTATAAATATTCTAATGCATGAAAAGAGATTCATCAGGTACAGACCTCATTAGTGGAGTTACCAAATGCACAACCTTGATCTAGATGATGCACTTCGTACTTTATGCTGTTGGAGACACTATCTAATAGGAGAGAATTTTGTGGAATACCCTAATCACAAATAACTCAAGTACATATTCCCACAATAGGATCTAAATCATAGATAGTGTAGGTGGGTTGAGTACCTACAATCATTCAATTTGTATCTTGCCTACATGACTAGGAAGTGGAATTCAGTATTCGATGTTCTAAATCGAAATACTCAGACATAGGATGTTCAAGAATCCAGTGGTGAATGGAATCTTATAAACATATTATCATAATTTCATGTTGAGTTATAGGAGGAACATTGTTAAATTATCCTCTTGGATTTAGTTGTGACCTATACTCTTCTATAAAAAATAATAATGAGGTAGTTAGCATATCCCAAAGGCCTTGTACTAAGGGATACCATTTCATGTTATGATACATCATTAGGTTGGACCATGGATAGGGATGAAACTTTATATTTCCATGGGATTGTATGGTCCGGATAGACATCAGATAAAAGAAGAGATAGTAATCCCATACATCAGAATGGGTGGTTCACCCAGGTGTCACCAAAATGTATCAAGTTCTTAAGTGCCAGTGGTTGTGGCCGCGTATGTAACAGGAGGTTTTTGCCATCATCACTCTATATTCTACATTTTATTAGGTGAATGCAGAGAATTAATGATTGGACTGTATTTTATAGCTGTTTACCATTTATGAGTGGAAATGGGTTGATGTTTTGATGGAATTCATGAATAGTATACATAAATCACATCATGGAAATGATATAGTGTGGGTTTTTGTTGATCATTTGATGAAGGTCACACACTTATTACTTATGTGAGAGACCTTATTTGTGAGTGATCTTTGAAGAATTTACATTAGAGGGGTTGTAACTCTTCATGGATATCCTCATTATATCATTTCTGATAGAGACACTAACTTCACATCACAATTATGGTAGGGGTTTAAAAAGGATTTAGGTATATAGGTGATTCTAAGAACGACATATCACCCATATACTGATGGCCTAACAGAGCACATTATTTAGGTCCTAGATAATTTTCTCTGTGCATGTGTCCTTGAATTTTGGGGTTCTTGGGAGAAAAAAATTCCCCTTGTGGAGTTATCTTATAATAACATCTTTTAGGATACATTTAAGATGGATCCGTATGAAGCCTTACATGATAGGCCTTTCCATTAACCTATGTTATAGCTAGAGGTAGGGAGGTAGCTTTTCCTAGACCTCATATTGTGTAGGAGACTACATAGCCGGTCTAACTAATTAGGAAGCACATGTTGATAGCTCCGTCCTGGCAGTGGTTGTATTCCCAAAGATGTTGGACACCTCTCAAGTTCGAGGTTGGAGACCGGTGTTTCATGAAAGTGTCACCTAGGTTGGGTAATAGACATATTCAGAACTAGGGTAAGCTCTAATTGAGGTTTATTGGACCCTTCAAGGTTATGAAATAG
Organism: Viscum album; assembly: GCA_963277665.1. NCBI lineage: Eukaryota > Viridiplantae > Streptophyta > Magnoliopsida > Santalales > Viscaceae > Viscum > Viscum album. The sequence goes on along the minus strand of OY728134.1, from coordinate 1,423,945,241 downwards.
ATCAGACCTCTGGATTACCAATTGGAACTTCCTCAAAGATACAAGTCAATTCATGTTGTCTTGTATCTCAGCTTCATCGATTCTATCTAGACCTGTCACTTGTCTTAGAGCCTAATAAGGTTTAATTGGATTTTGATGCTTTCTTCGAGGAGTATCCAATGCGTATAGTTGATCAGAATGTGAAGACACTCTGAGGAAGGTCAGTTACATTGGTATGGTTGTTATGGAAGCACAACTGGGTATAAGATGAGACACGGGAATATGAATCTTATATATAAGATCAATGGATAGATCTATTTGTAGATGATACCTCTTTACCATCAGAAGGACAACCTAGGGATGAGTTGCCTTAAAAAGGGGAGGTTCTAATGACCTGTCTTCTCATGAAGGTATAAATATTTTTTTTAAATTACATTAAATAAACAAAATTACAATTGAAAATCAACTCAAGGGGGTATTGGGTTCATCCAAGGATCATTCGAATCCTGAATTCCTAAATGTGGGAAAAATTGATGGGCCACATGGTTTCCATAAAAGTATGAGACTGTAGAAATTGGGAACCTAAGGGCCACATGAATTGTATGTAACTATATGGGATGAAGTTCACAGTCATCCAGTGCTGAAATGTTTCTAGAAAAAAATCCTTTTCCATGGTTTGTGCATGGCTAGTTAAACTGTGGGGATAACCGTCTGAGGTACCCCTTTATAGTAGTGACTTGTGCACAATTTTCACTTGGTTTAGAAAACCATGCACCTAAACCGTGTGTCCCCTTATTTTGCGGTGAAATTACATTTTCACCCATAATTAATTCTTATAACCTATTTTATTAATTCGCCATTTTTCTCTAGTGGATGGGTTTGTTTACTTCTATTGTGAGCTCAAAATCTCCTCACACTAGGGTTTGAGGTAACTTCGATGATCTAATGTTCAATTCATGATCTGTTAGAAGAATTGGATACATCGTGATACATTATACAATCCTCTCCATTCATATTTATTTTTATCTTTGAATACATCATTCTATTTAGGTGAATGATTTTTTTCACTATTTTCAGAGAGTTGGACAATTTCATGGGTCTCTTTGAACCTACTCTGAATTTAAGGCCGATATTGAGTGAGGATTCATCTACGGTCTTGAGGTAGGTGGTCATGTCCTTTTACCTTTGAGTTTTTGTGCTCCATAGCTATGCCATTGTTCTACATAATGGATTTTTCAGAGTGTCCCATTTAAATTTATTTCTTCATGTCTAATTGATCCATACACCATAATACATGTCTATTGAACGTCATTGGGTAGTTTATGGGATAATTTCTACATTTATAGACACCCCATGGGTGTGCTAGGTGAAATTGTCCCTTTTGGATAATTGAATTAAATATTGAGGATGCATGTTTGGAATTGACATAGCTTTTAAATGGAGTTTACCTTGATATATGAATATTTATAGAATCTGAGGAACATCCCTTAACCAATAATTGGAATTTTCCAATTAGGTAACTAGATTATTGACCACATAACTCTCTAAATGTCCCCTTGACCCTTATAAACTGAACTTTATTGACTTAGAAAATTAAATGGAATATAAATACGGAATGGCTAATGCATGATGGTTTCCATCCCTAAAATGAATTCAATGTTTTAGATGGTATGACCTGCAATAGTGGTATGAACATTTCGATTCACGTATAATAAAATTGAATAATTTTAATTGTGAATCCTTAGTTACTTTTAGCTTGATAAATGAGGTGCATGGTATGTAATGCTTTATACCTATATGTGTAAACATAGATATTCTTTATATATCTATATCGTCTTGGTGAATATGAAATGAGAGGTTTTTCCTCATGATTAATATTATAAATTTTATTATGACTTGATATGTCTATGATTTGATGGTAAGGGATCTGTTGAGCATGATGGTATCATGGTCCCTTACATCAGGTGTTGAGCATGATGTATCACACCATTGACACTAGTTGGATGATTGGATTTGTGCGTCATATCCCTTGTTAGAGTGTTGATATAATGGAACATTCACTGTATCAAGTGATGAGGATAGTTTATCCCACTCACTGTGAGATGTAGGGTATGTACCCTATTTCTTGAGGTTATAGGCTCATTAGACTAGTTATGGATGTCTTTGTTACACCAAGGTCCAACCAGTACTGGTATTCCAGGTATATGGCCACTTATGTCTGTACGTACATGGTTAATATAGGTGGAGTTAATATATATATATATATATATATATAATATTATATGTCTATAGGTACCAATAAGAGAAATATACCTTCTATAGGTTGGTTATACACTTACTTATATTAGAGATTAGGAGCAGAGGATAGAGCATTAGCTCAAGATGCTAGTGGAGCCATTTTTTACTTTTTTTACTTTTGTAGAATGCTAGTATATATTTTTTCCTTATCCCCGTTTTTGTATATTATCATGCCATGCATCCATGTATTTGAAACTACCTTGGGGATTTTATTGGTTATTAAGTTATTCAGTCTTCCACTTCTTTGCTATTCTATTTTTTTATTCATATGATTCATTTTTTTATGTTTGTTGTTTTATCTACTATGCCACTTTAATAAGACGATATATTCCCCACACCATACCATATTTACACCCTTGCTTCTAGTTGGCAGCCACTGGAATATGGGGAGGCACACTTGAGGCCTCATGAATCCCCATCTTGAGACATGGGTTATGTGTATTTCGAGTTGGGTTGTTAAACATAAAAATGTTTGAATTCAGTTGCTAGGTATTCAAGCCCATTGTATGTTCTTGGAGTTTTAACTTTCTTCCCAATTTCATTTTCAATTAAAATTTTTTAGGCTTAACTTTTTTGTAAAACATATGATTTTTTTGAATGTAAATCCACACATTATTAGAGAATTTATATATGAATGTAACAAAGTTGTAACCTCTACCATGGGTGTTAGTACTAAATAGACCTTATATACCAGAGTGGTCATATTCTAAGGTGTTGGTGGATTTAAAACTAGAACTTTAAAAACTAAAAATCTTTTCATTTACCATAAAAAATATTCAAAAATGGAATATTTATTGGTATGATGTCACTCAATAGAACTTTCTTATTGATTTATTCAAGGACTTTGAAGATAACATGCCCCAATATTCTATGCCAAAGCATAGTATTATTATTACTGGGATGGTGTTGGACGAGGCATAGTAGCGGTCTCATCTCGGGTTCTTCATCAGCACAAATATGGACTGGCGATGCTGGTTTGATGTCTCTGACGATAGTTCGCTTTTCTCCTGTGGTCGACGATGGCATGGTACCCTGCCTAGATCTCCATCTACTCAACCCTGCTCTGGTATCCTGGTCATGTGCTCCTTTTCCAATTCATTCTAGCACGCAGGTCCTCAGAACGTTCTTAGAGGTGTTGTTCGAGCAGCTTGTGGTCTCCAGGTGGGCGTCTGGCTCTGCAACAGAGGTTTGAATTAGGTTAAGTTTTTTTAGGTTGCTGTTATTGCGGTGATGTTTGCGTACTTGGTAAATATTTTTAGACCGGGAAGGTTTTTTTGGATGTTATGTTCTTGTTTTATATGGATTTAGACTGTGTATTTGATGGTTGACGACGATTTCATTGAAGGACACCGGTGGCGATGACGATGGAATGAAAAGAGATGTTGACTGATTTGTCTAACGAGGATAGTCGATGCGGTGCGGGTTTGATATTTGGTGACGTTACTGCCGGTGTGATGTCTTAGGGGGCGTTGGAATGATGACTTTTAGGTTATCTCCAGTGTGGTGGGATCTCTGGTGCAGTTCTACAAGGATGATGATGGTACTATGATGATAATGACGATAGGTGTTTCCCAGTGGCAGCGTGATTTATGGGATTTGATGCTGACATGATGGATCCTGTGGCAACACTATTGTCTTTTGAATTTTGAATTGAGATATGGTTTTAACATTTAAAGTGTAAGGGGTAATATGTGTGGTTTCCACTTTTCCCTCAAAGTGGATTTTTCATGATAATAATAAAAATGATTTGGGGGTAAGGATCCAATCTTAATTGAGTGCATGGGTGGATACATTAGTGACCTCAACAATGTCATAACCATAGTGTACAAGAAGGGATTTATCAACAAGTTTTTTATACCCTATCACATGCATCGGTTTCATATATTTGGGTTTAATGCACCTACGTTTTCCACAATGAAAATATGTGAAATTTCTATCCATATAATTAAAACTAGGATTGTTTTATTTTTTATGTTTTATCTTGTCTTTATTAAACTATCTATTATTACTTTTAGTTTGAGGTATACCCCTTGAGAACAATTTCTTGGATTCACCTTTTATTCTAGGTTTAGAATATAGTTTCTTAGATATAAGATCCTATTTAACCTATTCTATGGGTAAAGAGTCTTAACCATACATCATGGTCTCAACAAGTGTGCTGTAGGAATTGCCTAAAGTGATTAAGAGGATCATTTCTTGATCCTTATAAAAAAACAATAATGTTGTCTAAATATAACATGGAATTGTTAAACTCATCTATATGGGATTTAATAGAACTACATAGTTTCATTTTGAATTTAAATAAGAGGTGTTTTTTGCAATGACTTCATACTAATGAAGTAGTCATGCAATGTTTGTAAATTTGAAGAAAAATTCCAGTAGTAGTAGACTCATAAGATACTTCTATAAGGACTTTATCACCTAATGAAAGTAGTTTAGAGACATGTTCTTTAAAAAACACATTAGGGGAAAAATTTATGTATTCAATTGTAGGATGTCCAGTTTCACTTATTGTAATAACAGGTTTCTAAGGACCGTAGAGGGAATCAATTAGGCCTTGCTATACATGCATAGAGCTCTTATTAATTAGCCACAAGTTAAACTTATTGTCACCATCAAATTTTTTAATTTCATATCTCATTATTTGCATTTTTAACCATAGAGTCAATGTCAATTTCTTGAGGACAAAGTTAAACATATGACCCCAAAAACCAACCAATCTTTTGGGTAAACAATGATTATCCAAATAGATACAAAATGAATAGAAATGTATATGGGATATTGGCTTTAGATAATTGTAATAATGAAATACAATGGATATTTAGGAATGAGATCAATTTGGGAAAATAAAACTAGAAACCAGAATGACAAATAAATAAAGAAGGAAACAAAAATTGAATTTAATAGCAACAAAAATTCAGTGATGATCTGATATATCTTTTTGAGGCTGAAAGGTGATCCAAATATTGGAATAATACTAAACAACAATAGGACCAAACTAGATCTTTATAGTGAGAAGATGAAAAATCATAATACCATTTGACCAAAATAAAAGAAACAAAAGGTGACCAGAAAGACAGTAAAGAAGATGATGATTAAATGTGCTTAGGTCTCATGGGGACCTATGTTCATGAAAATAACACCACCCATACACAAAAAGTTTATTAACATCAAGAAAAAAATGGATTTATATTATATAGAATCAAAAAATCATCAATAGAATAATAAAAGATAAAATTCAAAAAACAATATTCATAAATGAAATATCAAAGAACTCATAGTGCTAGAAACTAATAGGTTCGACATCCTAATATTTTCAAATCTTCTCCAAACTGTTCTAAATCGTCAAAGCTCACTAAATATCCAAAATATTTCCTAAAAAAACTCCCTAGAATGGATCATCTTCCTTGGTTACTCATTCAGGCACAAGAGTGTTGTCGTTGAAGCTCCATCATGAGTGGTACACCAGTAGTGTACCATCGAGTTTGGAAGGCATGAAGATTTTCCACTTGATATCAGAAGGCATTCAGCTATAATTTGGGAACCAGCTATGATAGGTCGAGAGAACTAGTGAAAAATAAAATCTATAATAAATCCATTGAGATCCAACCAGTGCAAAGGGTGATCAATTCCCCTTGACACCAGAAGAGCCTCAAAAGACTATAGAAAATCACAATCTTCTATAAGGGAACATCAGAAATAGAATTCGAGCTATGTGTGTTCATAACCTGAAAAAGTTAGAACCTTATACTGAATGAGCAGTGATAATTATCAATATCCCGCAATCAACCAAGGAGGATAACCATAGTGTCATAGGGGAGCATGAGTAATAGGTCTATGGAAGGTCACGACCCAATCAATAATGATGAGGCCTAGGGGGGATCCCAAACATGAAAGATAATCATGCATTTAAACAATTAAAAAATAAAAATAATTTTCATGCATGCATAATTGAAATTAGAAGAAAAAACAATGGAAAATTCAATTTGAAAATAAATTGAATTCAATATTTTTCATCAATAACTGTTTTATCGAAATAGAGTATCTAAATTCACAATGTATTGTAGGTCATTTTTTTTAAAATTTAACTCTGAAATTATCAATATATTTTTATTAATAAAAAATCTACAAATATATTATAATAAATATAAATGTGACAACTCCATGTCACCATTGTAGGTCATTTTTTGATTTCTTATAGAAATCTTGAACATTTATTTTTGAATTTTTATGTTTCAGGGTGTTACACGGTTACCCAATAGTTACAACCATATATCAAACTTTTTCTGCAATAGACCTATTACAGTGATAGAAAAACTGCACTGATAAAGGAGGGCTTTTTATAAGCTCTCACAAAAAATAATGATAAAGTTAATTTTTATTAGCACCGATAAGTGGGTACCCATTGTGATTACTTTCTTCTAGTCATGACAAAGCCCCCCATTTATCAATGTTTTTAGCACTTATACAAGTGACACATTTATCAAGACTTTTTTCTAGCACCGATAAAGGACATTGTTAGTAATTTAATATATACATAAATATTTATATATATTTAAATAATATAAATGTTGAAATAAGTTTATAAATGTAAATATAATATTAAATATGATTAATTGAACTTTTAATAATAAATGAATGTTGTTTTCATAATTTTTTATATAAAAATTATCAAATATATATTAGTAAAAATGCTAAATAGTTTATTTATGCACATTAATTAGAAAATTTTTATATAATGAAGATTGATATAATATATTAATATTTTATTTAAAAATTTATGTAATATATAAATTAATATATATATATATATATATTGATATTAAATAATTTAAAATATATGTACATTTATAACTCTATGTATGTATGTGTACATGTGTATATTGTGTGTGTATAGATGTGTATGTGTACATATGTATGTGTATCATGTTTAAATGTATGTGTGTTCACAAGCCTGTTTATTGATTTAATATCATTTATTATTTTTTCATATCTCTCTATTTTTATTGTTTTCTATATTTATTCATATTTAATATAAATTTATTTTAATATATTCATCCTAAATATGAGTGTGTTCAATTTAATTTTATTTAATTTTATTTAATAGTTAATATATTTTTTATTGTTAATAAAAAGTCATTTTTATAAAAAAAATTATTTATGCAATTAATATATTCTATTTCTTCATTTTTATTCAATTTTTATGTGTCTATAATTCCCATAAATGTTACGAATTTACTTTTTAATATTTTTTAATTTATTTAATTTTGTTTATTGATATTTAATATTAATTAATTAATTATTATATATTCATTAATAATGTTAAAAATATATTTAATCATTTTGTAATATTTATTTATACATATATTTATTTACCATAAATGTAATATTTTTAATATGTTTGTAAATGTTATGAATTCACTAATGGTAATTAATTTTATATTAAACAAATTAAAATCCATGCCAAAAAAATAAAAAACACGATAGAAAACAAAACAGTTTCGAGTAACTCTTCCCTTATTCTTTTATTGTTAGATTACAAAAATGATAAAACAAGTACAAAACAAATAAAATTATGCATTAGTATTAAAATATATATTTTTCTCTATATATAGAATTGTCATACAGTTTATCCAGTGAAACATACATAAAACTTCATAAATAGTAAATAATTTAATAAAATAATGCGATTTTATTTTCAAATGTCCAATTACACTATATAATTATTAGTGAAACAACTAATATTAATGTTTAAAGATATATTTGTGTCATTTTTATCAATATGGGATTCAAATTGATGTGTGATTGATTCCAACATATTACAAATGATTCGTTGAATGTTATCTTTGGTTTTATGTCAATCGGAACTCATTTTCTGAGTTTTGACCGCCCGAAGGAAGATATTCCATTTTAATAAATGTATACTATAGTAATTCACTGAGAATAACTTCGTTTTTTGATCCACTAGATGATTCTGGCAAGCACTACATACATCGGGCATACATTTATTTTATCGCTTCACCATACACACTAGAAAACCTCGTAATGTTATTAGACAAATATCTTCCCAATAGAAACCTCCTTTGAGTCTCTACACTAGAACTAGGATGAGAGACCACCTAATCACCACACAAACATGATGAACCACACCTCACAAAAAATTCTATTAAAAGGGGGATAAGCATGATTTACATGGTTCAAAAAAATATCCTAAATCCATGGGAGAACACTGTAAGAATTTTCAATTTTTGATATATAAGTTAATATAACACACTCGCTCACTCTATATTCACTCTATAATTTCTAAAATAATCTAGTTTGAAACATACACTATTCATCATAATAATCATAAACTATTTGTCTGCACATTAGTGTTTGGAAAAACAACTTTATTTATAGTGGTCTCTGATGGTCAACTAGTTGCACTAACCTCCAAGATCCATGGTCAACATCTAGTTGACCTAGAAAACCTTCTATAAACTTTTTTTACCACCCTATAAAACCAGAAAAATTCAATCACAATGAATAAAACCCATTCATTGAGTCACCACCCCCTATGAACAATAATTGTGAGAACTCTGTCTAATGAATTCATCTAATCAGCCATGTTTAATGACATTGAAGTCTCTCCAAAGGAATCTTCTATCCAAAACATTCTTTCTAATAATCACTATATTATGGGAGCCACTATATGGGAAACCTTTTTTCCCTAACCACTCTAAAACAATACAATATGAAACATTCATTCCGTGGTCTCTGTCTGATGATCATCATCCAATCATCTCTGCCTAATGACATCTGTTTAGAAAACATTGTCTGGTGAAACCAAATAACCTTACAAAATACCCATAAATATCCCAATTTTAAATTTCATTAGTATTTATGCCTTATCCAACCATCCACCAGAGATAATTCGTTTTTGATAAATTTAGTTTTATCCTCTCTATTTGATCAGTTGAGTCCAACTGAGGCACTGTATTTCCATATAATTTCTTATACTATAATCCCTATAAACATCTCTATATGCTAATGATCTCCATCAATCTTATTTATCTCAAACACTTTATCTTCCAATAAACATCATATAAATTGATAATTCATGTCAATGTGTTTCATTCTTTCATGAATAACTATATTACAAGAAAGTTGAATGAAACTCTGACTATCATAGAAAAGAATTCCTTCACCTAAATCCTTTTTGAGTTCCTTATTCAAGAACATAAAATATATAAATGCTTTCAATAATTCAATAATTTAAACATAAACTAATTATTTTATAGATAAAGAAACAAATAGGTTCAACTAAGACATCCTGCTAACTGATATTCCACAAATAAAAAATTTAAAACCTCTAGTACTTTTCCATGAGTCCATGTCTCTAAAAAACAATCATCTACAAAATATGTCAACAAATCCTCATCACTAAAACATAAAGTTTAATCCTTTTAACCCTTAGAGTATTGAATGATCCATTTCAAAACTTCTCAATGTTTCCATCCATGATTTGATATGAAACGACTAACAACTCCCCCAATGAAATTTTTTTTGGTGATGTACAAAAAAATACTCAAATAAAACTTACTACAACCAAAGAAAATGGAAGCATCAACATTTGAATAACTTCTTTGTCTGATGATGGTGCTATTACATTGGAATGTTTGAAGTTCCCTATGAGGGTAGTTGAGACAGATTTACAACTGTTCATTCTGAATCATTCAAGGACCTTCCTAACTTAATCATTTTGGGATAAAATCGAAGAACCGGATTTCCTATCCCCCTTAATTCTCATCCCTGATATCAACTTAGATATTCTAATTTCATCATATTAATCCTTATTTATAAATACCTCTTCAGTTCATTAATCTGATACAACTCCAAACTAGAAAGAAACATATCATCCACATATATCAATAGTATGAGATATGCTCTATAGTAACATTAATTTTTTATAATAAAAATGATTATAATCACATCAACTAAAACTTTCTTCAATAAAAAAATCACCAAAATTCTGATTCTACTATCTTTGATCTTGATTTAATATATAAAGATTTCATTTTAACTTGTAATCAAAATCCTACTTCTAATGAACTTCATAACCCATAGATTGAACCATGTAAATTTATTCCCTTAAATTTATATCGATAAATGATGTTTTTACATCCATATGATCTATCTATAGATAGTTGGATGAAAACATATTGAGAACTATCTGAGTGGATGTGTGATTCACCATTGGTGAGAAAATTTTAGAGAAATTGATCCCATTATATTGATGAAATCCCTACACCTCCATCCATTTTTTGACCTCTTACTTCTATTAGCATTAACATTAAAACAAAAAACACTATTTTTTTTCCGGAGCTCTTTTCCACTTTGGTAGTTCATCCAATTCCCAATTATTTTTGAGATTTAAGGAATTTAATTCTTCTTCCATATCTAACTATCATTATGTTGAGTCCGTATGAATAGCCACGTCTTCTAGAAGTTATAGTTTCCCTATGTCCATTAGAATTAAAAAATATGTATCAATTCCAAAACCTAGAACTTATTTTTTTTATATGAGTGGATCTCCTCAACAAAATTTCACGTTCATCTATTGAACCTCACTATCTGATAGTAATATATATAGTATTTCCCCATTCGGTAGTGGTCTGTCTGATTGTTCTCCTTCGGTAGTGGTCTATCCAATCCTTATCCACTTGGTATCCTAAATATCAACGTACCAAAAATTAAATTTTTCACTGATGATTTTGGACTGATAGTTTTTTTGATAACCTCTTCCCAATCACCTTGTACATCAAAAATTGATCCAAACTCAACTTACATTACACAATTTACTTGCTCTTCTATAATATTTAGAGTGTAATCCTCCATGATATGTATCCTTAAGAAACATATCAATTATTACTTTCTTTATAGGTTTATCACCAAAGTGTTTTTTAGTTTCTACCAACTCATTATAACCACTAATGTAAAGAAATTATGGAACAGTTGAAATGATATGCACGGTCAATTGGGGAATGAGAATACACCCTTTAGTAGAATTTAAAAATTTGAGTAAAAATAATAAGATATAGGTACACACATGAGATTATGATTTAGTAAATTTATATGAAAGGGTGAATTAAAGATGGACTATATTTGTGGATGCATGTGGAATTTAATGTATTAAAAATGATTTTCTATCAAGTTGTGGCTTGTTATAAATATTATTTTTACTTTTGATCCTAGATGTGACACCCTCAAACAAAACATTCAATCTATTTTCATCAGGTGGAGGAACCACTAGTGAGGGAGGATCATTAATGTTGTAGGCCCACCCAAGATCAGTTGAAAATGTATTGTTGGATTTAAATTCTGCTACAATGATAGGAAGATCAAATACAAACAAAATGTTTGGATATCAATTAAAAAAGTAAAATTAGAATAAAAATATAACTAAACCATTTTAAATACTATATAAATTTTGTTTTACGAAAGATAATATCTAATAATTACGATACTAATGATTCACATCCCGAATGTATATCTAATTTCATAGCCTTAACTAGATCACAATTATAATAGTCAATCACCTCCACTTGATTTTAGTAATAATTCAGACACCATGTAGTCCTCCCAATCATCACTTATTTCTTATTTTGAGTATGTAGACTATTGGAAGTCCTGATAGTATTATGAAAAATCTAGGAAACCTATTAAAAAATATTTTAAATGAAATTTTAATTACCTTAAGAAATTACCTATTTAGGGATGTAATTTTATTAATGGTATATAATATCCTTCATAATATTTCAAACCTAATATGCAAAACCATTATCATTATTTTTATTTAGATACTACAAAAACATTGAAAAAAATTAATAAATTGTTTTAAATTATGTTTTCGTAGTCAAATATTTCTGTATTTATATCTTAATATTTTTTTGAATAAATCTTTGGGCTTGTTTTGTCTAATCATCGAACTTATACCATGATGTAGCAGATATTTACATATTTCCCTATAATAAAAAAACTCCTTCTAAAATAAAAAAATGTATAATTTGAATTATATCTATAAAATATCAATTACAGTGCTTTAAAAATTCACAATAGACATTATGTGTGGTTGATTATTTTGGAAATCCATGCCTTAGATCCAATGAAATAAATATTTTTTATATCTAAATTGATTTTTCTTAGCATTTAGTGCATCCTTAAAACACAAATAATTAATGAGAAAAATGAAAAATATATTTTATATGATTGGATTGTAGAATTTTATCCATGTATTATAGGCATAAAGAGGAGTCTATTATTAATTATTTTCTTTTAAAACACCATAGTTAGTTTATCTTTTTTCATTCAAATTTCTACAAATGATGAAGAAACGTTTTCCATAGAAATGATGGAGGGATTAATGATTACTAATATTACTTCTCGGGGTTTTACCTTTATATATTTGTAATATATATTCCTATATAAAATATTAATATTTATTAACTATAATTAATACAGTTGATTGTTTTTTTTGAAAAAAAAGATTATAAGAATGTGCATCATGTATATATTCACAACAGGTACTCCAAGCCATTCGAACTTTATAATCTCATTTTCACTCTTGAAACCAACAAAATTTGTAATGGGATCTATAAATATTTATTCTTCATATTAAATGTAGAATTTATTTTCATATTTTAATGTTATATTTTCATGAACTTTTAATGATAATATATATATCAGCGGAACTGGTTGGGAGAAGGTTCCCTCAGATGGTCCTTTTGATTTTAGGGTTTATCCACTCCATTGTATTTATTAGACATTATATTTCACCTTCATTTTGTCCATCTATAATACCATATCTCATTTAAGGCATTTTTCATCAACTATTAAAGGGTTTTCATTTCATACAATTATAATTAACAAATATCATGTATCTTTATAATATTAAATAGTCATGATATTAATGTTCTAATAGAATTATCAACCATTGAAACATCTAGATCATTGATTAGAATATGAAACATGGTGCTCGAATCAAGAGATACATAAATTCCCATCCTCAAATGATATATTCAGAGTATTTTATTATGTATCATGTCTCTTGGGATATTTTACATTGTACCCCTCATAACTAGGTGATGCATGGGTGTTGATAGATATAAATCACAAACAATTCATCCTATAAAATTTTAGTAAAATAAAGCTATCATAAGTTATTTGATTCAAATTTAGGATAAAGTGTTACATAAAAATTGGTCTCCTTAAGTAAGGTAGGTTATTGAGGGTAATTCCCATCATCCTAGATAGTGAGTTCAAGTGGCTCTTCATGCAGCGATTAGTGTTTTATTAGTGGTTCACAAGGATCCTTTTGTATATATTGGTTCTCCAAACCACGCCTAAAAATAATATCTTTTAAATATTCTATTTTTCCTTGTAAGGCTTTCATCATCTAAAATATATCTCCTTAAAACTCTATCTTCTCAAAATATGTTAAAGGTGACACTCTAAAACCTACACTTATAAGACAACTATATTGTTCTGGCCGGTTCAAAGCTACTGAAATTAGTTGTTCTTTAGGTATAGTTGAATTCGATTCTTGTTTCTAAACCATAAAAAAACATAAAAAAATAAATTGATATTTTTATGAAATATTATTACTAATCATTGAAAATTAATATTATCTCATAATTACCCATGATTCTCATACTTCTTGTGTATGAATGTATATACCAGGTAAATAACATTCCCAATGCTAGAGATAAAATATATGGCACCTTTGATGTAAATTGATAATGGAATTCATGTATGTATGATAAAGGCTTTCATTCATACATGTATGATATATATTACATAAATATTGGCAAGTAATCCATCCAAGTAGGAATATACTAGGTATAGATATTCCCCACTACTGAAGAAAAAATATATGGTGCCTTCGATGTAAAAGTTCATGAATAAATGCATGACTTTATCAATGAAAATTGTATCTTGATAGGAGAAGATACATTATATATAGAAGGTATCCATGCCCCCACTGATCCTCAATGCCACGACCCATTTCCCTATAGTTACTCAGGTAGAGGTAAATAATTATACACATAAAAATCAGAAAATATTATATCCATGAATGTATGGACATTTGTTATTTTTTTATATATGCCATGATGTTGATACTGACTACTATGAGGTAATCAGAGGAAAAAATCAAGATCACACCATCCACTATGTCATACTCTAACACATCACCATAGAACACCAGCATGACGTTGGACCTCGGACCCCCAACAACGTCATAAATGGTTTGGTGCAGTCGATGGTGAGCTTCTTCTTGTATACGCCACCTGCAAATCACATGATCAAGTGTCTGTTTTTTCATAAGGTATGATTTTGACAATGTCAGTTATGGTGTTAATGCAGTCTCCCAATATGTGGTTAACCCAAATGATGGTGGGAGAGACCTATGTGGTATTTTTAAATATACATTTTTAAAAAAATAATTAGTAAAATGATACAAGGATAAAACATTTTTTGAAACCAATTCTAAAAGACAACATCAACGTTACCTTTGTGTTTTAGTACAAAGGAATCAAGTTAGATGCTTTATTTGGAAAAATTTTAACAAACAATTAATTTTTTTTAAATTTTATATTTTCATATTCTCATAAATAAATATCATTTATTTAATTTTGTTTATAATTATGTCTATTAATATTTTAAAGTGAAAATTTTAAGTTGTTAAGAAATAAATATTTTGAAATGTAAATTAGATTTTGCATATTATATTAGTAAATTTGTTATTTTGAATTATGTTTTATATTTTGGTCAGTTTGTAAAATATTATTTAGATTGAATTTAAATTTTATAATTTATATGCTTTCGAAGTCACCTATATGAAACATAATATTGTTTGAAGTTGGTGGCTTTGAATGTCAATAAATAAAAAAGTATAAATAGAATATAAATGAAATTCAGTACACATACTAAGCTTTAAAAAAATAATTGAAAATAAAAATAATTTCATAAAAACAATTAATGAAAAGTAACTTTAGTGGCATAATATGTTGTTGTTTTAAACCATTACATTTACATTTATAAATTTATTTTAAATTACATCCATTTTAAATTAATTATTATATATTTATTTAATGTTCTAAATTTCATATATTTTATGTGAATTTAATTTTTACTGTGTAAATATTTTGTTTTTAATCAATAATGTTAGTGTCATGTAAATTATCTTTTGTTTAGTTTATTTATGAATTTTTTATATTTTAATTTTTTTTACATATTTAGGATAAGTTTATATTTTTATTTATATTGTTTTTATAGTTTAAATTTTATAATATTTTAAATTTAACATCTTTAAATTAAATACTTTTTTCTTTGTTTAAAGTTATCAGTTGTGAAATCTTATAAAATATAAATTGTTAGTAAAATATAAATGAAAATTGAAATAGTGACAAAATATGTAAAAATGGTTGATAGTAAAAATAATTACATCATTTTAATAGGCAGAAAATCATATATGGGATGGAATGCATTATGGTTTCAAATCATTTAATTCGATAGAACATATATAAATAAATGAGTATAGTTACAGTCTATGGTGATTTCTAGTCCCACAATCTATTGGGAAAATGGGATGCCCGTATCATGATTTCTGACCTATGTGATGGGGTAAAGTAGGAGGAGATGGAGAGTGATCATCCTCAGGAAATAGAACCTCTTCTGTATGATGCTTTAAATTTTTCCCATGAGGATGAGGTGGAATCTAAATTTCAAATGTGCACCTGATCCTTCCCGCATTGTGTAAGTGGAAGGACCTATCATCATATGATGGGGGAACCATAAGGCTTGTGAAGTCTCAGACAAGAAAGGTGGTGGCATAAGAAACGAGCCATGATAGGATAGTGGATCAGATATATCTATGGAAAAATATGGATATCCTAACAATATAAATGGATCCCATTACTCTAGGTGCACATCCAAAATCAGCTAAGGTTGAGATACTAGATGTGTGACCTATGCCTCTAGTATAGATGAGGCATCACATGCAACACAATGTGGTTTTTGTCATCTCCATCATTGATCTTCAACTTCAGAATATTCTAGATGATGTTTTAATGTAATAAATCCATCTCCTTAAGAAGTAATAATACCTCCTTTAGGTGGAAGATCAAAGATACTATCTTATAGAACACGATATGCTGGAATCATCCTCTACCTTGTAGTATGCTACACTACTTGGATAAACCCCCCCGCCTTTGGATCAAGAAATATAATAATATGTTGTAGTCAAGTATGTTGTAAATATACTCAAAATTTATTAAAAAAATTACAACAAACAAAATAATGGAAATTTATTAACTTACCAGATCTTGGTTCCCTCTGCCGTGTGGAGTAAGATACAGTAAATACTTAAATATATACCGGCGCTCATACTTGAGTTTCTTTGTAAGAGGTAATCACATACACTGCATACAATCGATATGAAATGATTCTCTTTTATCCCAGAGGTCTAGATACTCTAAATATTATTGGTATTAGTTGACATCCATCCTCCCTATCATCTTTATGGAATGAAGTGATGCACACTATCTAGGTGGAAAGGGAATTCCCTAAAAAATCCAAACTAGTACATGACTCTATCAAGATAGTGCCACTCAATAATATAAAATTGAATGAGAGGAACTATGAAAATGTCACAATGAATCCCATCAGTGCAATATGTGGTAAGAAGATCAAATAGATCTGAATATGGGACCATGGAATCTGAAATGACATGTGACATTTGTTAAAAAAATTATTACTAAAAACCAAAAAATATAATATTATGTAATTGGTTAGTCAAGAAAGGTCTATATATACTTACACCAGTGGGGAGAAAACTATAGAAAATGAGATGATATACACCCATGTTTTGCCTCAGTTTCATGAAAAAATGGATTTCCTAGATCCACCTGTAACGTAATACGTTGAAATTGATAAATAATAAAGAAGTAAATTTAATTAATCATAGTTGCATCAGAAAACAATAAAGATGAACGACCATAGAATCTTCCACACATAGAATCATGAATTACATCTATATAAAGCTCCTAACCAGTAATAGTAGGGGAGAGGGGAGGGATGTGCTACCATTACCACAACCGAATAAGGTTGACACATCCCCTTAGATCAGTGTGATCTGATTAACATGCCATACATAATTCCCTATTACTATATTCCAAGATCAAATATCCCCATCTATATATCCTAAAACAAAAAAATCCCCTAGTGTCCCCAAGTACATCATGTGAACATGAATAGTAGAGTTATCAGTGCACAGAGTCCCTCCAATGAGCTATAAGATATTTTCATGGGCACGACACTTGATAGTTTTCACATCAACATCATCGTGTAACCATGCGAAGTGCATAGAAATCCAACTCATATATATCGACCCACAATCTTTAGAATCATAATCTCCTATAATGTTGATGCCTAGAAATCGATGACAATATTAGGGAAATTTCCATGTGTGGGTCCTATAATAATATCCTCCTAGATTGGAAGATCGAGCAGAATTGCCACATCCTCAAGTGTGATAGTCATCTATCCCTCAAGAAAGTTGAATGTTTGTGTCTCATGTCTCTATAACTCAGTGATAGCTATAAGGAGGTGATGATAAATGAATGTAAAACCAGATACATCAATTCCATAGAACCCATCATGGATTAGGTATGGTATAATAGAAACTGGAGGTGGAATGTGATGATAATGGTGTGCTCTATTCACCTTTTTCTATCGAAACTCATGGTATATTGTCACGTCACATGAAACATGACTATAATTCTCAATGAGTTGTGTATTATCCTCTATCTCTATGTATAAAAATGAAATAACTCTTAAGTGTAAATATAAATATAACATTATGGTTAACAGAATGTTATGACTAGTAGAATGTACGATATTACATGTTTATTCCATTATCTAATGATGTTTTTATTACCAAAAAGAAAGGGAGTTTCTTTTCAAAGAATATTTCTAAAGTCTATTTAGATATGGTTTTACCTTATAAAGTATGTTTTGTTAAATTAAATATGTTTGATTTATGAAATTTATTATACCTTATATAATCATTAGTTTACTTGATCCATGTTCAAGAATTTGTTTGGATAACTATGATTGTTTTATAAAAGAAAACAAAAGGTATTTTAATTGTTCAGTTAAAGTTGGTTTATTTTAAAGTGGTTTAGTTAAGAATTTTTTCAAACTCTTTTATCTGTTTTCATGGTAAAAATAATTAAATACATACATGGGGGTATCCTACCGGGCTTCGTACCTCACACATTTCTTGGGCCCATCTTGGTAATTTTTGGATTTCATTTTCCCAATATAAATTATCTATGATGATTGGGTTTTCCTCTTATCATGTTGGAATAGATTCTTGTTTTTAAAGACTTTTTTACTTTAAAAAGATACTTGTGCACACATAGTTTGTATCGGTTGGATCCACTTCATAAATTGAATATTTATTTTATGTTTAGAACAAATAGAAATAAGTTAGATCCCAAATGATGTTCTTTTTAATTTATTTATGGTTTTTCACATGAAGGTATATTTTATGATTATTTTCTCATATTCTTGTTTATTGTGTATCTAGGGATAGTTTGATTATGGTTTCTTATCACCAAACATGTACTTTTCATATTCATTATAATGTGAATATGGAAGATTTTGTTCCTTCTAACCTCATATATTTACCGGATCTATGTTTTGGAATTGTTTTAGGAAACTAGGTTTGTTTTATAAAATAAAACAAAAGGGATTTTAAAGGTTTACATGATTTATTTAAAATTTGTTTAGTTTGAAATTTTTTTCAAACTAGTTTATCGGTTTGTACGGATACAAGCCTTTAATAGATTCACGATTATATCCTAATGGGATTTGTTCCTCACCCTATACTTGGGACCTTCTTGGGAATTTTTATATTTCATTTTCCTAAAATTTGTTTTCCAAGTAGATTTATTTTTACTATATCCATGTTGGAATAAATTCGTGTTTTTAAATTTTTTTCTTCAAAAATAGATTTTTCATACATAGGTTATATCGGTTGGACCCACATTATGTATTGAGGATTTCATTTATGTCTAGCACATATGACAATAAATTAGTTCCCAAATAGTATAATTTGTAATTTATTCATGATTTCTCAGATGGTGGTATATTTCATGATTATTTCCTTACATGATTTCTTTATGGGGAATCAATGGTCAGTTTGATTTTTATTTCCAGTAAAATCACATGTACATGTCATATAAATTAAAATGTGATTATGAAATAGCCTATACCTTCTAGAATAATTTGTTTACATGATCCATTTTTGTGAATTATTTTGGAAAACCCTAATTATTTTATAACATAAAAAGGGATTTGAAGGTTTACTTGATTTTGGTATGTTTTTGAGTGGTTTAGTTTTGAAATTATTTTCAAACTAGGTTATTAGTTTTGATGGATAAAAACCATAAATAGATTCATTGTGTTATGATACTGGGATTCCAACCTCACACCCTTCTTGACCCTT
Source organism: Viscum album (assembly GCA_963277665.1). Lineage (NCBI taxonomy): Eukaryota > Viridiplantae > Streptophyta > Magnoliopsida > Santalales > Viscaceae > Viscum > Viscum album. Next base: position 1,423,925,413 of record OY728134.1, on the reverse strand, counting down.
CATGGGAATTTTCATATTTCATTTTCCAAATATAAGTTTTTAAGGTGATTGGGTCTTCCAATTTAATTCTTAGAATAGAGTAATTTTAAAGGGGTTTTAATTTTAAAAATATATTTGGGCACACATAGGTTATATATTTTTGATCCACCTTCTGGATTTTCGGATTTCATTGATTTCTAGTACATATACCAATACATTAGATCCCAAATGGTGTGCTTTGTAATTTATGTATTACTTCTCAACTGATAGAATTTTTCAAGAATATTTTGTCACAGTATTTCTTTTTAGTGTATCCATAGATAATTTTATTCGTTTTCATGTCACCTCACATAGAATTTTAATATTAATTAGAATTTAAATATGAGATTTCGTATTCCATATGGCCTTTTATGTTTACTTGGTATGTGTTTGGGAATTGTGTTTGAAAACCATAATTGTTTTATAAAAGAAAACCAAGGCCATTTTAATGTTTTACTTGATGTTGGTTTTTTTTCAATTGGTTTAGTTTTGAAATTATTTTCAAACTATTTTATTACTTTTAATGGATAAAATCATTAAATAGATGCATGGTGGTATCCTACAAGAATTCATGCCTCACACCCTACTTTGGATTTTCTTGGGAACTTGAGAATTTCATTTTCCCCATATAATTTTTTAAAGGTGACTAGTTTTTCATCTATTATTTTTGGAATTGAGTCACGTTTTTATAGGTTTTTTACTTTAAAAATAGATTTACACATACATAGGTTCTATCTATTGGACCCTCCATATAGATTGAGGCTTTCTTTGATGTCTAGTACATATACCAATAAGTTGGAACCACGTTATTTTCTCACATGCTTACTTTATAGTGTATCCATTTATAGATTATTTATACTTTAATGTCACCCCAAAGTACTTTTCATATTCCTTGTAATATAAATTTGAAAGGAATATTTTTATTTAATAGTTAATGTACTCATAAATGTCAAAAAAATTTAAAATATTATTAATATTATATTAAAACCTTGTAATTGATGATATGAAAAGTTCACATTGGAGGAAATACATAAATGTGGATGAAAGTATGAACTTGATCCCTAAATTTTAGTGATCAATTTCCTGTTATGGCCTTCATGATGAAATATTCGAAATCTGAAATGTTTACTTTTTTATTGAGTCTAACCCATCATATTCTGCATCCTTCTATACTTTAGTCTCACTCAAAATCGCAACCCTTTGATATTAGGTATCAATACTAGTTGGGCTTCAAGTGTTGGGAAATGTCGAAACTCTATAATAGGCATCCATGGTGAAAAATAAAAGTTTGAAATGGTGTCCAACTAGTACACTAGATCAAAAAATGTTTCCCTCATATGTTCATAGCGGCACATTCTCCGATGGTGTGTGCACATGGAAATCATAATGCATTAAAATTTCTACATTGACATTACTTGCTTCAATTATTACCACTATGACTTGACTGATAGTATTTATTATGGGGTTTAGACACTCTTGATCTTAAAATCAAGATTCTTTTTAGTTAATAGGCATACTTGATAATAAATTGATTCTTTAATTTTCTTTTCAATCTCTCATTTAAAGTTTCTTCCATATCTTAGCCCGTGCTAAATATCATACATAGTTGTTTTTATCTATCAATGAAGTACTTCACACAATGAAAAGATTTCTCTGGAACTATTCCAGTTATAGGTAACTTGTAAGGCCCCTTGAAAATCCCTTTGTTGTACTCCACAATGTTTGTGGTCATGTGTCTGTGCCTTTTTCTCCGTTTGTATGAAAATGTCCTTTTTTATTTTGGAATCATCATCTTATAATCACACTCTTCCAGATTGTCACTACATATTTATTTAAAACATTGTTCAACCCATCATCGATCCAGATCATATTATACACAGAAGTGATCTTATATCACAAAAATTAATTTTAACATTATGTTAAAATAGTAAAAAAAATTAAAGAGATTAAATACCCAGCCTCATGATTTCCTTATTCATATGTTCATCACGTAATTTTTTTCACATGTTCCTAGAAATGTTTCTGATGCAGTACTATTGATGTGTATTTGGGGGTCTCCATGTATCAATATCTCCATTGACTATTCATTGATTGCCTACTTATGATTAGATATCAAACAGACACCCGGAATGCGGGTTATGTGGTTGCTAATACATGCCTAAAAAACTACATGATTCGTAATTTTTCATTTCCACACTGTAAAATGCAAGAGAGAGAGGTGGATAGTTTCCATATTGGGTTACTTCAATCAACAATATGCCAATATATTTTTCATAAAGAAATGTTCTGTCAATCTATAGGAACTTTTTGAAGAAACAAATTGTGGAAATATAGGGAAGGAATGACCAGAAAAACTAAAAAATATCTTACATGAGATGGATCAAGTTGTTTATCATTTGACACATGTTTGTTCATATCAATATGGATGATAACATGGTTTGTGTCTCTGTATGTCTAGAAATTTGGGAAACACCCAATATTAGTCATCCCAATCACCATATACCTTAACAATTGCCTTTTTTTTCACCATCCATTCCTTATTATATGAAATTTAATAACTAAAATTTTGTTGAATCCTCTCTTTCACAACGGATATAGGAAATTATTTGTGGGGCATAATCATCTCAACAATTATATATGACAAAATTCAACATCCAATGAAGTATTCTCTTTTTTATGATTGTATAAATGAAAGCAAGAGCTTCCTCAATCATAGAAATTATCCATCCTCAAAAAGTAACATAAAGAACCACCCTCCAGAGGAATATACAATCATCCCCATATTTATCAAATAGTATATTTTTTTTGCAGCTTGATTCCTAAACTAAATTTCTATAGTGTCCCTCAATATGAAATATTTTTATTATTTTTTTCATTGCATATTTACTTGGAAAATCCATTCCAACATATAATGTTTTGTTCATATCACTAAACCTATCCTCTACAACTCCATGAACCTGAGTTTCATGTGTGACGATATTCAAGTCAAATTATGTAAAATGTAACACTGTTTCTGACCATGATGCGATGAGTGGTGGATGATTTATTGTGCATTGAGGATGTTGTACAACTATTGTATTTATATAACCTCCCCCCTAAAATTTTCATCTTCCATTACATCAACATTATTGTCTGTATATGTTCCATAATTATAAAATTCTTCATTATCCAAAGGACTCAGATGTATATCTAAGAGATCAGTTTGGTTTTCTTCTTCTGTGTCATAGGGAATAACCTCATTTTCTTGGGATGGGCCTTGAATAACCTAATTTTCTTGGGATGGTCCTTCTTCAACCACTCTTGTATATATACATATTCATATAATTGGAAAATATTGTTTTTCAATTGAAACATCAATATATAACCCCATCATGGAACTATTTAACCATTGATAAAATAATGTTAATACTTAGACCCAGTGCACATTGGAAACCAATGGAAATTCGAGATTCCATAGTGTAGCTGAGAACTGAAAATGGCTATAGCTAATAGACTAGATTACTTCATCAGATCCCAGATTTGAACAACCATGAATTCCTTCAAAAAGTTCTATTAGTGTTATACAATCATATGTCTTAAACATTTTTGTCTCATGTGTATTATAAGAAGCTACTTTCTTGGTTTGAATAACATCCCTATAGTGGTAGACACAGGAAAACATGATTCTATATATGATTTTTTTTATCAAGATTCTGATAGTGTAAATAATGTTGATAATGAGGAATATTCATGTAGCATTGACCATATAATCTCTATTATTCTACAATTTTTTATTGTCATCTTATATCCTAAAAGATGATACTAAAGTTTTATAGTATAATTTTCAGTCTTATTAAAGGTATGTTTTGTAGTTTATAAAGAAATTATGAATCATCTAAAGAATATCCAAAGAGAGGTTCAAACTTGGGGTGTAGCAAGGCCCATTTTCATACACCATTTCTCGATTGATTCTAGATCAATACGATGTTTTTGAGGTTTTTACCACTAGGTACATCTATTCAAAATCTACATCCACTTATATTATATAGACATGGATTTCATTTCTTATATGACCACATAATATTTATTATACTAAAAGTATAGAATGTCTTCTAATATCCTATAATATAACACTAATGTTACATAGTAAAATTTTTAATCTTCTTAAAGTAATGTTCTGTGGTTTATAGAGAAAATTTCAATCAACTAATGCATATCCCCTAAGAGTGTCAAAATAAGTGTGCAACGGGTCCTTAAATCGGCACCAGTTCCCGATAGAGTCAATATCAATATGGTGTTTTTCGGGTTGTTACCCCTATTTACATTTGTACGAGAGACACATCCCCTTACAATATCTAGAAATCTACTTTATTTCTTAGAAAACCACGTAATATTTATTATAATGGAATTTTGGAATGTCTCCTCATATCCTGAATGATGGCACTATTATTTTATAGTGTACTTTTTAATCTTCCTAAATATATGTTCAGTGGTTTATAAAGAGACTTGGAATCATCTTAAACATATCCATTGAGAGTATCAAACTATAAATGCAATAAGGTATGAATAATCTAAATCATCGGAGTAATAAATCATGTGTTGAGTTAAGCATATTTATCAACCAGTTATCCATATTTGGTTCTATTTAATTCTTTTTTAATCTAATGTTAATCAATAGATAATAATTTTTTTAATAATAATTTAGTCATCAATCATTCGTTACTATGTTAGTAGATAAGTATTCATTAATTACTAGTTCTTGAGAAGTTAGTTTAATGTTAATTAATAGATATAAAGTAGTTACTTTATAGCTATTTATTAGTTTACTAATAGTTAATCATTAAGTAGTTTTTAGTTAATCATGTTCCATTCATTAGTTATTCATTCAATAATCATTTCATTAACATTAGTTAATTATACATTAATCATGCCTTAATCATTCATTAATATCTATTTAATCATTAATTATATATATATATATATATCAAATGGTTACTTTATAGCTAATTATTATTTAATTAATAGTTGCTCACTAACTAATTATTTGTTAATCATTATTTACCCATTAGTTAATCATCTGTTATTCATTATTTATTCATTATCTAATCATTAGTTAAGTAGTAGTTAATACTATATTAATTATTCCTTCATCATTCATTATTTTCTAGTAAATCATTACTTAATTTGTAGATATCAAGTACATACTTTATAACTAATTTTTAGTTAACTAATACTTAATCATTAACTAATTATTAGTTAATAAAATTTTATTCATTAGTTATTCTTTAGCTGATCATTATTTATGACTTCGTTAATCCAATATTAATTAGGCCTTAAACATTCATTAATAATTACTTAATCATTACTTAATTAATAGATATCAATTAGTTACTTTATATATAATTATTACTTAATTAATAGTTAATCATTAACAAAATATTAGTCAATCATTCTTTAATCATTATTTTATCATATATTATTCATTTTTTTCATTATTTAATCATTTTTAAGAATTAGTTAATCCAATATTATTTATTCCTTAATAATCCATTAGTCTATAGTTAGTCATTACTTAAACAATAGATATAAAATCATGACTTTATAGATAATTACTAGTTAATTAATAGTTAATAGTTAATTAATTATTAGTTGATCATTCTTAACTCATTATTTAATTATATATTATTCATTAGAAAAATATTAGCTAATAATTAGCTGAGAATTAATTAATTATATATTACTTGTGCCTTAATCATTCATTAATCACTCCTTATTCATTACTTGATTAAAAACTATTAAGTAGTTGACTTATAATTAATTATTAGATAATTCGTAGTTAATAATTAATTAATTATTAGTTAACCATTATTTAATCATTTAGTATTAAATAGTTATTTAATAGTTAATCTTTAGTTAAACATTACATAATCTTTAATTAATTAATACTTACTAATCATGTAACTAATATTTATTCATTATCTAGTTAAAATTAATTTTTAATTATGTAACAGATATTTAAAAACTACTACTTTATACTAAATAATAATCATATTTTAATATTAAATATATTACTAAGACTGAATATAATTTATTTACTCAAAAGTCATAAATAAATAATTATATTTTATTTACTTATATTATCTATTATTTCTAAAATATATCTAATTTACTAAAAAAATAAGTAAATAACTTGTTAGAAAATAACTAAAAGTGAAACTATTAAATAAATAAATAACTTTAATTTAAATAAAAAAATACCTACAAATAATGATTATCAAAATTTGGAACTCTTTTTAGGCCACCAAAATCTTCATGCACAAAGGAGATAAAAGCATAGAGAGATACGGGTCGAATTAGAGAGAGTGGGTGAAATAAGTTAGGAGAAGGGGGTGGGGTGGGTGCCCTTTTATAAGGGTCTAGAGAAAATGTTTGATCACCTATGTTGTCGTTTCTTTGTCATTGATCCGGGTTGATGAGAGGCAAAGTTGGCATCAACCGTGCCTACTTTCAAGATAACCTAAAGGCAGTATCTCCAATGATGCTTGTCTACATAAATTTTATAAAAAATTAACCAATTTTTATTTACTAATTATATTTAAAAATTATAAAAAACTCCATGGGAGGCATTGAGTGTTGGGTCCTTGCGGCCGCTGCTCGCCACCTTCACCCGGAACCAGTTCTTCAGCTAGGATTTCCATACATGGGAAATCCATCCCTCCTCCATGAAAGGGAGCAGGGAATAAATTAAGGCAATTAAAATGGTGGAAACTATTGTGCTGATTTTGACTATCATTTTCCCGACTAAAATTTGGGTGGTCAGAGCTTTGGCAGTCCTCGATTCATAAGCTGGAATGGGCAGCTGGATGGGGGAGGGGCGTTGGTGTCTTACCCACCACGGATTGCAATTTGTATTTCCTTGGAAAATGGTGTCACAGGTTATAGCTAACACGTTTCATGCACATAGAGCCATGCAATATTTTGAGGATGCACTCTGACTTTGATGGACGGTGGAGAACCCCTAGCTTTTTTTGGAAACTGAGTATCTGAATTCACAACAGATTATAGGTTATCTTTTCAATTTTTATTTTGATATTAATAATACATTTTTATTCATAACATAGCTAAAATTATATTATAATAAATATATATTCTGAAAACTCCATGTCAACATTGTACTATACACTATATTATTTTAGGGTATTTTTGATTTCGTAGAAAATGATTAAACCTCAATTTCTTAATTTTGATGTTTTGGGATGTTTCATGTTTAACACAAGGTGACCCACTAGTCATTATCACAGATCACACTTTTTTCTAGCACTTGCATATAACAGTGTGTGGAAAAAAGTACTGATAAAGGGAAGACCTTTATTATTGGTCTCAAAAAATATCTGATAAAGTAACATTTTGATAAAAGGTTACCAATTTTCAGTGCTGATAAATACCACCCATTTATCAATGCTTTTTAGCATTGATAGAAGTTACACCTTTATAAATATTTTTTTTATAACTGATAGTGGTTGTAGTGAGTAATTTTATTTATAAGTAAATATTTATATATTATTGAATAATATTTACATTATAGTAATTATATATATGTAAAAGTATCATTAAAGACTATTCATATAACTTTCAAATAAAAATTTAATCTTATTTTAAAAACATTATATATAAAAACTTATCAAATATATATTTTCCAAATTTTTTAATAGTTTATTTATGGACATTAATTATAAAATGTGTATATAATTAAAATGAATATAATATATTAATATTTTATTTAAATAAATTTGTAATATATTAATAGATATATTTATTTAAATATTTATTTAAATTTATATTAAATATTTTAAAATATATGTACATGTATAACTATATTTATGTATGTTTATTTATGTATATGTGTGTATGTGTGTGAGTGTGGTTATGTATATGTGTACTTATGTATGTATAATATGTGTACATTTATGTGTGTGTGCAACTCTGTTTATTGATTTAATATTATTCATATTTTTAAATATCTCTCTATTTTTTGTATTTTCATTATTTATTCATTTTTAAAATAAATTTGTCTTAATCTATTCATAATGTATATATATGTGTGTGTATAATTTAATCATATTTAATTTAAAACCCTAATTTCAACCACTCAACCCTATCTCCTTCCCCTTGCCCAACCCTCCCCTCATACACCCCTCGACGACCCCTGACCCCTGCCCCCGACGGTGACCACTATGACCCCGACATCCCTGGTTGGAAACTTCCATTACCTTGAACTCCATGCAAGCTACCACCATGACCCAAACCCTCCATGTACCCTTCGAGTGACCGGCGTGACCGCATCCCCCTAACCGATGACTGTGATGACCCCGAACCCCTACTCCTTACCTTCGACCAACATGACCCCAACCCACCTTAAGCTGACAATTATGATACCTCCCCCCTCCCCCACCCTTCTGGTTATTGTCGTGACCCCGGACCTCCCTGCTGACTACTTCTATAGCCCCCAAACCCCCAGCTAGAGACTAATGTGACCCCGACCCCTTGTCGGTGACCGCTGTGACCCTGACCCTCCCTGCTGAAAACTATCATGAACATGAACCCCCATTCCTACAACTACCATGACCCCGACCCCCCTCCTAGAGACCTTCGTGATCTCGACCCCTTCTATCAGTGACCATCGTGACCCCGACCCCTTTCGGGTGACCATTGTGACCCCAATGGTATCTCTTCCCATTTTTTCAATGACTATGATGACCAAAATCATTGATGTTATGATTGAATGATTTTTTTTAGTGTTTTAATTAAATTTTTTAATGTTATATGTAATTGAGTGTTTTTTATGTTTTTAACTTAGGATTGAATCATTTTTATTAGGGGTGTCCACAGGTCTAGTTGGGTTGGATATAAGGGGATTTTAGACCCTTCCAAAGAACAATTGGTTGGCTGGGGTCAAGTTACAACCATTTGTATACTATGACCCGACCCGACCCAACCCGAAGTGGGTTGGGTGGGGTTGGGTAGGTCATGTCAAGGAAAAAATAAATTATAAAAAAACAAAATGTAAAACTATTGACTAAATTAAATGTAAAATAATAAGTAAGAATTAATATTGTTTCATAAATATAATGTAAATATAATTTAAATATAGTGTTTTATAACAATTTATAATGTAAATTAGTAATTACATAACATAAAACTAAAGTGTATATTTTTGTTATATAACACTATATTTTCATAAATTACATGTTATATAATGTAAATGTAAGATTATATAATGTGAATATTATATTATATAATATCATTATAAAGTTATCTAATATAAATATAACATAAATATATTTTAAATTCAATGTAAATACAAAGTTATATTTCTATTATGTGACCTTATTATTTGTTGGTAATCATTATTAATTATTCTTAGTCAAAGTTTATTATTTACTATAAGTCATTATTATTTATTATCAATTATTAGAAATAATTGGTAATTAATTATAAATTATTAGTTATTTTTATTAATTATTCATCAATATACATTAATTTTTATTTAATATTTATTATATCTATACATATGGTTGCGTTTGTTGGGTCGGGTTGGGTGAGAATTTTTCCAAACCATGAACAGACATGACCAAACCTCAACCCTGCCAAACCTAACCCAACTTGAACATACCACATGTGTAATAAAACCCAATACAACACCACCCAAGTAGGTCAGTTCAGGTCGGTCGAGTCGCGTTGGGTTTGGAAACCAAAATTTTTTTTTGTTGAATTTGTTTTATGTTGAATCAAGACCATACCCTGGTCAATAAAGATGTCCAATGTTGTTTAATTTTGAATGTACTTATTTGATTAATAATTGATGTCATTATATCTTAATTTATAGGGAATAGAGTGACAATCCAATACCTATAGATGAAATTTGGATTAATTTCCCTCTAAAGACACCTTGGTATGACAAGGGTTTGGAAGAGTTTTTAGATTATGAAATTTCCAACCGATCAGTGGATGATATAATAAACATTCCATGTCCTGATTGAAAATTCAAGAAATATTTGAATAGAAACGAAGTATATGAGAATTTTATAACGAAATAGTTTCTTCGATATGTATGTTGGACTTGGCATGGTGAATCGAATTTTATTGAAATACAGAAAATGAAAATACTATCAATGAAACACAAAGTGATTTCCTAAATGATAATTTAGTTCAAAATTTGAAAAATGAAACATTTGTATTTGTAGGATACAGTGTCCAATATTTTGATATATCAAAAGAACCATCCATTGATATTGATCTAGTTAATCTTTCTCAGAATAATAGTAACCAAAAAATAAGTTTTATGAATTAGTTGAAGATGAACATCAAGAACTGTATAAAGTGTGTGCCAAGTATTTAATGTATTCTTTTATAATTAAGTGGTATCATATCAAGTTTTTTATAAATATACATATATTAATAAGTGGAATATTCAAGAAAGTAACGATGGATTAATGAGATACCTTAATGATTAAGCATCATTGAAGTTGTTTGATTCATTATATCCATATTTTTCTTCAGATACTGGGAATTTATGTTTAGGATTGGATTCTGATGGTTTTAACCCTTTTGGTTGTTTATGAACTAATTAAAGTATTAATATAGTTGTTTTTATCCATTATAATATACATCCATGGATGTGAATGAAGATGACATCTTTCATTATTTGAATGATTATTCCTAGAAATAAAATTCTTTCAAATGACATTAATGTATACCTTAAACCTCTAATCAAAGAATTTTTAGAATTATGGGATTATGGATTGGAAACACATGATGCTTCAATGAGAAAACTATTCAAAATTCATGATTCTTTAATGTGGATAATTAGTGACTTTCTTGGACAATGAAATTTATTTAGTTGTTAACAGTCATGTGGATTTTATTTGTTTAGTTTTTAATTTTTATTTTTAACCCCAAGTATTACCCATATAATAAAATGGTGTTTTATATGTCATCATAGATTTATTGATTCTACTCATAAATTTATGTTTAATAAGATGAAATTCAACGATGGCATTGAATTGAGAAATCCCCTGAAGGTGTTCTCTAGTTTAGTAATCTGGGGACAATTTATGAATGTCACTGATGAATTTGGGAAATGTAATTATTTTAAACAAGGTGGAAAAGGGTATAAAGTACAATATCTACGGTATCTGAAACAAAATAATGGAAGAAAAAGAGTTTATTTTTAAACTTCCTTATTGGAGGTTTAATTTTAAACATCATAATCTTGACATAATGTATTTTGAGAATAATTTATGTTAAAATGCAACTTTCACATTATTTAATGCGATGGGTATATCAGAGGATCACCTTAATGAATGTAAGAATTTGGTTCCAATTAATATAAAGAGTGGTTTGTGGGAAAATGAGAATGGAAAGTATCCTTTAGTTATTTTTATAATGAAAAACATAGAGAAATATTTATTACTTCTAACTTTGAGGAATGTAAAAGTTCCTCATGGATATTCAAGAAATATATCAAGGTGTGTTGACATAAAATATCAAAATTTACATGAATTGAATAGCCATGACAAATATATTTTTTTGGATTTGTTGTTTCCATTGGTATTCTGTAATACATCAGTTGAAAAATTAAATATGGTTCTAATTGATTTTGGAACCATTTTCGGAGAACTTTTTAGAAAAACTATAAATATAGTTGAGCTTGATAAACATAGAGAAATAAATTTTTTGACACTTTCTCATTTGGGGATTTCATTTCCCCCTTCATTATTCACATTCATGATTCATTGAATTGTTCATTTGGTTGTAGAATCTAAACATGGTGGACCGGTACGCTATCTACATATGTATACATTTGAGAGGTATGTTGATATTATTTTTATTTTCATTGCGGTATTAAATTTTATCAAATCATTATGGTCTTTTTTAAATATGTTTATTATATTTTTTCATCAGGTACTTAGGTCATTTGAAATCATATATGAAAAATAATGATCAACCATAAGGCTCTATTTTTGAAGGGTACATATCCGAAGAGTGCATGATCTTTTTTTCTAGGTATCTTGATGGTATTGAGACTAGATTCAATCATGTTGGATGTGTTGACAACTTCTCTACTAATTATAGTTTTTGAAACAAGTCATCGGTTTTCAAACTATTAGATGAACAATTAGAGAGGGGAAAATTTTACACTGGCTCAATCAGAGTTGATACAAGCACATAGATTTGTTCAACTCAATAGTCTTATTTATGATCTATTTATTGAAGAATTTATAAAAAAGTTGTAGCTAAGGGGCCGAGCTATGAGGTGGAATTAATAAAAGCTGTTAAAAAGGAGATTTTCGAATGGTTTTCCCATCGTGTTAGTGTGTACTCATATTCATATTGTTGACATGTAGTTATTTTGTTTATGTTAAAAGTACACCTTATATTTTTTTTCAAGATAATGAATGTTGAAAATCAAACTGAAATATCAAATGATTTGATGTTTTTGGCTCGAGGGCCTATAGAGAATGCTAGTAAATTTGATGACTACAATATCTATAGCTTCCGGTTTCATACAATTTATCATGAAGAAGACTTGAAAACACAAAATAGTGGTGTTTTAAAACTTATAGATGTGGAATAAAATGAAAAATTCAATGATATTATTGAATTAAAATTTTGTGGTTAGTTTTTTGTTTTTTATTCAAATGAAGGTTGGTTAACATTCATAGGCGTATAATTAAAGATTCAATACAGTTTTCTTCTACTAGCTTATCTCTCTTGATCCATACTAGTGAGCATGTAGAGAATGATCTGTTGATCTTAGATTAACAATAGAAGATGGATTATTATTTGGATAATGAAACACATGAAGGATAGAGTGTTGTTGCACACATAAATCAGAGAAACTTATATGATATGGATGATGAAGATCAATTGAAACTTTGTGACAGTGAACCTCATCAACCACAAAAAATTGAATAGTTTTTTCCTGACAATATTGAAATAATAGAAATTTCAAGAGAGGGTGATAATGAAAAACCTGTCACAATAGAACTTCATAACAATGAATATAATGAATATGAATATAATTGAATGTATAAATTTGTAATGAAAATATATAAAAATTTCTCAATGATAAGTTTTTTATTATTAAATAAATTATTCTTTTTTTTGTAAAATTTTTAATTCTTTTTATTTTTTATACATTTAAGATAACTAAACCATTTGAATTGCAGGAATGTTGAGAATAAAACAATATCAAGATCCTAGATGATCAGCATCTCAAAGCATACCACTACTATTGTCAGCTTTAGTGGATCCATGTGATTCCACTGTACTTAAGACTACAAGTGATCTAGGCATTTCCTCAGATGTTATTCTTATACCACCATCTGATTTACCTCTATAAATGGAGTAGCATGTCACCCCTCCATATAGGGGATATTGGTATGTTAATTTTACCAATATGTATTTCATTGTATAACAAAAACTATATGTTTCATTAATTTAATTATAATTTTTCAAAAAGATAAAGATAAAAGTAGAAGGGATACAAAAATTAACACAACAAATTCCTGGAATCTGATGAACTTACTGGATTATGGTTCCATTTGACGAGTTAGCATTAATAATAGTGATACTGCTAGAATTTGTGGGCATATTCTTAGGAAGCTTCCTTGCAAAACAATGAGCTTTCCCATTAATTATAAATATTTGAGGAATATTACTATATCAGGGAAAAATGAGGTCTTTTATAGTCAAGTAAAGGTGATATTAATTTAATATTACTTGATAAATAATTTTAAAGGCATGAGATTTTTTTTTAATATACATATAATGTGTTATGTTTTTTATTTCTATATGTTTTTCATTTTGATGTCCCTAAATCTGTTTCATGCCCATGGACTCTAAACAATTTGTGCATGTCATGGAGAAATTTTAAATGGATATTATAAAATGTATTTATCAACACATCTCTGATCTCAAAATAGATGTATGAGAATGTGGCTGAAGACATATCTCGTGAGTAATAGAATGTTTTTTTCAATATTAAAAGAGATAAATTTCATGAGGTAATTGTATATTTTATAGCATCTTAATAACATAAACATAATAAAATTATAATTTTTATTAATTTAACTATTTTGTGTAAGAATTATCTAAAAAATAATGTGAATCATGAGAAACAAGTCATTCCCCACATTACTGAGTCTCATATATTTTTCGAGAAAAAGAATAATTTTGTTTCGAAGTTTATTCATTATATTTAACATCATATTATTATAAGTAAAGTGTTTTTTCTAAATTTTTTATATTTTTTAAAATGGATAATGAATTAGGTCACTATGTTTGCCTAATAGAGATATGGTTTAAAGTGCATTGGAAACCCGATGGAAATTTCGTAAATGACCCTACCAAAGATGCTAGAGTAATTACATTTCATTACTATTTCTCATAATTTCATTACTATAAAAATATAATAATGAAAAAAATATCATAAAAAATTAATAAACCAAGTTAAATGGGGATTGATACATGGATCAAAAAATGCTAATTTGGAATCATTTAATACATCTAGAGAGTCCCAATTAATTGGGTTTAAATAGTGTTTTTTGTAATAATTTATTTCTCAATATTATTATTTTATAGTAATTGAATTATAATAAATAGTAAAGAAACATTTATTAATTAGATAATATTATGAAGTTTAGATATTTAAAAAATCATTATTAATATTTTTGTCTTAATAGGTTAAAATTTAAGATGTCTAGGATGCAAACCCTTCAAAATCATTATCAGTTTCCCAGAATGAGGTTGTTACAATTGTTTAAGGTAAGAGCCATCTAGGATGTTTACGAGGGATGAGTTCTAGGCCTACTCGATCATTTTTCTTTGGTAGGTAATCATCATCAGTGTAACACCCCAACCCCAGAAGCCCAGAGTTGGTGCATTATTATATATCATTGGCATGATCACAAATGTTCAAGTCTCGAAAGACTGATTAGTTTAGTAGCCTTGGAAGTACTAGATACTTTCATAAGGTTTACATTACATCATAAAATGGAAAAATACTACAAGATTGTTTCCATAGACCACACTCAGATCCCATAGACTATCCCTATAGGTCAGTCATAATATACTTATTCACATCCTGGAAAAAATAAAACATAGAAAGAGGTGAGTTCAGATGCTCAGTAAGGATAACAATATAGCATAAACTTTCAAAAATAATCATAAACATTTAAGGCAATGTATAAAACTAAAACAAAATCCTTTTAAACTTAAAATTCATCACAATATAGAAAATAGAAATAAAAATAAGGCCATTTACATACTCACATGGATATTCTACTAGTCGCATAATCATATGTAATATTAATAGACACTTTCATAATGATGGAATTAATAATGCCAGACTTCATAACCACATAGTCAAGGCCTTGTTCCAAGACTACAAATAATATTTTATCAAGGCCTTGTGCCAAGACACTAGTTTGTCTCAAAAGACCTACCGATGCATTGAGGAGCTATAGCGGGCTCCACCCGTCACTTACTAAGTCCAATTCATTCCTCATACGAAATGGTTTAAACATAACATAATCATTCGTATTAAAACTAGCATACAGAATGTCAATACCTTATCCATAAACCATGAATGGTATAAAAATAACAAATCCACAATCAAAACATATCACAAAACCTTTAATACAATATGAAAGATAATAAATCAACTTCAAACTAATTTATAAATCCATAAAAGGATGTTGACATAGATGAAATGAAAACTATTTGAAATAAAACATCTATTTTTTCAATATTCTTATAAGATTTTAAGATAATCATCTAAGGTGTTATAATGGTAGAAAATATCCGCACCTGCTGTATATGTTAATAAAAACATTCTTTCTTTAATTTTGTCGAAAAGGTCATAAAGTACCTTGTTTCTAAAATCACGAAAATATTCCTTTATAAACATCTTATAAAAAGTAAAACAATGGTATAAATGACTTTAAACCATAGTCTAGGAAATTTGAAGTAAATTTTAAGAAACATGGATGTGGATGATAAAGAGGTCCTAGTAGATACTTATGTAAAAACAACCTTGGATAATAAAGAGATTGTGAAATTAACCCTTACCTTGTACTTTTCCTTTTGTTGATGGTATATTAACTTCCTTTATAATATTTAAATCAATATTATTAAATTATACAAGAACCATATACATAAATATGATATCATATATGATCTTCTAATATTTCTTTGTTAATAATATTTTAGTATTATCGTTGTTTCAGGTGTTAACTGATTCATTTTCCTTTATGTGTTTTGTTACATAATACATGTTTCTTATGGATAGGATGTATTTTATTCATATATATAATTATATTAATTTCCTTAAATATTATTTTTAATCATCAAATGAAAATTATTTTTGAATGGTTTCTATGGGGAAATGAATCTCATTGTGTTCGTGGAGATAATTATCCGTACGTACGCACATGCGATAATATCATTATTTTGATATTAAAATTGTATGTAATAGATGGTATATAATATATACAGAATCATTAACATGTTATATATAGTATTTAAATCTATTATACATCATTATTATACCCATCCAAATAATAATGTATTGAATGACAACTACACCACAACGTGGAGATAGTAAGCCGTATGTACGCACGTATGGTGACATGTTATTCATAGGATGGATAACATAATGAATATATTTGTACCATTTTTATAATAACATCATAGTATATAGAATATACTGGAGTTATTTTTTTATAATGAAAACAACAAATAAATAGGAAGTTGAAGAAGAAAATAACTTCAAAGAGGTGGTGAGATATTTACCTGTTCTTCGGGTTCTTCCTTTTGATTTGATCAAACGGACTCCTTAAGTTTCATTTATGACTAAATTAAGTCCTATAGGATGAAGGTAGGACATTTGAGGGAATATTTGGGTAGGTTTTGGCCAAACAAAATGGCTTGGGAGGAGTGAATTTGAGAGAAGGGGAAGTACCCTTTTATAAGAGAGGTGAGGGGCACCTTAGGGAAAGATTGAAATATTATTTTATAATAAAATAAATCTCGGTTTATAATGGTACCTAAATGATTTATTTAGAGGATAATGTGTGTATGGGTAGAAATATACTCAACCAATAGGTTTTAGACAGGTTTGGGTCAATATATTAACCTTATCCTTTAGATTTAACTCTTAGTTAAATAGTATGACATTTACCATGTCTCTTTGTATTTTTATCTTATATGGTTAATAAAATTACTATAAATATCCAATAAAACCTAAATTTGCTCATTAATGAAATATATAAAATTATTTAAGACCTTTTATGAACCTTATATTTTTAGGAATAGAATATCAATTAATAATATAATATTTTCTTAAAAAAACTCTTTTAGGTCAATTTTTACACTATTTGGTATTTTGTTTTTTTAATTCATAACACTATTACTTAGAAAAAACTCATTTAATCCACCCTAACATGTAATAGTAAGCTATAAAATTAATTTAACTCATCAAATTTCTCAAAATACATTTATTTGGATATTTATAATATCAATTATTTTAAATTTTCATTAATAAGGTAATTATTGCATCATCATTCTGTCATAATTAAATGTAATTATTTAATGTCTAAAAATTATAAATAAAATACAATTATTTAGGAAATATTTTTATCTTTCTAATGAATATTTATAGTCTAATTAATCTTAAAAGTAACCCTATATTAAAAAATTGTAGTTATTAAACTTTCATTTTAACTCTTTTAACTATTCATTAAATAAAATAATAATAAATGTCTTAATCTAATCCAAGTGAAACAAAGAGGATTATATTTTATTCCTATGGTTGTTTTTGGTCTAATTATACTTATCCAATATAATTAGAACATGTGTTAGGGTAATTATGACATCATTTTTAACATTATTTACCCCATTTACTTATAACCGTGGTAAATAAAAGTCAAAAGTTACTATTCAAAAAAACATATTTTCATCTTATTGAACCACATTTTACCTACTTATATTAACCATGTCTTTCAGATTTTTGAAATTAAACTCACAGAATCAGAAAAATTATGTTTTATACAAATTTGGAAATGCTCCTAGGAAGTGGGTAAAAGACTGTAAAAAGTTCAATAAAATTTTTTATATCTAAACTTATTATAAAGTGACTACAATGAATTATATTGAACATATATAGGTATTATGTATCCATTTTTACCTAAAATAAACTAAAATAAATTAAAATAAATTAACTAATTATTTAAATAAAAATTCGGTTTTTAACCAATAACGTAAAGTTTTTCACTGTTCATCAAAAATTGAAAGCATTCAGAAAAATACAAAAAATTCACCCTAAGCTAATTTCGATATTACGAATCCAAAAATGAAGTCCATTTTGAATGATAAAATTTATAAAATTTCAAAAAGTGGGTATTACTATTCATAATAGCTAGTTTGATTAGTTGTGGTGTGTTAGAACTTGAAGTTGCGTACAATACAAGCCATTGTATTATTCAAAGAGAAGCGTACCATTGAAGCTTGGTGTGTTACATTCTCCCATCCTTCAAATAATTTCGTCCTAAAAATTTCTAGACTATTACTGCATAGAAAGACTCGGGTGGTTCTTCATCATAAGTTCATCAGGTTCCCACGTCGACTCTTCTATCTTATGGTTTCTCCATAGAACTTTTACTAGAAGAGTCGTCTGGTTCCTCAACAGTTGTTCTATGGTATCTAGAATCTTTGCAGGCTCTTCACAATAAGGCAAATCGGGTTCTTGTTCTATTTCATCATATGTGAGTACATGCGTTGGGTCAGGCATGTATTTTCTCAACAATGATACATGGAACACATCATGACCTTTGGAGAGACTTGGAGACATTTCTAAACAGTAAGCTACAACCCCAATTTGTTCTAGAATTTCGAAAGGTCCGATGTGCCTGGGACTTAGTTTACCCTTCTTAACGAAACGTACAACTCCCTTCCATGGAGATAACTTTAGGAAAACATTATCTCCTACCTAAAATTCCAAATCCTTCCTTTGGTTATCTTCATAGCTTTGTTTCCTACTTTGAGCCGCTTTGATGTGGGTTTGGATAACCTTTACCTTTTCCATTGTTTCCTCGACATGTTCTGGGCCTACGAGTTTTCTTTCACCAAAAAAATCCCAATAAGTTGGTGTTCAACATCTCTATCCATATAACGCCTCATATGGTTCCATATGGATACTTGAATGGAAGTTATTGTTATAGTAAAATTCTACCAGAGGTAAATATTGATCCCACATACCTTTAAAGTCATGTTAGAAAATCTCAACATGACTTCTAATGTTTAAATAATTCGTTCTTATTGTCCATCAGTTTGAGGGTGGTAGGTAGTACTTAAACAAATTTCTATATCCAAGCCCTATAAAGACTTTTCATGATTCTTGATGTAAAATGGGGATCACGATTAAAAAAAATTACTAGGGGTACTCCATGAACTCTCACAACTTCATTAATATATAGTCCTCCTAAACATTCAAGTGTTAAATCTTCTCTTATATCAATAAAATGTGCTAACTTGGTAAGACGATCAGCAATGACCCATATTGAATCAGTCCTTCTAGGTGTATTTGGTAGTCCCATGACAAAATCCATCATAATATTATCCCATTTCCACTCAGGTATGTGAATAGGTTTCATGACTCTTCCAGGATGTTGCCTTCTAGTTTTCACTTGTTGAAAAACCATACATCTTGACATAAAATCAGAAATATCCCACTTCATGTTGTCCCACCAAAAATGTTCCTTCAAATATCTATAAATCTTAGTGCTACCAGGGTGTATAGAGAAATTGGAACTGTGAGCATCATCCAATAATTCCATTTTTAGATCAGGTATATCAGGAACACAAAGTCTCTTCCCAAATTTCAAAATTTCATCTTCATACACAAAGACACTCAATATACCATCATTCACAGCTTTAATCTTCTTTTGAAACTCTTCATAATAAGTCTATGAACTCTTTATCCTTTCTAGTAAAGATAGTTTTGCAACCATTTGAATTTTTTTTGATGTTTCACCTTCCATGGTTATCCCCATGTCCAACCTTAGCAGATCCTCATATATAGGATCCTTTTCAACTCTCATCTTGTTCATAACTCCATGATCCTTTTTGATCAAAGCATCTACTACCTTATTTTCTTTCCTCAGGTGGTAGTGTATGGTGAAATCATAATCCTTGAGTAGTTCAAGCCATATCCTTTGCCTCATGTTGAGTTCTTTCTTTGAGAAAATATTCTTCAAACTATTGTGATCGGAATATATCTCACATTTTTCACCATAGAGATAATGTCTCTATATATTCAGAGTAAATATTACAGATGCTAACACAAGATCATGAGTAGGATAGTTTTTCTCATGAATTTTTAGCTGTCATGATGCATAGGAAATAACCCTATCATTCTGTAGAAGGACACAACCAATTCTTTTCTTTGATGCATCACTATAAATAACAAACCCATAATTCCCCGATGGTAGAGTAAAGATAGAAGCATTGAATAATCTTATCTTAAATTATTCAAAACATTAATCACACTCTTTTGTCCAAATTGTTTTTACCCCTTTATGTGTGACCTTTGTTAATGGGTTATCCAATTAGGCAAAATTCTGGACAAAACACCGATAATAACCAGATAAACCAATAAAACTGTGTACCTTAGTTATACGTGTTGGTGCTAGGAATTCTTAGATTGCATTTGTCTTAGAAGGATTAATATAGATTCCATACTTAGAGAAAATATGTCCAAAAAATGAAATCTCATGAAGCTAGAATTCATACTTGCTAAAATTCCCATATAATTCATGTCTTCTAAGAGTCTTTAAAATAATGCACAAGTGATTTTCATGATCTTCGTAGATTTTGGTGTATACCAAAATATCATCAATAAATACCACTAAAAAGTCATTAAGATATTACTTGAAAACTCTATTCATTAGATCCATGAAGACATAGGGTGCATTAGTCAATCCAAAAGGCATTACTGTAAACTCGTAATTCATGTACCTGGTTCGAAATATTGTCTTCGGAATGTCTTCCTTCTTCACACACAACTGATGATATACAGATCTAAGGTCCATATTTGAAAAATATTGAGCTCCATGAAGATGGTTGAATAAATCATCAATGCGAGGTAGGGGATACTTGTTCTTTATTGTTATAGAATTGATCTCCCTGTAGTCAATAAACAACCACACAGATCTACCTTTCTTCTTAACAAAAAGAACAGGGGCTCGCCATGGAGAAACACAAGGGTGAATAAATCCTTTATTAATCAACTCCTTTATTTGTTTCTTTAGATCCACTAATTCCACATTGTCTATTCTATAAGGGGTCTTCGATATGGTCCTTGAATAAGGAATTAAGTCAATGGAAAACTCAATTTTTCATTCCGGAGGGTGTCTAGGTAAATCCTCTAGAAATAAATCAACATATTCTTTCACAATAGCTATATCCTTTATTTGAATATTCATTTCCTCACCCATAGTTATTTAATTCTATTCCTCCCCAATAATTGAATTTAGTAGATCTGCTGGGGGTGTATCTAGATAAGAATCTAATGGTGATGTTTCTTCTCTAAATATAAGGTGTTCTTTATCATCATCATCATCAAAAATTGTAGCCTCATTCTTCTTACAATAATTTTTCACATCATGGTCCAAAAGAAAATCCATACCAAGGATTATATCAAATTCAATCATGGGTATGATGATGAGATCATCAGATAAATAACATTTATATTCCATAAAGGGGACTGATTCACAAAACTTTGTTACAGTGATAATTCCTTTAAGAGTTTTGACTCACAACTCCCTTGTTAAATCAAATTGTAAATATCTAATTTTCTTAGAAATCTAGTAGGATATGAAATAATGCGATGATCCAGAGTCAAATAAAGCATTGGCTAAACTTGAAGAAACCATTAAATTACCTGCCACCATGTCTTTTAGAGATTCAACCTCAGCAACAGTGATAACATATGCTTGTCCTTGATCCCTTGTCCTTTTCTAAGGTAAATTTCCTTGGCTCTTAGGACATTCATTTTCATAATTCCCCATTTCTATAAAATTATATCATTCAACCTTGATAGCCTCTTTCTCCCCCTTGTAATCCTGAGCTTGGTGGACTTTTCACCACACATATAACAGACTCTCATTCCATTTAAGAAATTAATAGGGTGTTTCTTCCCACATTTACTGAAGGATAGATATTAAAATTTTCCCTTCTTCCCATTTTTTCCATTTCCATACTGTTTAGAAGATCTCTTATTCTCCTTCTTTTCTTTAAAGTCGTAAGACTTAGTGAATTCCATTTCTCTCTTGATAGCATATGAGACAATATCTTTGTACAACAAGAAATATTTTGAGACAAATGCTTGATGGAGAAATGGTTTTAACCAATAAAAGAAATGATCAATATTAATTCTTGGGTTACGTATATAATCTGCAGTATTCCTTGCTAACCTTGTAATGTTAGCCTCATACTTTGCGACATTCTCATCCTCTTTTTCCTCAGACTCAGAAATTGTCACTCCATATCCGCTCGATGGTCATGAGGAAAGTATTTTTCTATGAAAACATGATTAAAATACCTCTATTATATATGTGATACTTAATCATCTTACTTTGTGATGAATCAATGACCGCCATTGATCTGATTCTCCCATGAGGCGATAAACTGCCATGAAAACTTTTTCCCTTTCGCTACTCCCCAGATCATGAAATATTTTCTCAAAGGAACTTATCAATTTCTTAGCTGCAAATGGATTTTTATTCCCATTGAATGTTGGTGGTTTTTTCCTCATAAATAGGTCTAACATTGATCCTATGCGTTGTGGATCAGGGTTCTTTATACGGGTAGGGTTATTATTCATAACCTGAGTGAGTTGTCCCAGTATGGTTATAAGCTAATCAGCACCAGTTGCATCACCAGCTCCACTATAATTATCTTGATTAGGATGTAAATATCTACACGGATTACATGTGTTGATATAGTTTCTATTCCTTCCACTATGTTCCATTTATAAACAATGGCATACACTAGATTAGTTTATAAATTCCAATACATAATTCCAAACTTATAACATACTTAACATAAATTGAACAGTTTATGGATATAATCCATAATCATAAAAAAATGTTTCCATGATGTGGTATATACTCTTAAATCCTTTATAATGGGTTGTAAATAAAATTTGGATTATCCTAAGAATATCCCCCGGGAGTGTCGAATCCAAGAGTGTAGAAAGGCCCATTGTCGTGTACCAGGATACCCCAAGTCAAGCTCAGAACTCATTGTCAGAGTTTTCACTCCTAGGTACATCTGTTCCTGAGCCACCTCTACCTGCTCATATCCATAAAACAATTTATTTCTTGGAAAATACAAAAAATCCCTACATTACCAAAATTCTAGGAAGTTCTTCTATACTAATCCTCATAGTCTATCTTAGGGTAATGTTCTCTAATCAGAGTTTATCTAAATCTAGCTTTCAAGGTTAGTAATAAACTTACTCTGATACCAACTGTAATTCCCCAAACCCAGAATCCCATAGTCGATGCATTATTAAATATCATCGGCATGATCACAAAATATCATGTCTCAAAAGACAGATTAGTTTAATATCCTTGGAAGTACTAGATACATTCATAAGGTTTACATTACATTATAAAATGGAAAACTACAACAACATTGTTTCCATAGACCAAACTCAGATCCCACATACTATCCTTGAAGGTCAATCATGATATACTTCTCTGCATCCTGGGAAAAATAAAACATAGAAAGGGGTGAGCACTATTGCTTAGTAAGGATAACAATATAAGGGAAACTTTCATAAATAATCATAAACATTTAATTAAATGTATAAAACTAAAACAAAATCCTTTTAAACTTAAAATTCATCATAATAAGGAAAATATAAATCAAAATAATGCCATTTACTTACTCACATGGATATTCTACTAGTCGAATAATCACATGTAATATCAATGGACACTTTTATAATGATGGAATGCATAATTCCAGACTTCATAACCACATAGTCAAGGCCTTGTTCCAAGACTAAAAATAGGATTTTGTCATGGCCTTGTGCCAATACACTAGTTTGTCTCATGAGACCTACCAATGCATCGAGGAGCTATAGCGGGCTCCACCCATCACTTACTATGTCCAATTCATTCATCATATAAAAAGGTTTAAACATAACATAAAAATTAATATTAAAACTAAAATATGAAATGTCAATACCTTATCCATAAACCATGAATGGTATAAAAATAACACATCCAAGGTCAAAACATATAACAAAACCTTCAATACAATATGAAAGATAATAAATCAACTTCAAACAAGTTTAAAAATCTATCAAAGGATGGTTACATAGATGAAATTAAAACTATTTTATGGAAAACATTTATTTTGTAAATATTATTATAATCTTGTAATATAAGCTTCGAATGTGTTTTAATGGCGGAAAATAGCCGCACCCACCATATAATTTAAAAAAAAATTCTTTCCATAATTTTGTCGAAAAGGTCGTAAAGTACCTTGTTTGAAAAATAATGGAAAGATTCCTTTATAAACATCTTATAAAAAGTCAAAAAACGGTATAAATGACTTTAACCCATAGTCTAAGAAATTTGAAATACATTTTAGGAAACATGGATGTGGATGATAAGGAGGTCCCATTAGATACTTGTGTAAAAGAACCTCGGATAATAAAGAGATTGTGAAATTAACCCTTACCTTGCACTTTTCCTTTGGTCGAGGATACGTTAACCTCATATATAATAGTTAAATAATTTTTATTAAATTATACAAGAACCATATACATAAATATGATATCATATATGATCTTCTAATATTTCTTTCTTAATAATATTTTAGTATTATCGTTGTTTCGGGGGTTAACTGATTCGTTTTACTTTATGTGTTTTATTACATAAGACATGTCTTTTAGGGATATGATGTATTTGATTCATATCCATAATTATATTATGTTCTGTAAATATTATTTTTAATCATCAAATAAAAATTATTCTTGAATGGTTTCGATGGGGAAATGAATCTCATCACGTTCGTAGAGACGGTAATCCGTACGTACGTACGAGCGATAATATCATTCTTTTGATATTAAAATTGTATGTAATACATTGTATATAATATTTAAATAATCATTAAAATTTTATATCTATTATTTAGGTCAATTATACATCATTATTATACCCATCCAAATAACAATGTATTAAATAACAACTACACCATGACATGGAGACGGTAAACCGTACGTACACACGTATGGTGACTTGTTATTCATAGGATGGATAACATAATGAATATGGTTGTACCATTTTTATAAAAAAATAATAGTTTATAAAAGATACTATAGTTATTATTTTATAATGGAAACAACAAAAAAAGAGGAAGTGGAAGAAGAAAATAACTTGAAAGAGGTGGTGAGATATTTACCTCTTCTTCATGTTCTTCCTTTTGATTTGATCAGAAGGACTCCTTAGGTTGGATTTCAGACTAAAGGATGGCCTCTAAGATGAAGGGTGTAAAGTTGATAGGATATTTTGGTAGTGTTTGTCTGAGCCAAATGGCTTGGGAAGAGTGAATTTGAGAGAAGGGGAAGTGCCCTTTTATAAGAGAGGTGAGGGGCACCTTAGGGAAAGATTGTAATATTATTTTATAATAAAATAAATTTAGGTTTATAATGGTTAAAAAAATTATTTATTTAAATTTTAAGTTGGTTATGGGTATAAATCTACTCAACCAATAGGTTTTAGAAAAGTTTGGGTCACT
This sequence comes from Viscum album, assembly GCA_963277665.1. Classification (NCBI taxonomy): domain Eukaryota; kingdom Viridiplantae; phylum Streptophyta; class Magnoliopsida; order Santalales; family Viscaceae; genus Viscum; species Viscum album. Next base: position 1,423,899,541 of record OY728134.1, on the reverse strand, counting down.
ATATTAACCTTATCTTTTAGATTTAACTCTTAGTTAAATAGTTTGACATTTACCATGTCTCTTTGTATTTTTTATTATATGGTTCATAAACATACTATAAACATCCAAGAAAACCTAAAGTGGTTCATTAATGACATATATAATTTTATTTAAGCCCATTTGCCAAACCTTATATTTTTAGGAATATAATATCAATTAATAATATATTTTTTTTAAAAACTCTTTTATGTCAATTTTGATACTATTTGGTATTTTGTTTTTGTTAAATTTATAACAACACTATTGCATAGAAGAAAAACTCATTTAATACACCATAACATGTCATAGTAACCTACAAAATTAATTTAATTCATCAAAAGTCTCAAAATAAATTTATTTGAATATTTATAATTTCAATTATTTTAATTTTTCATTAATAAGGTAATTACCGCATCATCACTGTGTCATAAATAAATTTAATTATTTTCTGTCTAAAAATTATAAATAAAATACCATTATGTAGGAAATAGTTTTATATTTATAATGAATATTTATAGTCGAAATTATCTTATGTATAACCCTATATTAAAAATGGTTTAGTTATTAAATGTTTATTTTAAATCATTTAACCCATCTTTAAATAAAATAATAATAAATGTCCTAATCTAATCCAAGTGGATAAAATAGGATTATGTTTTATTCCAAAGGTTTTTTTGGTAGAATTTTACTTATCCAATAGGATTAGGATATGTGGTAGGGTACATATGACATCATTTTTACAATTAATTACCCTATTTACGTTTAACCGTGGTAAAGAAAAGTCAAAAGTTACTATTCACCAAAAAATATTTTCATCTTATTGAACCACATTTTAATTACTAATATTAACCGTGTCTCTCGGATTTTTGAAATTCAACACATAGAAGCAGTAAAATTATGTTTTATACAAATTTGTAAATGCTCCCAGGAGGTGGGTAAAAGACGGTATAAAGTTCGATAAAATTTTATATATCTAAACTTATTATAAAATTATTATAATGAATTATGTTGAACATATATTTGTTATATGTATCCATTTTGACCTAAAATAAATTAAAATAAAATAACTAATTATTCAAATAAAAAGTCAGTTTTTAACCATTAACATAGTGTTTTTCACTATTCATCAAAAATAGAATGTTTTCCGAAAAATACCAAAAATTCACCCTAAGCTAATTTTGATATTTAGAATCCAAAAATGAAGTTAATTTTGAAAGATAAAATTTATAAAATTTTAAAAAGTTGGTATTACTATTCATAACGGCTAGTATTATTGGTTGTGCTGTGATAGAACTCGAAGTTACATACAACAGAAGCCATTGTATTATTAAAAGAGAAGTGTACCGTGGAAGCTTGGGGTGTTACAATCAGTTACCTATTCACCCAGTCTGGGTTTAAGTGGAGCTATTGATTGGGAATCACAAAGAGAAAATACATGGTTGAATGAAAAAGTGAATCAATAAGACTCTTATAGGAAAACACAGGAGCACCGGTGGCTTGAAATGGAAAATGATTCATTTTCTACACTTTAGTGGATGATTGGCTTAGTAGTTGAATAAATTTATATCCTTATAGCTCATCCAGATGAGGTAAATTCTCAATTTTAGCGATCATTGACACATTTTAAAATAACACATACAACTTCCAAAAATAAGACTAAAAACACATTTATATTAAAAATAACTTCGAGTCATACTGAACTCTTAATGTAACATATTGATGCGTGACTGATTCCTATATGTAAAAAATGAATTATATATCATTATCTTTAAATATGAGAATAATTTAAACTTTTTTTGTTAGTTTTGACCTATTAAATATATTATAATGCTACTAAACCCTTTAAAAACGTGTGTCGATGGGACAAAAATTGGAAAATGATGTCGACCTTCCATGAAGTATAAAGAAAATGATTGTGGAATGTTTTTTGAAGTTTAAAAATGGACAGAACACCATTTGGAGTTATGATTTTACTGGGATGCTCAAAAATGCATTTTTAGTGTTTTAAAATACTAAAATGTGCATGTAATGGTTCAAACCATATAAAAAAAATCCAAAAATGATGTTAAATCATGGAGAAACCACCATGGAATTAATTGTTACATGTATGTGTATAAAAACATTAATTTGACATTCGGTGTGGTCGGAATGCATTGATAATCAATTTTTAAACATAGTAGTGCCTTTAAAAACGTGTTAAGGGGAAAAACCGTGAAACAATTTTGGATTTCAACAAACTAAGAGAAATGACCATGGATCTATTTTGTAAATGTAGGAACCAATGACATATCATTACAGGATATAATTTTCCTAGGATACTGTAAATGTTTTTCTACAGTTTTAAATCACTAAAATGTGGGTATTGCATCCAAACCATAGAAAACGACCTCAGATTAATGTGAAATCATGTGATAAACACTATGGAATTATTTTTGATGTGTACATGCGGAAAACATGTCAATCCAACATGTGGTGTAGTTAGAATGATTCGGTAAACAATTTTTAAAAGTATCGAAGCCTTAAAACACGTATCGGGGGGGTCCAAAATAGGAATACAATGTTAGATTGACCTAAAATTAGATTAGAATGACCATAGAATCATATTTTAAATGTAGTAACCAATAATGAATAATTTATATATATGTTTTTCTCGATATTCCTATAAAATATTTTTATTGTTTTAAAACACTAAAACCTTCATGAAATGGTCCAAACAATATATAAAATATCAAATTGATGTAAAATCTTCTAAAAACCATTGTTGGATTATTTTTGACTTGTATGTATGGACAACATGTTAATCATGTGTGAAGTGTAATTGGAATGACTCGGTAAACAATATATAAAGATATTAACGCCTTTAAAAACATGTGTTGGGGGGTCAAACCAGTTAGATGATATTGAATTTACATAAAATCATTGGATATTATTGTAGATTGATTTTTGAAATGTAATAACTGATGAAAAATCATTATTAGTTATGTTTTTTCTAGGATGTCTGTAAATGTGTTTTTAGTGATTTAAAACACTTAAACAAGCATGTAATGGTCCAAACCATATAAAATTACATCATATTGATATACAGCAATGGGAAAAAAATATTTATTTATTTATTGAAATGAAAAAATAGACAACACATCTTTCCACTGTGTGGTGTGTTTGGAATAACTCAATAAATAGTTTATAAAGGTGCTAAAGCCTTTAAAAAAGTGTGTCAGGGGTTCAAAATAAGTAAAAAAATGTTATAATTCAATTAAATAAAAGAAAAGATTTTGTAGATTAATTTCTAAAATGAAGGAATTGACGACATGTCAATCCTATTTACAGTTTGACCAGGATGCTCGTAAAATCATTTTTAGTGATTTAAAACACTAAAAAATGCATGTAATGATAAAAACCATATCAAACGACCTCATATCAATGTGAAAAAAATGTTGTAACCACCATTTAATTATTTATGATGTACATCCCCATTTAACACATCAATTCGATGTGTTGTGTGGTCGGAGTAACTTGGAAAACTATTTTTAAAGGTACTAAAGCCTTTAAAAATGGGTGTCATTGTGGGAAAAACTAAGAAAATGATATCATATTTCCATAGAATTAGAAGAAAATGAATTTATATTGATTTCTTAAATATAGAACCTAATGATACACCATTCCTAATTATTGTTTTCCTGGGATGCTTGTAAACACATTTATAGTGTTTTAAAACACTAACATGTTCATGTAATGGTCCAAACCATATAAAAAGAACTCAAATTGACATGAAATCATGTAAAAATAAACATTTAATTAATTTTTATGTGTAAACGCATAAAACATGTCAATATGATGTGTCGTGTAGTATAAATGAATCTGTAAACAATTTTTAATGGTACAAAACCCATTAAAAATGTGTCAGGGGTCAAAACCAAGTATACATAATTAGATTTCCATGAAATCATATTAAAATCAGTATATTTTTTTTTAAATGTAGGAATAAATGACATGTCATTCTGAGTTACGATTTTCTCAGGATCCTTTTAAATTCATTTTTAGTGTTTTAGAACACATAAACATGCTTCTAACAGTCAAAACCATAGTAAACGACCTCATATTGACATGAAATCATTGTAAAACCACTAATGTGTTATTTTTTATGCACGAACATAGAAAAAACATCAATGTTACATATGGTGTGGTTATATTGACTAAATAAATAGTTTTTAAAGGAACTAAAGCCTTTAAAAACATGTGCCAGGGGGTCAAAACCAAGTAAATGATGTCATATTTTCATGAAATTAGGAGAAAATGACAGTAGATTTATTTTTGAAATATAATAATTGACAAAAAATCATTCCAAGTTACGATTTTCCCAAGATTCCCTTAAATAAATTTTAGTGTTTTAAATCACTAAAACATGCATGTATGGTCAAACCATAGAAAAATACCTATGATTGATGTGAAATCATGGTATAACAACCATTTAATTTTTTTTATTTTTACGTGTAGTCAGAACATCAATCTGGCATGCGATGTGGTCAGAATGACTTGGTAAATAGTTTTTGAAGGTATCAAAGCCTTAAAAAACGGGTGTCTGGGGGTAAAAAATAAGAAAAAACATTCAATATACATGAAATTAGATGAAAATGATTGTAGATTTATTTTCAAAATGTAGGAATTGAATGGATATCATTTTGAGTTATAATTTACCTATAATGCCCAAAAATCAGGTTTTAGTGTATTAAACATATAAACATGCATGTAATCGAAAATACCATAATAAACAACCCAATATTGATGTGAAATATTGTGACAATCAGCTATGATTTATTTTTGAGATATATGCATAGACAAGAAATCACTCTGATGTGCAATGTGGTCAGAATGACTTGCTAAATGGTATTTAAAGATACTGAAGACTTTAAAAATATTTTTCAGGGGAGGGGTAATTAAGAAAAAATTATTGGAATTATATAGAATCAAAGAATAATAAAATTAGATTTATTTTTGAAATGTTATATTTGAAAACATTTCATTCCATGTTACGGTTTTCCCAGGATGACCGTAAATGAATTTTTATTGTTTTAAAACAATAAACATGTGTGTAACAGTTAAAACCATAGCTAATGGACTCTAATTATTGTTAAATCATGGGAAAATCACCATTGAGTTATTTTAAAAATATAGGACATGTTTTCATATCCATGTCTTTAATTTTTTTTATTATGGAAATTTCAATCACACTACACATCAATTTAAAAAATAATTAGAATGTTATGTGGTTATAACTTTTCAGTTTCAAGTGTTGAATCATATCTTAAATAAGTAAGTTTATGTTTTTAAAGTGTTTTTCAAGTAATATTCTTATTTTTAAGTTAAAATGTATTCTGTTTGATTAAAAAATAACATATTTTGTGTGTAATATTCTGAATATATTCTTCATATTTTCTCTTTCACATTTCTTTTCTTAAATGTTATGTTTTTTATTTCAATTTATAGATGACTAAAGTAGGCATGAGTGTAACTATTTTGATCCACAAAATTCTTCATAAGGAAGTTTTTATTGTTCATAGTTTTTGTGGAATGGATAAATTTTATCAATGATTCTATTGTAATTCAGATTTATTATGCTACATTTTATTTTCTATCTTAATTTTTGGTACAGGTGATGAGATGATGTGGTTGGTTTCATTTGATGAGATGATGTGAAGGTAGACAAATTTAGTGGATGTCATTGGTTGGATGTATATTGGGCATGGGTTGTTTTTCGGCATATTTTATATGTACATATTGATGATTGAGGTATGGGTTGATTGAGGTTGTCAATTGACTATGGTTATGGTGACTGAGGTTATACTGAATGTGGATGTATTTATATATGACTATATATATATGATGTATGATATAGGTGTTATGGGTTTATTAGGAATTTAGGTTTTAGTTTATTACATTTCAGAGAATTTATAGTTATATTTTCTCATTAAATATTTAAAATAAATAAATTTTAAGAGAAATATTTATCAGTGGTTTTTAAAAACCACCTCCAAATAAATTAATGAAAATATAAATTTGTGTTGGTTACTATTAACCACCCATAAAATAATTTTCGCTAAATATATTAGAAGTGGTTATTTATATGTTATATATTTTACATTCGGTTAATTTTTTTATGAAAAAAATCACCACTAAATAAAACTGAAACATCTAATAAATTCTCCAAAAATAAGACATATAGAAACTACTGCTGAATGAAAACAATCACTACTAAATGATTGGAGACCATGAAATATGTGGAAGTTTTAGTAATTACAACTAAATGATTTGGATGTGGTTTAGACCGCTACCAATAGAATTAAAAACCACATCTTATTCCTGATTTCTATAGGGTTAACCCCCAGTGGACCTAGGAAAACTTCTATACACTGTGGAACCACCCAAAGAATCCTCCAAAAACTAGTCACCATGAACACAACCCATGAATTGTGTCACCAACCCTAGTGAACACCATTTGTGAGAAAACTATCTGATGAATCCATCTGATAAACCTTGTCAAGTGACACTAAAGTCTCTCCGTGTGAGTCATATATCTAGACATCTCTTTGTAATGATATCTATTTGATGAAAGTTAGTATATGGAAAACCATTCTTCGATGACCACAATGAAACTATAAAATTGGAAATATTCTTTAGGTGTTCCCTATCTAATTATCTTCGTCCAATCATCTCTTCCTAATGAATGTCTTCTAGAAAACAATTTCTTTTGAAACCAATGAACTTTACAAAAAAACTTGTGGTCTCTCCCATTGAAATTACTTCAGGATTTCATCCTTCTTCAACCATCAACATGAGCTAATCCTCTTTTAAGGCATGTGGTTTTATCCTCTTTTTCTGATCACTTAATTCCAATTAATGAATTCTATTTCTTTAGACTATCTTAAAGCGTCACAATTTTAAACATATCCCTAGGATTCTGATTTATAGAAATCTTATACTGCTCTATCACTTTATCTTGCATTATAATTTGTATCAATTAATACTTCATTTCAATGTGTTTCATTCACGCATAAAGCCCTGTGTTTTAAGAAAGATGAATTACACTCATACTATCACATAATAAAATTCCTCTTTCTGATCCCTTTCTTAATTATGTTAGAAATAACATCAATAATATAAAATCATTACCTGATTCATAGGTAGGAAAATAACCTAAATCTATTATCGATAAGGAAACAACTGGATACAGCTGAGTCATTCAGCAAAACGATGTGCCACAAAAAAATGTGTATAAAGCTAGTATTACTTTTCCATGAGTACATGTATCCAAAAAATATATTTTTCTACAAAAAAATTCAACTAATAATTACCAAAAATACATAAAACTACATCTTATATCCCCTTCGTGCATCGATTGATACATTTCACAGATTCTCAATGTTTCCTTCCAGGATTTTATATGAAATGGCTAAAAAATCACACTACAAAAGACATGTATAGTCATGTACAATCCATTGCAAACAAAAAAAATCCTATATATGATGAGAAATAAACTTTACCTATTTAACAAAGTTCTTCATCTTATGATGGAACCTTTACTTTCGAATGTTTAGAGTGCTTGATGATGGGAGGTTAGATAGGTTTACAACCGGTTATTCTGAATCTTTCGATTACCTTCCTAAAGTAATCCTTCTGGGATGAAACCAATGAACCTCTTTTCTTTTACCCCCCCATTTATAATCCCCAGTTTCTTTTAGATCTTCCAAGGTTATTTATCTCAAAACATATTGGAAAATTCCTCTTCATCTCTTCAATCATATAGAACTCTTAACCAGAAAGCAACACAATATCCACATAACATGATAGTTTGACATATGTTTTATCATAAAATTTTTTTATAACAAAAATGAATAGAATAAAATCAAATGAGACTTTTATTAAGAAAGAATATGGTAGAATTCTGATTCAAATATCTTAGATCTTGTTTCAATCCAGAAATAATTCATTTCCACTTCAAAACCAAATACACTTTTATATTAATTTCATAACCCTTTGGTTTAACCATGTAAATTTCAAAATCTAATTCCCCCGGAATCAAATCAATTTCTACATCCATATTCTCTATGTGTATGTCATTGGATGCAACAATGTTGAGAAATTTTTGAATGGTTGTGTGCTTCTCCACTGGTGAGAAAATTTCATAAAATTGGATCCCTTCCTTTTTCTAGAATCCCTTCACTAACATCATTCATCTACACCATTTACTTCTATCATCTTGCTCTTTCAAAAAAAACCCCATTTGTTTCCCAGATACATTCCCCATCCGGTTTTTCAACAAATTCTCGAGAATTATTGAGATTTAAAGAACATATTTACTATTCCATTGATGAGTCCCACTATATCAAATCTATGATAATGGATACCTCTTCTAGAAAGTATGGCTCCCCTACATACATTATAAGTAATAAATTCATATCTACTATAAACCACGATACTTGTTTTATGATATTAAGGTATCTCCTCAACACAACATCAGTTTCTTCTATTGAACCTCACTATCCGATAGTCATCTGTTCAGTATTTCTCTATGTGATAGTGGTATGTACAATAATTATACCTTAAATAATGGTCCATCCAATTTTTCTCCATCTAGTATCAAGACTATCAGTGCACCATCCATTAACGTTTCCATATAAATTTTCAGACTAATAGTATGGTTGGTAACCTCTTCCCAATAACCTTTAACTTAAACAGTTGATCTAACCTCAACACCCTTTAGACATGTTACTAGATTTTCCATAATTTTTAAATCATATCCCTCCATGATACTTATCCTTGAGAAATATCTCAAATCATCATTGCTTTGCAGGATTATAACTGAATATTTTTGTTATTTCTATCAACTCATCATAGCCCTAAAAGGATGAAAATTATTGAACAGTTGAAAATAAATGCAATAATTACTGGGGAGTGAAAATATACTCTTTTGAATCATTTGTAAATTATAGTAACAATAGTAAGATTGAAGTACTTGCATGAGATAAAGATTTAACAAATGAATCTAAAAGGTTGAATTGATGTTGGACTATATTTGATGATGTATGTGGATTTGATGGTATCTGAAATTATTTCCCATCAAGTAATGGATTATTATCAAGATATTTTTCTACTACTTTCTGATGAATACCCTCAATAAATACTTTCTACCTATTTACATCAGTCGTATGAACCACTGTTGGGGGGGGGGTCATATTCATTGTATCCTCACTCAAGATATGATGAAAATATTTAATGGGGTCCAAATTCCACTAGAATGATAGGAGGATAAAATTTAAAAAATGGTTTCCAATTGAAAAAGTGGTATTTGAATAAAAAATAACAAACATATTTCCAAAATGATATATGTTTTATTTTAGGAAATATAATTTCAAAGTATTACAACACTAATTCAACACATCACAAATGAATCTCTAAGTTCATAGAATTTATTGAATCAAAAAGGTAACAACCTCAACTTGATTTCAAAAAAACATTAAACACTGTATACTCTTCCCACTCATCTCTTAATTCTTATTTTGTGTATGTAGACTATTGGTAGTCCTGATAGTATCGAGAAAATATAGTTAAAAAACAATTAAAAATATTTTAAATGAAATAGTAATTAATAAAAAAAATTATCTATTATAGATACTAGTTTATTGATGGTATATAATATTTTTCAAAAAATTTCAAACATAATATCAACAACCATTATCATTATTTTTTTAGACACTACTGTAACATTCAACAAAATAAGTAAATTGTTTTGAAATATGTTTTTATTGTAAAATATTTCTATATTAATATATACCTTAATTCATTTTTATTTGAAGAAACCATGAGGCTTATTGTGATCATTCATAGAACTTATACCATGATATGGATGATATTTATAGATCACCCTATCATAATAATATTCCTTTTAAAAAACAAACTAAAAGATATAATTTTAATTTTATCTTTTAAATATTGATTATAGTTCATTAAAAATCATAATGGACATCATGTGTGGTTAATTTTTTTAGAAATACATGCTTTATCTGCAAAATAAAAAAATATATTGCATATCCAAATTTATTGTGATTAGTATCTAATTCATCTTAAAAAATAAATAATTAATAACAAAATAAAAATATATTTTAAATGGTTGGATTACAGAGTGTCACCCCTATATTGTATGCATCAAGAGGAGTCTGTGGTAATTTATTTTCTTTTCAAACACTGTGCTTAGTTAATATTTTTTATATTCAATTTCTTTTAATTATAATGAAACTATATCCATAGAAATTATAGAGGGATTAATGATTCATAATCTTACTTCATGGTGTTTTCTATTTACATAGTATTAATATATACTCTTGTAAAAACTATGAATTGTTACTAACATTAATGAAAATAGTAGATCATTTTTTGGATAAAATTTTTATAAAAATATACAACATGTATGTATTCAAAACTGAGACTCCCAACCATTTTATCTCTATATATCATTTATACTCTCAAGACCAACCACATTTATAATTGACTCTATAATTATTTATTCTTCATATTCAATGTTGGATATATTTTTATATTTCAATGTAGTATCTTCAAGACTTTGTAATATTAATATATGTGGCAGTGGAACTAGTTTGGTGATGGTACTCTTGGAATGTCCATATGATTTCATGTTTTATCCATTGTATGGTCTTTATTTGACCTTCTATTTTCAATTCATTTTTTCCATCTATTATTCCATACCTTATTTCAGAAATTTTTCATCAACTATCAATAATTTTTCAACTAATTTTTTTTAAGACATACATCGTTTATCTTTATGAGATTAAATGATCATTATATGAAAGTTCCAACAGAATTATCGACCATAGTAACATCCATATCATCACGTATAATAGGAAAATGATTTCTCTAATTGAAAAATATTTCAATTCCCAGTCTCACATGATATTTTGGGAGTTTTTTATTATATAGCATGTCTCTAAGGATATTTTAAATCGTACCCCTCATAATAGGGTGAATTTTGGGGGTTGATAGACATAAATAACATACAATTTCATCATATATAATTTTAGTTGTATAAAGTTATCAGTAGTTTTTTTATTCAATTTTAGGATAAAGATTTATAACAAAATTGATTATGTAGGGTAAGGTAGGAGGTTTAGGGGAATGGCTAGCCTAAAAGCTATTGGGATTATATGGATCTTAATGTACTAATTAGTGTTATGCAATTAGATTACATTGATCCATTTTTATATATTGGTCCACCAAACGAGATCAAACAATAATGTCATTTAAATCCTCTATTTGTGCTTTCATTAATTTCATCAATTCATATATTTATATATATACCCTTTAATATTTTCCTTCATGAATTATATTAAAGTTGACATTCCCAAACCTACAACACTAATGCAACTATATTGTTATGGAAACTTCAAAGATACTAAAATTATCTATACTTTAGGTACAATTGATGAAAATTCTTGTTTCTAAACCACAAAATAACATATGAACATAAATATAAATTTTTATGTAATAATATTATGAAGAATAAAAAATTACTATTATTCCATACATTCACATAATTATCATACTACTTGTGTGTTTCCATCTACTAGTTGTCCCTCTTAATTTACATGAGCCTCTTTGTATAGCACATGACATGGTATTGATGTGTCTTTGGATTCTGAGTCATTAATCCGGGAAATATATAAAGGAACATATGTTTTTTTCATTTAACATAAAACTTTTATAGTAGATTTAAAATACATAACATGATATTTTCAAGTGATGTGTCCCCCATTATTGCTTTGCATTATAGGAACAATGGTTTTGATGCAAGGTGCTTATTATTTTTAGAAATCATTTTTTGTTTCATAAAATAACATTTTTTTTAAAAAGTAGATAAAATAAATAAGGAAAAAAAATAGTTTTGGGAAAAATGTGCCTAAACTGATTCCTCATCATGAAAACTAATGAATTATATCAATGTTTCCTAGATTACAACATCTGCATACATAGTTGGTGGGTGGGGGTTTACATTACACTCAGTATCCCTCATATGATGCTTTGTGAGAGGTGTCTGAAAGGGTCAATTATATTTTCTATATATCATTAAAAAAAATTCATGTAGAAATCATATAAAATAAACAAACTCTATAAGGAATAATGAAAAGTAAATCTATGTTCAAATAGAGAAAATATTTTGTAACATTACCATAATATCTTCCTACATGGTCTTCCTCAATGTAGGTATAATATTGTGTCACATATTTATATCAACGGGCCCAAGAATTTTCATTGTGAACTTAATGTAAATAATAATTATTGACTTGTTTGGGTCAATAGGTTATCCATTTTCATTCCAAAAAACCTAAAGTTTTATACCATTTTTTTTGTGACAATTTTAGTTAACACGATGATGTTACACCACTATTAGTTTTTAATCTATATGCTACTGATCACCTAATAATTCTAAAGTTTCATCATTAATCATCTTTTATTCCTTGAGATCGTTAATATCATTATATGTAAAATTCATTATCTCTATGAGTAGAAAGAAATTTAATTTATATTACATAAATGTAATAAAGAACACACAATATTTTGTAGAAAATTATTAAATAGTAAAACACCTTAACCAGGTCATTGACCTCTACTTTTTCATTAATAGTTGATGGGATTTGGATCCCCTATCATGTATCCAAATCACATCCTCGTGGTTACATATATAATAAAATAAACTATCTATATTGTTACCATTGTGAAATGATTCTGACCTCCCAGTGAAAGGGTCATCCTAAATTAAATTTTCATATGATTGAGCAGCTGCTTTAATAATGGAAAAAACATTTTACCAATTCTTGTATACTGGATACGAGGAATAAAATAATTGCACTAATTGTTAGTCCATTATGAATTTATCATCCTTATACCCTTCAAATATGAAATTAACCTTCTCAATGGTCAATTCATAGACATTATTTTCACTCCTACTGTCAATCCATTTCAAATAAAAAATCAACACTTGAATTTTTTTGTAATCAAACTCATATATTGGTTTAATGATGCCAAAATATGACATATTCAAAAGAATTGTATTTTTATACTTGGAATTGTATATGTTCATCACTTCTATCAAAACCATATCTCCACTATTTTACATCATACTGCATTCATCTTGATCCTTTGTATAGAACATATAACCATTAATTATAAAATCATGGTAAAATATTTCATTTAAATTTGGTATCCTATCAAGACATCAATTTCATTTGGTATATGAACTAATATTTTCTAGATAACCCCTCATAAATATGATCTTGAAAAATACTATAAATTGTTTATTATGGGTATTTGATATCCATCCATCCACACTTAATGGATTTAAATGTATAAGAATTAATTTGTTGACTTCAACATATAGAGAAACCTTATTACTATTATCTAAAATGTAAAGGTGAATATGCACCCACTCTGTAATAGTAAATATATGAAAATGTCCTCTAAAAATCCATTCACTCATACGGTTCCCTCTAGAAAGATATTTTAGAAGACCAATGCTATCAACTTCTAATATGTAGTTATTAAAATATTCAAATCTACATCAATATTATATCGCTCTGAATTAATTTTTTTATTGATGTAACATTTAAAAAACATCATATACAATTAAATGGGTTATATCCTTCTATAATGTATATGAACACATAATTAAATATCATTAACCAATAGAACCATCAAGTAGACCATTATATGAAAGAATTATGGTGGGAATAACGTCTCCAATTCATATAATATGACTGTAATTTCCTTGTTCATGATGGGAAACTTCCTCATGTCTATAAAATTACTGAATAATAATTTGAAAATGAATAATTTTTGGGTTAATGTATGTCATAAATTTTTAGGAAGAATTCAATCTAAAGAATCATGCATTAAATCTTACATAAAAACATAACAGTTGTGTGATTTTAGACCGTGTAACTTCAAATTAGTCATTGAAACAACATTTATTATATTTGATGAATATCTAACATTAAATTTTACACCCATAAACAAGATTAAAAATGGAAAAATTTCTTTCAAGGATATAAAGTACCAATAGGAGGAAGAAAAGTTTTCCTATCACCCTTCACTAATGGAAACTCTTTCATTATCCCCACCTCCATCATATCCAACCTTGCCTAAATTATATATTTTGGTTTCTTTGGTACATTTAGTAATTTTCGAATAACACTATGACATAAAATTTTTTCTACATGTATAATATCATGAAAATATATGAAATAAAAACAATTCTAGTATGGTAATACAAAAAAAATTGATCTCTTTTTCCAACTTGATTTTGTAATATTTTTTAAAAAAGGTTTATCAAAATTTGTGTTAATATCTTTTACTTTATCGAATAGATGTTCACTTGATAGTGGATATGATGTTTTACCTTGTTCTGTATTTACATCGAATGATGTAATTCATTTTTGGTATATATGTATAAAATAATTTAATTTCCAAAAAAATAATCTTTAATGAATGTTTTAACCTATTAGAGTGTGTTCCATATTCACAAATGGGACACCCAAAAATTCATATAATGTTATAGCCTAAACTTTTTTCATAAGAAGGAAAGTAATTTGTTTCCCCGTAAAATGTGGATTTCAATGAAAACTTTTCACTTCTATGTTCATCATATAATAAATCCTAAGCATCCAACATAAATTTTAGATCTTTGATCATTGTATCCAAATAAAAAACCATATCAGTACTAGTTTTTTGGTACAGTTATACAAAGAGACAATAAATTGTATTTTCAATATGTGCCACCCTTAGGGATTTTTTTGTGATTCATGGTTCATATAACATAATATACAATCATTTGGTCAGAGATGAATTTTTTTATAGATCATAATAATTATACATGACATTCACTTTGTGTCATATATTTAATAAGGAAACTAATTTTATTCTAGTAGAATATCATTAAAGAGATCATGTTGTTCTTTAAAACTGATGTTGCTTCATCTAATAAAATATTTCAAAGTATATAACTTCAATATATCCGAAAATGTTGTATATTTAGAACAACCAATATATAATAGTCTCTTTTCATAAATATATAACTTCTCAATCAAATTTGGACAATAAAAAAGATAATCTTCAATTATCATTCTCATTTATTCTATACAATTTCCATCATCACATACACTATTTTTTTATCAAATAATCCATAAATGGAAGTATCATTCTTGTTAATATGTACATTCATCTTTTTCTCATGTTTAGTCAAAAAATTTATAGCTTTGGTATATTCTTAAACAAGTCAAATGTTCTTCCAACCATTATAGATGAATTCATCTTGAAAAAAAAGTACAGAAATAATGAAAGAGGATTTGAGAAGGGATGTATGCATGATCTATTATAATCTTGATGAACTATTTAAATCCATACACATACTCATTTTTCATATGTTTAGAAACAATCCAGTTTCAGTTCATATCCATCCTATAAGGATCATTAATATTAATTTTTTAAAAACAAATAAATAAATATACTTAAGGTTTTCATATAATTTCCATATATATTTATATTAAAAAAAAGCAGCATAATTTGTGTGTATGCGTGATTTATTTTTGGGAATGTTTATATAACTTTAACATGTTTAGGTCCACTACTCTAAATCTAGTTCATACATTCCTCAAAACATAAATTTTTCCCTTTTTAGACCTCTCTCACTATTTTTTCCCATTCATCAAAACCCACTATTTCTACACTCATTTCCCTATAAAAACAACATTTTGAATGAAATAATAAATCAATTTTTAAAAAATCCAACTCTATTTATCTTGAATCAATTAATATTTTATGTGACAAAGAACCCAATTAGCATCCTCCTTCAGAGATAGCATAAGAAAACTATATTTCATTTTCAATTAATAAATATTTTGAGTCTCCAAAAAATTTATAAATAATAATAATAATATAAATAAATCACATAATAATATATATATATATATATGTGTGTGTGTGTGTATCAATTAGGTAACAATATAATAATATAGTATTTTCAAACTCTCATACGTGTGAAGAAATCAAAATTAATGGAAGGTGAGGTATAAATATGAAATAAAATCAGAGGGAGAGTTATCCATCTAATTTCCAAGAATACTCAACTACTAGAATAAAAATGACCTATATCAATCTTTATATAATCTACATAAACTTAAAATCAGAACAAACTGGCCTAGGCCAAAAAATACACCACAGTTCAGAACCCTAGACTCATATATTCCATATATATATATATATGGTATATATATATATATATTCATATATAAAAAAATTAATTTCATATGTGCATGTGTGTGCCCATATATATTTTATACTTTCATATAATATCATGAAATTAAATAAAAATATAAATATGATACATATATGTTATTCTATAATGGAAATGTTTCTTTCATAATTTTGAACAACAAAACATTTAGATCATAAGTGCATTCTAATTTTTAAAATATATCTATAGTTATTTTTCTATGATTTCACAGAACTATGAGATCATTTTCCTAGTTTTAACCCCCATGGAAGTTTTTTAATGAATTTAGTACCTATTAAAACTGCTTATTGATTCATTCTGAAATCACTAAACACTGGATTGTCATATCATCCACTTTTACACATCACAGATGATTCAATAATGGTTTTCCTATGATTTATTACCAATCCTAGGAAATTTTTTATGGTTTAGACTATTAAACACATGATTTGAGTTTTAAAACACTGAAAATGAATTTAGAGACATCCCTAGAAAACCTCTACTCAGATTGATATAGTATTAGGTTCTAAATTTCAAAAATAAATCCATGGTCATTGTCTTATCATTTCATGGATCTCTGTTGTTATTTTTTTTTTGATACTTTGATGCAGGTTTTTAATGAAATTAATATCTATTAAAATGTCATATTGAGTCATTTCGATTACAATCCTTATCAAATTGATGTTTTTTCTACTCATACATGTCAAAAAAAAAATTACTGACAGTTGTCATGTGATTTCACACCAATCTAAGTTCATTTTAAATGTTTTAATATATTACCTACTTGTTTTAATGTTTTAACCCACTAAAAAATTGTTTACCTACATCATGAACAAACGTCCACTTAGATTGTTGTGGCATCAATTCTTATATTTCTAATAATTAATCTATGGTTGTTTTCCAATGATTTTACAACACCTTTAGGTATTTTTTTTTATTTTTAACCCATAAATAATCTTTCTAAAAACATTGATATCTATTAAGACTACTTATTGAGTCATTTCAATCATATAAAAGATCAAATTGACATTTCATATAGAAATACACGTTACAAATGACTGAAATATGATTTGCTAATGATTTTACACCAATCTGAGGCCATTTCTATGGTTTTGACCATTAAACACTTGATTAGGGGTTTAAAACACTAAAAATGTGTTTATAAACATCCTAAGAAAACTAAAACTAGTATTGATGTGATGTCATATAAAGTGATACTTCATGTCAATGTGTTTTATTCTGGTATGAATCACAAGATTTCAAGAAACATAAAATGATACTCTGACTATCACAAAATAGAATTACTCTATTTGATCCCTTTTTGAGTTTCTTATACAAGAACATAAATCATATAAACTCATTCACTACTTTAATATAATAAAAAATATATAATTATTATAGATAAAGAAACAACTAGCTACAACTGAGACATCTAACTTACTGATTTTCCACCAAAAGTAAATAAAAAACCTATAGTACTTTTCTATGAGTCCATGTATTTATAAAAATATTAATCTACATGACCTTTCAAATAATCATCATCACCAAAACATAAAGCTGTATCCGTTGAACCCTTTTCGTATCAAATGACCTGTTTCATAGATTCTCAATGTTTCTTAATAGGATTTGATGTGAAAAGACCAACAACTTGAACTGCAAAATAAACTTTTAGTCATGTAAAAACCATCTCTTACATCAAAATTCCTATAACCAATATAAAAGGAACCTTCCCCATTTTACAAACTTCTTTATCTGATGATGGTTCCTTTTATTTTCAAATTTTGAAGTGCCTAGTTAGGGGATTTGTTACATGTTTACAACCAGTCATTCTGAATCTTTCGATGACCTTACTAAAGTATTCCTTCTAAAATAAAACTCTAGAACCAATATTCTTATCCCTAATATCTTCATATATTTTTCAAGGTTCTTCATCTCAAACCCTCTTGGCGACATCCTATTTAGTTACTCAATCTAATAGAGCTCCATACTAGTAAGAAACATATCATCTACATCAAGCAATAGTATGATATATGTTCTATAATCCCATTGATTTTTATAACAGGAATATTCAGAATCACATTGGATAAAACTTTCCTCATGAATGAAAGTGCCAAAATTTTGATCCTACTATCTTAGATATTTCTATAATCCATAAAAATTTTATTTCAACTTGTAAACCAAATCCTCATTTTGATGAAATTAATGAACACTAAGTTGAACCATGCAAATTTCTTCCTCTAAATCCTCATAAAGAAAGATTTTTTACATCTATATATATATTTATAGATCATTAGATGTAGTAATGTTGAGAACCAACATAACTGTTGTGTGATTTACCACTGGTGAGAAAATTTCATAAAATTTGATCCCTTCATTTTGACGAAATCCCTTCCCCACCATCCCTTCCTTATACCTATTACTTCCATTACATTTCTCTTCTAAAAAACCCCATTTGTTTTCTAGATCTATTTTCCCACTGATAGTTTAACCAATTTGTAAGTATTATTGATATTTAAGGAATTGATTTCCTCTTACATGGATGACTCCCACTATTTCCAGACTCTAAGAATAGATTTATCTTCTAAGAAGTATGGTTCCCCTGGATCGATTAGAATTATGAAATTCATATAAACTCCAAACATCAGAACTTTTTTTTTATATGAGTTGACATCCTCAACACAACCTCAGTTTTATTTTTTAAACATCACAATCTAATAGTCATCAATTAAATATTTCTCTATTCGATAGTGCTCTATCCGATAATTTCCCATCTAGTAGTGGTCTATCCAACCATTCTCCATATAGTTTCCGAACTATCAATGCACCATCCTTTGAAGTTTCTACTATTGTTTTTTTAACTGAATGTTTGTTCGGTAACCTCTTCCCTATCACCTTGAACTTCAATATTTGACCTAACCTCAATATCCTTAACACATGTTACTATATATTCTAGAAACCATAGAGTGTAACCCACCATGATACTTTTCTTTTATAGATAGCTCAAATGAATCTTAATATTCTAGTTTACCACAGAAAAAATATATTTTCTATGAACTCATCCTTATGAATAAAGGTATAATTTTTTTGAATAATTGAAAATCAATGTAGGATCAATTAGTGAATGATTATATACCATTTAGAATAATTTAAAAATTAGAGTAATAATAATAAGATTTAATTACTCACATGAGATTAATATTTAGTAAATATATCTAAATGGTTGAATAAAATTTGTACTGTATTTGTAGAGATAGTTAGATTTTAATCTATCTGAAATTATTTCTCGTCAAATTATGAATTGTTATCAAGATTCATTTTCTAATACTCCTATTTTTAACACCCTCAATAAAAACAATCATATTTTTTTCATTAAGTGCATGAACCACTAGTGGGGTAGGATCATCAACTTTATAGCCTCACTCATGATGGGCTTAAATAAATAGCGGGGTTTTGAATTCCAAATGAATGATAGGATGATCAAATATAAAAAAATATTTGGATATCAATTGAAAATTAGAGATTATAATAAAAATATGACTATCAAATTTGCAAAACTATATAAATTTTATTTTAGGAAATATAATATCTAATAAAAATGATACTAATGCTTCACATCCCAAATTTATCTCTAAGGTCATAGCCTTTACTATATCACAATCATTATTTGAAATCACCCAAACTTGATTTTGGAAAATATTCAGACACCATGTATTCTTTCCAGTCAACTCTTAATTATTATTTTGAGTAAAAAGACTATTGGTAGTCTTGGTAATATTGGGAAAATATAGAGAAGAAACTATTAACATATATTTTAAAAGAAATTGTAACTATCATAAAAAAATACCTATTCGGAGATGATGTATTATTGATCATATATAATATCCTTCATAAATTTTCAAATGTAATATATATAATCATTATCATTATTTTATTTCAGAATCTACAAAAACATTGAACAAAATAAGTAAATTTTTTTGAAAGATTATTTGATAATATAATATTTCTCTATATATATCTTAATCTATTTATATTAGAAGAAATCCTTATCCTACTTGTGTTCATTCATCGACCATATAACATTATGTGTCTCATATTTATAAATATCCCTTTTATAAAAAAATTCTTGTTAAAACACAAAATAATATGTGTAATTTTAATTTTTTCTATAAATCTTTGTTTTTAGTGCATTAAAAATTCACAATAGACACCATATGTGGTTGGATTTTTACAAATCCATACTTTTGATTAGAAAAATAAATATTCGGGGTATCTATCTTGATTGTGATTATAATCTAGTGTATCTTAAAAAACAAAATCCAATAATTAAATTAAAAATAAAAATATATTTTATACGATTAGATAATATATATTTTTCCTATAATGTAGGCATCAAGAGGATTCTATCTTCAGTTATTTTATTATAAAACATCATTATTAGTTCGTTGTTATTCTTTTAAATTTATTCCAATTCCAAAAAAAAGTTCTGTAGAAATGATTGAGTGATTAATGAGTCCTAACATTACTTCATTGTGTTTTCCCATTATATAGTAGTGGTATATAAAATTATATAAAATACAAATAGTTATTAACTTTAATGAACATGTTAGACCATTTTATAAACAAAAATATTATAAAAATGTACCTCATGTATGCATTCACAACTGAGAATCCTAACCATTCAAACCTGATAACCTCATTTACACTTTCGAGACTAACCATGTATGTAAATGAATCTATAAATATTTCTTTTTTATATTCATTGTAGGACATATTTTCATCTTTCAATGTTGTATATTCATGAACTTGCAATGTAAATATAAGTAGTAGTGAAACTCATTTAGGGAAGGTACACATCAATGGTCCATTTGATTTATGGGTTTATACACTGGATTTTCTTGATTTGAACTTATGTTTACCCTTCAGTTCTGTCCATCTATAATTACATACATCATTTTAGACATTGTTTGATCAAATATTAATGCTTATTCATTAGATAAATTTGTTAATGAAATACATCATGTATCTTTATAATTTAAATGGTCATGATATGAAAGTTCCAATAACATTATCAACTTTAGTAACATCCATATCATTAAGTGAAATAGGGAACTCAGTACTCATCAATATATACTTCAATCCACAATATTACATGATATTTTTATAGTTTTTTTTTATAATGTATCTTGTGATATTGTACATCATACCCCTCATACCAAGGTGATGCAAGGGCGTTGATAGATATACATCACATTCAATTTTACCCTATAGAATTTTAGTAATATAAAGTTATCTAATGTTTTTTGAATCATATTTAGGATAAAGAGTTATAACAATTTATTAACTTGGTTAACGTAGGCAGTTGAGGGGGATGTCAAGCCAAAAATCTAGTGGGGATCCTGTGGCTCTTAAAGTACTGATTGGTGTACCACTATTGTTTCACATTGATATATTAGTATATATTGGACAAAAAAATGTTCTAATAATGATATATTTTAGATATTATATTTTTTCCCATGTTCCTTTCATCATCTCATACATACCTCCTTATATCTTTTTATTCTCAAAATATTTTTGTACTAATAGTCCAAAACTTTCACCTCTAACAGAACTATTTTTTTCTCGCAACTTCAAAGATAGTAAAATTAGTTTATCTTATGGTACATTTTATGTAAATTTTTATGTCTAAACCATATAAAAATATATGAACATAAGTATATATTTTATGTAATACTGTTATAAATAATTAAAAATTACTATTATGTCATACTTACCCATGATTCTTATACTTATTTTGTGTTTTCATCAACTATTTTCCCCTCATTATTTACATGATCTTCCATCCAGAGCACATTTCATGGGATAGAAGTGGATTTGGATTCTTATTCATCAATATGTATATAAAAAAAGGAAATTATGTTGTTTCATATCACATAAAACTTTTACTACAGACTTCAAATACATACCATTTTATTATCAAGTGAAATGTACCCCATAATTATTTTATGGTAGGTTTACATTGGTTTTAAAAAGAGTTGATTATTTTTAGTAGTCATTTTTGTTTCAGAAATTAATTTTTTTGAATCAAATTGGATACAATAATAATTTAAAATAAAATAGTGTTGACTATATTGAACCTAAAATGTTTCCTCACTATGAAAACTAATGAATTTTTTCCATGTTTCCTAGTTTATAATGTATACATACGTAGTTTGTGGGTCGAGGTTTCCTTTCCCCTCAACATCCCTAAGATGAAACTTTGTTAGAGTTGTTTGAAAGGGTATATAAGATTTTCTATATATTATTAAGAATAATTTATCATAGAAATCATCTAAAATAAACAAACTCTATAAGGGAAAATGAAAATTAAATCAATATTAAAATAGATAAAGTATATCGTAACATTACCCTAATGTCATCCCACATGGTTTCATTCAATGTTGGTATAATATTGTTCCACTTATACATATCAAAGGGTACATGAATTATCATTGTTACCCCAATGTAACTAACAATCATTAACTTCTTGGGTCAAATAGGTTGTCCATGTTGCTTCTAGACAACCTTAAATTTTATACCTTTGTTTCTTATGTTGATAACTTTAGTTAACATGGTAATTCTAAAATGCTATTTTTTTCAAAAAGAAGCTACGGGTCCCATAATAATTCCACAAATTTTAGCATCAATCATGTGTTCTTATTTAGTATTGGTAATATCAGTGTATGGATAAGTATTTATCTATATAAATATACAAACATTTAACAAAGATTACATAAATGATGTAGGGAAAACATAATATTATGTGGAAAATAATTTTATATTAAAACACATAATCCTTCTCACTAGACTATATTTTTTTATTCAATGGTTTATGGGATTTGGATCCTCTATCATTTATCCAAATCCCATCGTCATGGTCCACTATACCATACAAGAAAATATCGATATTTGGACATTTGTGAAATTATTGTGATCTCCAAATGGAAGGGCCATCTTAAATTAAAATTTCAGATGACTCAGTAGTTGTTTTAGTCACCAATAGAAAAATTAGCTAATTATTATTTTCTATATCTGGGACACAAAATACTAGAACTTATTGTGATTTAATTATGTATTGTTCATACTTATACCCTTCTACACTAGATTCACCTTCACAATGGTAAATTAATCGTCTTTAATGATAAAAATGTGGTCAACCCATTTGTAATAGAAAAAAGAAACTTGATGTTTTAAATAATATAATTCATATATCTATTAAATAATTTTGAAATATGATATATTATCATAAATTGTATTTTTATACTTGGAACTAGATACATGCATTAATTCATCTAAAAGTGTAACTACTTTGTTTTGTATCATATTGCATTAATCTTATTTATTTTTATAGAACCTGTAACCATTAATTACAAAAATATGGTAAGATATATCATTTAAATTTGGACCCATATAAATCCATCGAAGTCTATAGATAATTCAATTTATATTTATGGATAATGTTTTATAAATATGATCTTGGAACAATCCTATAAATTTTTTATTATGGGTAATTGATATCCATCCATCATTCCTTAATGGATTTCCATGTCCCCAAATATCTTTGTGGACTTAAAAAATATAGAAAAACCTTTGTACTATTATATTAAATATAAAGGTGAGATTACACTCACTCTATAATGTTAATTATAAAAAAACATCTTCCTAAAATCCCTTCTCCCATATGTCATCCACTATTAAGATATTTTTGGGATACCAATTTAATCAACATCTAATAGGTAATCATAAAAAATTCAGCTGCTTCTTAAATAATATAATACATTGTAACACAAAATTCTTACTGACAAGGGTTATTGATGTACCCATTAAAAATATTAATATACCATTCAATGGTTTATATCAATCAGTAATATAGAAGACCGCATAATTTAATATATTTAACCAAGATAACCATCAATTAGAAAATTATAAACAAAATTATAGGTGTAAGAAGTTATCATATTCATGTAATGTGACTTCAATTTTCTTATTCATGATTGGAAACATCCTTGGGTCTATAACATTACTTCATATGACATTGAAAAATAATAAAATACTATTTAATATATGTTGTAAATTTTTAGGAAAAATGAAATTTAAAGATACATACATTAAATTTTATATCAAAAAATTACATTCTTATTATTTTAGACCTTATAACTTAAAATTATTATTTAACACAACAATATTTATATATTTTTAATATCCCTCTAGAAATTTAACACCATTAAAGAAGTTGATAAATTCAAAATTTTCATGTTAGGAAAGATTGTAAGTTGTGGGAAGAAGAAAATTTTTTCATTCCCCATTCACTGATGACAACTATTCCCTAATCACCATGGCCATCATATCCAACACATCCTTAATTCCATTTTTTTCTCTGGTACATTTTGTAATGTTCTAATCACAATATCAATTAAAAAATTTCCTATGTGTATGACATCAAGAAAATTTCTGGAATACAAACAATTCTAATATGGTAATTAATAGAAAATTGATATATTTCTCAAACTAGATTTAGTATTTTTTTAAATGGTATATTGAAATTAGTGTCAATATATATTACTTTCTTGAATAGTTAATCATATATTAGTGGAGAGATTGTTGTGCCTTATTCTATATTTACATCAAATTATTTCATCTTGGATCAGTATTTATGTAATTAGGGTAAAAATATTGATGTCTTAAATTTTTTTTGAGAGGAATGTTTTAACCTAATTGAGTGCGTACCATCTTCACAGATAGGACACCCCAAAAATCCTGTTATGTTATAGCCTAAACACTTTTCATAAATATGAAATTAAATTATCATCCAGTACAACATGGCTCTTATTGCAAAATGTTTACTTCTATAAGCATCATAAAATATAAAAATTGTATCTCACATAAATTTTAGATCTTCAATCAATGGATCCAAATAGAATTCAATATCAGTACTAGGTTTTTCTAGTCTTGATATAAGAGGAAACAACATAATGTATTTTCACTTCATCTATAACCACAGTTCAATGTTATAATTCCCCAACAAAACTATCCATGTATTATGAGTACAACCTTTTACACCAAAATCATTTATTCCAACTATAGATAATGCAAGATAGAAGTTTCTCAGATAATTTCCTAATTTAGGATATGTATAATCAATTATCTTCTTATTAGGAGAGTCTTCTATGTGATATAGTTTCCTATATTCAATTCTTGAATTTTTATGTCATGTAAATTATGTAGTAATTTTAAAACATCTATATATTCTTCTAAACTTTTCAATGATAGGGATGTACCAAAAAACATTCTAAGGACTTGATTCATCTATATTGTATTGATTTTTTCACACATAGGGAATATTTTCTGTCATTAATGGTTATTTTAAAACAATATACAATCATTTAGATAGAAATTTAATTTTTTGAGATTATAACCATTAAAAGTTATATTCTATTGGTTTTATATATTTCACAAGTGAACTAATTTTCTTCTAGTAGCATATCATTTAAGGAGACCAACGACTTTTATAAAATTGGTGTCCAATTATCCACTAAAACATTTTAAATTATATAACTTCAATGCAAAAAAGAATCTTTGTATATATAGGAATACTTGTATATATTGGCCTCTTCGTATAGTTATATAACATCTAAAAAAATATACTGTCATGAAAGTTATATTCAATCATCGTTATCATTTATTCCATACAATTTCCATCAATATTTAAAATAGTGTTCATATCAAATAATCCTTAAATAGTAGTATCATACCAGTCAGTATGTACATTCAAAATTTCCCCATGTTTTTTCCAAAATTTATATCTTTGATACATTCTGTGAAAAATAAAATTATCTTCCAATTAATCTAGATGAATTCATCTAGAAATAAAAAAACAGAAACACTGAAAATGGATTTGACAATGTATGTAAGAATGTTCTATTTAAAACATGTTGAACTATTCTAATATATCCCCAAAATCCTTTGTTATATGATTTACACTAATACATTTTCAATTGGTATCCATCATATAAGGTTCAATAATATTAATTTTTTTATAACATAAATAAATACAAATAAGGATTGTGTATAATTTCTATTTACATTGATATATAAACAAGGTATCATAATTTTAGTGTATGAATTATTTGTTTTGGGAATTTTTACATATCTTGAACATGTTTAGGGTCACTCCTTTAAATCTACTTCTTACTTTTCGTAAAATATAAATTCTTCCCTTTTCAACCACCTATCTCTCTTTTGTTTGTTCATTCATCAAAACCCACTATTTATACACCCATTTTCCAATAAAAACACCATTTTAAATTACATCATTAATCTATTTTCAATAAATCCAATTCTATTAATTTTGAATCAATTAAACTTTTAAGTGAGAAAGAACTCAATTAAAAACATCCTTGATTAAAAACATAAGATAATTATATATCATTATTATGTCATAAATATTTTGAGTATCCAAAAAACTTGAAAATCATTTTAATAATATTAAAAAATCAAATGTTAATAATATGTATATAGATATATGTGTTCGTATCTACCTGTTTCCATGTTAATTATAAATTCTTTTCACTCTCAAATACCATGTGAATAAATAAAAATTAATGGAAAGTGTAATAAAAATTTGGGAGTAAATTAGATGGAGATATGTATAATTGATTTCCATGAACACTCAATTATTATAATAAAAATGAACTATATTGGCCATTATGGACTCTATATAAACCAAAACTCAAAATGAACTATCCTAGCCATTAAATGCATTACTCTTCCAAAACCTAGCCACATATATACGAAAAATATAATTTTATATTGATATATATATGTGTGTTTATAAACATATTAATATATAAAGATATATTCATATATTAAAAAATTTATATTTTTTATGTGAATATGTGTGCCCATATAAATTCTATACATGAATATAGTATCAAAAAATTAAATCAAATTAAAATATAGTACATATATGTGATTTCATAATGGTGAATTTTTCTTCTTAATTTTCAGCAAAAAAAATTAACTTCATAAGTGAAATTTCATCTTCAAAATATATCTATGGTCATTGTCTTATGATTTCATGGCACTCCAAGATCGTTTTCCAAGATTTTACCACCCATGGAACATTTATAAAGACATCCATAAAAACTGCTTATTGAGTTATTCTGAGAAAAATTCAAATCAGATTTTCATTTCATGCACTCTTACACATCACAGATGATTAAATGATGGTTTTCCTACAATTTCACACCAATAAAAGGATGTTTTATATGGTTTATAGTATTAAACACATGTTTTTGAGTTTTAGAACACTAAAAAAGTGTTTACATAAATCTTGAAAAAACCTCCACTGAAATTGATAGAGTGTCAGTTTCTAAATTTTAAAAAAGAAATATATGGTCATTTTCCTTTCATTTCATGATACTTTGAGGTCATATTCATTATTTTGACCCCTTGATACATGTTTTAAATACTTATATATATATATATATAGTAAAAATTATTATTGAGTCATTTCGAGTTCAATTCATGTCAATTTGTTGTGTTATTTGTAGATACATGTCACGAATGATTCAATGATATTTTTTCTATTATTTCACACTAATATGAAGTCATTTTATATGATTTCATCCTTTACACACATGTTTTAGAGTTTAAAAACACTAAAAATGTTTTTTTCAACAAGAAGAGAGAAAATGACACCATTATTAATAAAAATTAAAAAACTCTTTTGAAGAATGGGAAAAGAGGGAACCCATTACAGATAGAGTGGAATCAAATCTATTGGAAGGTATCCCTAAAAAGATAAAGAAATATTAAATTGATCCAGAAAAATTAAATGTCATGATAAGTAAGGGAAAAAGTTTTATCGCCCCCTAAAAGATAATGAGATAATGAAATTGGTAAAAGAGAATGTGTCTCTGCCTAGATAAGAAATTGCACCATGTTGGCAGCACAATGAGGAAGATCAATCCTCCCACACAAATAAAAATATAGCGGGATGATCGGACGATAGATTCCATCACATATATATCAATTTTGAGAATCCCACCCGACCATTCATATAGATAAATCATAGTAAGTCAACATTATGCAACAAAAATCAATACCAAAATCATAGTACAAAATCAAATCATGGAACCCATCCATCAAAAAATGAGGACAGATGGCTTGATGATGGTTTTCAACACATGCATCCCTCTTTCTAGGTTACCCACCCAGTATCACATATAATCTACACTGCTAACCAAATTAAATGAAACTAATTCCAAAACCTAAACAAACATCTACAATCCATCATCCAACTATATGCACAAACAACACAAAAAACACAGACAAAAAGTGTCAAAAAATCCATACCTCACATTAGTCATCCTCAATGAACATCTTCATCCATCAACAAAAACCAATGAACTCCATCTGAAGAAGCACCTAGAACACCACCATTTCACTCAAAAAGCACCGAAATGATCCCCGGTCACAACCACAGACAAGAAACCAAACAACTATCGGGACCCCACTCTTCACCTCTCAAAAAAGACACTGGATGACGACCTCATAATGATGCATCCAACGCTTGGAAAAAAGACCACCATCATGCGTAGAAGCTCCCATGAACTAGCTGCAGACAGACCATGGATGCCTGAATTCGGAGAGAATCAGGTAATAAGAATCGTCAACAGTCATCCCATGAATTCCATGATGGCACACCTCTTTCAAGGTCATAGGATGAGATAGATCAAACTTGAAACCTTAAAATCTCATCGAAGGGCTCAGATATGGAAGATCGAAGATAATAGAAGTGCGAGACACCAAACCATCAAATTTTTAACCAACATGGGAAACATAAATTGATGAAAATCCAAGCCAGCCGTAGAAATTATAAGGATTAGAAGAACCTGAGGTAGGAGGAAGATATACTGAGTAGGAGGATTTGAACCAACAAAATTGAAAAACCCTAAGAGTGGAGAAAATGTACCCAGGAGCGAAAACCGTGTGAGAAAGGATCCATCCAAAAAAAAAGGTGTTTTCATAAATTCTGACCAAACCACCACTCAAATTTATGTGGCATAAGTTTCTATATTTCTAATGAAAAATTTATGTTTTTTTCCTATGATTTTATGGCACATTGAGCTTATTTTTCACTTTTTACCACATAAAGAATGTTTTTTAAAAATTTGATATCTATTAGGACTACATATTGATTCATTCTAATCACACTATATATATATTGGAAATTTAATCTTATATAACATATTAAAAATGACTCAAATATGTTTCTACTATGCTTTCACACAAATCCACTACCAAAAACTGGAATTTAGTGATGTTTTTACAAAAATATTTATGAAAACATCACTATTTTAGAGACATTTTTGAAGAAACAATTATAATTTGGTCATTATATCTCGAAGTGCACATTTACAATATACAAGTGTCATTTTAGTTTAAAATGGTAATCACGTTATCAAAACTGAGAAAACGAGCTCATATTGTTTTTCAAACCATAGGAAAATGATTCTTTAATCATTTGAGATGTATAAGAATTGACTACATGTCAAAAAGACACATGATGTGGTTAGTATGACTCAAAGTCAGTGTTATTTTTGTTTAAAATGCATGCCACGTTTCTAAATCCATTAAAATTATCACGTATTATTTTCAAACATTAGTAAAATGATCCATAATTTATTTGAGACATGTAGGAATTGACCACTGATCAATTAGGCACGTGATGTCGATGAAATGAGTCAAGGTGTGTGTTTACAATATAAATGTGTAATTTCAGTATAATTTTTTTTCATATAGACAAAAATGAGTAAATTGGTTGGATTAATTTCAAAAATTATGAAAAAAACAATTGTGATGTGTAGAAATCAACATCATATCAATCTGATACATGATGTGGATGATATGACTCAAAGTTATTATTTTCAATATAAAACTTCCCATTTAGTTTAAAACATGTTTCACATAGCCAAAAATGATAAAATGAGATCATATATCTTTCAAACATTAAGAAAATGGTCCATAAATTATTTTTGACATGTATTAATCGACGAAAAATCAATATGACAAAATATGAGGTCAGTATGACTCACAGGGTGTTTTTTTAATATAAAAGTTTCATTTTAGTTTAAGTGTGTCCTCACTGGCCACTATCATGATGTTGGAACCCCCATATCCCTAACGCTATAACAAATGGTTTGGAGAGGTCCATGGTGAGCTTCTCCTGTTACATTCCACCCGTAATTCACATGATGACACGTCTGTTGTTTCCAAAAGGTTTATTGTTTATAAATTTTGTTATGGTGTGGGAGATTACATACATTATGGGTATAACCTAGATGATTGAGGGGGAGGAATGGGAATATTTGAGCATGGGTTCCATTCTACTGTCGTTATCCACCTCCCACCCAGTACCATATATTCTTCTCTGATTTCCTTGATGGGACAATCCCACCCTCCATCGTGGCTGGTAGGAGGGCTAGAATGAAGGTAGTCGTAATAGCAGAAATGGTTGTGAAACTTTAGGATACCATGTTATCCACCTATGATTATGGTGATCAGATCTTTGGTAGACCTTTATTGAGTGATTGAATCTATTAATAATGAGCATGAAGGAAGAGACAAGATAGAGAAAGTACAAAACTGTAATAAAGGTAGTGAGGATACCTAACTTGATTGACCATCTAAGACTGTGGAGGTGTAATAAGATGTTATAAGATATGAATTAGAGGATAGTGGCATTGAAGGTCTCTGGGAACAAGTAAAAATGTATAGAAGATTTCTTCATCCCTGAGGTCATGGTTGTTGGTGTGGACGAATCAATTGGATTGTTATTCACGACGAGGATCATAGGATTGGTGTTGAGATTCAAAAAAATATTAGTCTTCGACTAGTTTTATTGATGAGGGTAGTTTTCTAGGTCTAACCCCATCCTATGCCTTTTATATTTTTATATATTTCAACAAAAGGTCTTCATCCATACCTTTTCAAAAAAAAAATATAACTTAATATATTTGTTTAAATATATATATTTATATTGATATTAAATAATTTAAAATATATGTACCTGTATAAATGTATGTATGTATGTGTATGTGTGTATATGTGTGTATGTGTGTGTGTCGATGTGTATGTGTACATTTTTATGTCTATCTTGAGTACATGTATATGTGTTCACAAGTTTGTTTTATCGATTTAATAATATTTATTCTTTTTAACATCTCTCCATTTTTAGTATTTTCTATATTTATTCGTTTTTAATATTTTATCATTTTATATATAAATTTATTTTAATCTATTAAACATGAATGTATATATGTGTGTGTTTAATTTTATTTAATTTAATTTAATACGATTTAATTGAATTATAAATACTTTTTTATAGTTAATATAATTTATTTTTAATAATTTGGTTATTTATATAATTAATATCACCTATTTATTCATTTTCCATTATGTTTTTATAATTATTTAACGTGAATGTTATAAATTCACTTTTTAATATTTTTGGGAATTTATTTAATTTTATTTATTAATTTTTATACTATTACATTTATTATTATATACTCATTAATAATGTTAAAAATATATTTAATCATTTTGTAATATTTATTTACAAATATATTATTTTAGTATACATATAATATTTTCAATATATTTCAAATTTATGTGAATAATATTTATTCACTTTTGTTTATTAAGTTTTAACATTTAAATTATATTTAAAATTTATATAATTAATCTATTAAAATGATTTTTTAATAATGTTTTTAATGTAAATAGTAAATTATAAAATTATAAATATATAATTTATTTAAAAATTATTTATTAAATTTTCAATATATATAAACATATATATGATTGATTATAAAATTATAAAAAATATATTTAAATAATAAATATATTTATTATATTTATAATTATATATATTTTTATATAAATAAATAATTATATAAATATATTTATATATATATTTATAATTATTTTTATAAAAACATATTTATCATTCTTTATGTATTTATTTATAATTGTATACATTTATATTTATTATAATTACATAAATTTATTTTTTTAAATAATATTAATTATAATATTAAATTAGTTCTTTATCAGTGCTCTGTTAGCACTGATAAGACATATCTTTATCGACATTAAAATTTTAATGCTCATAAAGATATGTTTTATCAACCTTTTTTTAGTGCTGATAAAGATCAATTTTATAAATGCTTATTATTTTAGTGGTGATAAAACCACTCTTTATCAATGTGTTTTTAAAAGTTTTGATGAAACCCTTCCCAATCATTAATATAGAACCTTAACAGAGTTCTCTTTTCTCACATCATTCAATCTCTCGTGGAACCAAATCTCTATCCTTGTTTTCCCCCGATCATCTAAGACAAATCAACCCCTTTAAAAGCCACTGTATGTGATAACTTGTGATCCATCACTACCCCTCAAAAAACTTTGTTTTTAATTTTTCCTAACGATTTGAACAAAGGAAATGAGGGATATTATTTTTCCTTGATCTACCTTGCTGATTCTTCTCCCAATATTCTTTTCCTTGAGCCATTTTTGGTTCACCCTTTCCCTCCGATTCATGTTCATTTCACTAATTCGTCATTATTTATCACTCTGATTTCATAGAGATCCTATCTATGCATAGACAAAAACCCTTCCCACTTATCATTTATGGTGTTGAATCCAAATAACAAGTAGGCAGAGATTTTTTGGTGCACATATGGTAATCTGCTCCATGTCTTCTCCCATGGATACCAGAAAGAAGAAC
The DNA here is from genome assembly GCA_963277665.1 of Viscum album. Lineage (NCBI taxonomy): Eukaryota > Viridiplantae > Streptophyta > Magnoliopsida > Santalales > Viscaceae > Viscum > Viscum album. Next base: position 1,423,866,362 of record OY728134.1, on the reverse strand, counting down.
CCTAATCATTTTAACATATCCTAATTTGTTAATAATTTTTATAGGAATTATGAACCAGGTTTAAATTAGTTTTTATTATTTGTTCCAATATTTTTTATATATAGTGTGTAATAAAAATTATTTCATGTTACTTTTCATACTTATACACATACTCTTTTTATATTCTTTATTTGTTGTTTTAAGTTTGTTCTTCCTAAATTTATCTTATTATGGAATTAATATGTTTTTCAATTTTTTAATATGGTTTAATATTTTTTTAACATACTTATTATATATATATATATTATGGATACCTATTTGTTATATATTTTACATATATGATATGTCATGAACACAAGGGTTATGCACATGGATTATGGACACAGAATGAAAAATTATATATGAAGGAACATGACATTACGATATAACCAGAACATGTGTTGATTCAATTGCTTACATTCCATAATAATTTTATATTACATCACAAACCAACACATCATACATTACCCCCAACAGATTATAACTATATCATCATAAGATATGTCATTTCTCCAATGAAAACCTAGCTAACAAAACCAGTCCAACACAATGAGTATTGTAATTCCAAACACCTCCATGGTTTTTAAAATCTAATTTTCTACACTAAATGCAGATTATTTTTCACTATTTTATATTCTTTATTTTTTATTTATTATCTAACAATTAAGGGTTCTTAATTTCAATTAAAGTTTCTTGATGTAGGCTCAAAAGATTTTATAGTTCATGAAACTATTAGTTGATTTATACTATGCTTTACAAAGATAAAGAAGATATGTTTTTTTTACATATCTTGTCAATGAATGAATTAAATCAAGACTATATAGATATAAATATAGATAAATTATTACATATATTCACACAATTATTTGTGAATATTTGCAACAATATGTGTGGTATCTATATTTATAAATCCATAAATCTTTAAGGAAAATAGTTCGTATAGGAACTCAAATTCTATATATTCAACATGGTTTTTAAATGTTTTTCTTAAAAAAGAGATTCTCTAAATGGTATTTTTGAATGTTGGTAGTAATTTAAAATTAAAATTCCCTAGTTGGATTTCTTTACTTTCGTGGAATGTTTTTTTAATAGTTGATATAATTGTTTAAATCTTTATTTTGATGATAATGATGATTTTTTTACTCTTAGTTGGTTTAAAAAAATTAACTTTGATTTAATAAAATTAATATTTTATAGTGGCATATGGTTTTTAATGAACTAAATTTCTTATCCTGAGTTGTTAGAAGACCCATTTTGGCAAAATGTTAATTTTATAAAATCAGAATTGAACTTGGGAACCCCAACACGAGTCTTCAGGTTCATTTGATTTAAATTCAAGAATTTATTCAAACATTGGGTTCTTAAGACCATTTTCTTAGACCCTCTCAATGTTTTCATCATATTACAAAAGATAAACTTTGGCTGCTAGGCATCCTATCACAACACCTGGACCACCTCATACCATGTGAAGTAATGAATAATCACTAAATCCTCCCTATTATAGATTTCAATTGCCTGCTTATTTTTTTGGATCTTGTATATCAATTTAATCATATATTATATCATAGAATTAATCACACATTTGATCTCTATATTTCGAAATAGATGAAAGTTTAATTAAATTCTTTGTAACTTTATAGTTATCACACATTCCATTCATTAAATTATTTACTCCACCAAAAACTAATCTAAATACCTATCATTTAACTCTTATTATCTTATAATAATGATTTTATATAGCTTAAATTATTCCTTATAAATTACATTTTATGGGTTCCAAGCTCAAAAAAATATGTATTTTTTTATTTTTATAAATATTAATATTACTAGATCAAATATTATAGATATTAATCGAATATAGATGGATGTTAATCACCTAAAAATGAGTATGAGGATGGGGTGAAATAATTAATCATGTTTTCAAAAGATCATGAATATTCCCCTTCTCAAATCCCTTTTCCATGTTTATGTTGTTGTTGTTCAAGACTATGTAGTCTCATGGAGTTGTAAAAACACATGATTTGTTCGGGAATAGATCAATGTTATAAATTTTGGACTAATTAGGGGTAAAAACTGAATATATCTAGTGACTCAGATAAGACTCCATTTTTTGGATCATATGATATGATTACAAGAGTAAAAAATGATGAATATTGTATCAAGTTTGTTATTATAGATGTGAATGATGATGAAGACCATATTGGGGAAATGATAATGAAATTTGAAGATGGACTTCATGATTATCCAAAATTATTTTGTATGTGAAATACTTATGCAATGTCACAATTATAGGTTTTTTATACTAAATATACAACATTTTTGGACATGCTAAAGTAATATAATTTAAATGCTTGTAACGTTTATTTTACTATACTACTTTCCCTCTTGAATGATATTATCCTAAAATATAATGAGCTTCTTTCCCAAACGTTTTACACTAAATGAATGCTACATTCAACGGGTATGATATATGAACGAATACATGATTCTACAATTGATTGTATAATATTTTTTAGGGACCATAAATCATGTAAAGAATTCCCAGAGTGTGATGTTTATTGATACAAGAAAGATGATTTGGGTCATATGAATGCTTTATGGGACTTTCAAATTATTCTAAGGTTTATGTGCATATATGGAAGTGTAGTGACTACAATAAAATTGACATGGCATGCAGATAAATAAAATAAATTGGGAAACATCATCACCCAATATTCACTCCAAAGTGGAAGATAATTGAACATAAGTATCCTAAATTCGGAAATGAGCTTAGAAATATTAGTCCTATGATATCTACAAATGGAGTGAATCATTTTTGTTTTTAAATCTATACTCAGAGTACATAGATGAATATTTTGGTAAAATATAACTTTGAATCATGGTTATGGATGAAATAAAAATACATTATGTTATCTATACTTCTATTAGGACGAAAATAATGGGGTAATTATACTGATGTTTATTTGTCCCAATTGATCTATTATTTGAAATTATTGTGGGAATAAAGTGTTATGGTTTATGATCTATAAAAAAATAATTATTTCAAGTTTAGATTAATGTTTTACAGGACGATATATGAGTTTTCTTCATATAGAAATTTTTCATGATATATAATTAAAGGAAATCAAGGGTTTCACATTTGTGAACAAGCTGCATATAAAATTTTGTTGAAACATTCATTGAAGACTATTTCTAGGACATTATGGATTTTTAACTTGGAGACATAATTATCAATATTGGATGACATCATTTGATGGGGTTTAGAAGAATATGAAACACTCTCTCCATTAATACTTGATTAATTGTTTGATAATGTAAAAGATATAGACATTGAGTTTGGTAAACCTTTTTTGAAAATCATTAAAAACCAATTATAAAAAGAGGTAATTTTTTTAATTAACATGCTAGGATTCTTTGTATGTCATAATTTTTATTGATGTAATGCATGTGGAATTTATTTTATTGTATATTGTCATTGGAATATGAATAAATTCACCAAGAAAAAAAACGGATGGAATTAAGGCTACATTATTGATGATTGACATTGGGATACATGAAGAGATGGCATTAGTTAAGAGTGGAAACAGATTTTTTCCCGTCATCTGATAATACTCTTTCTAAGAATGATATATTAATTTTTCAACTTCATGAATGGTGTAATGTTTCCAAATGGGTATTAATTAAATATAAATAATATCATCTCAATGACAGATTTAAAGTTAAATGGTCTGAAATCACATGAACCTCATGTTATGATGAAAGATCTAATTCATATAGACTTACCCTTAATTTTTCCCAAAAATGTCCATCATACATTAAACAAGATATGTTTCTTTTTTAAATATTTATGTAGTAAAGTAATAGAGTCAGAAAAAATGACAAATATGAAAAATAAATTATTATCATGTTATGTGAGTTAGATATGTTCATCATGCTGACAATATTTGATATAATGGATGAATTGATGTTTTACTTGGTAAGATATATTCAACTATGGGGTCCTGTACATTATAGATTGATGTACCCTTTTGAATGGTATATGAAGATTTGGAAAGGGTATATAAAAACTTGAAGTTATCCAAAAGGTTTTATTATGGAGTGATTTGTTTTGGAGGAAGCTATTGAATTCTATATTGACTACCTATCTGATGTGGAAAGAATTGTTCTACTTAAATTTCATCATATTGAGTGGCTTGTGGGAGATAGAATTTCCATAAAATATTTTTTCAATTTTACTATTATATAGCTGGAGTAGAGTCATCTTTATATATTTCATAACAATTTAGAAGTTAAAACATATGTTGAAACCCAAAAAGTAATTACTATGAATTTGAATCCATAAAGGGATGAAATATAGATATTTAATACTCATAATAAATAGTTTATAGGATAGTATTGAGATTATAATTTTAAGGATCCAACTAAAAATCTAGATTCAAGTTTGAAATAGATTCAACAGTAATTCAGAGGACCAACTATGATTGTATTATCTATTAACAAATATATAATTAATGGTTAAACATTTTATACAAATGAACATGATTAATAAAGTACAATGAAATATAGTGCAGTGAAAAATATTTCTAAAGTGATGCATGTATCCACTATTAAGGATAAAAATGCAATTTATGTAAATATGTCATACATTGGCTTCACCAAAAAAATATGGTAGTTGGATTATGCAACATTCTAGGTGTTGATTTCTCATTTCAAGTGGTTTGATAGCAAAAGTGTAGTTAAAATAGGTGAATAGGGATTCATGAAAGTGGATTTCAATAAGGAATTATACAAAGATGAACTATTTAAAATGGAATCACAATAAATAAAGGTATTTTACAATACAGATACAATCAACTTAAATTGTTCAATTGTTCTGTTATCGAGCAAAAACACTAAATGGTCAGATATAAATTCAATGTAGAATGAAACTTTCATTAGGACATATCAATAATTACACTGTGGTCCCAAGGAAGATGGGGACTTAAATGTGAGAGGAGACTATAATGAGGGGATTTTGATACATTATAGAGGGGTCAAATCCCTTCAATATTATAAAAAATATAGTTTAATAATCAAATTGGATTTTTATGTATTATATACTGTAATACCTTATATTATTCTCTTATTACTATTTCATTTAAATTATATTAATTTAATTTTCAACTACTTATATAGATAATGAGTTCTGCACATGAAGATGCACCTAATCCCAAGCAATGACAGGTTTCTCAACATGTTGATGCTTCCAATTCAAAGGAAAAACAACCTTATGCACTTTAAATGCTACCAATCTAGAGGAAAATTATATTTATAGTGTTGAAGTTGAAGAAATAATTTGTAGTGAAGCACCTATGTCGTTGAAAAAATAGAGTTACGTAGCGTGATAGTGTTAGAAAAAATTATTAGGGTGAGAAACAAAGGCATAAAATTTGATGTTGGATGGAAAGCATGTGCACAATCTGTTAACCGCAACAAGGCCATGTTTAGTAGTTACATTGGTCTCACCACTCAAATGCATGTTTTGATTGATTTATATTTATGGTACAATGTTTTACACATGCTCAAGACACTAATGTGGGAATGTATTAGGGTAATATTATGATATAATTTCTTTATTTTACTAAAAAAATAAAGAAAAATTGATTTAATATTCATTATATCTTGTAGAGTGTGCTTATAATAGATGACTCTTGAAAGAAATTTGATTTAATGATCACTGGGGAGGATCAAAGAGGCTTTCACAAAAATCTTACAAAGTATCATATCAAAGATTCTAAAGGGAAAATAAACCTGCTCCCACCACATATGTATGCACACATGATTAACCTACAAGAAAGGGATGCATTTATTAGTCATTGTGAGGAGACATATTTTTAGCTACATTATGATAGGTAATACATTACTTGACAATACGTGTATTAATCAAATTGATTAAGAATTGTTTATTTATTGAATAGAAATTGAGTACTCGATATATTAAATGGGTAGTAAAACCAACATACCCCTACTACAAATCATGGATGGGGTATGCTTCATTTGAAAAAATGGTACTTATTTTAAATCTACAATAATGATTATTTGTGACATGAAACAACAACATAAATTTAGTCCTTTATTTTTTTGCATATTGATGAATCTAAATCCAAATCCACTTCCATAACATATCATGTTCCATGGATGGAGGCACATATAAATAAATCTATGATACTAATATATGAAAACATAAAAAAACTAGAAAGAATGATTAAGTATGACTTAATATTATTTTCATAAAATTAGTATTATAAAAAAATTGATTACTTATTTTCCTTTATTTTTTATCTAAATTAGAAAAAAGAATCATCATCAGTAATAAATGATGAATAACTACTATCAATAGCCTTTAAGTATTCAAAAATAGTATGGATGCATAAAAGGTATAATTTTTGGAGTGTCACCCAGAACATATTTTGAGACAATAAATGAAGAGGGTGATTAAGATAAAAAATTGGAAGATTTTAAGGTATAATTATCTCCTCTAGAAGAAAATATTAATTAGTATTTAGAGAAGTTATAAAAATGTTATGTCAAGGAATCAAAGAGAAGAAAAAATATAATAACAACCACTAAATAATGACCCACCCCCGCCATCATTGATGTAATCCATTCCCCTAAAAGGGATATCTTAGAATAGGTAAAAACTATTGTCATTATTATATCTATGAAATGTGAATTAGATAGAAACAAATACCATTCTTGTACCGATATTCTACATGGTGAAAATTATTATTATTTATATCTATCCACATCCACCCATCACCTTGCTGTGAGGGCTACTATATACAATAACCAAGGAGATATTTCTCAAAACAGAAAACTTCTAATAGGTCACGTGAGAGTGCGGATTCACATATCTCATTATCTAAGCACTAAATTTCCTTTTTTAAATTTATGATGTGGATATTCATACGATTGATAATTCTACTAAAATATTCATAGAATGGCCCTTATATCTTGTAAAATTACATGTTGTTAAGGAGGTATTTATTTACAATTTATTTTTCATGAAAAACCATTAACAATTAATTAAAATTGCCTAAAACAATGAATGATATTATATACAGAAAAGGGGAAGGGGTGAAATGGAATGTTAAATAAAAATAATCTAAAGCATCAAACAACCAATAAAAAATTTATTCACAAATTACCTTTACCCCACCCATTTTAATTCTGCATTTACGAAAATTAAAGGATCATGTGAATACAATTTTAGCAAGTGGTGATATAACCAAAATTTATTTTGAAGAATAGATGTATGTATAGGATATTAAATACTATATTGGTCTTGAGAATATAAATTCTATCCTCAAGTGTGAATAACTAGGAGTCTTAGTTGTAAATATATACATGATGTGTTTTTAATGATTTTTTTGTAATAACTGATCTACTACGTTAATTTTTACTAAATGTGTTCTGAATTGTTTTTGGCATATATATCAAAACTATTTGTAGGGGAAACCGTGTGATCAAAAAAAATGTACTCATTAGTTTTCAAATCACATCTACACAACTATTCTCATTGGAACCAAAGAAATATAGAGTAATAGTGGAAAAACTGTCCATAAGGTTTGAAAGTAAACTTACATAGGAAAGACTCTTCTTAATACCCATGATGCAAGTGTAAAACTCAACAGTTTATTCATATAAAATATATTTTAATTCATTTCCTTAATTATTCCTTTTTATTATGCATTGGTTACACATTTTAGTCAATTTGGATACTTCCAATATTTAATTTCTGGATTCAATGCTTGGACACCCAACAAACCAACCACACAATATGACATTTATCAATTTGAAATACACTACAATGAAAATTTTACAAATAAACATGAATTTATACATTTTAAATTACATTTTAATGAAAATTAATTTATAATAGATAAATGTTTAAATATCATCAAAATCATGGCATGAGGACATTCCATGGGCGCAAAAAAGCCTACCAACTACTAAAAATGGATAAGTATTAGGGTATATATAATAATAATCTACTATCAAAACATATATCAAGAAAAATTACTTATTTTTTTAATATTTCTACAATTCGGGGAAAAAACTAATTGAAATGATTATGGTTATTTTGTTTTAGAATTTATGAAATATATTGTTTTCTATCAACAAGCTAGAATCCCCAAAGAGATATTTCATATGATAATTACAATTTCTATAAACATATTTACTAATCCTTTATTTATTTATTTTTTTCTTGTACAACCAGGAAAATTTTAATGTTTTCATAATCACGTGAAGAAATATATTTTTTTATAAATGAATGGGAAGGATACATGGTGTTATACTATATAATGACACCATGAATATGCGACTTCCTACTACTTATTTAGTAAATTTTATCATCATTTTATCTAATTTTTTAGTTAATTTCTATAGAATTTTTGTAACATCCCAAGTAAATAAAAAAATAATAGATTTTAATATCTATATATATTTATGAATTAGATAGTGCATTAAAGTTTTAAAATGAGAATGAATCCAATTTTAAGCATAAATATTCTAATATTCTATAAAAAGTCGATTAACAGCCTTTTGATGACAAACCATTTTTAAATATATTTTTGTCACTTTTATACATTATATTTTACAAAATAAAATCCTTATTTAGAATCAAGACATCAAAATTTACTTTGTGTAAATTTTTTGTATTTTTCTGATAAAGGTCATTTTTTAATCAATAGTGAAAAATGCAGTTTTTTAATTCAAAACCTCTTATTAATGTAATTTACTTCTGTGGTTATATTATATTTTTAATTGGTTTTAGAGTGTAATTAGAATATATTTTTACCATTTAATCCAATTTTGGTCATTATAATTAATTTCACTTTGAAAATGGACATAAACAATTGTCAATCTTTTGATAGATATTGTTTCTTAAAAACACGCTATTTGTTTTGACAGCAGGAACTAACAATATAATTTATTAATGAAACCTATATGTTTTGAATTTGGTAAAATGGAAATCATTTTTGAATTTGTAATATAAAATATAGATTAGGGTGAATCTTTGGTATTTTTCTGATAATGTTCTTTTTTTAATGAATAGTGAAAAATAGAGCATTTTAATTCAAAACTGCCTTTTCATAGAATTTATTTATATAGTTAGATTGTAATTTTAATTGGTTTTAAGGTGTAAGTTAATTATGTTTTTCATTATTTAATACAATTTTTGTAATTGGATGTCATTTCACTTTTAAATTGGATGTAAAAACAAATCAATCTTTTGATAGATTTTACTTCTTAAAAACTCGTCTTTGGTTTTGACAACGAGAAATATTTTTAATTAATTAATGCAATTTACGTGTTTCGAATTTGATAAAATGGATTCCATATTTGTAATAATAAGTTCCAAATTATTTAATTAAGACTCTTTTTTTTGTGTACATTATGAATTGTAACGACGGTAATTATCTTAAATTGTTGTGATTAATTAGTAATCGGGTAGTTAGGGGTAATAAAATAATATCATAACAATATAAAATGAGCCCAAATTATGTCCAAATCCTTTTTTTGAGTCATGTCCGACCATTGGAATATTTTTACCAGACTTGAGGGTCGATGGAGTCACATGGGTGTGATAATGACATTTATGACATTATTTTTAAAAACAAGAGAAATATAACAAAGGTTTGTATATCCTAAGTAAAAAAATTATAATTTTTTTTACATAAATGACATATTAGACTGTAAATATTCATTTTAAATATAAAAATATTTCCTACATCATGGTATTTGTTTTATAATTTTTATACATTAAATAAATAAATTTATTTATGACACCGTGATGATGTAGTGATAACCTCATTAATGAATGATTTAAATAAAATGAAAAGATAATGTAAACTATAAGATGTACACTTGTAGAAAACCTATTGGATGGGTGTATTTAGAAGCCTTATCACTGTATCCTCAAAATATATCATTGTGGGACCTTTAAAATCCGAAAATCATTTTATAATAAAGTATCATTTCAAGACTTTCCAAAAGTGACACTCCTCCCTCTTATGAAAGGAACCCACCTCTACCCCCATATTCACACCTCTCAAGCCCTTGGATCGTCCAACATCTTCTCATTTTATCTCTCCACATCCCTATATTACTCCTATAATCCTCACTTTGGGCAGATGTCTTTCCAAGGAATCCTTTGGCTCAAATCAAAAAAGAGTTACCTGATTTAGAGGTAATGTCTTCTCTCGGGTTCCTTTCATTGATTTTCCTTATTCACTCAACACTATCTTCTTATTATTTGATCCTAAAATAACACCAGAATCCTCAATATACTATTATTTTGTTATGATAAGGATTCTACCTACACTTACACACACCTCCGTCTAATGGTTAAAGAACATACTGTTTCTGTGGATGGCGAATTACCGCCTCACGAAACGATGATTGTTCAATATTATCCTACCCCCTCTCATGGTGGCCATTATGATGGAACTATATATATATATGGTATATATTATATTTATTTCCTCTCTATGCTCCTGTATTTTTTATTTAAAACACACCTTTATGCTTTTCATGTTGTGAAAATGTGATAATTTCATATGAGGAAGTTTGGACAACCACCCCCTCAAGTGATGTGACTCGTTCATGAAAAACATGGAATTTCTAAATAATGTAATTAATGAACGTATTTTACCAATATAACAAATATATTATACTGGAATTATAATATATCTATTTCTCATTTAGTTTTAAAGTCCATTAATATGACAAAAAATGAAAGTAGCATTCATGCATACGTAAGGCCTACCGTCTCCATAAATGGTACATTTCATTTATTATCTCAAAAAATTATGGAATGTTATTAAATACATATATATTGTATATATATGACATTTAAATCATGAACACCATTCCTAAAATGATGTACTTATAACTACATGGAAAATTCTCTTCAAACATGTTTATTTTTGACTCATGTACCGAACATCGACAAAACGTATAATATGAACTCACATAATTTAGTATTATAACATGATAATATGTTATATGAATTGAATAATAAACTTTAAAGGAAGCCCTTAAGAAATTATAAATTGACCAATTTTTTTTATTCCAGAATATAATGAAATGAACATGACAAGTCGGACTTGAGGTAAGGGACTTCGTCTCAATATCCTTTCGTTGAGGCATACTTCAATTTATATATGAGCTTCTTTTATTAGTTATATAATAAACCCTTTTTATGTTTAATTTCATTCAAGAGGAATATATTTACATGAATCATTTTACTAAATGACTAAAGGAATGTTTTTGTCTTATGTATGCGGAGACAACGGCTTCTCCGCCGCTGTGACCATTATTTGAGTTTTGGCTTCCTCTACAAGCCTTAACGTTCTAAATGATAAATAATTACCATGTTTTACTTTTCTTTTATTTTTGTATTAAAAATGGTTTTGAAATTTTTTTGATTATATCAATGTGTTGTATTGATATCTTGGGATTGAATATGGAAATGTTATGTTTCTTTTCTGCATGTTTTATGTGATATGATTATGTTATGGTTCTTGGGCACTGTTTATGAAGTCGGGTAGTTCCATGATAAACTAAGGGCAGGTGAACCTGAGATATCCCTCCAATGCATTGGGTAACGCAAAGGAGTTAAATTCTATGGTTTTTCCGAAGATATTTTTGGAATATACTGTGATGGGTATTCCAAATATAACCATGAGGTTTACTCCTTACGTAAGAATGTTATGAATGCCTCAAGTTACCTTTATGTCTTTTGATTTCTATGAGTTATTCATAAATCTTATTATTTCATGAGGTATGTTAAAGTTCTTATGTTTTATGAGTAAAGTATGATTTCATTGATTATTATGTATACATGGACTAATGTTTTCTTTTCGTATTTTTATATCCCTTACTGAGCTTTTAATGCCCACCCCAAGTTTTTCAAATGTTTTTCAAAGGTCAAGGGAGAAGTACATGATGTGATGATAGTGTCGAGGAAGTGTCAAGAAAGAAACCATGTATTATTTTAAATATGTTTCCTTTGATAAAAAAATGAATACTGTTTTTTATGTAACCACCTTGTTTAAATGTGGAATGAAATGCATGATTTATGATCTAATTCTCTAAAACTCAAAACCTGAAAAGATCCTTAACATGAATTATTGAAATAACTAATGATTATGTAATGTTTAAGTCTGGGGCCATATAGTTGGTATCAGAGGTCGGTTTAGATAAATTTAGGAGTTAGAATTATATTAAGTGATTATCCAAAAATATTTGTTTTACATTATGGTAAAATTGAAATGATATAGCATTTGAAGATTACCATGTTGCTTCATCTAACACATGTTTGTTCAGAATGGTTTTCCGTAGAGGAAACAAGGAAGCAATGCTAGGAAGGCATACAGAAGGAAATGACCTTCCAAATCAACTTCCTGAGATGGTCAGAATTGGAACTGAATAGTTTGTTGTAGTAATAGAGCAGTTGACTTAAGAGATAAATGGTGGTGGTATCCATGCACGAGATCATCCAGATCAACAGCAGAGGAACATGTCAGTGGTGGAACATTTCATGAGGTAATGTCCCCCATCATTCAAGGGATCATCTGACCATGTGCTAGCTGAAGGGTGGATTAAAGCACAAGAGAAGATTTTCGATGTCATGGGGTGTTCATACAATAAAAAGGTTAGTCTTGTTGTTTACCGTTTGGAGAGTGAAGCAGATCAGTGGTGGTCGATTGTTAAAAATATCAGGGACACTGATGAGATTGATTCTCTTTACTGGGATGAATTCAGAGGTATGTTCCTTAAGAAATATTTCCCTAAGTCTATTCAACTTAGTATAGAAAAAATTATTAGAATTGAGGCAAGAGGGCGACTCAATGGCTGCTTATGAAGAAAATTTCACTCGATTGACAAGGTATGATCCAAAGTTTATCCGAGACCTTAATAGTAAAATTAATCAATTTTTACACAGGATTAAATTCAAATTATTGAAGGACATTAGATTCTTGTGAGTTCAAAAGTTATGAAAATCTTGTTCGATGTGTTGAGAAGGTGGAAATGGAGTTTTCTGATGATCAAGTGTTCTATGAAAACCAACAGAATAAGAGACTGAGGTGGAAAGAGAAAGGGAAGAATCCTTCAAAAAAGTTTGATGGTAAGAAAAATAAGTTTGCGGTTTTCAATAAATGTGGTAAAAAGCATGCTAGGGAATGTCTTTTGAATTATGGAAGGTGCTTCTGATGTGGTAATATGGGACATAAGGCTCTTGATTTCACTGGAAAAGATCAAGGTAATAGTAACACCAATTTTTTTTACAGTTAGTGAAATGTTTCAAGTGCAATGAGATGGGTCATTATGCAAACGAGTGTTCAACAAAGATCTCAAATGATGGGAAGCAGTCATACTACAAGTTGAAAGGTGTAGTGAAATCCTTTGCAACAACTTCAGCAGATGTTGGGCCACAAATGAAGTGGTATCAGGTACTTTATCTATTTTTTCATATTATGCCAATGTGTGGTTTGATTCGGGGCGTACAAATTCATTCATCTATGAAAAATTTTCTAGTAGATTGGGAATTCCATCTCAAGATATGACTCATGAACTTGTGGAAAAAACACCCGGGGGAAATGTTGAGTCAAAAAAGAATTTATAAGAATCTTCCTATACTTATCCGTGGAAAGAATATACTTGAAAACCCTATTGTTTTACCTCTAGTAGAGTTTGATGTTATCCTGGGTATGGATTGGATCTCTGTTTACCATGCTAAGATTGACTATAGTTCTAAATAAGTTTATTTTCAGAAAGGCTTTTAGTTTGTGTACAAGAATGAACCTCTACTGTTGATAACATATCAAGAGGCTGAGAAACTTGTAAAAGATGGAAATGGATGTTACCTTGCACATATTGTTGAAAACAAAGGAACCGTTCAGATTAATGTTGTGATAGTGGTAAATGAGTATCCTGCTGTTTTTCCTGATGAGTTTCCTGGAATAATATCAGATCGGGAAGTTGAATTTATTTTTGACTTAGTTCCTGATGCTAAGCCAATTTCAAAACCCCCTTATCGAATGGCTCAAATTTAACTTTTTGAGTTTAAGGATCAATTGCAAGATTTATTAGAGAAAGTTTTAATTCGACCTAGCACATCACCATGGGGTGATCCTTCTTTATTTTTTAAAAAGAAAGATGGTTCAATGAGACTTTTCATTTATTATAGAGCCTTTAATAACATCACTATTAAGAACAAATATCTTTTACCTCATATCGATGATTTGTTTGATCAGTTGTAGGGAGCTCAGTATTTTTCAAAGATTTGCTTGAGATCGGGGTACCATCAGTTGAAGGTAAAGGAAGAAGATATTCAGAAGACTACATTTCATACAAGATATGTCCATTATGAATTTGTAGTTATGCCTTTTGAGTTAACCAATACACCTGTTGTATTCATGGACCTTATGAATAGAATTTTCCATGAGTTCTTGGATAAGTTTGGGGTTGTTTTGATTGAGGATATTTTTGTGTTTTCTAAAAGTAAAGAGGAGCATGAAATTCAATTAAGGGTTATTTTTCAAACCTTAAAAGAGAAAAAATTTTATGGGAAATTCAGAAAGTGTGAGTTTTGATTGCAACAAATTTCTTTCCTTGGTCACATTGTTTCTAAAGATGGAATAACTGTTTATCCTACAAAAACAAAGGTTGTTGAGGAATGGCCAATACCCACAAATATAAATGAGATCATTGTTTTCTTGGGTTGGTAGGCTATTACCGAAGGTTTGTTAAAAAATTTGCACGGTTGTCCAGCCCATTGACTAAGCTAACTCGGAAGGGTGTTAAGTTTATCTGGATAGAAGAATGTGATGATTGTTTTCAGGAATTGGAAAGAAGAGTGGTGAAATCCCTAGTATTGGAACTACCTTCCAGGAATGGTGAGTTTTTTACCAATAGTGATGCTTTATTTAAAGGACTTAGTTGCTTCCTAATGCATAATGATCAGGTAATTACTTATGCTTCACGTTAGTGGAAAACTCATGACATAAATTACCCTACACATGATTTGGAATTAGCTGCTGTTGTTTTCGCTTTAAAATTTCAGAGGAATCATTTGTATGGTGTAAAGTGTGAAATATATATTGATCACAAAAGTTTAAAGTATATATTCACTCATAAATAATTGAACATGAGATAGAGGAGATGGCTAGAATTAATCAAGAATTA
Organism: Viscum album; assembly: GCA_963277665.1. Classification (NCBI taxonomy): domain Eukaryota; kingdom Viridiplantae; phylum Streptophyta; class Magnoliopsida; order Santalales; family Viscaceae; genus Viscum; species Viscum album. The sequence goes on along the minus strand of OY728134.1, from coordinate 1,423,851,107 downwards.
TGATTGCACGATTCACTACCACCCAGGAAAAGAAAATATAGTGGTAGATGCTTTGAGTTGAAAAATTAATGCTTCATTAACCAAGTTATATTTGGAATGTGGTCCTTTGGTTAAGGATTTGATGAATTTTGGATTAAAAATTGTTGGTATAAGAAATTATTATGTTTTTTTTAAGGTATCAGTGAAATATTCTCTATTAGACAGAATTAAGCAAGCACAGAAGAAAGATAGTGAGTTGCAGAAAAAGGTAGAGTTGTTTCAGAAGGGTATGTTACCTGAATTCAACATTGATAATGATTGTGTTTTAAGATTTGGAAAGATTTTTTTTGTGCCTTAAGATTCACAGTTTAAGAGAGAGTTATTATGTGCAGCTCATAGTTCTCCATTTTTAGTTTATCCAGGCAGTACTAAGATGTACAGAGACCTTCAGGAGTATTACTAGTGGGATGGAATGAAAAGAGATATTCATGATTTTACTGTGAAGTGTTTGACTTGTCAACAGGTTAAAGTAGAGCGGCAGTTATCGAAAGGGATTATTTATCATTTACCAGTGCCAGAGTAGAAATGGGGGAATATATACATGTAATTCGTTGTGGGATTATCGAAGACACCTCAAGGTAATAATTCAATATGGGTTATTGTTGATCGCTTGACTAAATCTGCTCATTTCCTTACTATAAGAGATAATTTTTCCCTAGATCAACTTTTTCGATTGTATCTTAAAGAAATAGTTACGTTACATAGAGTTCCCCTCTCTATTGTATCTGATCGTGATCCTAGGTTCACTTCTAACTTTTTAAAAGGCCTTCATATATCATTGGGTATTAAATTGAATTTTAGTACAACTTTTCATCATCAATCAGATGGGAAGTTAAAATAAACTATTCAGACATTGGAGGATTATTTTATGTGCTTGTTCGATGGATTATCACGGAAGTTGGGACTAACATCTTTCATTGGTTGATTTTTTTTATAATAACAGTTTTCATTCCAGTATACAGATGGCACCATTTGAGGCATTATATGGGAAGCGGTGTCGAACTCCAGCTTTTTGGGATGAAGTAGGCGAAAAGAAGTTAATGGGATAAAAATTTGTAGAAAAGATGGCAGAAAATGTTCAGCTGATACAGAAACACCTGAGAATAGCTTAGAGTAGGCATAAAAGTTATGCGGACAACATGAGGAAGGATTTATCTTTTGAGGAAGGTGATTATGTCTTCCTCAAAGTTTTACCATTGAAAATTTTGTTGTGATTTGGTAAGAAAGGAAAGTTGAGTCCAAGGTTCATTAGAACATATGAAATTTTGGAGAGAGTTGGATCACTTGCATACCGAGTGGCTTTACCTCCGAATTTATCTCAGGAACACAATGCTTTTCATGTTTCAATGTTAAAAAATTACTTTCTAGATCCATCTCATGTATTGTGTCTAGAGGTAGTTTAGCTGGAAGAGAATCTATCTTATGAGGAACAACCAGTCCAGATTCTTGACCACAAGGAGCATGTGTTGCGGAGTAAGGTGATTTATCAAGTAAAGGTTTTGATGAAAAACCAAACGATTTAGGAGGCAACATGGGAATTTTAAAATGAAATGGGGGATAAATACCCTCACTTATTTGATAAGTAAATAAATTGCGGGGGCGAAATTTCATAAAGGGGGGAAGGATGTAACACACAAGTAAGTAAAATAATAAAAGATATTCATATCTATATATATTTATGAATTAGATAGTGCATTAGAGGTTTAAAATGAGAATGAATCCAATTTTAAGCATAAATATTATAATATTCTTTAAAAGGTCGATTAACCGCCTTTTGATGGAAAACCCTTTTTAAATCTATTTTTTGTTACTTTTATACGTTATATTTGACAAAAATGAAATTCTTCTTTAGAATCAAGACATCAAAATTCATTTTGTGTTTATTTTTGGTATTTTTCCGATAAAGTTCATTGTTTAATGATTAGTTAAAATGCTCTATTTTAATTCAAAACATTTTTTAATATAATTAATTTCTATGGTTAGATTATATTTTTAATTGGTTTTAAAGTGTAATTAGAATATATTTTTACCATTTAATCCAATTTTTTTCATTATAATTAATTTCACTTTGAAAATGGACATAAACAAGTGTCAAACTTTTGATAGATATTGTTCTTTAAAAACACGCTATTTGTTTTGATTGCGGGAATTAACTATATAATTTATTAGTGAAACTTATATGTTTTGAATTTATTAAAATGGAATTCATTTTTGAATTTTGAATTTCAAATATATATTAGGGTGAATTTTTTGTATTTTTCTAACAATGTTTATTTTTTAATGAATAGTGAAAAATACAGCATTTTAATTTAAAACTATCTTTTCATCCAATTTATTTATATAGTTAGATTGTCATTTTAATTGATTTTATGTTGTAATTTAATTATTTTTTTTATCATTTAATACAGTTTTGGTCATTAGATGTAATTTCAATTTTAAATTGGATGTGAAAACAAATCAATCTTTTGATGGATTTTACTTCGTAAAAACCTGTCTTTGGTTTTGACGACGAGAATTATTTTTAATTAATTACTCCGATTTATGTGTTTGAAATTTGATAAAATGGATTACATATTTGGAATCATAAGGTACAAATTATTTAATTAAGACTCTTTTGTTTTTGGATATTATGAATAGTAACGACAGTAATTATCTTAAATTTTTGTGATTAATGAGTAATCAGGTAGTTAAGGGTAATAAAATAATATCATAATAATATAAAATGATCCAAAAATGTGTCCAAATCCTCTTTTTTGAGTCATGGACGACCATGGGATTCTTTTTACCAAAATTTAGGGCACATGGAGTCACAAGGGTGTGATAGTGACATTTATGACATTATTTTTAAAAAGAAGAGAAATATAACAATGGTTTGTATATCCTAAGTAAAACAATTTTAATTTTGTTTACATAAATTATATATTAGACTATAAGTACTCATTGGAAAGATAAAAATATTTCCTACATCATGGTATTTTTTTAATAATTTTTAGACATTAAATAAATAAATTTATTTATGACACCATGATGATGTAGTGATTACCTCATCAATGAATGATTTAAATAAAATGAAATAATAAGGTAAAATATAAGACTTAAACTTGTCGAAAACTTATTGGATGGGTGTATTTAGAACCCTTATCACCTTATACTCAAAATATATCATTGTGTGACCTTTAAAATCCGAAAATCATTTTATAGTAAAGTAACATTTCAAGACTTTCCAAAAGTGACCCTCCAACCCCTTATAAAAGGCCCCCACCTCTACCCCCTTACCCACACATCTCAAGCCCTTGGCTTCTCTAACCTCTAATAAAATTATCTCTCAACACCCCTCTATTAATCCTAGAATCCTAACTTCATGAATAAGTCTTTCCAAGGAATCCTTTGGCACAAATCAAAAAAGAGTTACCCGATTTAGAGGCAATGTCTTCTCTCGAGTTCCTTTCATTTATTTTCCTTCTTCACTCACCACTATATTTTTATTATTTGATCCCATAATAACACAAATATTTTCACTATACTAGGATGTTTTTATGATAATTATTCTACCTACACTTATACACACCTCCGTATAATGGTTAAAAAAACATATTGTTTCCATGGATGGGGAATTACTGCCACACAAAACGATGATTGTTCAATCTTCTCTGACCACATCTCATGGTGGCCATTATGATGGAACTATATTTATATATGGTATATATTATATTTATGTTCTATATATTCTCCAGTATTTTATATTTAATACATACCTTTATGCTTTTCATGTTGTGAAAATGCGATAATTTCATATGAGGAAGTGTGGACAACCACCCCCTCAAGTGATGTGACTCGTTCATGCCAAACATGGAATTTATAAAGAATGTAATTAATTAACTTATATTACCAATATAACATATATATTATACTGTAATTATAATATATCTATGTCTCATTTATTTTTAGATTCCATCAATATGACAAAAAATAAAAGTAGCGTTCATGCGTACGTACGACCTACCGTCTCCATGAACGGTACATTTCAATTATTATCTCCATACATTATGTAATTTTATTAAATACATATATAATGGATATATATGATATTTAAATCATGAACACCATTCCAGAGATTATTTTCTTATATCTACATGGAAAATTCTCTTCAAACAAGTTTATTTTTGACTCATGTATCGAACATCGACAAAACATATGATATGAACTCACATAATTAACTATTATAACATGATAATATGTGATATGAATTGAATAATAAACTTTAAAGGAATTCCTTAATCAATTATAAATTGACCAAAGTTTATTATTCAGGAATATAATGGAACAAATAGGACAAGTTGGACTTGAGGTAAGGGACTTCATCTCAATATCCTTTGGTTGAGGCATACATCAATTTATATACGACCTTATTTTATTAGTTTTATAATAAACCCTTTTTAATTTAAATTTCATTCAAAAGGAATATTTTTACATTGTGCATTTTACTAAATGATAAAAGGAATATTTTTGCCTTACGTATGCGTCGACAATGACTTCTCCGATGCCGTGACCATTATTTGAGTTTCGGATTCCTCTACAAGCCTTAACTTTTTAAATGAAAAATAATTAACATGTTTTAATTTTATTTTATTTTGGTTTTGAAAATGGTTTTGATAATTTTTTGATTATATCAATGTGTTTTATTGATATCTTGTGATTGAATATGGAAATTTTATGTTTCCTTTCTGCATGTTTTATGTGATACGATTATGTTATGGTTCTTGGGCATTGTTTATGAAGTCAGGTGGTTCCGTGATAAACTAAGGGAAAGTGATCCCAAGATAGCTCTCCAGTGCATTGGGTAACGTGAAGGAGTTAAACGCTAAGGTTTCCTAGAAGAGATTTAGGGAATATACTGTGATGGGTATTCCAAATGTAACTATTAGGGTTACTCCCTATGTAAGAATGTTATGAATGCCTCAGGTTACCATTATGTCTTATGATTTCTATGAGTTATTCATAAATCTTATGATTTTATGAGTTATGTTGAAGTGATTATGTTTTATGAGTAAAGTATGATTTCATTGATTCTTATGTATATATGGACTAATGTTTTATTTCCGTATTTTTATATCCCTTACTAAGCTTTTTATGATCACCCCAAGTTTTTGAAGTGTTTTTCATAGGTCAGGGGAAAAGTACATGATGTGATGATAGTGTCGAGAAAGTGTCAAGACAAAAACCATGTTTTATTTTAAATATGTTTCCTTTGATGAAAAAAATGAATATTATTTTTGATGTAACCACCTTGTTTAAATTTGGAATGAAATGCATGATTTAGGATCTAATTCCTTAAAACACTAAACCTGAAAAGATCCTCAATGTGAATTCCTGAAATAACTCAAGATTAAGTAATTTTTAAGGATCGGGCCTTATAATTTTTATATGATACTTATTTTGTTAAATTTCATTGAGATTGTGAAGAAGTATTATAAACTCGCGATTCACTCATTTAGTATGATTATGCACTCAATGAGGATGATACACTCATGATAATAAACTTTTATTTTTATTATTCAATGCATTCAATATTCCGGGTTATCAAAAAATAATATTTTAAGATGAATGTTGAATGAATTAAATAATAAAAATACTAGGTGTGATACATGGGAATCAATCATAAAACAATCGGATACATAGTATTCCTAGTATGAAACAAGTTTATGTTATTAGTTTAAAATTGACATTTTAGTTCAAATAACACATTACATACTCAACGTTGAGAAAACATGTTCATATTATTTTTATAATTTAGGAAAATAATTTATAAGTCATTTGTGATGTGTATAAATCAGTCTCACATAAATTCAATACATGGTGTTCCCAGTATGTGTAATGTTGTAACATGTTCGAAGCTATTCATATTCATGTATGAATTAGACACACCTCAATCTGATACATAGTGTTCTCTATATGTCATGAAGTGTATTTTTTTAGTTTATAATTTACATTTTCTCTTGACAAAAAATCACACACTCAAAATCATGAAAACACACTCAGATTTTTTTGATACTTTAATAAAATGATCCATATGTCATTTCTGACATGTAGGAATCACCCAAACCATAATCAGATATATAGTGTGTCTGGTATGAATCTAAGGTCTTGTTTTGAGTTTAAAATTGATATTTCAGGTCAAAAAATATGTCACATACTCAAAACTAATAAAAACCCTTTTATTGTGTTGATACTATAGGAAAATGGACCACAAATTATTTCTGACAAGTAGGAATCCCCGCACCTCAATATGATACATAGTGTTCCCCGTATGACTCAAAGAATCATTTATCTATTTAAAATTGAAATGTTCAGTTCAAAACGTGTTTAAATTAATAAAAACTAAGAAAACACACTTAGATTTTCATGATAATTTATAAGAAAGATTCATAAGTAACTTTTGACGTGTAGTAATCAGACTGACATCAAAGAGACCTAGGATGTGACCATTGTGACTCAAAGTGCGTGTTCTTAGTTTAAACTAAAATTTTAGTTCAAAACACATTTCACATAATAAAAACCATGAAAACATTTTCATATTTTTTTAATACGTTATGAACATGACCCATAAATCATTTCTAACCTGTAGGAATCAACTGCACCTCAATCTGATGCACGATGTGATCGATATGACATTAAGTGTAAAATTTTATTTAAAATTGGATTTTTTTTGCAAAACACATGTCACATACTCAAAAATGAGTTAACACATTTGTATTATTTTAATAATTTAGGAAAATGATCCATATGTCTTTTTGACATGTTGTAACCTACTTAACCTCAATTTGACGCACGATGTGACCGATATGACTCCAAGTGTGTCTTTATATTTAAAATTGAAATTTTAGTTCAAGAAAAATATTACATACTCAAAAATAAAGAAAAAACATTCATATTATTTTGATAATTTATTAAAATTATACATAAGTCTTTTTAAATATGTAGGAATCAATTAAAACTAAATCCAATAGACAGTGTTCCAGGTATGATTTAAAGTGTCCAGTATTAGTTTGAAGTTGATAATTTAGTTTAAAACATGGGTTACTCAGCAAAAACCAAGAAAATGTGTCTGTATTTTATTAATACTCTAGAAAGATTATTCATAAGTCATTTTCGATAAATAAGAATCAGTTTCAAATCAAAATGGCACATGATGTGACCAAAATGGATAAAAGTTCATGATAAGTGTATTTATTGTACATTTTTTATATTAAAATGCAGTGAATTAGATAATTTAGTTGTTAATAAATTCTTATATCCCATTTTTTTATTCATATTTTTTAGGATACAATATATTATGAAAATTCAAAAGAAGGATCTAAAATGACAACGAATTCTATCAAAAGTTGGTTTTCTATAAATACTAATGGTTATAGAGGACTTCCAGGGAACAAAACTGAATAACTAGGGTGAAACAAGGGTTCTAGAGAGAACATTGACTTCACATATCATGTAATCATTACACATCATGAACAAATGAAAGGAGTAAAATAAATACAAGTTATGAAGTGGAAGAACCCATTTCAGAATGAAGATAACATGTGTTGAGGTGTGGCACATATAGTCATGTTGTGACACTTGTGAAGAAGACCAAAAAAGCCTGCTAGTCATGAATTCCTTACACAAGGTGAAACATTTACACATCATGTGATAGTTGCATGACTTGAAAAAGTCAAAAAGACCCATAAACATATAGATTCGACAGATCAAGGGGCGATGACCTATTTTATAGCCCTATGTCCATTAGTGACTACTTTTTTACCCAATGTAAGGCCATTGAATGGTTCCAAGATTCTAGGGAAGTCTATAAAAATATAGATGAGCTTCCACACCTAACTGAGATCTAGAGACCAAATTATAGGACAAGAATATACACTACTGTAGGATCCTACACCACTTCCTCTCGGGTTTTCATTATGATTTCTTCTATTTTCCTCCATCCCTATTACTCTCTCATGACTAGGATGAGGAGGTAAACCTAACTGATGACAGAGTTATATACTATAGGGGTGAGGAGTTTTTGGATATATTTACTTTTCTTTATTTATATATTTGGTTTCATGTAATTCATTAATAAATTCCAATATCTTTATTTTAGTTCAATCATGACTATTGGATAGTTAATATGTAAGAAATATTTTTTGGGAAACTGGGTACCCTAAATTGATCCATGACCATTGTCACATTTAGGGTAACCACGTTTAAATATTTAATCCATACAAAATCAATTTGGTGAAACTATAAATTATTGAACTAAGGGAAACATGGGATTGCCTCATCAAGGAGGGGGTACCATGACCATTATCTCCATCACTTCTCAACTTTGATGACATACATAGATTAATTGATTTAATTGATAAAATCCAATTTTACCTGAACCATATAACTATAAAACCCTAGCATGCCTTTCAAATCTGATTTCAAACCAAGTAAAAAAATTCCTTCATCTCCATTCTCCTTTTTACAAATTAATAAAACTCATATATGCTTCACCCACATTTATAAATTCATCCAAATAAAACGTTTTTCTTTAATATCTTTCTTAAACTAATTTAATCGTCTCTATGGGATCGAAGTTCATATTAATATAATTTTAATTTTAATTAATTTATTCACCCTGATCTGAGTTTTATAAATTTTCTATTTTGATTAGACCCATAATGAAATAATGATTCTCTCTAAGCCTATCAAAATAGGAACCTATGTTATGATGGTAACCATTTATTTTTTAGGTTTATTTTCTTTTATGTTATTTTATTATTTATTTCAATTTAATTTTTATAATAGGTGTTTTTTTTCTGATTTTTTCATGATTTTAAATATTAATTCACATCTAAAACACACGCGAAAAAGGAAAATAAATTTTTTACATTGACTCTGAACCTGATGAAAATGTGAGAAATAATAGAATTATGACCATGTAAAGAATGAAAATCAACCAACATTCTGGGGCTATTCAATGATATCTAGGGCTTAGAACACTCATAGACTGATTGTATATCAACTATAGTATCAAAACCAATAATCCTAGCACCCCACATAGATTAAAACCGCTTTGAGATCACACATAAAATTATCTGGATTATCTCAAATAGTATACAATTCACTGAACTACTTCATGAAGAATAGAACACACATCTGGGTATATTTTTACAATTTTTGAGACACGTTCAAATTCCAAAATATTGCATCTGATGCAGTAAGGGTTCGTAAATTTCAATTTACATTATGAGTTCAAGATCGATAGTGGATTCAAAGATTTCCAGCACATTCCATCACAACATGGGATGATTTGGCATGAAACATTATCACCCGATTCTTCCCAGATTCCAAATAGATGGAAATATTTGTAAATATTATAATCATTTCTATGTTTTAGGGTGAATCAATATACTATTCCTAGAAATGTTTTAAAGATATGACTCATAAATTATCACGTCATGGTATAGAGTTATGGGTGATAATTCAATATTTTTTAAGGATTTGTTATAGGTAATATGGTTGATTTGTGATGATGTAGATGGAGGATCACTGATGAAGAATTTTATTGAGGAGAAATATAACTTGTTGGTTTAAATGGATAGAAATAGTTTTCGATGGAAAAGATAAGTGTTCCAATGAAAACGAATTCATATTTTGAGCAATAATGATTGGATAGTGGAATATATGGAATCACTGAATAAGAAGTTGGAAATGATGATGGGATACCAGTAAAAACCCCAAGGTATATATACATAAAATAAAAATTATATTGATTAAAATCATGGTAATAAAGTTTAGGGCTGATGGGTGAAAAAAAACAAGGGTAAGGGTACCAACAATAATCACCTTAAGGGCCCACACTAACAATCCGAGTACATATTTTAGAAGAGACACTGCGAAGATTAATGACTGTATCTTGGGTTGTATTCATAGAAATAATAGAGGACACTAAAAACTAGAAATACATACTATGGAATCTAAAAGTTAAAGTTGGGAAGATTGTTTAGAATCTCATAGAGAGACTGAGAGAAGTACTTTCTGGATTCCATGAAGTACAACCATGTGAAGATTTATAAGTTGTATTTTTTAGAAGTGGGAAGAATACATAGGTAAGTGATATATAATTTACATTATGTAATGAAGAAAAAAATGTGGGGGCATGTGAAAAAGAAGTTCAAGATCTGGATAAGAGTAAGGAACAAGTAGCTGAAGAAGATGGAAAAGAAGAACCACTACAAAGCAAGTTTAGATTACCTTTCCCATTACAAATGTAAAAATTGAAGATTGATATGGAAAAAGGTAAATTTCTCAAAAAAATTATAAAAATTCATATTAATATTCTTTTAGTAGATGATCTCACAAAAATTCTGACCTATGTAAAATTTATAAAAGTGATGGTAGCCAAGACAAATAAACTGGTGGAATGGGAACCATTAAACTCACACAAGAGAGTTTGGAAGTGGTATCAAGGGACCTTCCTATAAAGAAATGTGATAATGGTAGTTTTTTATTCCAATATTTATTAAAGATAATGGATGTGGAAAATCATTATGTGGAATGGGTGTGAGTGTAAATATTATTTCATAAATAGCTTTATTTAGTTTGGGACTTGAATGACTGAATCCTAGAAGAGTATCAATTCAATTAGTATATTCAACACTAATGTACCCCTGAGGGGTAATCAAGTATATTCATATCATATTTGACAAATTATTTTTATCCTTTTACTTGTTAGTGCTATATAAAGAAGTAGAGTAGAATACACTCATTCTGGGCAGAAACGTTTTATCCATTGGGCGTGCATTGATCGATGTCTGAAATAGAGAACTTTGCATCATATTTGGCAGTGAACAAGTAAGTTTTAATATCAACCGACCAGTGAAGAACTGTGATTTTAGAGAGGTCAATGATTTCAGAGAATAAAAAACACTAAAAGGTTATGGTTTCACTAAAATTAAATAGGAACACTTAATAGATAATGTTGTGTAAAAGGATCCTCCACTTAAAAAACAAATAAGAATCAAGAGAAGATGAGGACCAAGACTGCTGACATTGAAGGAGAGACAAAGTACAACACATTTGAGAAAGGGAAATAGGTATGGATGGTGCATTAACATCTAATTAGTTAATTTTAATCAAGGAATAATTGTTGTATTCTTCCAATGGAGATCAAAAATTACTTCCATCAAGAATAATTAGGTTTTTTAGAGAAGAATTATGGGGACCAACCTATGTTTACATGACGCAACTGAGACCATTTTTTGACCCTAATGATGTAAAATAAATTAATTCTTATACAACCAAATCTGAATATAATGTACTTAAGGTCAAGAAAATGATGGTAAACAAAATCCCTTTCGTGAGGAAACCCATGATTTTTGTTTTTTATTTATTTTCTATTTTTAGAGGCACACATAAAATCACACCAAATTTTATAAATTTCATTGAATAAGAAATTTTCTTTCACCTGTTTATTTTTAATTTGAAGAAAACTCAAGATCAAGGCTGTAATAAAGTAGTGTAAATAACAATAAGAAGTTGTAGGACCGATACATGTCATGAACCGATACATGTCATAAATTAGGAGCAGGAAGAACCTGTAAAGTAATATTCAAAAAGGGATTAAGCAATTCAATTCATTATTTTTTATACAATATTTACCTAATTCCATTTATTTAGAGGTTTTAATTTCCAATTTCATGCACCACATTTGATTATTTAGTTTATCACTTGGACTAAGAGATATAAACTACGTAGGAAAATTACAATGCCCTGAATTTAAATTTTTTTATCAATATATTTGAATGAGAAAAATAGTGACACTAATTATTATGGATAATCATGTGGATTAGGATTTTAAAAATAATGATTTGAGGAGAACAATAATCATTAAAAATGAATTTTTTCTCATATTTGGCCAATGAATTGAATTTCAGATATTCTCATGAATTGATTTAATTATTTGTATGCATTTCCATGAGGAGTTGTCAAAACACTTCTTTTAATTCTCAATACATCCTCTAAGCCCAATATTTTACATTCATTATTTACAATATTTCTTGAGAGACTTGTATATGTTTACTTATAGAACTTTCTTTTCATCTTATTGAATATATGATTACACAAAATTTACATTTAATATTATTGGGGGAATTTAATTAAATAGACCTTATCCTTAGATGAACTTTACATTAATCCATTTTAAATTTCATAGAATCTATATTCAAACATACTAGGTAAGATCCTAGTTAAAATTCCATTTTATCCTTTTCTACCTTCCTCTAAATATTTTGTATGATTATCAAAAATAAGAGTGGGGAGATAGTGACTGGTGGAAGGGATACACATGTTATAACGGATAATTATGAGGTAATCTTTGTGGGATTTTTGGAAGACACGTTTATTTTATTTATTGCACACCCTCATAGAAAAAAACAATTATATATTTGGAAATTCAAAAATCACCATTCCTTAACAAGTGATCTTCTTATAACTATTAAAAATACTATTGTGAGGAGATTATTTTTGGTTGGGTAGTTGCTGTGAGATTTTTCCCCAATATAATTTTTGAAAAATAAAATAAATAATAATAATAAAAGAGGATGTATCATTTATTGAATTTCATATCTTTATGAGCATACTTTGAGAAATTTTTGGAAGATGATACTTTCATTATGAGCTTCAAATTCATTTATCCTAAAAGGTGAATCCCTCTGGATTATTTTTGATTTTCTCTCTACATAGTAGTGAAAGAATATGCTTTTCAAGCTTATGTATAGTCACATGTTCTTGATGTATGTGATGAACTTTGTTTAAAATTGTAATCTAATGATGAGAAAAACAATTAAAGAAAAGTTAATTACAATTTGAATATTTATTAATAACAAATTGGAAAAAAAATTGATGAATGAAAGGGCTTGTATATTTCCAAATAGAAAAGATAAAATACTTGGTTGAATTTTTTCTTTGAAAAATGAGGTTTTGATAAATATTCTATGTCTGATAATTGAAAATTTTACATTACATTTGATCAATTTATTATTTTACATTGATTTTAAATCATGGTAGGATAATAATCCATTATCATATGTTGAGATTACAACATTGATGAAATTACAAAATTCATGTGGTGGGATTTGATAAGTACATTTATTGTATACATCTTTGATATTACCATGTAGTGATTTGGATTATTTTTTTGTTATTTCATGCCTATATCTCTGATGTTTTCTTCATATTTTTTAGGATACATTAGATTAGGGAAGTTGAGAAAAAGAAGCTAAAATTACAAATAATTCCCTAAAAATACGGTTTTTGAAAAACATGGATGATCACGGATCACTTCTAGGGAAATAAACTGAATAATATTTGAAAACAAGGGTTACATAGTTGAAAATTGAACTTAATGATTATGTAATAATAATAACACATCACGAACCAATGCAAGGTGTAAAATAAGTGCAAGGCATGAAGTGAAAGAAACCATCTCTAAGGGGAGATTACATGTGGCATAGTGTGACACATATGGTTATGCCATGACACTTGTGAAGAAGACCCAGAAACCCTGAAGGTCATGAATTCATTACACATGGTGAAACCTTTGCATGTTGTGTAATCATAACATGACATGAAAAGATCAAGACAACCTAGAAATGATCATATTCATCGTATCAAGGGGTGATAAATAGTTTTATTACTCTAAGACTACCCATGAATACTTTTTGACCAGTCTTAATTCCATTGAATGCTATTAAAGAGAAAGGGAAGTCTATGAATATAGGGATGAGCCGCCACACTATGTATAGATTTGGATAAAAAAGTCTAGCGTTAGAAGTTTCACTACTACAGGGCTATCCACCACTTTTCTATGGTTTTTCATTACACATTCATTTCTTTTCATCATTCACTATTACTCTCTCATCACTAAGATGAGGGGTAAACCAATCTTCTTCTAGGGTTATGTAGCCAAATTAGGAATGTTTCATTTGATTTATTCCTTTTTCTTAATCACGAATTTGGTTTTTCCAAACCCTTTCTTTTTGTTTAATCATGACCGTTGGTTAATTGATCTGAAAGGAACCTTTTAATTGAGAAACCAGGTACCTTGAATTGAGACATGACCATTTTTACATTTAGGGAAACTAAGTTTAAATTTGGCACCTTGAAAAACTTGAATCGGGGAAACCCTAAAATACTGGACCAAGTAGAAATAGGATTATAATTTTGAGGTGGGGATTCCATGACCATTGGATCCATATTGTATTGAATCTGACACCATATATGGATTAATTAATTTAATTTTTAAAATACCATTTCACACAGAACTTAAAACTATAAAACACTGGAATTCCTTTCAAATATGATTTGAAACCAAATGATCAAACTACTTAATTTTTGTTCTTATTTCATCTAATTAATAAAACTCATATGTTCTTTACCTGCATTTTTAAATTCAACCAATTGAATCCTCTTATTTTAAAACATAATTAAATAAATCTAATCATCTATGTGGGATCGATATCAACATTTCCACTCTATTCATTTCAATTTATTATGTAGCACTAATATTAGTTTTATAAAGTTTGTACTCTGATTATATCTATAGGGAAATAATGATGCCTTTTCGGCCTTTCAGTGTTGTTTTCTAGTTTTAATTGACATTTTAGTTAAAAAACATGTGATATACTCAAAATAAAGAAAATTTATTAATATTGTCTTGATATTTTAATACAATGGTCCTTAAATCATTTGTGATGTATAAGAATTAGTTTCATATCAATATGACATATTTTCTGACCATTAAGGCTCTAAGTGACTCTTTTTATTTAAAAATGAAATTTTAGTTTAGAACACACATCACATACTCAAAACTATTAAAATTCATTCAGGTTGTTTTTATACATTAAAAAAATATCCATATGCCATTTTTTATGCACAGGAATCATCCCCATGTCAATAAAATACACAGTGTGCCCAGTATTACTCAACATGTCCATCATTTGTTTAAAATCGACAAATTAGATTAAAACATGATTCACCCACTTAAGACTAATTAAATATGCTCAGATTATCATGATTATTTAGTAAAACAATTTTTAAGTCATTTTTAGCATGTAAGAGTCAGTCTCACTTCAAACTGACCCATAATATGACTAGTAGGACTCAAAGTGAATGTTTTTATTTTAAATTGACATTTTTCGTAAAAAAGAAACATGACATAATAATAACCATGAAAATACATTTATTTTGTATTGTTACATTAGTAAACCAATCCTTATGTAAATTTTAATGTGTACGAAACATCTACACATCAATCGGATACATGGTGGGACCAACATTACTCTAAGTGTTTCTTTCTACTTTAAACATATATTTTTGATCAAAATACATATTAATACTCCAAAATAAGAAAGTTCATTAATGTTTTTTTTGATAATTTAAGAAAATGATCCATAATCCATTTTTGATGTGTAAGAATCAGTCACACCTGAATCCAATAAATGATTTTCTTGTTATGACTACAAGTCTATGTTATCAGTTTACAATTAACAATTTAGTTCAAAACAAGTCTCACTCACTAAAAACCAAAAAAACATGCTTGTATTATCTTAATAATTTAGGAAAATGATTTGTAAGTCATTTTTGATGTGTAGGAACCAGTATTAGGTCTAATTGATGTATGATTTGATCAGTATGAATCAAAGTGTATGTTTTCAATTTAAATTGATAATTTAGTAAAGAAGGTAGGTGATATACCCTAAATATATAAAATTCATTTGGATTGTCTTCACAATTTTGTAAAAAAGTCCTTATTTAATTTTTGACTTGTAGGAATCATTTTCATGTCAATATAATGCATTTTGTGATCGATATGACTCTAAGTGTGTATGTTTATTTAAAATTGACAGTTTAGTTCAAATTTCACATCGCATACTCTAAACCATGGAAACGAATTCAGATTATTTTGATACATTAGGAAAATGATCCATATGTCATTTGTGACATGTATGAATTATCCACAACTCAATTTGATACATGGTGTTCTTGGTATTACTAAGAGTGTTAGTTATTAGATTAAAATAGACAATTTAATTAATAAACATCTATCACTAACTAAAAATAGAAAAGAAACACTCAGATATTCTTGATAATTTTGGAAATTGATTCATATGTAATTTTTGATGAGTAAGAAATGTCTCAAATAAAACTGAAACACAATGTTACTGGTAAGAATCAATGTGCATGTTTTTAGTTTAAATTTACATTTTAGTAAAAAACACATGAGATACTCAAAAATGAGGAAACACATTCAAATATTCTTGATACTTTGTAAAAAATGATACAAAATTAATTTTTGATGTGTACGAGTAATCCTCATATTAATTACATCTGTGTTGTGATGGGTATGACACCACCTATTTTCTTTTATTTAAAATTAATATTTTTTTAATGTGTTGTTCCATATTTACGTTTAATTTATTTTTATATATAATTTATAAAATAAGATTTCTTTTCTTATACAGGTGGGTTCTTTTTCTTGAGTAGGGGTGGTCTTTTTTTAAATAGTTACAATAATCGGACTTTTTTGATAGGGGTCGAGTTCCAAAAACAATGGAACCATTGATGTTTTTGAATTTTTATAATAGTCATTGATAATTTAATTTTAAGGATTAATGTTTGAAATGTTGGTAATATAGTTTTTTTCTTGTATTCATGATGTAATTTTTATTTCGATTAAAATTTGAATTTTCTATATATAGGTGTATTTGGTGTTGAAGTGTATTGTAATTTTAATAGCACGATACAGTAGTATGAAATTTATTAGCTCTTCTTTTAGCACTAATAAATGGCCCCCCTTTATCAGATCTTTTCTAGTGATGATAAACATGGACCACTTTTAATGGCGCTTAAAAACATATTTCTTTTTTTTAGCATTTAAAAAGGATCTTTCTAGAACTTTTACAACCCATTTATTTTATAGTGAGTGGAACCATTGGAAATATCTATATGAATTTTAATAGTGACTACCATTGGAAGGTACTATGAGGGGGAAAATGTCACCATTACAGACCTCCCAATGATGGTCACTAATTGAAATTTATTTATATTAAAATCCATTCCAAAAAATAAAAAACACAGTAGTAAAAAAACAGCCCCAATAGACTCTTTCCATATTCATTCATT
This sequence comes from Viscum album, assembly GCA_963277665.1. Lineage (NCBI taxonomy): Eukaryota > Viridiplantae > Streptophyta > Magnoliopsida > Santalales > Viscaceae > Viscum > Viscum album. Next base: position 1,423,833,866 of record OY728134.1, on the reverse strand, counting down.
GTTTTCCTTCACATACGATACAAAAATACAATAAAATGTAGAAAGAAAATAAAATTAAGATTTAATTTTAAAATCAAATTAATTACATATATATAGAATACTTAAAATATTTTATCCACTATGACATACATAAAATATCATAAAACTGAAGAATTTAAAAAAATAATGTCAAGGTATTGTTGAATGTATAATTACACTATCTAACTATCAGTTAAAAATTAATATAAAATTTTAAATTCAACTTTATGTCCTATTAATCAATTTGGTAATCATATTGACATGAAATTGACTGAAAGAGAGTATAGATGATTCAAGGAATTTTCTTTTATATTTTCACATCAATTGGAATGCATTTTCCGATTTTTGACCCTCTGAAGGGAGATATGCCGTTTTAATAAATGTATATTGTTAAGAGAAACCATGAATCACTATGTGAGTTTGATCCATTTGATGGAACTCTAAATCACCATGTACACTTCAATAGAACTCATCTAATTACTTCATCCTATGAAAAAGATACCTTTACAATATTATTGGACACAGGTTTGTTCGATAGCCACTGCCTTTCAGACTGTTCACTATAAATTGGATGAGATATCACCTAATCACCACACAAACATAATGAACCACACTTCACACACACAAAAAATGAAAAAACATGATTTACGTGGTTCAGAAAAAATTTCCTAATTCCTTGAGAAAACACTGCAAACATTTTCTTTTCAGGAGATGTAATTGAATAAAACACACTCACTTACACCCTCCCTACTTTATAACTTATTATAATTTTTTTCAAATAATTCCATTGTTCATTACAATAACCATAAAATGTTGATCCATGCATCAGAGTTGGGCCAAAACCTCTATTTATAGTCATATTTGTTAGGTTAACCAGTTTCACTGACCTCTAAGATTCATAGTCCGCATCCCATTAACCAAGGAAGCCACAGATACACTATTGAACTACCTAATGAAATTGAGAAAATTAAGTCATCATATACACTAACCATTCATTGACATACCAAGCTTGGTGAACAACATTTGTGACAACTCCATTAGATGAATCTATAAGATCATCCATGTTTTATGACACTGAAATATCTCCAAATTAATCCTATGTATGATTATCTCTTTACAAATATCTCTTTCTGATGGAAGTGAGTCTAGTGAAAACAATTCAACCCTGGCCTCTCTAAAAATATAAAATAGGAAACACCCATCTCATGGTCTCTGCCTGAAGATCACTCTATAATAACCTCCATCGATAAAAATTTATGTCATGAAACAGAAAAACCTTAAACAAAACAAAACAATCCCCCGCCAAAAAATTGCTTTATATTTTCATAAAATTTTAACCATCCACATAATCTAATCCTCTATCTAATGAATTCAGTTTCCTCCTCTCCATCTGATCATATAATTCAAACTAAGTAATTGTGTTGTATCTGACATTATTGTACTATCACTTTTTTAAAATATCTATTGTATTCTACTTTACAACAATCTTCTGTCGTTCAAACCCTTTACGTTATAGTATATTTAATATAAATTGATTATTCATGTAAATGAACTTCGTTCTTATATAAAACACTAGATTTCATGAAAGATGAATGAAAATATTAGTATCAAAAATAACATTCATATTTTAGATCCACTTCCAAGTTCCATCAACAATAATCTCAACCATATCGAATTTTCTCTACTTTAGTAGTAGCCACATACTCTACTTCTACTTTAGATAAAGTGAAAACTAGTTGCAAATGAGATATCCAGAAAACAACTATTCTATAAAAACAAATACAAAACATTTAGTACATCCCCATTAGTCCATGTATCCCACAATATATTTATTAATAAAATATTTTAACTGATCATCACGACAAAAATAGAAAGCTAGATCCTACAACCCCTTCAAGTGTGGATTAATCCTTTTCATAGATTCCTGGTGATTCCTCCAAGGATTTGACATGAAATACATAAAAACTCTGATTTGAAATATTATATATTCTCATGTAAAAACCATGTAATATATCAAAAATTATATATCTCAAGAAAAAGAAACCTACACACTATCTTGAAATTATCTATTCAATGATGGTAAATGTGCTTTAGATATTTATAAGTTCCATGTGATTGGTTCTGATAAATGTTTACACCTGGAAACATAAAATATTTTAATGGCCATACTAATGTAATCCTTCAGGGATAAAACCCAAGAAAAGGCTTTCCTATCCCTCTAAGTTCTCATCCCAAATATATTATTATTTGAACCAAGTTTCCTCATCTCAAATCTTCTTGATAGATTAATATTTAGTTCCCTAATCCAATGGATATTTTGACCATTAATCAACAAATAATCCACATACAAAAATAATATGAGAAATTTTCCATTATGCCATTTCTTTTTGTAACAATAATGATTGAAATAACATTGACTAAAACTTTAATCAATTTTGAAAGTGTTGAACCTCCAATTCCACTATATTGTAACTTAATTAAATACATACAGTCTTTGTTTCAATTTATAAAACAAATCATCCTACTAATTAAATTCATAACCCTTGGGTTGAATGATATAAATTTCTTCCATCTAATTCATATGAATAAAGACCTTCTTTACATAAATATGTTCCAAGTGTAGATCATCATATGTAGAAATGTTAATCAATGTCTAAATGGATATGTGTGTCACCATTTGTGAGAAAATTTAATAAATTTTGATCCTTTTATTTTTTTTAAATCCCTTCACCACTAGCCTTGCTTTGTTCCTCTAACTTTTATTAGTTTCCTCTTTAAAAAAAAAACCCATTTGTTTTCCTGATCTTCTTTTCCCTTAGGGAATTAATCAAATTACCATGTATTGTTGAGACTTAAGGAATTTATTTCATCTTCCATGCATGAGTCCCTCTATTTTGAGTCATTGAGAGTAGCTTCCTCTTCCAAATAGTCTAGTTTCCATGTATTTGTTAGAAGAAAAAATTTATATCATCTCCAATCCACTAAAATACTTTCCTAATATGATTGGATATCATTTTCTCAACATCAAGTTTTTATATTTGAACCTCACTATTCAATAGCCATATATATGGTATTTCATCATATTGAAGTGGTTTGTCTCATCATTCCTTATCCTATAGGACTATATCTGATTTCTCTCTATCTGGTATCCTAACTATCGGTGAACCCTCCTTTGAAAATTATACAAAATTTTCCAGACTGAGAGTCTGTCTGGTAACCTCTTTCCAGTGACCATGAACATTAACAATTGATAAAACCTCAACATCCTTCTCATCTAATTTTTGAAGTTTCCAAATAAGTTATTCATTAAAAAAATATATGAGATCCAAATTAATTTTTACTTTTCATCATCCCATAGGTGATATCCAATGTTCTCATCTCCATTCCCAATAAGAAAACACACCTTATATTTTTCATTCAATTTAGAATAGTCTTTAACTTTGAAATAAATATATGAAGAACCTCCGATTACATTGAGATAGTTCACCTCTAGTATCTTATTGGAGAAAATTTCCTCTACAAGTTCGTGTCCCATAGTTGGAGATGAATTTAAATTCACCAAATACTATACTTTATTTATTACCTCTACCCCAATTCCCTTTAACATTCTAGAGTAAGGCCTTATAATCCAGTATTTATCTTCAATAGTTTGATTCATTCTTTCAGCTACTCTATTTTTTTTGGAGTTTCTAGAATATTCTTATCATTCCAGATTCCCTTCTATCGATATAAGTCAAAAAAGATGTGTCTGTTGTACTCCCCATGGAGTTGGATGATATCTCACATTTACAACCACCCAAAACCCTCCACCAAAATATAATCCCTGATATAATGTAAGTTCATTGACTTGGTAAGTCGATCAACTATTACCCAGATGGAATCATGGCTTCTCACTATATTTAAAATCCATGGCACATTGTCCATGGATATGTTTTCCCATTTCCACTTTAGTATCTCAATAGGATGAATTAAACCTATTGAAACATGGTGCTCAGCCTTCACCTACTGACATATAAGACACTGATATATTAACTTGGAAACAATATGCCTCATGCTAGCCCTAAAAAACTACCACTAAAGTTCCTTGTATATCTTCTCAAATATAAGGTGTATAACCAAAGGATAAGTGTGAAACTGCTTTATCACCTCCTCTAACATCATAACCAGAACCACAATTAATCCATAGAAAATAATGTTATAATCCCCTCATTTAAAGAATCCATCTAGTATATCCCATAAGTATATATGGTCATGAAGAACCTCATAGTTTATGTTTCTCAGCATATAATCCCTCACACATTAAAAAACCAGAGGAGTCACCACCATGAATTTAAGAAACAATTAACCCCTCTCCTTCACTAGGGTCAAATGCAATAGGTCTAATTGTTATATTCCTCCTCTACTAAGTGAGAATGGAACATCCTACTAAGAGAATATACCACCACATTAACTTTCCCATTAGTATATATTATCTGGAAGTCATGGTTCTATAGAAACTCAGACCAATGCCTCTATATAATGTTAAGATATATTTTCATGAAGATATATCTGAGACTTTGATGTTTGGATTAAATAAAAAAAATTATCTCCTAGAAGATCGTGATCCACATTTTAAGAGTTAATAACACAATATTGAACTCAATGTCATGGTTATTGTAGTTATTTTTATGGGGTCTCAACTTCCCCATCCCATATGTGATTGCTGACGACCTTTGTATCAACACACAACCAAACCTATCTCTAGTGATATCGCAAAACACTACGTACTCAACACCCTCCTTTGGTAATATCAACAAAGGTTCACTGGTCATCTTCACCCTCATCTACTCAAAGGCTCTCTAACCCATATGGGTTTATATAAATGGATTCTCTCTCCATGTTAGGATATTCAAAGGGGATGCTACTCTAGAAAATTAATCCATGAACATCCTATAGTAACCCTCTAAGCCAAAGAAACAACACACCCTTGAAAATCTCTTGGGTGGATCCCAATAAAGAACCATATCCACTGCTAAACCATACATAGAAATGGCATGCCCTAAAAATAGAACCTCAGGGATCAAAAACTAACACTTAGAAAGATTACCATAATTTTCATGCACTCAAAGTAAGTCTAGGACTATACTCAAGTTAAATGAATTCTCCTCCACTGATGTAGAGAAGATGAGTATATTATCAATAAGGAAAACCGCAAATCAGTTCATATATGGATGGTAGGTATAGTAAAAAAAATCCATAAACACAGTGGGGGAATTCATCACAAAAAATGGAAACACTAGGAACTCATAATGTCCTTAGTGTCATCAGAAATACAAATTCTATTATCATCCTCATCAACCCTCAACTGGTGGCATATAGACCTGGGATCAATCAGAGATAACCAAATCACACCTCAAAACTAGTAAAATAGATCATCAATCCTTTAAAAACGTTACCTATTTTTTATTGTGTTCAATTTTAGTTTATGATAATCAAAATAATGAATAAATCTCACATCTTCCTATTTCATGAACAAAAAAAGAGATGTTCGAGGCATAAAAATGGGTCTGATAAATACCTTCACTTAAAGTTAGTCTAATTTCGCACTCATCTCTCAAAGCTCAGTAGGGGATATCTAATATGATAAAGAAGATATTAGTATAGAGTAAGGTTGTATGTTAATGAATAATTCAATATAATAACTCATAGGAAGTCCCATAACATCCTCAGGGAATAAATCCATATTTTACTCCAATATTGATGGAATAGTTATGTTTTAAGAGCCTGATGTACCAAGGGATAAACTTTCTAACTGATGTGTGATGGGTTGTAGTATCCTACATAAAAAACCCATCCAATTATCTATAAGATCACTATTTACTAGAAAGGATAATCTCATCTTGTTTGTCCCAAGGCATCTAACTCATATGTGATGACTATCAATACGGGCTCGAGCTATGGACAAAAAACATGTCCCCAATATGACATCATAAGTTTTCATTATAATGAACAAGATGTCCCATAAGAAACCCTCTCCACTCTCACAAACTTGAACATATAATTAAAATAAAATTATCCATCACACCTAGACACAATCCGATTTGGGTGGAACTAACTCACCTACACATCTTTAAATAGAATATTTAAAGAGTATGTCTTGTTGATGGGAGTGTGCCCCTTCTTTTTATGCTTAGATCCACGTCACATAACCCAAATACTGTCAACCCAAATCATAAAGAATAGGTGATGAAAGAAAAAGTACTAAAGTATAAAAGTAAATAGGAACATGGATCATACCTTATAATATATTTATCATCCCTAGATTGGAAGGACCCTATGTCCTCCCTTAAACCCTAGCATGATGTCTTGCAAAAAACTGCACATGATCACCTTGGATTCCCCATGGAATGAATGGTCCATGATTGGGATCTATGAATCTTTTATAAGGCTTCGTAGCCAAAGGACCTTCAGGAAATCTATGTGCATAGTGGTCCTGTTGCACTACAAACCTTCGTGATTGAGCTCGGGCCTGTGGAGGAATCATACACCAATTCCATGTCTTCTATCGCCTTTTGGGTAATGGAGATGCCATATAACCATGATGAATACTACCAATTCTATCATCACAACCATCCCTTCCTAGGTAGCTCTCTATATACCAATCCTACTCAAGATGCTCTTGTTCCTATACTGGGGGTCTAGTAAAGGATAAAAAATTATACGAAACAAGCACTCAAACTCTACCTAAGAGAGTTTTGTCTCATCATACGCATAGGTAAACAAACCCCACCAACTCCTCCCAACCCTGAAAAAGAGGCTGGTTTTATAAATGAACATCAGAGCTGGCGGACTCCTCATAAAATACAAAAATAAAAATACATACTATATAAAAACCTCTACCACCTAAGGGTCTATCTCACCCTAGAACCTAAGTGACCCCTAATCCTAAAACATTATAAGTATGGTTAGTATATGTGAATATCCATCCTAATCAAAAATAATGAATATTTGTAGCATCTGTCATGGAATATCAAATGGGCCCTTTAGAGTGAGTCGTCTCAGGGATTAATGGGTGGAATCATCACTCACTACCTATCTGGCATAACTAGGTTGAGAATTTTCTCCTTGACTAGGGCCTTGATACTATGCAAGTTGTCATACTAGGGAATACTCATTCAATTTTTCATTTTCATGATCATATATCTATATCATAGTTGGTCATCATCATGAATAAATATTTATTTTTTCCAAGATGTACAATGTTTAGATGATAATATATATATGGGGAACTTACTCAAGAAGGACAGTTGAAGTAATCAATCCTATCAGATGCACGTACCATTATTCCCTACAATAAATGCCTTGGTATACAGAGTTGACAAGAAGGTATTTAGAGTCCTTGTAAATGGATATATCATTCACCACGCCAATATTTGGTTCCCTAGCTTGGAATCCATACTCAGGACACTCTGAAATTTCTTCCCTAAGTCCCAACCAATTCCTCGTAAGGGGAAAACCACAAACAATGTATCAGGAAATTAACTAATGTGATACCCCTCTATCAGGACTCAAACTTCTTATCCCACCTAGATTGTGCATGGTCGATCCATCCAAATCCCAAGCCCACCTCTATTAGGCTAGAGGCTGGTGATAAGCACCAAGAAGGTATAAATTAAATGGGAGAAATTTTAAAAATGAACCTTTAAACACACACCCTACCATCTCCATGATAAATTTTATAGAAATATAACATATAGAAACATTTAGAGTGTAAATATGTATGAAATAACCTCAAGGAAAAAAATAAAACAGGGTACGATGGTATAAATAAAAATCAAATGGGAAAAATACATGCCCAAAAAACTAAAGTCCCAACCTGACAACAACTAGAATAGAGAAAAACAAGAGAGCCCTCACTTAGGATATGAATGTTCCCACCACTAAACATGGTCAATGCACCCAAGTATCCCTATTCTCAATTGATTTCACCACATATTTTTCTAGAATATACATAATAAACGTCACATGCAAGAAAAGACCATGCATGGGTGAGTATATACATACCCAGTAAGATACCCCAAAAACTATAATGGGAGAAATATAAAGATACAACAAAGGTAATCTAAACCTAAATCCAAGAGTGATATCAAAACCCAAAATATACATATACTAATAAATAAACACAATAGAGAGAGATATGGGATCTCCATATCATAGTATATATAAGAATGAGGACTCATCCTATGTCTCCAAAATTCTAACTCTGATGCCCAACATCATGTGCAACTGTACGATAAACCATGTATAGGGTCCCACACCTTCCCACTACACTCCACAACTAATGGTGCCATTAATCTAATACATGCATCTCATGTAACCTATTAATAAAATAAGAAGAGGAGGCCCCTCCTAACTACTATAATCTATATCCTATGGATCCACAACTCTCTTGTAGGACCATCTACTCACTGGAGTTTTAAGAAAGGGGAGTTCCACTTCTATAGATAAAGGACCCTCACCCGCTGTAGTATACAGAAGTTACAACTCTACCCATGTAATGAATTTGGGGGACATGTTCCATGGTGCTCTAGGGGAGTCTTTTCCTCAGTGTCTCAGTGATTATCACACCCTATCACTATTATTATCAAACATCGCCTGAAGAAGAATTATGCTAGAGACACTTCACATCGTATCTGAAAATCCACTACGAAGTCTACCATCATATTATACATATAACTACACTCAAGATAGGCTACCCATGGTAAAAAAATTCTTTTGAAGAAGAATATATGACAAGAAGATGTTTATAGAGAGAGTACATGGTTTTTATAGTGGTCCACAAGACAATTGACCCTACCTCATTGTATGGCTGTGTTATCTTATGGATACCTCTTAGAAGTCATTTTGTATTACACGGTGTGTAAAGGTGGTACATAGAGTGTCTCATCCACTCTGGTCTTCCCTGTGTATATCTGGTCGAGCTTGTGTACTTTGGGTCATGCCCATGCACCTGGATGTGCACATGGTCATGACCACTATTAGCCTATGCCCCTATAATCCTAGAGTACATGGAATGTCTGGCCACCCGGATTTGTAGGCATGTGAAAGATGGTGTATGACCTGGCTGCCTGGGTAGGTACCCTGGGCGTGTATTCTGGGCCACAAATTGTATGATCTTTAACATGGTTGGAAACCCAAGATATTGCATAAAGAGAACAGTATGACATGTGTTCTTCTGCACTACACTGCATGTAGTAATGTTTTTTGTAGAATCCTTATATTCTTCATTCATTTTCATGATATTATTCCACCACAAAATATCTCACTATTTGACCGATTGAGATAAAAGGATACCACCTCTACCTATTAATTCACATAATCTTATAGAAGGAAATCATAATATGATAATTAGTCGGGATCCCATCGCATGAACAATCACTATTCGGGGTTCTAAAACCCAAAGATATCAACCAAAACCTTGAATCCATCATGATCTATCACCAAATAACCAATCCTTTCTTTATTCAGATTACCATCAAATATCTAGGAGTTTTGATCGTTCATTAACCCAACCTCACGAGTCAAGCCACATCCATGTGGGAAAATAATTAAGAACGCGGTGGATATTGGGGAAATGCATGAGAAAAATGGTGAATCTATCACTGTTCAATATTTCTCATTAAATGATTAAAATTCATGGATTTATAAACTATGATCAATCCATATTAAGATTCAATTTGATAAAATAATTAAATTTATTATATGATCTCATGTGATTAATAAAATAATCAAAGATCATGAAGTAGATAAAATCAATGATAAATAGTTTAATAAAAAGGGATGAAACCAAAAACAAATAGCCCTTCCTCCATTACGAATCATTCATCTATGAATAATGTTTCTTCTAATGATGAGCATGATTTTCTAGGTTGGTTTTTTCTCAATACACCTCGATCATGGTGTTGGATCTCTTCAATATCGATCTATCAATGAAAATTTTCCTCTTCTAATATGCCCAAGGTTATGTGGAATACCATCGGAAAAAATCATAATGACATAATTAGAGGGATAATTAGGTTATAGATTAAAAATAAAACAATAAATTTATTTATTTATTTAATTAAATGCACCCGGAAATGGTAGCCTCAACTGGAAGTATAACATTGACCAACCATAGGTTGATCCTAGGGTAAACCCAATGTTCTAGAGTCATCCATTATCATAGATTTCCCAAATAATGTATCAAATAATGTTAAAATCCATTTCCACAAAAACAATGTGAACACCCGCATTAAAATATATTAGTTTTATTAATATATTAATTATGGGGTCCTAAATACTGAAACACTACATTGAATCTGAAGATAAATCTATATATATTAATATAAATATTTAAAGGACAAATCAAACAAAACCAGAGTCTCTACAGTATAAATGAAAATATATTGTTTGAATGTTTGGGGGTATTAGTTTTGAATACATATTTTAGGTACATTTTCATAATATTTCTATCCAAAAAAATTATCTAATTTGTTCATTAAAACTAATAACTATTTCTGTTTTCTAAAGGTGTATATATCACTATTAAAAAATGGAAAACCCAATTAAATATAATTTTTACTCACTAAAACATGTATCGTTTCTATGCATCGATTTTATTTTGAATTGAATAAAATTTGAAAGAGAAAAGATGCACTAATCATAACATTTATGAATAATATACCATATTATAAGCTCATATTAATGCCTACAATTTAGGGGTAAAGGTCTACAATTTAACCGTATAAAATATATTTTTATTTTTTTATTACTTATTTGATTTTGTTTTATTAAGAATAATTGGATGTTTATCTAAATCAATTTAGACACAATAAATGTTTATTTTTTTGGATCCAATGTAATTATTTCCATGAAACATATGGCACATGATATCTATCTTGAATTTGTAATGCAAAATAAGGAAAATTTTAAAGATAAACTTTGATTTATATTTTTCTGTATATGTTTAAATGAGAATTTCATGATGATAGGGTGATCTATATATATAGTCTAAATCATGGTATGAGGTCAGTGAATGAATATAATAATCCTATAGATTTCTTTAAATGAGAACATATTATGTTATACAAAGTGATATTTAACTAGCAAGACATATTTCAAAACAATTTACTTATTTCGTTAAATGTTTTCACTGTGTCTAGAGCATGATAATGAAAATGATTGTGGATATTACATTTGAAAATTTATAACAGATATTATACACCAAATAAGGACTAGTATCTTCAAATATGTAATTTCTAAAGTTAATTTCAATTTCATTAAAAATATTTCTTAATCACATTTATATATATTTTCTCATTACTACTATTATTTCTATCAATCTATATACTAAAAAAAAGAAGTAAATTTGTTTAGAGATGAGTTTGAAGAGTACATTGTGTTAGAATGTTTTTCAGCCTCAAATTTAGGTTATTAACTATTATGTTTATGATATATTACCATTTTTAATTTTAGATATAACTTTTGGCTATAAACCATTATAATAATAATGATTATTCATTATTTTTGACCTTTTTATCTATGATAAATATAGAAGGAGGGTCATTATCTATGGATTCTGGAAAAGCTAGTAACATATCTAAATCTTCTCATGCAAGTGAGAGATTAGACTTAGAGTCTAAAACTAAGATAATTGTGATAGAAAAATGGGTCATGAATGTATACAAACATCTTGAAAAGGTGGATTCCTACTACTTATTTAGTTTATTTTGTTATTATTTTATATTTTACTTTTATGATAATTTCCTTATCATTTTTATCTAATACTTTTTAATGTTTTTTCACTGAAATTCTTGTAATTTGTTATTTGCTTTCATCCCTCCACTAAATTTCATAAAAGAGAGAATATGTTTATTTTGGATGAAATAGGAAACCATAGGATTCCGGATAAATGAAGTGTATCATAATAATGTATCAACAAAATCTATGATTTCATTAAATTACTTCGATTCAATTTTGAAAGGGAGTCTATAGATTAAATAGAATGTGTCATCTACCAAGGGAGATTTTGATAGTCGAAGGAAAAGTATGGATACCAAAAAGATATATCAGAAATATTATCCTAAATGATGTTGGAATCAACTACACTTTAATAAGACACACCTCAATCTGATACACAGTGTGCTCTATATGACTCGAAGTGTATGTTTTTGGATTGTAATTTAATTTTTTGTTCAAAAAAAAAATTTCTTACTCAAAACTTGTAAAACACATTCAAATTGTTTTGTTACATTATGAAAATGATCAATAAGTCGTTTTTGACATGTAAGAATCAACCTCACATTAATTCAATATACGGTGTGTTCTATATGACTCAAAGTGCCTATTTTTAGTTTAAAATTTATATTTTACTTCAAAACACATGTGAAAAACTTCATACCAAAAAATACATTCATATTGTTACAATAATTTAGAATAATTTTCCATAAGTCATTTTTTATGTGTAGGAATCACCTTCACCTCAAACTAATACATGGTGTGCCCAGTACGACTCGAAGTGTATTTTTTTAGTTTAATATTGATAGTTTAGTTTAAAACCCATGCCACATACTCAAAACCAAGAAAACACATTCCAATTATTTTGATACTTTAGATTAACGGTTCATAAGATATTTCTGAAATATAAGAATCAACCACACCTCACTATAATACACGATCTTCCTAGTATAACTTGAAATGTATGTTTTTTAGTTTAAAATTGACATTTTACTTAAAAAAATGTGTCATACTCAAAACTAAGAAAAAAAATTTATAATGTTTTGATATATTATTACAATGATCCATACATAATTTTTATTTGTAGGACTCAGCCTCATATCAATCTGGAACATGATGTGGCTGATTTGACTTGATGTGTGTGTCTTTAATTTAGAAGTTTCATTTAAGTTTCAAATGTGCATTAAATAGAAAATATTAAGAAAACGATATCAATATTTTTTCAAAATCTTGGAAAAAATACATAATTCATTTTTTATGTGTAGGAATTTACTGCTTGTAAATTCGACACACAATGTGGTTGGTATGACTCGAAGTATATGTTTTTAATATAAAAGTGCCATATTAGTTTAAAACGCATCACAATGCCAAAACCCAAAAAAAATATCTCAGATTGTTCTCAAATGTTATAAAAACATTCCATAATTCATTTGTAATATATAGGAACTAACCATACATAAATTTGATGGGCGATGTGGAAAGTATGAACCGATGTTGTTGTTTTCAATAAAGAAGTTCCATTTTAGTTTAAAATTTTCTTCATATAGAAAACAATGATAAATGATCTAATATTGTTTTCACTCATTGAGAAAATAATCCATTATTCATTTGTGATGTATAGAAATTGACCGCACATTAATCTGACACATAATGTGGTCGGTATGACTCAAAATTCTTGTTTCCATTATAAAAATGCCATCTTAGGTTAAAACACAAATCAAATAGACATAACTAATAATATTGTATAGGGTTGTTTTCAATATTTTGGAAAGTGACCCATAATGTTTCGGTCATGTGTAGGAATTGACAACACATCAATTGTACACACGATGTGGTCGGTATGACTGGAAGTACACTTTATTCAATATAAAGGTTCCCTCTAGATTAAAAAATGTATCACATACCCAAACCCAATAAAAAAACTCAAATTATTTTAAAAAATTAGTAAAATGATCCATAATTCATTTTTGACATGTAGGAATCGACCATACAATAATTTGATAGATTATGTGGAAAGTATGACTCAAATTGCATGTTTTCAATATAGAAGTTTCATTTTAGTTTAAAAAACATAACTCATATCCAAAACTATGAAAATGATCTCAAATTGTTGTCCAAATTTATAAAGGTTACCAATAATCCATTTCTTAGGTTTAGGAATTGACCACATGCCAATCTGACCCAATAAGTGGTTAGTATGAATCATAGTGCATGTTTTCAATATAAAAGTTTCATTTTTTTAAAACATTCATAACATAGGAAATACCAAGTAAATTGGCTAATATTTTTTAAAAAAATTTAGAAAAAGGTCCATAATTCATTTTTGTTCTATAGTAATTGACCGTACATCAATCTCACACATAATGTACTCAGTATGACTCGAAGTTTGTGTGTTCAATATAAAAGTGACATTTTAGTTTAAAATGAATATCACATAGAAAAAACTGAGAAAATGATCTGGGATTATCTTAAAACATCTGGATAGTTTTCTATAATTGATTTATAATGTGTAGAAATTGACCTCACATCAATCTAACACATGTGTTGTCACTATGAATCGAAGTGCGTATTTTAAATATAAGTGTAATTTTAGTTTAAAAAGTGTATCACATATCCAAAACTAAGAAAACAGGCTCATATTATTTTCCAAATTTAGTGCAATGATCCACAATTCATTTTGGACATGTAGGAATTGACCACGTTTTAATCTGATGCACAATTAACTAATAATGTCATTAATATATATAGTAATTAACAATATAATTGTTCATATACAGAATATATAACATTAAAATTATATTTTTTTTTTATTTTTTTTACATTTACTAAAACAAACATTGGGTTTTTTGTCGGGACAATCATTATATGAAAGTTGATTATTGAAGAAAGTATGCTAGTTATGATTTTGTATTTGGGTTGTAGTTTATTTATTAATTTTAAATATCACATCAATGTAAATATTTTATATGTAAGTTTTAATTTAATTGAAAATATGATGTGATATTTTTATTCCAATTTGGGTTTTTATATTTCAATGTTTATGTTTTATAATTGGGATTGTTTTTACAGGGTTTCTGAATGCATGTTGTAGTGTTGTAGCTATGTAGAAACTGATATGAATTTTATCAGTTCTAGAATGAGAACTAATAAAGGATGCCCTTTATCAAGTCTGAAGAATGTTCTGAAAAAGGGTATATTTATCAGCACTATAGAAAGTGTTGATAAAATATTCCTTTATTAATAATAAAGAATGAACTAATAAATGATGTACTTTATCATTTCTTAAGAAAATATTGATAAATCTTACCTTTATCAGCATTAAAAATGAAGGGTTGTTAAATGAATCCTTTATCAGCATCTTTTGTTAGAACTGATAAAGGTTGTCCACTTTTATTAGCACATACATAGTCAGTGTTTTTCTACACTGAGAAAGATCATGTATAGAATCATTAAAAGTGCTATTTATAGTTCTACCATTTTTCAGATATAAATTATTTGTTAGATATTTAGATTTATACATTCTTTATAGATTTTTATAGATCTACTTTGGATCTATTATATTCATTTTCCCTTGTAATGTATTGTTCTCCAAATATAATTGAATAGTTCTTGTTTCCAAATCTCTAATGTTTTCTCAATCATCTAGGTTAGTCTTTTCCAGATTCTCTAGTTTTTTCTTCAATGATTTAACTATCACTTCATGTGTTAAAATATTATTTATCCATTGTTTCCATAGAGTGAAATCATTTTAGAAGAAAAAAACAAACCTTTGCGGTGGTATATTTGTTGTAGTAATAATGACTTCTGTGAAATAAATCTTACATAAAAAATTATAATATAGAGGAAGTTTAATATAGCAACCTTTATATATTTTTATATTTAAATTTAGAAATAATTTTATTTTAACTGTCACTAAATCTTTTTAAAACATTAAATTGTTAAACCCTCCTCCTGATCTCCTTAGGACCGACCCAACCCCATTATTTTCTCCTTAGTGACCCCCAACCCCGACCCCCCATCTCCCAAAGGTGAACGTAATTACCTCGACTCCATCTTCTCCTAACACTAACAATCATGACCCTAACCACCCTACCAATGATGGCTATGACCCTGACCACCATGCTATAAACAGCTGTGACCCCAACCCCATGGAAACTTCCACTGATTATCCACTAAAAAAGGCTAATATTCATTGTATGTATTATAATTTTAGTGTGCTTCATTATTCATAAACACCAGGTTTAGTGCATTTTACAATTTGAACATTATTTCAAATCGTGATTGTAATTATTTATTAAATTGCACTATTAATTGGTACATTTTGAGACACATTTTTAATCCCCCACTGATATTGATTTGAATTTCATATTTCATTTCCAGTTTTTAAACTCCTTTGGGAATATTCCATTCACTTGGATCACTTGAAGAATTAAATTGGATGATGACCAAAGTCGTCTTTCATGCCAACACATTCTCGGTGAAGTGAACTGGAAAAAATCTAAATAAAATGACTATAGTGGCCATGATAAAAACCTAATGATTCTAAAATTAAAACTAAATATAGAGAAAATTCTTGGAAACATTTAATTAAAAAGTTACCTAAGCTAAATATGATGTTTGAATAGAGTTCAAGGTATCCTGATTTGAAGATGAAATTTTGGGTCAGATTCTATGGCCCAATTAAACAATCCACCATTTCAATCCAATCTACAAAAAACATCAATTTGTGCTGAAATTGTATAGACTATTAGGCTACATCCAGATCTTCATTTTATTCTTATTTGTCCCACCTCAATTCAATCATATAAGAACTCATTTTGAATCATATGTTTGGTGGATTCAATATGGATTAGATTTTTTTCAAGGGTAGAATAGTCTACTCACCATTAACATTCCTCCCACCTAGACCTACCACCATTAATTGGGGTGACTTCCACTATTGGATTCTAGACCCAATACTTTAAAATTTACTATTTAAGGTAGTGGTGTAGGAGGATTTAAGATTCATTTTTCTTTGTTTCATTGTAATTTTATTCTTCCAATTTGTCTTAATAATGTTCTTAATTCAATTATAATTTATTAAAATCATATTACTCTCTTAATAAAATATATTATTCATCTCATTTTCTATTCATTTTGTTAACACATTGATACTGTTTTATTAAGGTGTGAATTTATTAACACAGTGAAGAGATAAATCCTTCAAATGAAATTTTTTTGTTTGGTATTTCATTATTTTTTACTTCATCAATTCCACCATCACGAGTCTAATTATTGATTCCATTGGGAGAATAGAATTGATGGAGGTATGGGTTGATCCAAGTAAGTATTAATGGTTTTGATTGAATGTTATTTATCACTCTATTAATGGTTAATCACTTCTTTCAATTGAGAGTATCATTTGATGATAATAATACTTCTTCTTCCTTATTGGATTTTAAGGCCAAACAATTTAAGTGTTATCAAAAACCTTTACCTTGTAGTGCTCCTAAATATTATCCTTCAAGTGTATATGTTATTAGAATCAGGTTAGTGTTGGTATTAAACTAATAAGTGATGAAGTTTTTTTATCACTTTAAAAGAATCACTCTTGAGTCTACGATATTGAAATCGTTAAAAAGGAATTTCATCAAGTACATCCTTTATAATAACCTAGGATCAACCCCCTCTCATAATTTGAATTCACATAGGACTTATAGTGATCATTTAAACCCATACAAAATCAACCCAAAGTTATATAATTCCTAACCAAAAATAATCCATAGAACGTATGTTTTTGTAGGTTTCTTCTGAGGTATATTAGGATTCGACAACCTGAGCTACACTATAAGTGACTTCTTCAACCTAAAAACATGGTTAAATTTTGGAGAGACCAAATTTTTCCATTGCTGTCGAGGACCCAATTAACTAACCTTATAAACTCAGTTTATTCTCCCAGATTTCTCCTTTCTCATCCTATTTGTCTAATATTTTCCCCTTTAATTTTTCCCGTGTTTGGGAGCATGTCTACTTATACCCATGATCATTCAAATCATCTAGTTATGTTGGATAATCATAGGGTTGGGGGTCAAGGAAATCTATGAGTCTCTTTACATTAGATACTAATCTTCCAAATACTCTAGATTCAAAAATTGATCCCATTTGAATGGAGGGTCTTAAAATAAACCAACTTATAAAACTGGGTGGGAACTAAAATGGGAATCCAAATGGAGAATCCCCAAACATTAAGAATGTAATCGATTAAACAATAAAAGACTACCTTATACCTACATGAAAAAAATGAACCCTCTTGCATTAGGCATGATTCCCTAGGAGAATTACACTATGTATTAAAAAATAAATTCCTAAACATCCTTCCAACCTTTCATGGGAGAGAGTTATAAATTCCATTCCTTCATGTCAAAGAGTTCAATGAAAATATTGAAACCATGTTCCTGCCACATCAAATTGAGTCAGTTAAGATGATGCACTTTCATTTATCACTAAATTATAGAGAAAATAATGTCTTAAAAAATCTAATATCTAAATTAATCCACTCCTGGGAAAAATTGAAAATAAAATTATATAAAAAAATACTTCCCCACAACAAAAACTATCCCGTAAGAACGATTGAACCACGGATCAACCTGTTTGTGGGTTGGTTTGTGTTCTTCATTTTAATCTAAGAAGGGTAAAGGAAATAACTAATATATCAACACCCTAATTCAATTTTTGGATAAATCATTGATGAATAACGATCATTTTCAATCCCCAATCTGTCGGTGTTCTTCCTCAATAGATTTTCCTTCTCCTTGCCTTAATGGAATTCCAAGGTTACGGTGATAACCCTAAATTCCATTGATATGGCATATTAAAAAAATAATCCTCTACCGTGTCAAAACATAAAATCAAAATAAAATATTTTTATTAAATATTTTTATTATGTTTACGTATAAAATCTAACTTTCACTCTCAACCTATGCCGGTTAAGGTTGGGCCCTGCCTAAGGTAAACAACCCCCCCCCCCCAATGAACTCAACGATGGTCTTCGATTTTCAATCTGAATTACAATATATGAGTTATAAGTATTTTAAAATAAAATGGTTTTTTATAATTATTTTATTTATAGTTACGCCCCAAAATCTATTTTTCATAGTTGACCCACGCCAACCAATGTTAGGTCACTCCTAGGGTAAAATTTTTTCTCTTAAGAGAATAGATCCCTTGGAATTTTGATCTGGTCACACATTTGGAAGTTGTTCCATTTTTAGGAAAACTTCTCACACACACTTTTAAGAGATTAACATTTTTCAATGAATTATTCCAAACACATCGGGCCTCAAAATCACATGTCGTCACAACACCTAGTCTCAAAATTTTCCCAATTAATTTCAAAACAAATATAGAAAATACGAGTTATTACATTCTCCCCACCTTAAAGATTTATGTCCCAGAAACCCAAACCATGGGTTACACAATGGATGAGGGTATTGAGCATGAACCTAGCCCTCCTGCTCCCATGTTCTCTCTTAGATATTCTTGTGCTATCATCAGACACACACAAAAGGAATTGGTTGTCTATGAAGGATCTCTCTCCTTTCAATAATCGATCTCCATGATCCAGATGAAAAGAGAGTGTCTTGATATGAAACTATAATCAATGGAATTCCAAGGAGTCGAACTACCTCTTGCACATCAAGGAATCCCAAGCCTTATACTAAACTCTAATCCCCCTAGCTATGAGGTGGGCTGATTTAGTGAGTCAGTCAATGATCACCCAGCTAGTTTCATGTCTCAGGGATGTATGTGGTAATCCCAACATGAAGTCCATCGAGATCGTTTCTCACTTCCTTCCTGCAACCTTAATAATTAAAGGTGAAAAACATTCTAAACACATGTGTCTCAACACAGTGAGTTGATAAACTACGAACTGATTCAAAAAAGCACCCAACATTGATTTCAATAGTTAGGCCCAACTTCAACCAGTTTCATCATCCTCTGTGTACTCTCAGACACCCATATGCATATCCTGATGCATCTCTCCACTCTAAGAATCCATTGCTTCCAAAAAAATTGGTCCTATTTACCCTACAAATCTCAATAGCCTTCCAGGCTCAGCCATCCTAGGATCACGTCCCATCACAAGCACTAGGAAACAACTATAGAACCCTAGCACTTGGCCCCAAAGCATGGAATTCAGCCTTCCCAAACAATGATCTCTCATAGATAAAAAGGGGGGATGTAATATCCAAGGGGAAATTATGAAAATTCCTCAGAACATCCTCCCACAATTCCAGTGGTACTAATGTGAATCCTATGAAAATAATGGCGTCCTCCCCACCTTATGATTTTCCATTAGGTGTATGCATTATGGACATCTATGAATGTAAGGTCTCATAGTAAGTATCCTACAGTTGTGCCTCCTTGACTCGATTTAAGAGTGGAGGGGTTTCATCCGTCTACTGGAGGTAATCCGCTCTGACTCTATCCACCATGGATAACTATAATGAGTCCAAGTGCTATGATTCTTTGTTCAGTAGCTATAAACAAGATCTCCTATTAAGAAAAACTACTACCACCCGTACCATTCCTCAGAGTATTGACAATTAAAAGTCATAGTCCTGAGGGAACCCTATACAACGCCTCTGTCTTAACCTCTGTTAGATCGACTTTAACTTCACCACCATTTTAGGGAATTGAGGACTCATAACATCCAAAGTACTAAGGGTTGGTCTATCCAATTGATGACTAATCAGTTGCACCCTACTATGTGTGAGTTCATACTATGTTACATGGGTTTACTTTTCACTAACAAGGATAACCTCATTCCACTACTATTGACACACCACTCTTTTTCCAAAACAGGAAATCTAAGCATGAACCATAGATAACCGGTCTATACCAAGAGTGACGTCATAAGGCCTAGATGCCACAACCCAGATATCCCAATGGAAACTCTTTCCTCTAAGAGTCGGTTCACACAATTGGTAGCAGTGCATGATCATTATGTGTCCTCCAATAGGAGTATCCAGTTGTGAGGGTCATGTCAACGGTTCAACCGAAATCTCCGATCCTCGAATAGGATTTGTTGAAAGAATATAATGACTAGTGAATGTTTCTATCAATAATAAATCTAAGGTATAATAGACATATACATTAATTTGAATCATTCTTAGAGCCCTTGGGTAATATTACTGGACCGCATGATTTTTTCCCATCCCCTATCCTCTAGCTCCCTAAGCCTAGTGTGGACCACTTGGGGGTGGTGGTGGTAACATATCAAAATGTACACCACCTCATGATACTCTCCTAGCTCATATGCCATGTCTTTCACTAACCATATCTGTCTATTCTACATTTTCTATTGCTGACTATCACTGGCTGTTTAACCACCAAGTTTTTCTCTAGCACCCTAGTATGGGAATGAATGAATGGAGGGATAAAAATGGCCCGGACATCCCTAAGAAAACCTTTATCAATGTTCTAATCCCTGAAGCACTAGATGTGTATCATATTCATTGAGTACCTGGAAAGGTAAATACACCTTGATTAATACTCAGATACCGACATGTCATCCTTCCAAAACTATAGAAGCTCTTGGGAATACATATCCCTTAGTATATAAGGTGAGAAATAATCTCTAAAAAGGTTGTCAAACTATATCCAAAAAAGAGTGGAATTATCATAAAATTGGAAAACTAAACCCCACTATCTGCCTACTAAGCCATGTAGAAGGATTGCTGCCAGGACCACCATCTAATTCACTAGTGTCCTGATGAAGCAGAAAACTTAGGTCACCACCACAAGCTAGCCCTCAGCCACATGTGTATCGGGCTCACCATGGAACCTGAGGGGTATCTACTATTGAAATTCTAAATCATGATCAGCTTGCACATCTCATATATCGGTACTACCGGTACCATGTGCTACTCTAAAGGTGGTGGTATAGCTGGTACACCACTCAGAGGTGTTGTTTCTGGTACAGATCCATGTAATGATATCTCATAACCCCATGTATCATCCTCATGATCACGTGGTGGAATCAAGGTTGGCTATCAATGTCAAAGAATCTTGATGTAAAACAAGATGTACCACCATCAACAGAGTATATCTGGAGAGATGACTCAAGAAGTACATGGAAGACACAACCATTCCTATATGATGAATGTGACACTTTTTTCTTTATGACTAGTGTTTTCATGTACCAAGACAAAAATATTTTTTCTAGAGTCTTGGTGTATGGATAAGTCAGCCACCGCACCAACACTAGAATTTTTGTTATGAAAGCTGAACTCAAAACAGTTAACACTATTTCCATAAACCAATATCACAGACACTTGGTTCTTTAGGTAGAACCTATCTCCTTTCATACCACTCTATCATCACTCGTCCAAGAAGTTCCCATACCATGACCACCCCAAGCCTGCCTCCAATAGGACAGGGGCTGGCGACTAGTGTCGAGTAGGCATATCCCAAATATAAGAGGAATTTTATTACTTACCTTTACACATGCACACATCTCCAAGACCAAAATGATGAAATGTAAAAAATACTATGTAAACAAGTTTTCATAAAACTAAGAATACAAAAAATAGAGTATGATAGTAGAAAACTAGAAAGTTAACAAGGCCATAATAAAATCCCACAAAAAGTATGAGTCTATAAAAGTGAAAGAAAAAGTTCTTGAAACTCGTCCACAGAAGGCACTACCTGAAGGGTAGGTGTAGGAAAAATGTCTAAATATGTAAAAGCACACTTAGTATGCCTGATAACTATAAACACCACCTGGTGCTAGTCCACCTAGGAATCTATCAAAGAATCGATTGTCTGCACAAGACATGACATGCGCGGGAAAAGCCCGTGCATGGGTGAGTAAAATAATACTCAGTAGGACACCCTGAAACCACAAAGGAAACCACTAATAAATACACCAAGTATACCACGAAGGAAAACACATGAAGTACAATTACCTCTATATAGGTATGTTTCTACAACACATATATCAATAACATACAGATATACTCATATCAGACACTAAGTATCATAATGTTTCAACCTCATAGACAGTAATAAGATTCTTATTAAAGGATCGAATTGTAATACAAAAACCAATATGACAAACTCCAAGAGCTCAACCATCTCATATGGCACTTTTCCGAGAGATGCACTCTATCGAGAAAATTTCAATAGGTACAGCTCTAGTGCCCAGTACAAGGGGCCCAATCATCACTGCCTTGCACCTAGAACAAGGAAAGAAACCCATGTGAAGAGGCATGCCCCTCACCACTGCAAACAGTTGAAGGATAACTACTCCAAACTATGCACCTCATGAATCCTCTCTAACAAGAGAGAATAGAGGGAACCACACCTCGCCACTACCCCATAAACGATGGATTACTTCTCCAAACTAACCCACGAAACCTCTGTTTCTCATGGCCTACACCTTATTCTATTGAGAGAGAATTAACTCTTACCTATGTATCATTATCATCATGTGTATGACACCACTCCTCATAAATATGTCTGATAGCATAGGGAGTTCCATAAAAAATGGAGGACCCTCTCCCTGCTACTACTAAGAGATAGGTGATTACAACTCCATAAGTGAGTACCCACACCCTGATTCCAATAGGGTATTTTCACTCAGTGACTAGAGGACCCACTCCCTGGTAGAAAAAAGGAGTATTTACTTAGTCACAATAATTCATGGAGTGTCAACGGATCACACAACATCAATGTTGCATACAAAGTCGATGTGGCACACAATTTCGATGGCCAAGACATGGTCGATGGTGCACATGTAGTTAATGGTTCATGAATCCCCCAAGTCACATATATACTAAGTCACATCCAGTAGTAAGATTATTCTTGTTTCATGCTTGTTTCGGGAGCACCCAATCCTCAAGACATTAGTCCACATTCTAATATCTTCAAAAACTCAATTAGAGTATCTTAAAAGGACCTCCTCATCCCAAAGGTCCCAATTCCATAGACGGCTCATAAAATGGAACCCCTGTTTGAAAGATAATAATAATTTACTAAAAAGGTTGTGGTCAAGGTCCAATATGACCTGGTGTAGCCAACCCGACCCAACCCAATTCTACCTAGTCAGTCAAGGCTAGAACGAACTGGCACAGCCTGTTGGGCTAGTGGAATAGCCCAGTTTTCCGATCCTGATTTGCATGAGCTGGCTGGCCCTTCTCCCGCACATGGCTATGCCACGTGCTCAGTCTAGTCAACGTGGCCTCCTACTGCATCCTAGTCTTTGAGTGTGGCTTTCTCCCTTGCAGTCCTTCCTCCAGTATAGTCCTGCTGGACTACACTCTTTCTTAACCATAACTGATTATCCCACTACCACTGACCACCCCTTTGGAGGCCTCTTCCCACTGCATTTCACCTGAAACAATGCAGCCTCTGCCTTCGATCGCTACCTTTCTCTGTCACCACCTTATGCCACTGGGGTTTTGGATCCCTTCCGGAATCGTTAATCGCGATGAGTGAATAATGAGGAACATTGGGGAAAAAGTAAAAGCACATGAACACCTATAGAGGATAGATCTTGTCCTTGTTTATGTCGGTCTTGATCCATTCACCTTATAAAGTTTAATAAAGAATGAAAAAACCAGCATTCACAAATATCAATCATCCCTTTAATCCCAACAAAAAAAACCATCCCACAAGAATGATCGAAATATGAATCAACATGTTTGTGGGTTGGTCAATATTCATCATTTGAATCTAAAAAGGGTAATGGAAATTATGAATAGATTGGAACCCTTCTGCGATGATTGGATCATTAATTTATGAATAATGGTGGTTATCGATCCTCAATCCGCTGACATTTGTCATCGAGAGAGTTTCCTTATCCTTGCCTCATCGGAATTCCAAGGTTATGGTGATAACCATGAATTCCATTGACATGGATTATTAAAAAAGAAAACTTCGGTTGCATCAACATGTGATTTCAAAATAAAATATTTTTATTAAAAAATTTAAAGACATTCACGTCCAAAAGCTAACTTTAACCTTCAACCTGCACCGGTCAATATTAGGCCCCACCGAAGGTAGAAACCCCCTTACAAACTCGACAGTGGTTTCAGATTTCTAATCTGAGTTACCATTTATTATTTATTAGGATTTGAAATTAAATAATTTTATTTAATTATTTTATTTACAGTTAAGTACCAAAATCTACTTCTCATATTTTACCCATGCCAAAAAATCATAGGTCATGCCTAGGGTAAACTTCTTACTCTAAACACAATGGTGCCCTAAGAATTCTGATCTGTGCACCTATTTGGAAGTCATTACACTTTTTTAGGAAAACTATTCACTCACACTTTTAAATGTTTAACATTTTTCAATGACTTGTT